>JALGBA010000075.1:0-600000 GCA_023970755.1 Azemiops feae | reverse complement strand
AATGGGGTGGGCGCGGTTTCGCTATGATGCATCCGGCCTGTGGGCTTGCAGTTTGACACCCCTGCATTAAACTGTAAACCAAAGAGCTGAATTTGCAACATATAGTAACACACACACACACACACACAAAACCCCTAATTAGACTTAACATTAAACAAGCTTAACATATTGTGCAAATTTATTTATTTAATTCGATTGAGACACGTCTGGATTACAATTTGCTCTGCAGGTATAAGAATTATATATGACCTGGTATTGCAAAAATGAAATATGGTAATGTTTTATTCATCATTTACTGAAACTGTTATGTAAAACCTATTATTTATTTAAATGCATGAGAAGCTATCTGAGTATTCTCTCTCTCTCTCTCTCTCTCTCTCTCTCTCTCTCTCTCTCTCTCTCTCTCACACACACACACACACACACACACACACACTCACACAACACACACACACACACACTTAATAAAAAATGTTGTGTGTGAGAATAACCAATGAGATCAGGTATTTAGGCTGTAATGAGCATTAGATGGCAGCAAAGAGTTAGTATTTACTAACTTGGTTGCCATCTAGTGTTCATCAGAGTTTTGCAGCTCAGATGTCCTAGATCTGGTTGATCCAACAGTCATATTTTGGGCCAGCTATTTACTGTAAATGGTTTGTGTGGCTCCAAGCAATTATGTTTATTTAGTAGAATCAACAGTAAACCATGGAAACATCATGAGCCAAATAACAAACTAACATGCATGCTTCTCTAAAGAATATACTCTTCTATTCTTTTCAGCTAAATCTTAGAGTGAACCTGATGATTTCTACATACTTTTTGTAGTATGGTAGCATTACGGTATGTATACTCTTGGAGCTGAATGATATAGTAAACCAAACATTTAATAAAAGAACACACAAAAAAACCGGATCTTTTTTGAATTCAAGGAAAAATGCAGGTCACTATTGAGAACATTAAGGTAGTTGGGAATCTTTCATTCTTTCTTTATTGACATGTATTCTAGATCCTAATGAGTTTTTTCTTCTTGATTTTCCCCTCTCAGATAAGACATTGTTTATTAAAGATGTTGCTAGATTTTTGCTTGGGGACAATTGAAATGTGAAAACTAATAATAAAAGATACAGAACAAGGGTATACTTACTGAGAGTTCCTCTTTTTTTAAAAAAATCTTTAACTGTTTTAGCGTTTTTGCTTCACAGGCCTCCTCCCACCCTAGTCCCCATTTAGTATGGATATTAAGAAGTTTTATGCAGAGATCTTAGTGTTTTAGAATTATAGCATTACAGCATTGTATCAGCAATATTATAGTTATTTTAGTTATCTTTTATTTCATAGTTTCAGTATTATTTTTGAAATGAGTGTAATTTTTCCTATTTGCTTTTTATTCTGGCATGTGATTGAAATTTTAAAAAAAATGATTGAAAGAAAAAAAGACAGAAAAATAATTCCCAAGCAACAAAGTTGAAATATTCATATTTCAGTGAAATGGGGTGGGCAGCCTGTAGTCCTCCAGATGTTGATGAATATGCATGCTGCTAGCTGATAATTCAACTACATCTGGAGGGGTGCAAGTAATCCATTTTGGAATGAATTGATTCTACTTTTCCTTTAGGAGAAAGCAGTGGCTGTAACCCATCTTTTTTCTAGATATTCCCTGCTGTATTTATTCATATCAGTTAAATCCCAAATCTTCACCAACCATTGCTGAATGGTTGGCAGAGGAATTATTATAGGAGAAGAAGAAACAGAGTTGGGGGTGGAGTCAAGAGAGGAATCAGTCTGGAGTCATTATGTTCCCATAAGTAATCCAAGTTGAGCTTCCCTTGAATTCTGTTGATGCTTATCTAGCTCCAATTTACTGCTGACCATTAGTTGACTAGATTCTTGTGTATAGGCATATTTTGCTTCCAAGTGAGAGGAGGAAGCAAGAGGAGTTGGACATAGTCCATTTGTGGGAACATAAGGATTCTAGGCTGGTGACTCTCTTGACTCCACCCTGGGCTCTGCCTGCACTTCTACATTTAAGTCTATATTAATTTGCCCACGTTTAAGATACCACATCATGGAACAGTGATCAAATCCTGTTAAATACAAAGACATAAAGACTCATAATCTTGTAAGATTGTGTCACATTTACTGACACATACATTTACTCCTACAGGTTGGGACTTGATGCACAAAGCAACTTTTGATCCAATATGCAAATAATAAATAACCCACTTCATACCCCTTCTTCCTCCTTAATAATAATAACGCATAAAGGAGCAAATTAAGTTTCCTAATACATCTCTTTGGAGACAAGAACAAGTTGTTGCTTGTTTTAATATATATAATGTATTATTTTATATTGCAGTTTATTATAGTTGTCATTATTTCGTTTGGTATTAATTTTAATTATAACTTTAGTTGTAAATTTTTAGTTACAGAGTGATTTTATGTCTCTATAACTCAATTTTTATTTTTAGATATTATTCCATAAATTGTGTGGATTAACATTTATACCCTACAATTTTATACTGCACTGCATCATACTATAGTTACCATAATCCTAATATTTTAGTGGGAGCAAGATTTTATGGTTCATGTTAGTAATTTTAACTTGTAGTTATTTTGCTGCAGTGTATAGGCTAGGTTGTCACAATTTACAATGAAATGTAAATTTCATCATTTAATATTACTTTATGTGAGTTAAAGACTGAAAATAAAATTAGTGCTGTTACAGCAAGTTTATTCAGAACTTCAACATTCTTGGAGAAATTTAGGGAGTTTGGGAAAATTATTTTAGAGGCATTCACACAAAATATACTTTATATTTACTGTTTTAAAAATGGGCCAAATTAGGGATTAAGGAAAGAAGATTGTTCTCCAATCTCAGGGTCACTGCTAAAAAAATACCAGTTCATGGAAGTTGATGTTATTACTGCTGATTTTTTCCTGTACTAATTTTCCTATAAAGCAATCATTTTCCTTGCTAATAAAGAGATCAAGGAACACAATGTGGATCTATCAACCTTTACGGCATAGGAGCTAATCATGCACGCTCACTAAAATTTGGGAGATTCTTAAACTGTGGGGTCCTTGGTGCTCTCTGAGCTTGGTAGTTTTCTTGCAGATGATTCATTACCAAACTATGTGACATAATCAGTACTAGAAGCGAGTGAAGTTGGCTCTTATTTTTATATACTTGCCCTGTCAGTCTTGGTGGGCATGTTCTTGGTTGTTCCTTGATTAGGCTGTTATTTACTGCTTGTTTGTCTGTGTTGGTAGTTGCTTGATTGGAATATTGTTCACTTCTTGATTGTTAGCCTAGTGTTAATCCTGGTGTTAATCTCTGCTCACATGGGTGTTGATCGCTGGTGAGGAGGTGTTTGGTCTTGTTTCCTTTGGGGCTTTTTGATTGTCTCTTTTGAGTATATCCAGATGTTGTCTATCTCTATTCTTAAGGTAGAAGCTCCTTTTTTCCAATCACATGCAGGGGAGAACTAGTTCGGTAATTAATGGTTCAAATGCTGGATTAGAGACTGGGAAACAGGGGTTCTAGTTTTCCCTTAGGAATGAAAGCCAGCTGAGTGTCCTTGGGTCAACCCAACCCACTCACAAGGGGGTTGTTGTGGGTGCTCTATACAGTCAACTTCCTGTAAAGTACTAGCAGTCTGAATCACTGCTATAGGTCTAGCAGTGTTGGGGGGGGGGGGCATGTCTAACAATGCTAAGGTACAAAACTTGTGATGTATATACATGCAAGTAAGTATATACATGTATCATCCAAGCTTTCATCTAAAGCTAGGTGGATATTGTCCAAATCTCCAAAGATTGTTGAAATACATTTTTCAGCAGCCTTAGTCAGCCTGGCCAATGGTGAGGGATGCTGGAAGATACAATATAGAAACAACTGGAGGGCCCCAAATTGTTCTGTCTGTTTTTAACCTATAGGAATAGTACACCTCCATTCATTCAGACATAATGATTTTAAAACTCTAGAGATACCTTGGACTAAGCCTTAGATGTAGGCTTTTATAAACCTCTAAAGTCCTTCCCATGTTGTGTGGTGGGATACAACCTGACATGAACCTAGCTTGGCCAGCAGAGCCCTATTTTGTAGAGGGTGTTGAAACTCCTTCCATTTTCCCCTGTTGCAACAATGCAAACTATCTGGAGCTGAGTGAGGGAGCTCCAGACCTTCCTTGTCTCTGTCAACAGAAAATGAAGGGGTGTGGTAGCAGCCTGGAGGAAAACTTTGTCAAGCTGGTGATGAGGAAATACGGCTGCTCCTGAAAACGGTTTGGCCTGCAGAAGAGAGACAGGTGAGATTAGCTTGCATTGTCTCAATTGTCGGCAGCCTCTTAAACCTGTTCTTTTTGACAAGCTGGAGGTGTGAGAAGGATTTCTCTGATCCCACCCAGGTTTGTGAGGGAGACTTTGGTTAGAACAGCTGGGAAGATCCTTCTCTCCTTGAAGAAGAATATGCTAAGGCGTTGGCACGGCTAAGAGAGAAGCCCTACTGTTTTAAACCAAAGCTTTTTCCCAGTCTAAAACACAAAAAGGTTGAATTGCCTTACCTTCGTACCAGTTGAAATCTGCCTTCCTGTTTCCCCAAGAAATCCCTTTTGATTTTATTTAAACTCATTCTCAGTGTATGCATGTCTTTAAAGACACTTGTGTTGTTGCAAGATGGTGGAGATGCTTTGTTTATTATTTTATGTATTGACTTCAATACCTTTGTTATTCTACAGCTTCTCAGTCTTCAGGAGGTAGCTCTTCGCGCCTGTTTCCCAGTTACTCAGGAGCTTCTTTCTGGGCAAAAGAGACTTCTGTCTTTCTATTTTATTTTTGAAGTATTTAATAATTTCTTTTGGTAATGTTTTCTGGGCAAAAGAGACTTCTGTCTTTCTATTTTATTTTTGAAGTATTTAATAATTTCTTTTGGTGATGTTCCCTTCCTTCCCAAATGCATTCCATAACTCTGAAGCCTTCTAACTGCTCATGAACCCTAGTTGCTGAAGACAGCAAACTCAGTTAGGCATATTGACCACAACTGGACTAGGATTGATCCAGTACTCTATCCTTCAGCTTTTTATTAGAATCTAACATTAACAGAATATTTCCTTTTTGAAAGAGGAAAATGCTGAAAGCAGAATTTCTCCATATGTTATAGTTTTAGGGAAAGCACTGGAGAAAAAATACATGTGAATTGGATGACATACTTGGATGTTACTGGAAATTAAACTAGCTAATGTGCAGTTTCAAATTATGCTTCTTGAATTGCATCCTGCCACTGATGCTATCTGATGGACCTAACCCTGAACTGGATAAACTTAAAGAGTGAGTCACCTCAAAACAGCTGGATGTATCTCTCTTAACTCTTTTCTGCAGAACTAAAGCCAATGCAACAGCAGGAACAGGATTTTTCTCACCCTCCCATAAAACTGGATCAACAGTCTCTGGTAGCACCTTTACCAACTAACACATTTTATTAAAAAGCATGAGTTGCAACTCACAAAAGACTTTAATAACATTTATTAGTCAGAAAAGGTGCTAGCAGACTCAGATTTTTTTTGCTACTGTATACTAAACCAAGTCTATTCCTATAATATTTATGCAATAGCATGTGTGATCCCTCAGTTAGCCTGTTTGGCAATGTTGATGTAGCAGTTAATGAGGCTGTGAGAAGCTTTGTTTTGGAAATGCAATTTCTAGATTTTTTTCCCCCCAAGTGGATTTCATGATGCAAAGAGATTTATTTTTAATTGAATCAGCAAATTTAATCAAATTCTTTTTTTTTTTACGCGCTTTGATTTTCCAACTCAATTTGAACCATTGAGGCAGATTGAAATGACAATGCAAACTGAATTCATGACTGAAACCCGATTGGAGGCTGTCAGCATGTCTCCTTGGTTAGAGTGTTCAACCAAATCTTGGTAATCTTCAGTCCTTTTGTAAGACTGGCACAAAGAACTGAAAATAATTCATCTCTATAAAAACAATCAATTGAAATTCACAATCACAAGATCTGGTGATGTGACTAACACTTTGATCAGCAACTCCAAAATGATCCCACCTCCCGAAATGTCTTTTTTAATAATTCTTGATTTATTTATTTTTTAACAACACAAATGTTACAGATAGATAGAGATAGAGATGATAGATAGAGATAGAGAGAGAGATAGAGAGATAGAGAGAGAGATATGATAGATAGATGATAGATAGATAATGATAGATAGATAAATAAATGATAGATGATAGATAGATGATAGATAATGATAGATAGATAAATAAATGATAGATAGATGATAGATAGATGATAGATAGATAGATAGATAGATGATAGATAGATAGATAGATATAGATAGATGATAGATAGATAGATAGATAGATAGATAGATAGATAGATAGATAGATAGATAGATAGATAGATAGATAGATAGATAGATAGATAGACAGACAGAGACAGACAGACAGACAGACAGACAGACAGGCAGGCAGGCAGGCAGGCAGGCAGGTAGATGATAGATAGATAGATAGATAGATAGATAGATAGATAGATAGATAGATAGATAGATAGATAGATAGATAGATAGATAGATAGATAGATGATAGATGATAGATAGATAGATAGCGAGATGATAGATGATAGATAGATGAGAGAGAGAGAGAGAGAGAGTAGCTGATTTGATACTGAACTCACAGTGAAATCGTGATACCTGATGCTCAAAGTTCTGTCCAGTTTTTAAGTAAGTGGTGCTGCAGCAACAGTAGCATTACATTTGGCTCAGTGAAGACAGACAAGTTGCACTGTGAAGCTGGAGAAGGCACAGTATGTTTGATTTGAGAATTTCTATTAAATCCAGAAATGTAACCACATAATGTATGAACAGAGGACCATGCCTTACTTGCTTTAGTGGCTTGAGTGGAGCCAGCAAGACAGTTTCATATCTTCAGTACGGAATCACTTGTTTAATACAGGTAGTCGTCGACTTACAACCACAACTGAGACTGGAATTTCCATTGTTAAATGAAGCAAGGTGGTTTCTATGTCAGCCACGCCTGATTTTATAACCTATTTTGGTTGTCAGATGAATTACTGCACTTGTTAAGTGAGTTGCATGGCCATTCAATGAATGCAGCTTATTGCGTTTTACTTGTCAGAAACTGGCCGGGGAAGTCACAGATGGGGCCCCCGGGATCCAAGGACACTGCAGCTGTCAGGAATACACGCCAACTGCCAAGCACCTGAACTTTGATCATGTAACTGTGGGGATGGTGTGTAAGGGGTTCATGTGAGGATTGATTGTGAGCAGTGGTGGGATTTAGCCGGTTCGCACTGGTTTGGTAGAACTGGTAGCTAATTTTTTATTGACTTCAGTGAACTGGCTGAAGCCCTAACTCTTTTTCACAAAGCCCAGAATGGACTACTGGGAGTGCATGGACGCTGCTTCCAGAAGTCCGTTCTAAGCGTCAGAGGCCTGAGGGAGGCCTTCCAGGCCCAGAACGGCCTACTGGAAGTGCGTGGATGCCACTTCCGGAAGGGTCCATTCTGAGCCTCGGAGGTCTTGGGGAGGCCTCCCAGGCCCAGAACAGCCCACTGGAAGTGTGTTATTGACTGTCATGGGTTTGATCCTGACCGGCTCAAGGTTGACTCAGTCTTCCATCCTTCCAATGTCTGTAAAATGAGGACCCAGATTGTTGGGGGCAATATGTAACCCGCTTGGAAAGGGTTGTAAAGCTCTATGAAGTGCTATATAAGTCTAAGTGCTATTGCTGTTATGCTGGCTAGCGATTTGACATATCAAAAGGATTGGCTAGTTCAAGAATGAATGGAAAGAAGAACAGAAAAACTTTTCTTTATATTTCATTAATCTTGAGAAAAACCTGGCTTCAACCTGACATGAATTTTCAGTGCTGAGAGAATCCTCAGCAAGCTGATAATTCATCTTCTGCCCCTTCACTGAAAATTTTGAAAGGGAGGGACCACCCAACAGTATCTTCAAAGAAGAATGGAGTTTACAAAGAAAAGAAAAAAGAAGGGAAGCAGAAGGTAGAAAGTACTTTGCTATTCCTTGCCGTACACCTCCTTTGCTCTTCGGCTGCTGGGCAGAGGCTGATAAGCAACTGATGAGTCTACAGGTCTCTGCATGCTCCCATGTCTTATACCTGTCTAAAGAGAAGACGGGTAGAGGGAAGGAGAAAGGAAGGTGTGCCTGACAGCCAAAGAAAAGGGTGCCACAACCAGAGCTGTGATCACTCAACAGAACAGCCTGTCAGCTTCCTTTATTGAGTTGTATTTGAAGGACTGAATAGGAAACAGGTCGGGATGCTTTTGAAGTCAAATTTCTTTGTTGTGATTCTGTTGTTGCAAAGCTGAAGGAAATCTGGCAGAGCAATTATTGTTGGCGCAATGCTTTTTATGCAGATGCAGTTGCTGGGCATCAGGAGAAGACTGGAAGGCAGACTAGAAGCCTTAAAATGTTCCAACGTTTTTTTCTTTATAATAATGCTGAGGTTTAACTGAATTGTGTCCATAGATGGAAACAGACAGCATTCACACAACACACAGCACTGTCATTAAATACCAAGTGGCTGCATCTGCACAGAGGCAAATTTGGTTAGTTTGAACCTTGGTAAATCTTCTCCTCTCATGGGTGTTATACAAGTTGAAAAAAATGGGCTAGGTCAGGTCTCTGATAAGCAGATTTATTGCATAAATGAGAAAATCCATTAAAAAAGAATTCTAGTGATTGCCAAATATAAAATGCAAGGCTTATTTATTGCAAAGTTAAAATCCAGCCTATTATCCTGCCCACACTGTGCAATGGGCTTGAGGTTTCCTACTTACATTGTCCTTTGCCATTATAATGAACTAATCTGAATTCAGACCATTGGCTTCTGACATTGTCAGAACTAATTTTCCAAGTTAATTCAATAACCAGATCAAGAAGGCTGTATGCAATCAGACACAGAAAGATCTTCTAGATTTGGACACTGCATGCCTTGGCACTCGGAGAGGTAGGTGAAATATTAGCTATGTATTCCCCCAGTGTGGGATATGAATGAGATGGTGCTAGATGTTATGAGCTGTTTCCCTTGTGTATGAGCTTTCCAGACATATGTGAACAAGATGGTTGAATCTGGTAAACATGTTCTTATGTTTCAGCTCACAGTTATCTACCTTGCTTGCTAGAGGTTCAGAGCCAAAGCTAAAACACCAGATGCAATTATAGTAAGTGGCTCGATCAAACACAGTGGTTGGAGGGATGTCACATTTCTCAGAATAATGAATCAGTTGTCCCATCCACAGCATGAAGCCCATAGTTCTCACCCACTTTTACTGCATCTTTCACAAAATATTTTTTTCTTCTCTCAGCAAAGGTGAGCTCTCCTTACTTACTTTGCAAAATTCAAATTGCCCTGCTAAATTATTATCTCTATAATGTTGATATGCATGTTATGTATGAAGCATATGGATGTGATGGAAGCAAGGATGACTTGCAAAAATAGAAAGATATAAAGAGACGGGGTGGCGCAGTGGTTAGAATGCAGTATTGCAGGCTAACTCTGCCAAATTCCAACAGTTTGATCCTGACCGGCTCAAGGATGACTCAGCCTTTCAACCTTCTGAGGTTGGTAAAGCAAGGACCCAGATTGTTGGGGGCAATACATTGACTTTGTAAACCACATAGAGAGTGCTGTAAAGCACTATGAAGCAGTATATAAGTCTAAGTGCTATTGCTAAGTGCTATTGCAAAAGACACGGAGAGATGTAGAAAATAATATAGATGTAAACTAATGTTAGTTAAGTTTCCTTTTTCTTTTTAATAACTTTGGGTTATTATTTGTTGTTCCTTTTCTGTGCTCTGCATAATATTGATACTCCAAAAGAGAACATTGTGAAGGGTATGTATGTATGAATAATTTTCACAGATAGCATTGGCAAACATCTTCCCATACAGCAGGCAGATGGTTGGCCAGCTTACCCAAGGCAGGTGACATTCTTATTTGGAATCACAATTCTCTGACCTTCAAGGTCTGTGGTTATTGACTTCTAAGTCAATATTAACTTCTTAGTCCAATGGATAGCATAAATAGAAGAGGAAATAACAAGCAATGCATGGTTAGTATTGAGATATCTATATATCTTTATCTACATGTCTCTCTCTTTCATCTCTACCCCTACCCCTACAACTACCCCTACCCTACCTATAATACTTATAAACAAAATATAAAAAGTAACAAGAACTAATGCAAAGCAAAAAGAAAAGAAAAAGAACAAAGAAAAGGTCAAAACTACAAAAAGAAATGAAAAGAAATGGAAAGAAGTTGCTTCCAATTTCTTTTTGAGCAAGTAAAATTACAAATCTCAAGTTACCTCTTATTCTATGATTAAAAAAACAAACTTTTTTTTTCCTATTAGCTATTTTTTTTCTAACCACCAAGACTATAAATTATAAGTTCACGTTTTTTTCTTTTATGCAAAAGGTCTGTAAAGGACTTCCAGTCAGCAATGAACATAGATATTGTCTTTTCTCTAATCAAGGAAGTCAATCATCTCTACAGATCCCATCATCTTCACCAATCCATTCCTTCTTTGTGGGTAATGTTGACTCTTTCCACTTTTGTACATATAATAATCTTGCTGCAGTTGTCAGACATAAAAACAAAGTTCCATGACTCCCCCCCCCCAGCTATTTGAAATCTGTTTCATTCATCAATTCTATTTGACCTTGTATTTTCATATTTTTATTAACATCTTATTAACCTTAAAACCTGACTATGCACCAAATTCTTTTACTTTATCCATTAATGTTTCGAATTCCTTTAAAGGATCTTCCAAAACTAACACTAAGTCATTTGCCAAAGCCTTTAACTGGTGAGTTTCTTTTTAAATCTTTATTCCTACAATCCTCTTGTCTTGTCTGATATCTCTATTCAGTATTTCAAGAACCAAAATAAACAAGAAAGGGGACAATGAGCAGCCTTGTCTTGTTCCTTTTTGTACCTCACATGGTTTTGTTAGATCTCCATTCATAATTATATGTGCTTTCTGCGCAATATAAATAGATTTTATAAAATTGTCTCCCAAATTCATATCTCCTAAAACTTTACATCCAAAACTATTAAACAAAGAAGTGTTGATTTATGATTATTTCAGTGTTTTTTATGACTTTCTCTCTCACACAAGCTAATTTTCACAAGCAGCAGTGAAATGTTCCTTACTGCCAAGAGGTGAAACAAAAAGGAAAACAGTTGTGTTCCAAGATTAAAAATACAATCCAGTACTTCATTTACAGAAACTGTTATGGGAAAGTGGGCAAAGGTTTATAATATTATTTACTGGGCTGTAATGATTTCAGACAAATTGGAAAAGGCTATCGTTCTGTGGTTCAGTACATCCTTTGCACAAATATTGCAGATATTATAAATATTGCAGATATTGAATATTGCATCATTTTGGTCACCACAATATAAAAAAGACATTGAGACTCTAGAAAAAGTGCAGAGAAGAGCAACAAAGGAACACGGGTGACTAAGGGACTGGAGGATAAAACATATGAAGAATGGTTGCAGGAATTGGGTGTGTCTATCTTAATGAAAAGAAGGACTAGGGGTGATATGATAGTGTTCCAATATTTAAGGGGCTGCCACGAAGAAGAGGGGGGTGAACCTATTCTCCAAAGTACCAAAAGGCAAGACAAGAAACAATGGATGGAAACTAATCAAGGAGAGAACCAACCTAGAATTAAGGAAAAATTTCCTGACAGTGAGAACAATTAATCAGTGGAACAACTTGCCTCCAGAAGTTGTGGGTGCTCCAACACTGGAGGTTTTTAAGAAGAGATTGGACAGCCATTTGTCTAAAATGCTATAGCGTTTCCTGCTTGAGCAGGGGGTTGGACTAGAAGACCTCCAAGGTCCTTTCCAACTCTGTTGTTATTCTGTTAATAATGGGCTAGGCAACCTTTGCTTGTAGATTGCAAGCCAAAGGGGCAAGGGAGGGGTGGAGGCAACCAATGACATCATCATGCAAATGTTGCAATTTACACCCTCAAATCAAACATCAGGGTGCAGATTTGCAATGGCAGCATTTGGGTGATAATGTCAACAGGTTCATGTGATTGATTTTGCCAGTTTCAGAGCTGCTGTGGAAATTGTCGCTGCAACCAGCCCTGAACCCCAGCTTCTTATCTCCTAGATCAGGGGTCTCCAAACTTGACAACTCCCAGAATTCCTCAGCCAGCCACTCTGAGAGTTGAAGTCCACAAGTCTTATAGTTGCCAAGTTTGGAGACCCATTGCCCTAGACTCTTCTTTCCGGCTGAAGTTCATACTGCCAAATGTTAGTTTCAGTTGCCAACATTCTATCAAGGAATTTTCATCTATGCTTTTGAAGAATAAATGGTAAAACAGATGTACAAAAACGTCCAGAGATTTAACACTCCTATTTTGTTTAATCAGTCTTGACTCCTGATTCCCTTAAAAGGGCCAAACAATTTCTTCTCCTTTGATGATGTTATTACATCACTGCACATTTCCTAAAGGTTTTGGAGGCTGAAAAATAAAGTCAAAATGTATGCCCGTGGGCATATAAATAGCCACCTGCTTCTGATCTACATGTTAAATTAAATTAAAATGTCACTAATAGGAACAGCAACAACACCTTTAGGGAGAAGGCTGGAAAGCCAGCTTGGAGAGGAATAAATTAGGATTTGATCTGGTTCCGTTTGCAAAGAAAACTGAATACCTTCACTCTCACTGGCTGTAGTTATTCTTTGATATATATTTTTTGCACATCTACAATGTTTGCAAATGTTTAGCTTTGTCTCAAAAAGCATGCTAGAGTGTTCATATATGTGTTCTCTTCAGATATAATTTACAAAATGCTGTATATTAAAGCAGGGGTATATAAACAGGGGTATTTTGTGAGGAAAACTCTAAAAATTGTGCAAATGTTTGAAAGAAGGCAAGGGGAAAGGGAAGAGCCTGGTATTCCTCTGGAGTTTTGGATTGGACCAAGGCATGGCCAAGCCAAGGCAAAAATGGTTGGGGAGTCTCAAAGGTGCTTCTCATCCAAGAATCTTCTTGGATGAGAAGCGAAATGTCTTTAAGGAAAAACAAAGAAAGTCCAGCTGCCTTTTGAAAAAGCACCTTTGAGACAACCATGACCTGGATGACTGAGAATCTCCATTGACATTTAGGAATAGAGTCCAAAATATATGGAAGATGTTCCGATGGTTGTCTACTTTTGATATACAGTCACAGAATACTCCCCAATTAAATGCATGCTCCCCAGTTGAAAAGACTGCACAATCCAGGTGCCTCTCTCTTCACTGGGCTGGGAAGAAGGCAAAGGCAATGTTGTTAGGACATAGTTCTTAAAAATGGTTAGGGAGGTGTCTTGGGTGGGATGAGAAGATGCACTCTTAACATGTTGTGGGAACCAGACTATCATGCTAAATTATATTGTGGTTTATTTGCTTGGGGACAGTGTGATCCCAGAACATAGCAGTTGTGATTTTAGGGTTTGTGCATATTCTGTAAATCCAGGGTTTTTTTTACATCTTGTTAAATCATGATCCTATTATTCATTAGTGAACTCAAATGCTCAAAAACTCTCTCTTTCTCTCTTTCCATTTCTCTTTCTATCTCTGTCTCTCTGTGTCTGTCTGTCTGTCTGTCTGTCTGTCTCTCTCTCTCTCTCTCACACACACACACAGTATCCTTCTCTACCCCCATCTTGTTGGTCTTTCAAAAAATTTCCAGTCAATCCAAAGCCTCCCATTTCTCAGCCAAGGAAGCCGTGTGCTGATAGGGTCAGAAGGCCTGTCGCCAATATGGATCATAGAATCTGATATATTAATTCAAGCTGTCAGAACTAATATGCGTGGCTGTGTTTTACAGATGCGCAGGCGCTACTTCCTAAAAAGCAGAAAGAAGGGTAATTTCACAGATTCCTGGGCAACCAACTGGGAAGCATGTGACCTTTGAGTTCCCTTCCTCCTACAGAAGAAAAAAAAGACATTTTTGAAATGGTTCATGAAAGTTTGCAAAGGCTGCAAATTAGCTGGATGAATATGATTAGAATTCTCTCCTCTCCTCTCCTCTCCTCTCCTCTCCTCTCCCTCTCCCTCTCCCTCTCCCTCTCCCTCTCCCTCTCCTTCTCTCCTCTCCTCTCCTCTCCTCTCAGTTTCACAAAGTTTTTGTACACATTGATACAATGCTTATATTCTCCCTAGCTTTTAAGTTTCATAGCTCACTGACTGACATATTAGCTAAACTGCAAAATGGCAGGAAATACATTTGTGCATGGGAAGCCTTTGATATTCAACAGGCAAACTTTCATCAGCCTGGAGCAGTTCAGCATCTGGCAGGAAATGACCCCAAATCCTGTTTCGTTCACAGTCACAAAGATGCACATCGAGACAGCTAAACACACTTTTTTTGTCTCCCCTGTCTTGGCTTGATTTTCCCATCTAGCCTAGATAGTTACAGTTTGGCCATATACGGTATATAGTGTATACATTTCCTTGGCTTCTGTAGGTTCAAGAGTATGCATGTTCAACTATTCAGAATAGGGATGGGAGATACTTATTTGATTTGTAGTTTAATGTTTTGATATGCTTTCAAAACAATATGCCATCCGGAACCTGGTTAATCTTTTGAAATTTGCACTTCTCTGAAATTTTAAATGGACATCTCCAATAAAATACCTACATAACATGCATGCTTAATGTTAGAGGAAATCACTTGCAAAAATATGCTAGTATTTGAATGGTGTTAAAATGGAAAAAATAGGAGAAATGGCAGAACAATGGCAGAAATAACTGTAAGGCATGGTGGCTGCCTTGTAGCCCTTTAACATTATTTAAAAGTCAAATGCAACTATCGGCTGAAAATATTGTGTAATGCTTGAGTACAGTAAACAGATAAGCATTTTGCAACAAAACTAATAATTATCTGATATTCAGTCATGTGTGTTGTTTCTTTATTATTAAACCTGTTAGCTAATTGGCTGTGTTAATTCCTTTAATTTATAAGATAAAATATTTTTTTCATTCCTTAGGCTTCAGAGCAATTGCCCAACTGTCTCTTTGTATCCCTGATTAAGAACTGTCTTGCATTGCACAGCCTGTACTAAGTTCAGATAAGGGATGAACTTATAAAACTGGATAAAAAAGATCCAGTTTTCACTTCCTTGAAAACGTCTGACTAGGAATAAAGAAAGTCTATTCTATCAGGTATTTGAACAAGCTGTGGTGGCACAGTGATCAGAATGCAGTATTGCAGGCTGACTCAGCCCACTGCCAGGAGTTTGATCCTGACCAGCTCAAAGTTGACTCCGCCTTCCATCCTTCCGAGGTTGGTAAATTGAGGACCCAGATGCTTGGGGGCAATAGGTTGTAAACCACTTAGAGAGGGCTGTGAAGTACTATATAAATGCTATTGCTATTGCTGTCTCCAACATGGTGCCCTCAAATGTGTTAGACTAAAACTGTTCTAGAAATTGTGGATTTTTTCCAACTATTATCATTCAAGTTGATAGAACAGAAATTATTTCTGATTATTTTTCCCATGGAGAAGAAAATTAAGGGTTCTTATACTTTCTTTAATTACAAAGAGGATTGGGGAGGAGGGGGAAAATGTATCATTTCTACAAGGAATTCTCCAACCAACTGCAGTCTCCATGGCATCCTGGCTTCTCAAGGTAAGCCATCAAGGAGGGTACTTCTTTCAGTTCTGAGAGTATGGGCAGAAAACACAAAACAAAAACAAATTAAAAGTGACACTTTTTTATCACCTGATGATCATGAAGCATGCTTGAAAATATCACAGACATTGTGAAAAACGGGGAAAAAATACAAGGAAAGAAATTGGAGAGGGAGGGGACAATGGAAAAAATCTTTTTTTTTGTAAAGGAAAATAAATGGTTGGGAAATAGGAAAGCAAAGCAATATTAGTAACAATTACAATTCCTAAATCCTACCTGGGAATTCTGCTCCTGGGAACATGATGTCTTAAGCAATAGGCCGTTGTGGGTCGTCGTCGTCGTCGTCGTCATCATCATCATCATCATCATCATCATCATCATCATCATCCCCTTCCTCTTCCATTAAAGTTGAGAAAAACAGGACTTCCAGGTCATCCTTAGCCTGTAAAAAGGCATTCATGAGTATAGGACATGGCCAATGGGAAGCTGGTATGTGCATTGGGAATGGTGGGACTATACACCCTCTAATTCTTTACACATTGCTTCAATGTATATGGGTTGATGGAGATTTTAGCATGATCATTCTCATGTTAACATAATGACATGATAATAGCATTTGACACAACATCAAATAAATTACCCTTTACATGCAACATTTTAATGTCTTATGAACACAGACCTCAATAGGTTAAAGACAGAGGGGAAATAAGTGAAGGTCTATTAAATAGTAAGCTTGGTATTTGGTATTTGTGAACAATATTTTAAATACATGAATTTACGGCCTTTCCAAAAATGCAGTAGCCCCCTCACCACCAAGGCATTGTCAGTCATTAGATGGGCTATATGGTAAAATGGAAATATTCCCTTTTACCACATTGTCTACCCAGCATCTGAGTAGGTTTCCATCCAACATCTGAGCAGGGCTGGTTAACAGTATCTGGTGGTGGCACTGAACTTTTCATCTTCTATTCATCTTCCATTGGAAATAAATTGGAACTAAATGTTCCATTGAACTCTTCATCTTACATTCATCTTCCTCTTTTCCCATTTATTGCATTGTCCATCCAGAACCTGAGAAGGTCTCCATCCACCACCTGAATGGGGCTGGCTGATAGCTACTGGTGGTGGGACTGACCTTTTTGTTCATGTCCTTGAGAAAAATCTAATGCCCATCCTGCAATGCTTTTAGAAACTAGGTGTCAAAGCTTAGGTGTCTTGCTTGGGCCTTCTCTGCAGTAGGACATTCAACATAACATTCAAACTCCACTGAACTCAACCACCAAGCGTTTACGAAGCCAAGTTGTTCCCTCAACAAACTATTTTCATGTGAAATTTAGATTAGCATAATTTTGGATATAATAGCTATTTTATGACCTACACTGATCCTTAAATAGATCAATTCTAATGCAGGGCTACAGAGTAGTACTCCCATTTCCCTGGGTGTCGGCTGCCACCTTACACTTCCTTGTGCTTCAATACCATGCGGTGATAGACTGCCATGAACTGTGGGGAGGAGGAATGAAGGGGACAATGCTTTGGGAAACTAAAGTAAATGCTGTATATCCTCGAGGTGTAGCCTCAAGGTCACCCAGTTGGAAGAAGGAGGGGGTCACATACCAAACTACACTTGGCTGTCCATTAGGAAAACATCTTGCCTGAATCAAATTGGTTACACTGGGGGAACAATGAGAGAGGGAGAGAAAAGTACAACCTAGGGATTTTGGCCCACGATGTTCAGTTCTGGTTTTGCAATACTGAAATACACTTGACCTCTAATAAACTAACCCTTTCTCAACAAATGGAGCTAAGGATTGTTTTTATTTAGAGATTTAAGTTGGGGCAGATCCAACATTGGGTTAGCTTTGCACGTGACCACAGATGGAAATCAACTACAGATTAATCACTACAATTTTTCCTGCTTTGTATTCATGCCATAATTCTCAGCAACATACCAAAGAAGTTGGGGCTACCCATGGTTTGTTAATGTAAGGTTCAAAATACATTTTGAATCAGTTTTAAACTGATCATTTTCCTTTATTCCTCACTTGTTATCTGAGTCCTTTGTGCAACATACAATCCGTTGGATGAAACAAAACTCAAAACACAATACAAATGGGACAATATACTATTATGAACAAATCACGAGCAGGAATCAGTGGGGGTGGAGGGAATTATAGGGGAAAAAATGTAAATATCTCTACCTGTGAATATCCTTGAAAATTATCCAGAGGCTCCACTTGGTACAAAATACTGTAATTAATTTTCGGACTGGTGCGCATTACTTAGATTTTCATGATACTAATTTTATATTGGGATGCAGGCTGTCTCTATAAAAATGTCAAGAGAGTGGATTTTAACTGTTGTTTGGAATAATGACAGAAAGACCAAGAACAAGGAGTTCCCTGTTACAAAACTCTATTAATATAATTTGCATGCAATTTTTTTTTGTAAAAGCAATTTCAGACTGATGCAGAAATGAAATGAATATAAAAGTAGGGAAAGCGAGAGAGGCTGAAATGGATACAATTCATCCATTCCTACCTCCAGGTGAGTATGTGTTGTGTACACCATTATGTTTGAGAGGCACACATACCATTTCTCCTTCCAGTTTTGCTTTCTACAAGGTCAATTTCTTGAAAGCTTTTTCTACCAAAAGAATAAAAGAATTGGAATTCATTTAGGTGCTCTGTACTATTCTTGCTCTCCTTAAAGTTACAAGGTATCTGAAGACTTGGTGTAAATGTTCTGTCTTTCATTGTGCAATGAGTTTTCCATAGGTCTACAGTCTCCTTGATTTCCCCCAATCCCTAGGAAAAGAGCCAGTTTGGTATAATGCTGAAAGCACCAATCTAGATATTAGGAAACTGAGTTTAGTCCTGCCTTAGGAACGAAAGTTCTCCCTCTCTCTCTCAGGTTAGTAAGTGCCAGCAGAGGCAGAAGTCCAAACTTGGGACATTGAGAAACAAGAAGAAAGGATGAACTTGCCCAGGAATACAATTATATTCTCATTTCTCTCTCTCCCTCTCCCTCCCTCCCTCTCCCTCCCCTTTCCCTTCCCTCCCTCCCCCCCTCCCTCCCTCCCTCCCTCCCTCCCTCTCTCTCTCTCTCCCTCCCTCCCTCCCTCCCCGTCTCCCTTTCCCCACAACCTCAGGCTTGGGCAGCAAACCATTCAGTCAATTCCTATCACAACCAATGCATCAACCTTCAGTTGATCTGAAAAAAAGCAGACTTTCCACTAGTAAGAAAATGATAGGGAGAAAAAGAAAGAAAAATAAATCCCTTAGAAAAACACCATAAGAGAACTTCAGATCGAGAAAGGTAAAGTATATAAGGAGGCTTTAGAACAATGGAAAGTTGTGTAGGTGAAAAATAAAACCCACATCATCAGCAGGAACATCTTCCAACATCTTCCAACAAAAGCACCACTCATCTAGAAAAACGGAACAGGGATTCTCCAGCATCTTGAGAATAATGTAGAAAAAAGCAGAAGGCACTTTTTGCAAGAGAAAACCTACCGAAAAACTAAGTCAACTGACTTCAGACCCAAAGACTTCCCTTGTCTTGGCCAAGAAAATGTGCACAGACACAGAGTCATGACAGAGAATATTCCGTGGCAGACAAATCTCAAGATCTGAGTTATCCAGACCCCCTTATCTTTCCCCACTCAAAGAAACATTTCAATAATTAATTAGCCAAATAGAAGCAAAGAAATTGTTCCTCTCTCTCTTAAAAGCTATGTATTTATAGTTCCTTCTTCCCACAGGGGCCCTGAGTCTGTGGTTGATTAATTTTAATTAATATTTCATCTAATCTGATAATATATTGAAAATATGCAGTGTAAGTGCGCTTCCAAGTGGGTATAATTGAAATTTACTCCCACTTTAAGTGCTATTTATGCAGCCAGCTCTATCTAAGGTGGATTACATATAAGCTGATCTGTGCAGAGGAGCATAAGTTTTCAAGCTAATATAGAGAAGGTGTTATTATTTTTTTTCCCAGATAGACCTGACCCTTGGATGAGTTACTGTGCCTTGTTGCTGCTTTTATGCTCTTAATACAAATGTTTCTGTGTACAGATTATATTTAAAGGTGATTGGCTTTTTTGGCCAATGAAGCAGCACAAAAGTAAACTCAAAGCTGGCCATCCTCATAACCAAGAGGTAATTTTTCTGTTCTGTCAATGGTGACATTTCCATCTGCTGAATTCTAAAATTCTTCCCTGAATTCTCGCCTACACTTCCTTTTCTCCATTAGAAACTCAGTCTAAGAGAAATTTCCAAAGATAAGGGCATAGAATGTGTGGCTTTCCAGATGTTGCTAAATCACTAGTCCTAGAATGCTCCACTGGCCATGCTGATGGGGCTGCTGGGAGTTGAAGTTTAGCAATACTGGAAGGAGCAGAGGGTGTTCACATTTCTTCTCGGGTCAGTCCAGTAGATCCAACACTTTCCATTTCTTTTTGAATCATATTCATATTGAGCCACTGGAGCAGGAGTTGTTGGGATTGCCTCTAACCATGTTATTTTGCTTCTTTGTAATCCTGACCCATGCTTATTTAAGGAATGACATAGTCTGCTTCTTCATGCCTGCCTTCAATCTTGCTGAAACTCAAACCACAATGCTTTCTTATCCATTCTCTGCAGCGATTGCATTTTGAGCTAATTTTGTTTGTTTTAGCCTCTGCTTCTGAAAACAGAACTGTTGTAAAATGTTGTTATCTAAATTAGACACAACCAGTTCAGATGTATCCCACTATCTCTCTAGGATCTTCCT
The DNA here is from genome assembly GCA_023970755.1 of Azemiops feae. NCBI lineage: Eukaryota > Metazoa > Chordata > Lepidosauria > Squamata > Viperidae > Azemiops > Azemiops feae. The sequence goes on along the minus strand of JALGBA010000075.1, from coordinate 579,522 downwards.
GCCAGACCACCCACTGATCTTCCCAGTGTCTTCCCACAGTTGCCACTGATATTCCTGCTGGTCTGCCTTCCTTGATATATTCCTTTTCTTCCTGTTGGCCTGTCCAACCCCCATCTTCAGATAAATGTTTTACATCAACAGTGAAAAAGTCTTACCTTTTATTCAACTTCACATGGAATGGCAAGACACAAGATGTATCTTAACATACATTAACAATCACTTCCCTGACCTGGATTTAACTGGCTAGATAATTCCTCTGGGACAATGGCTTGTGAGAAATAACGCCAACTGAACCTGTTAGACATTATCCTCCAGAGAGAGTACTTCTGAAAAGGGATTCTAAACATTGCCCTGCTGAAAAAATGAAACAAGATTATAAAATCAAAATGGAGATGCAGAGATCAAAAGAGCCTTGTCTGAAATTGGTATATAAAAGAAGCTCAAGTCCTCATTTGTTCTATTTCTCCTGATCTTGTCTTGAGATGCTGCACCCACGGGCTGTTCTCACAGTGTTTATTACTTAGCCCCAAGGGCTTGGAAGTGCTGAGGTTTCAAGAGAAATCTTGTATCTGGTCTCCCTCCCTCCTGGTTTTCAAGCTTATGTACTAGTGGAACAGCTCTCGGTAACTTGGCTGCAGTTCTGAGGAATGGTGTGCCCATCAGCAGTTTCTTAAGTACAGCTGGCCCACAAACACCAAAACCCAAGCTTCAAACTTGATTTACTTGTTGCTTCCTGTTAAAAGCAACCTCAGTTTTGATTTATGATTTTAATCAGGCGACTGTCAGTCAGCCTCATTCTGTATCACTCAGCATAAACACAGTCCTTGCCAGAAAAAAAGAGAAAGAAATGACAGTATTAAATGATTTTATTACATTAAACTGAAGAATGAGCAGTGCAAATACAGGTGCTGCAGGAGACAGTTCCCTTTTATCTTCATCCAAGCTCATTGAGACGATGCAGGAGGCAGGACTGTGGTCTGTTCATAAGGAAGGAGACGTGCTCTGTCATCAAAGCCAATCCATAATCTCAGGATAAAGTTGGTTCAGTTTATTCTGCATCTGTTTCAGAATGCAAGCTGGTGGTGATGGGGAAATTGCTCCGTAACACCAGTCATTACCCAAGTAAGACCTATTCTTTTTTTTCTGGGACACTTGCTGTTTATAAGACAAAGGAGAACATCAAGTATGGAAACACAACCTTAGGCTAGGTGGACTCAGCTATTTCTCCCATCCCCTGATACTCTGAGAATCTCAAGAAGGCCCATTTTTACACCTTCTGAATGCAAAAATAAGATGTAATAGCATGATTTATTCCATCCCCACCAAATAGTAGAGTTGATAAGTAGATCTGTATAAGGTGGCTGTGCTTTGCCACAATGTGGTGCTTCATGCTACTCATTGAATGCTGCCTGTTTCTTTAAGGTCTTATCCAGCAGTTTTTATAGCTGGAAGAGATGTATGCAGATGTGCAATAGATACACAACAGTACTTCCAGAAAAACGGTGGCTGAAGAGGACAGAAGTGACTGTTCAAAGTTGTAACAGCACTGAAAAAAAGTGACTTATGACTGTCATTCACACTTACAACCATTGTAGCATCCCCATGGCCATGTGATCAAAGTTCAGTCACTTGGCAACTGACTGTATTTATGAACTAACAACCGAATCACTTAGCAACAGAAATTTTGGGCTCAATTGTGGTTTTAAGTCAAGGACTATGTGTAGAAGATAAATGCCCCTGATTGTAGATTGGTACACATGCCTAAAACTATGGACACATGAAATGCAAAGCACAATCCAAGGCAACATTGGATCTCAGAATCATGGGATAAACCTTGATTGAGAATGTCACGTTGCCAAAGTACAGGGTGATTGTCATTTTGTTTTCATCTGTTCAAGGTTGAAAGAAGGGGAAACATGAGCAGTGGGTATTAGTCAACATGTTGATCTTGAGTAATCTTTTTCTCATCCAGCTCTGGGTTTCAGTACCATTAGAAGCATAGAAGATAAGCGTGAGTGACAGAGCCTCATTCTGTGAGGTATTAAAGAATGCTTTCTGGAGTGAAACAGATCTGGCTTCATTTCTGCTCGCTTCCCTTCAGGCCATAACAACATATCTTTCTACATACCTTCATGGACCTCCTGTTTTAACAGCAACGAACTGAGGCTGCGATGTGGTTTACATTTCTATTCGAAGGTATGTGGGTTTTTGTTTGACACAGAGCAGACTTCCTTAACCTTGATCTCTTCCAGTCGTGGATTCCATTCCCAGAATTCTCCACCCAACATCGACTTGTTGAGAATTCTGGGAGCTGAGGTCTACATGTCTGAAGGGTGCTTATACGGGGGAAGACCATCACACAACATGGTGTGTGGAATAGAATGTCTAATTGTGAATGGAGACTCCTATTCGATCACAAAGTATATGGGATGATTTTTGTCCAGTCAGCCTAATTTACACAATAGTTTTATTAAGAATTTAAAATATATTTATGTTGGAAGTGGGGGAAAATTACCATTATTATGATTTTCCTCCTCCAAGGAAAATAAGAAGGAGTAGGAGGAGAGGAAAAAGGAGGATATTTGAAGAAGAAGAAGAAGAGAAAAATCAACATATAGCACTATGGATCTTACAACGATTAGTATGCAGTAAAAGAGAGACAAATCACCCCTCCCCAGTCCTGGGGGAGTGGGGGAAAGAGACACACAAATTTGATGAGTTCCTGGTACTGTATTCAGAAAGCCAGTCAGGAACAGATTCCATCTGTTCAAAAGCCAAACACAGAGGCCCTTTTAAAAATAAATCTTCACTTTTAACTCTGGAGATAAAAATAGTGTAGAAAGGACAGTCCTTCATCTCTGTCTTCTCCTCAAATGCTTGAGAGCAAAGGCTCCCTCGCCCAACATTTTTTTTATCTCCCTCCCCCCCCCTCTCTTTTTTTTACAGATTTCATTCTGGCTCTGATTCCTTTGAGTTTACTGAAAGATTACTTCATTTTAACTCAATGGCTTTTCTGTCTTTAGGGAGGCATATTTCTAAGTATCATATTTATCAAAAGAGTGGTGCAAAGGCAAAGTCAAGGACTGGAGCATTTGATGATTCCCCCAGTAACTAGTATGACAATAAATTTTTGCCAGAACAAAAACACAACTGGGGGAGCTTTTATGTTAAACTTTGGAAACAAGGTTCTCCCATTGTCATTTGGTAAATCTTTTGCATTGGAGCTCTCTCCCTTCCTCTCTCTTCCTCCCTCTCTCAACCCTGCCACCCCACTCCCCAACCCACCCCGTGCAGAAATAGCACATCTGGACTTGCTTCTAATGCTGGTCTTCCAACTCCCAGAGGTGACATTCTGCCCCCCTCCAGCTTCATAACTTTAAATCAGACCAGCATTTCAGTAAATCACAGGGAACACTTATTTATTGAACACAGTTTTGGGTCTCTTAAAGCACGGAAAATAAATTTAATGGAGCACTTGGAGCATTCCTTCAATCTTTTGAGGGATTACTTGGGGAATTTGTCAATCCCCGCCAAGCACAGCAGCTTGATCCAAAGAGATGGGAAAGAAATTATGGGAGATACTCTACAAAGGCCCAGGTGTACCTTAAATCACATCAACAAAGATTAATGTCAAAGGATCACTGCCAGCAGACTTGATTGGCAGCATTGCTGTTTACTTAATAAACTATCGCTTTAGCCAGAGGGTGACTTTAATCTGAATTACATTTTCTAGTTTTGTCATACACTGTGCCAAGCGATTTATTGAATAGTGTAGCGTGCTTCTTAACCTCCAACGTAGGAAGCTGGGGATGAGAAAGAATAAAGCAGGACTTCAGATCTCTGGGAAAGCCTTGAGATAGTTAAACCGGCTTTGAGAACAAAGGAGCGGCTTTGCTGCTCAGGCAGAAGGCTGCATGCTTTTTAAGCTCCAGTGGGAAGACGTGGGAGTAGAAGCACACTTAATGCATGCAGGCTGCAAGATCCAGATCTTAAGCAATGGACCGGACACCATTTGAGAAGCATCCCATTTTATCTTGGCTGCTGATTATGTACTTATTGTTGTAGTGTTGATTAGGTTGGATTTAAACCATTGTTAGCCACCCAGAGTTATCCTGATGAGAGTGGCGGCTCTTATAAATTGAAATAAATACGTACATACATGCATTCTGATATTAATTTGATTTGTGTAAAAGAGAGGAAATTAAAGCTTAAGGAAGAAAGGTCTTGTTCCATTGTTCAGATTCTCTCCCTCCATCTTGTCCTAAAAGCCTTCACCAACCTTTCTTTGTCTCACCACTAGCAGAAGCACCAATAATAATAGAGTTGAAGGCAGTGGTAGGATTCAAATATGTGAACAACTGGTTCTCTGTGTGGATGCCACTTCCAGAAGTCCGTTCTGGGCCTGGGCAACAAAAAATTAGCTACCGGTTCTGCCGAAGTGGTGCGAACCAGCTGAATCCCACCACTGGTTGGAAGGGACCTTGGAAATCTTCTAGTCCAACCCCCTGCTTGAGCAGGAAACCCTATAACATTTCAGATAAATGGTTGTCCAGTCCCTTTGGAGCACCCATAACTTCTGAAGGCAAGCTATTCCATTGGCTGATTGCTGTCACTGTTAGGAAATTTCTCCTTAGTTCTAAGTTGCTTCTCTGCTTGATTAGCTTCCATCCCTTTTTTCTTGTCTTGCCTTTTGGTAGTTTGCTTCCATTCTCCCCATTGCTGAGTATGCTCAGAATAGGGCTGGCTATGATTTCTACAAGGCAGGTCTGTTCTGTGGCGCAGGGGAATCCAGGAATGGTTGTACACTGTACTGCTTTATGCAATCAATAGTAAACCATGGAAGTTTTGCCTTAAGAGTTGCTGATGGCCATTTTTAAAGATGATTTTAAATGAGAACTTGATAATTCCATAAGGATGAGGTCACTGTAATTACTAATCTTGATAGATGTGCAGTTTCTTGAGAATCAAAGCAGCAGGCTGTAGGATCAGGTGCCACAAGCAGAAGTAGTAGGTGAGCTATGATGCTTACATCCTACCTATAAGCTTCTTGTATGCATCTAACTGCCCATGACATGATTCAGAATGCTGACCTAGGCCCTAGATAGGCCTTTGACTAGGTCCAACAGAACAATTCTGTTTCATCCATGTCTTTTTTTGAAGGAAGGTGGTGTGGTCAATAGGAAAGTTTAGATTTTCTCCAAGAAGCATGGCAATGTGGTAGGAAAAATTGCATCTGCAATTGCTAATTCTCACCTCTGAATTTAATTTTTTCAGAATGCAACAGGATTAATATTTTGCCTTGAAATTGGCTGAAAGTTTGGGTGATGAAAAGTGGGGGAAGATCAAATGGCTGAAGATTGAAAGGTTGGGGAAGCGAGGGTTTGATTTCCTTCTGACAGTGAATGACTCATTCCCTGAAAATATATTTGGACAAATATATTTCTAATGTATTTAAAATATACTTTAAGGATCTTGGAGTCCTAGTTGACAATCACTTAAATATGAGCCAGCAGTATGCTGCAGCTGCCAAAAAAGCCAATGCAGTCCTAGGCTGTATTAACAGAGTGATGGAATCAAGATCATGTGAAGTGTTAGTACCACTTTATAATGCCTTGGTAAGACCCCACTTGGAATCCTGCATCCCATTTTGGTCACCACAATATATAAAAAAAATGTCGAGACTCTAGGAAGAATGCAAAGAAGAACAACAAAGATGATTAGGGGACTGGAGGCTAAAACATATGAAGAACAGTTGCAGGAATTGGGTATGTCTAGTGTAGTGAAAAAAAGGACTAGAGGTGACATGATAGCAAAGTTCCAATATTTGAGAGCTTGCCACAAAGAAGAGGGGGCTCAACCTATTTTCCAGAGCGCCTGAAGGCAGGACAAGAAGCAAGGGATGGAAACTAATCAAGGAGAGAACCAACCTAGAACTAAGGAAAAATTTTCTGACAGTAAGAATAATCAACCAGTGGAACAAGCTTTTTTTCTGAACATGTGGTGCTCCGTAACTGGAGGTTTTAAGAAGAGATTGGACAACCATTTGCCTGAAATGGTGTAGGGTCTCCTGCTTGACAGGGGGTTGGACTAGAAGACTTCCAAGGTCCCTTCCAGCTCTATTGTTCTGTTATATCATGAATCCCTTGCCAAGAATAATCCCAACTTTGGGGTTATAACTGATAATCTTCATCCTCCTCCTCCTCCTCTTCTTCTGCTTGAAATTTCTGCCCCCCAAATAAAGAAACCTTCCATGATATCTAGGAAGAAATCCACTAAAATGTTCAAAAGATGAACTTGTCATTGGAGAGCAACAACATTAAATAAAAAAGGGTTCTCCAAATAAAAATGGAGAGCTATTATATCAGGAGTGAAGGCCCAGAGGTTCCTTTTCCAATGAGCCATCATGGGTTGAACACATTTAGCTTCTGGTTGATTAAATACCACAAGGGACCTGAGATATGCTAAGCCTTGGGGATCAAAAGTTTGTTTTCAGTTAGACAATGTTTCAGTCAATGAAAAAAAAATGGTTGGCTTGCATTGGGCTATGTAATTGAGAAGCCTTAGGTTTGGAATGAGTAATGGCCAGGATACTGAGAAATGGGAACGTTTTTAATCATCCATACTTCATCTCTGAAATCCAGCTCGGTCGCCTGTAAAATTCTGGGGGTTGGAATGGAGGCCTTTTTTTTTTTCATTCTTTTCTTTGTTTCCAAAAGGAAATACAGACACCCAGTTTGGCTCTCATGATTCCTTTGCAGAAAAAGGAAATGATTGTTTTACTGTAACATCAGTGGTGGTGGTGGTGGTGGTGGAGCTGAAGGTAATTGATTAATAGGCCCCATTGATAAATCTGTTACAAGATGATGGAGGGACAAATCGGATGTGATTTCAATACACCTTTGTATTTAAGCTGCAGCATGCTTGTGTTGTATGAGTGCATTGAAGTTCAATCAGAATACAGCTGGAAGGGACCTTGGAGGTCTTCTAGTCCACCCCCTGCTGAAGCAGGAGACTCTCAAATTATATAATTTGAGACAAGTGGCTATTCAGTGTCTTCTTAAAAACCTCCAGTGATAAGCCCCCACAACTTCTGAATGCAAGCTGTTCCACTGGTTAATTGTTCTCACTGTTATGAAGTTTCTCCTTAATTCTCCTTAATTGCTCCTTTCTTTGATTAGTTTCCATCCATTGTTTCTTGTCTTGCCTTATGGTGTTTTGGAAAATAAATTGACCCCCTCTTCTTTGTGGCAGCTCTTCAAATACTGGAATATTGCTATCATGTGACCCCAGTCCTTCTTTTCTCTAGATTAGCCCTATTTAGTTCCTGCAGCCGTTCTTCCTATGTTTTAGTCTCCAGGCTTTAATCATCAAAACATTGAAAACAAGGTCTTTAATCATCAAAACAAGCACTGAAAACAAGGGAAATATTTTTTTAAAAGGAGAGGCTGATAAATGAAGAAGTGGACCGAGAAAGGTGTCTCTCTCTTTCTCTCATGAGATCCTTGGCATCGGAAGAACTAATGAACAAAATAGAGATAAAACCAAGAGGAGAAAGTGTATGGAAGTCCAATTAGAGTCAGAGGGGAAGAGAATGAGAGAATGAAAGACCTTATGTACTAAACGATCAGGGGCAAAACAGAGGTGCTGGGTCAGGGGAAGGTCAAAAGGAGACCTTGCTGGGCCCTCAGTTGTCATCTGCATGCTCAGTGGCTTGACTGATCTGCTTGGCCTGTCATGCTGGCTGATCAATTGATTCAGCTTTCAGGGCCAGAGCTGCCTTAAGGTGATTACTCAATGGCCAGTTGCTTTTGTCTCAGAGTAATGCAGAAGAAGGATGAGATTCAAATGGGATGCACACGTATTGCATAAGCAATGAATTCTAATGTAATACGATGCTCATGCCATAAACAAGGCTCGCTGGAGGAAACTCAAGACCAACAGCAGCTCCGAAAGCTAACTTTAAATTATATTAAATGAAAGCCATGTTTGCTAGAGATAATGGGAGATGAAATCCAGACATGTGGAGGGCACCGGTTCAGAGAAGGTTGTATTAAATGTTTGGGATAAGTTCAGAAAAACCCCAAACAAATAAAAGTGGTCGTTGGGAGGACTGGGGATTGTCTGTCTGGGTTGGGATCATGCAAAGCTACACTGTTTTTTATAAATCGATTAAGGGCATTTGCATTTATTAGATGATTTGTTTCTGTAGCCAGGCTGGTCAATATTCTCCTTCTGTTGTGAACTAGTTTCTGCCTTAGCTGTCAAAACAGAGGCCAGTCCCTTTTGCTGAGACGTCTTGTTAATTTTTTCCTCTTGATTAAACCTATATTTTGCTTGGCTCTATGTCAAACCTGGAGGTGCTGCACTCAAATGAACTAATCTCCACACACTTGCCAGCAGGCAATTTGATCAGCAAATTTGGCACATGCCCAGTTGAGAATTTAAGTAAAGCTGAGCAATAAAGATATTCATGTTGTTTAACTCAGTAAAGGCACAATCATTCTTCATTCATTCTAGGAAGCAAAGCATCCATGCTCAACTGACCTCATGCCACTATCACAGCATCCAATCTGACGACATCGTTGTCATTGTCACTAGATGAGCTCTGATTATGTCGGGGGTAATGGTCATGATTGTTTAAAGGGCAAAATGCTTAAAGCTGATTTGTCTCTTACCCTTCCATCTGTTCTAGACTTTCAGAAATGGGTATCAAAATATTACCCCACTATCTGCTTTGCTGTATGTCCTCAGTGAACCGAAAACATCATGTTCTTGATTGCAAAATGCTGTTCACCCAGTTCTATAGTTTAGCAAAATGCATGTCTCAGCAGATTGTGGATGGCAAGGATGGGCAAGGATGAAGAGTCTGAAAGTGGGTACAGGTTTGAAAAGGGTGTGATATTCTTTTGTCTCCTTTCTTTTTTGGATTCGCAGCCCTTGGCTGACATAAGACCCTCTACATTCCATTTGTGTATGCTAACTAAATTCCAGGGAGATAATTTTGGTCTGTTTGGGCGTTTAAAAGCAGTTTGCTTAAACTTTAGAGAATTCCATTTGACCTTCATGCCATGTTATCCTTGGTAGGTTAACAGCAAGTGATGAATGTTAAGTTAATGAAGTTCTCAGATTCTAGTCTGAGGTGAGCAGCAGACGGTTAAAAAATGGAATTTGATCAGTCAAAATGCAAATCAAGCCAAGGTTTGATTTGTTTTGTAGAAATACACTTGCTAGGTCTAGAATAAAAACCTCAGCCAGGTAAAAAAACCTCAGCCAGATGCATCTTCTCTGGAAGCAGAACCAAGAATCAAGACTGGGTCATTCTTACACTGGAGCGTTCTCCAAATTGACACCTTTGGGCATATAGAAGTCAACCTTCAAATTCCCAACAATGTGTTGAACATTCTGGGAGTTGAGGTTCACATATCTGGAAGGTGAAGAAGATGGGAATGTCTACTCTTTATTCTCATAGTTCTGATGGTTCAAAATGTAGCTAGAAACAGATGTAAGTACTGGCTGTGGTCTCAAAATGTAGAAGCTTCTGTTACCATCCAATCTTCTAGGGTTGTCCCTGCTTATGTCATCGGGCTCTGTCTCCCATCATTCTCAGGAAACATTGGTTAGGGTTGATGATAATTGGAGTCTAATAATTACATCCATGCATTTCCAATTGCCATAATTCACTCTGTTTAATATAATAGTGTTAGTAGAGGATACTTCCCTTGGAAAATATGAAGAGGACAAACGTAGGTGCTAGAATCTATTCCAGAAAGATTGACAAATGAAGACTGAAAGAAAACCTCAGTGTGTTCTTTTCCCCAAGTGTGGTCTTGGCAGGCACAAGCTGCCATAGGCTTGACTTCATTCCTTGCCAAATAATGCCACTATGCATTGCCAGAATTAATCATGATTCTAGGTAAGCATTGTGGCACTTTTATGGCAGCTGTGAAGCTAATCTGTCACTAATGCCTTCTGGATTATCATGATTTCTTACAGTTGTGATTCATTAACTCAGATGCTTATGGAATTAGTATTAAACATCTCCTGCAGATTTCTGCCTCAACATGTTGGAGTTCCAAAATCCTTTGATTGCATTGCATTGAATGGCATGTCAAGCACATTGTGTGGTCCAGAATGTGTGTTAAGATGCTGAGGACTTTTTTTTTTTTTGGTATGGGATGGAGTCTGATCTTGACCTCAAGGGGCCTCAAACTTTACTGGATTTTAGAAGCCAAGTTCAGACCGGTTTAATCTATATCAGTGAAACAGTTCAGTTCCAGGAGAAATTCTATGAACAGTTGGGGCCTAGAAGTATAAAAAAAACTTGACATAGATTTCTTGGGGAATAATTTACAAGGCATACCAGAGCCAACTCTTCAGTGATATGAGCTCTACCTTTGTATCTTTGTATGCTGGGATTCATCTTTGTCTGGAGCCCCAAATCCATGGAAAAGTATTATGGATGCACAAAATCTTTAAAGAAGCATGCATGTTTTTTCTCTCCAAAGGTTGCATACCAAAAGGGGTTGTATAAAAATATTTTTATTGTATAAAAATTAATAAATATAAATTGCTTATGCTGCTTATATTACTTTTATGAAGCCTTGCATGATTGCCCTGAAACCCTAATTCTATAATAGGAATTAGTTCAAGGACATACTCTGTTCACATTAGGAGAAGATTCCTTTGGGAATTTAGTTAAACAACTTTGCGCGTTCTGTACAAAACCTCTGCAGGTTACGGAAAGTTGCGGATAAACATGTATGCAGCATTTCATGACTTATTATTATCATTTGCTCACAACCACTTGAAGTCATAGCTGCCAGTTCTTAAGCTGGTGTTGGCCATCGTATGCACTGAATTCTTCCCAAGAACCTAGGATGTTGTAATGTATCACCATAATAACTGCAGGGTGGTCTTTGCAATTGACAGATGGAAATTTTGTCAATGTGCAGATTTTCTAAGTGCCGTCCAAGATGCTTTAGTATGGCATTCAATGGGCCAATTATTATTATGGTTGGTTGCACAGTCAGCCAGATGTTTAGACTGGATCTGGTGTTTTTATCCACCTATCAAGTTTTCCACAAATATTAATTCTAGCTCACGGTATCTTTTCTAAAGGTTAGAGTTCTTGCTTAGATTAATCAGGTATCCTTAAAATAAGATGAATTAGAAGTTAATGGAATGAAAACCAGACAACTGCTGCCTACAGAGCCATGGGGGCAGAGTACATTAAATTTGGGTGGATACGGAGTGGCTGAAAATAATACTGAATATGCCAGTTGAATCCCAACAATAGCCAAACAATTGATCACTAAATGGGATCAGTGTTGGAGAAATAACTTCCCCAATTTCCCCAAGTTTTCTGAAGATACATATTCTGCAACAATCATAAGGATAATGATCTATATTTCTTATTTAGAAAAAAAATGTGAATGTTTTCCTGAATTGATAATCTTATTAGGATTGAAGTCCTCCTCCTCCTCCTCCTCATCCTCCTCGTCCTCGTCCTCCTCCTCCTCCTCCTCCTCCTCCTCCTCCTCTTCCTGTTTCTTTTTTATTTCCTTGCCCCTAGAGGAATAGATCTTTCTAACACATATTTTGGGTTGTTTCCTATGAGGAGATAACAATTTACATTTGCATCACTTTGTTCATCCAGACATGTTTCAGATTATCTGATGTTTCATTTAAGTCACCACAACAACAAAAGAAGGCCTGGGGTGGATCTATGATGCACTGCATCTCAGGCCTTATGGACAGAAGGTGCCATCCTATGTTCATCTCCATGGCAATTGGGCTCAAATTCTATTGGACTAAATCAGGATTGAGGTCATTTGTTTCAGCATATAGTAAGCAAAAGAATGGAAGCTGGGTTGCCAGTTTTTAAAGAAGATACTTATGGATGAGGGACCGGCCATTCTGGTCACCGTCTATTCTTCTCATAAGAATGGTCAGAAAGCTGACATATGGAGGGATGAAAATTCTCTATGGCAATTGAGAGAGAAGATACCACATCTTTCTTGGTAGGGCTTGTCCAAAAAAACCCTGGGCATTCTAAGCACCATGATCATACGCAACTCCTAGAGTCCTCTAAAATTTGTAATTTTTAATGAGCCAGAAGATGCCATAGAGATGCACAAAGCAGGCATGCTCTGTCTTAAGGCAGCACTTTGTGCCAAGGATACAAAATCCTCTGCCACAATGCATTGATCAGAAGGCTTGATGGGCCACCACTATTCATATAACTAGACAAATTACTCCGGTTCATGAAAAGTAGCATTTCCTTTGCAGATCAACATGAAGCATGCTTCAAGGATTTGACTGAAGTGAAATACCCATCACACACCCTAAACATTAATAAGGAATTATTGGAGAATAGCCTTATTACATTTCATTTTATGACCTGGTTATTGAACATAATAAAATAAGCTTAACTAATTTTAATTTGGTGTAAATGAAAATGCAATGAATTTTAGTTTTTGTCTTGGGCTCACCTATGATTTTTGCAAATGGGTTTTCACCATGTACTTAGTCCTGTCTCTGGGTGCAAATTCTACTGAGTTAGAGAGATCAACATCCAGATTTTGGTTCAAGAGAACAGCACATCAGGGAACATCCTGGAGAGAAGTATCAACTTAATCATCTCTCTGTATTAACTTAATACTTTTCCCAAGGCAGGAAATAATGAAGCATTTCTTAATCGTTTGTGTCACATAGAATGTTCACGTGTTGCATTGAAAAGTGTTAAAAGACAATTTATATATAAAATGGGCATGTCACTCAGTAGGGGGTATAAAAGAAAAATACATAAATAAAAAAGCATGTTTCCACCAATATAGAGTCTCATATAATATATACAAAGGTTATGAATAATATTTGCAATATTTGTCTCCTCCCTAAAAAGGAAAAGAAAACTGTATATATTTGAGGAAGTGTTGCACACCTACACAAGATCATGTGTTAGGGAAAGTTGTATTATAAAAAGTGTATCATGGGGATTTCATAGGATCATCTGTTCAGTTGAATGAAAAATTATGTATCCTAAGAAGTATGTGTGTGTAGTGAAATTGCATAGAAGATGAAGAAAAAAGTGTGTATTTAAGAATGGTGTGTATCGAATAAAACGTAGAAGTTCTCACATTTTTACAAGCAGGAAATTTGAAAAACGGAGGAAGAGATGTCATATTGATTCCAACTCAATTTAGACTGCACTGCCTACATGAGAAAAAAAGAAAAAGAAAAAGAGTGGAATGAAAAGTAGTTAATTATTCACAGGATGGACAGCCTTCCACTCCATTTCATGTTATATCCCAGGGGTCTTCAAACTTGGCCCTTTTATGACTCGTGGACTTCAACTCCCAGAATTCCTCAGCCAGCGTGCCTGGCTGAGGAATTCTGGGAGTTGAAGTCCATGAGTCATAAAAGGGCCAAGTTTGAAGACCCCTGTTATATCTCAACTCAAGCTATGAAAACCGGTGACTTTGCCTGAGTTTTCATTCTCCTGGGGTTTTTTTGTTTGTTTGTTTTTTAGAAGAGAGAGAAAAACTCATGAACTTCTGGTCACTTCTCTGAACCTGACTTCCCAAGCTTTTGAAGTTCACCCATTCTGACCTCAAAAACCATGTGGAGAAGCCATCAGCTAGGAAAACAGAGGTGGAGAACATCAAAGCCATAATTGGAAGCAGCTGTGTAAATTGTCAGGGAAAGGGTTTGGAGAGATACGTACGTACCTATGTGTTTGTCTACTTAAACCCTTAACCTGTTGGGTGCATCTCAGAATCCTTCTAGAAACCTTTCTAATGAAGCTGGCATTCACTGGGCTTTTTTCCTCCTTGGCACAGCCCTTAAAAGAGAATGCAGCATCTCTTGGTCTTTAGTAGTAAAAATCCTGAGGGGCTTTTTTTTGGGGGGGGGAGGAAGGGGGGAGGGGGAATGGGGCAGATAGATAGAGTCCTCTATAAAGAAAGGTCAGTCTTGGGGCAAGTGCTTGATGGATGTCCTGTAAAACTGGGAAAGAGGAAGAGGTCATGCAGAGGCTGTGAAAGGTGGTTTGTGCTAGTACCAGCATCAAAACGGAAGGCATGCATAATTTGACTGAAGGTTGCTTCTTCTCTGGCCTCCTGTTCCCGGCCATCAATCATACCTCATACTGGCAATAGAACAATTTGTTAGCCTCTGAGTTGACCTGTGCCCCATTCAAGTGCTGAGCCTGTGTGCTTGCATGAGCTCCTGGTTGATGGATGATCCTTTGCCAGCTCCCTGCTGCCAGTGGGTTTTGGAGTCCAAATCATAGAACCAAGTTCAAAAGTGGTGGGATGTAGGGGAATAAAGGGACAAGGTGATCATGGGAGTGAAAGCTTGGAGGACAAATCCCAGCAGGGACTTTTTTTTTTTTAATGGCTAAGAAGATCCCAGAAGGTGGTGTGGTATCTGGAGTGGATTAGCATGATTCCAATTCTTCAGCACCGATGAAAGAAAAATGGGTACAAAAGTTGGTTGAGCAAACATGAGCTTCATAGAAAGCCATGGAGCACCCAATGCAGCAAAGGAGCTAAAGGAACATAGAGTTTATCTGATCCCAATTGAGGGTCCCGATTTTGAGATGGAATAACGATCTGCCTTTACCTTTTGAGGAGGACGTTGACCCTCTGTCTGCAACTTGAACAGGAATAACAGAATAACAGAGTTGGAAGGCACCTCAGGACAAATGGTTGTCCATTCAGACAAATGGTTGTCCAGTCTCTTCTTATAAATCTCCAGTGTTGGAGCACCCAAAACATCTGGAGGCAAGTCCTTCCACTGATTAATTGAACATTCAGTGCCTTTACTTGGGAGGAAGAAGAATGACATTTAAAGAGAAAAGGATCTAATCATTCCCTTATTGTGCAAAAATAGGTTTACTTTCCACTGTTTATTTATTTGTTTATTCAGCTTATATATGGCTCCATTCCCAACAACTTCAACTATCATTTCCAAAATTTCAGAAGTGCCATTGTTGCTTTCTCCTGTCTTATCCAGACTAATCTTCTGGGTGATTGGCTTAAAAATGCAACTTTATCAATATGACATCTGTCAAATTCACTGAGTTAAACACCCCACCCCTCTCAAGAAAAGTTCTACGAACAACAAAAACAAGAACAATGAAAGGGATAGGCATGTCCTCTGGATACCTATATTGCCATTAGCTTAGTTCAAGTTTTAAAAGCACTTGAACTAAGATTCCAAGTTAAATTTCCTTGAAGCTGATTTAAGTAAACTGGAATCTATCAGACTATTAACATTTCCTGCTGGTAAAATATACAAGTCTTGCCTTCCTCTTCCTCATCTGCAAATAGGAGTGGATATATATAATATCATTCTTTTAATATATTTCATTTGGTACTGTTTAAGTATATGTGACCGAAGTTTAACTTTTTTTAAACACAATTTAGCGAACATTTTTCTTCATTTCACTGCTGTGCTTGAATCGCTTATGTTGACAGAAAGGGACTGTATGTCTTCCATTATTCTTTGTCCTTTAATAACATTTTTGTAATAAATAACCAAGGATTTTCTATGTTCTGTTTGTTCTTTCCCCAAGTTTACTTTGTCTTGTTTATCTGCTTTAATACTATTTGATAAATCTGGTTATACTTGCTTTATTTTTGGGTTCTTCTCAGCTTGTGCTTGTGCAGGCTGTATATCCTGTAACTCAGCATTCCCCAATGCTAGTACTCGACATATGTGTTAGATTATAACTCTCATCTGCCCCAGCCTTCATGGCTAATACTGTACTGTCATGGTTGAAGATTATGGTTGGCAGTCTGGGAAAGAATGCCTTTTCCCCCCATTATCTTCTACTCTTTTATTTTGCAAATCTTCTGCAAGTTTATATGAAAGAATGGCCTACATATTGGATGGAACCATTTTTTTAAAAAAAATAAAACAGGAGTTGAAGTTCACATGTCTTGCTGAAATCAGTGCAGACATCATAGCTAAATCGAAAACACACTAACTAGATTAAAATCTAATGTCATATGAAGCCATCCTTTGATGTTCCTGACCATAGCTTAACTTGGTCCGTGAAAACATGCTTACCTCTACGGAAGGGTGCTGGAGACATTGGAAAAAAGTAAAAAAGAATACAAGAAGAATGGAAATATCTTCTTACTTTATTTTACTTTGTATTCATTTTTACTCTTGTTTTCAAAATGTTCAATCAAATTATATTAAAAAAACCCACAAATGCTGATTTAGCAAGTCAACTGATACTTGAATCTAGCCATTGATTGCAACAAGGAAGTAAAAGGGCAGTTAGAATGATAAGGAATCTGGAAATCAATTTCAAGGAAGAACTGCTGAAAGGGTAGATCAGAGAAGCTGAGAGAACAGAAGATTTAAGGAGAAAATTTATAATTATCTTCAAATATCTGAGGGCAATTATAAGGAAGAAGGAGCAACTTTGTTTGGTCAGGCATCAGAGAGCTGGGTTTCAAAATAGCATCAATTGACTGGAAGGAAAATTGTTCATTTGTGCTAGTTATGAGGACAAGTCTGCCCCAAGACATAGTGTGACTTGGGGAGGGATAAACTATCCCATGGACAGAACTGGGTTGGCCATTCTTATTTCAGCACAAATGTAAGAACAGCCTCCGCCACTAGGCCTCAGGATACAGATCCTAACTTTTGTCCTCCAACAGTAAATGCAGTTAATCCTCAATTTTCACTATTTGTGTCTCTTTATCCAACAGTAGGACTGGCTGTGTATTAGGAGGAAATTCTTAATAGGGTTGGTAGTGGAAGAAGCAATTCTCCCTATAAAGATGAGCTCTCCCTTTCTGATGATATTTAAGAAGCTGGTTAGTTGGTTATCTAGCAGGAATTCTATAGGCAAACATTAAGAGAAAACTCCTTCTTGGACTTTTCTAGATTGGACTCAGGGAACTTTCAGGACACATTCCAAAAAGCAACACCAATAGCATCTCCTTCTATCTTCCATGATAAAATCAGCCAAAAAGAGCCAAGAGAAATTCTTGAGTATTCTGAGAATAAGATAGAAAAAGAGAAAACTGGCAAGGTAGATGTTGTACAGGGTTAGTTTTGGTGCTGCTATCTTGATGGAGGATGCAAATAGTTTGATCAGAGCAGGATTTAGGGATGCAAGTCCAGAGCCCCACTCAGCCAAATGAATAATCCCTCAAACCTAGAAGGACTGGTTTCCACCCTCATAAGTAAATGAAATAAAACACACTGCAATCTAAAAGCCCACTTGGTCATGAATTCATTAATGTTAAATGCTGACATACCAACAAGACCTTCGCATGCAAGGCCTTTATCGGAACTCAAGAATTTGTAACTAACTACCTGCAATATTCAGGAATGAGTATTTTTGAATTAAAGTGATCGGGAATTCTAGCTATCTTTTTCTCTCTCTCCTTCTATCCCAAATTTATGAAAAAAAGGGCATGGAACCAAGCAAAAGGGCTCACTGAGTATATCATTATTTTTCTCAATGCACAGGAAGTGTAGATTGCTTTCTCCTCCCCGAAACTCTTATGTGTCTTTTGCTTAAGAAAAGATGAAGGAAAGGGAGCGTGAGATGGTCATGGGACAGTGGTCAGCACAGAAGAAAGTCTGTGTCTGTTGAGGGAGGGGGGGAGGGAGCTTTAATTAGGGTGGCTTGAACACTAGCTTTAACCAAAAGCCAGTGGGAGTTCTGTTTGATCTTCCTGTGGGTCAGGCTGTTTGATTCATCTTAGATCTGTTGAGGGGGATGGACACCTGCCCATCACATGCTTTTTATTCTGCATGAGAGCTTTGATCTCTTGAGGTTATACTGGAGAAGGGTCATTGAAGGGCGTGTTTCAAAGTTGTATTCATGCCTTGCTACTAGGGCAGATAAAGGGGGTGGGTGTGGAGAAAATCTCACATGCAGACCCCTCTGGATCAGATGTGCTCCATAGATACCTAATGGAGTTCACCAAGAGGGGAAAGTTCATTCATAATCTAGTGGGAGGGGATACCTCACATTCCTCAAATGACCAAGAAGAGAGTGGGGGCTACAAGCACAGTTCTTTTGCTTTTTCAAGGATCAGTTGAAGGCATGCCTGGGGTAGTGAATGGTTACCTATATGCATTCCTTTCCTTTAGCTGTTCTACATTATTAGCCAAGGTAAGCTCCATTTTTCTTTGGTGGAAAGGCAGACTATAAATTCCCCAACTGATAGTCATGATAGATGGCAGATAATGATGACAATGATGATGATATGCATAATTCAACCCCTCTTACTGGACATTTCAAACCTTGCTTGGTTAGTTATTGACAGTATTACTGGAATAGTCTAGCAATATGAGGCTGGTCTTGCTTCCCACCCAGGCCATGATATATATACCTTCACTCTGCAGTTTTCTAAGCTGTTATCTACCAGCCAAGCACAAAACATAATGGATAGAATAGAGAACCAAGATAACTCAATATAATGCTGGTGGTTTTTTGTATTACAATAAGGACTGGATTTCACTAAGGATCACCACTTTGAAAAGGCTCTTACATTGCTACATTTACATGTCATCTCTTTCTTCTTTGAGATAAGATGAGATATTTGAAAATATTTCCAATATTATTCATTCATTCATTCATTCATTCATTCATTCATTCATTCATTCATTCATTCATTCATTCATTCATTCATTCATTCATTCATTCATTCATTCATTCATTCATTCTGAAGCCTTGTTGCCTTGTTCCACAACCAACAAGAGCCCTAGAAAAGCTCATAATACATAAAGTTTGTATAAAAAGAATACATTATAAGCTTATGTGGAACCGCCATGTTTTGCTTTGATGAGGTGCTTTGTGCCATGGAGGCAACCTTATTCGGCTCATTAAGTATAGTGAGGATGTAATTTGTCTTGTTGAAATACTTTGTATTGATTCTGGAGTCTTCTCTGACTGTTCCTTGCGTGTGCAACAGTGTCTTCCAGCTATTGGAAGTACCACAAGTGAAACAAAGCAAACTTAAATGTCTGGAGAATTCTGTAATGCTGAAAAGTGGAAAGTGGAAGGAAAGTGGAGAAGGAAAAAGTGGAAGGAAAGAGAAGAACAGGATCACTAGCAGCAAAGTGGAAGGACTCAGTTACAGTAGCGATGACTACATGATCTGAAGGACTGGGCTGGGGATGGATTATCATAAAGAAGAGTCTGCATTGTTTTAATGGCATGCAGACAATCAATTCATCTATCAATGTTCTATTAAGAATAAGGTAAACACGAGAACTACAGATGTCACAGTCTAATGTGAGTTGCAGAAATACCACTATGAGATGCATATGGCGAACAGCACTTGTTTTGTGTGCTCAAAGCAGAGGTCAAAAAGAGTTCAGTCTTTTCCATATTTGGGAGATTAGTGTGGTTAAAAACTCCTGAAAATGCAAAATAAATTGGGCTGAAACTATTTTCGTTTTATCTACTTTTATAGTGTGTCCCTCGATATGCTGTGCAAAGCCTGAAGTAACTCTGAAGCCAAGAGAATATGTATACTTCTGATCTAAAGCAATTGTTGTAATAAGTGACCATTATTTAATTGAACAAAATCCCACATCTATAGACTTAAAAATTATTTCTGGCATTTTTAAATGAAAAATGTAACTTTTAACCCCAATGATTAGAAGAGGATTATAGCTCTATTGCAGAGCATATAAATCAGTTTGTTGGGGAATCCTGGGAATTGAAGTCCACACATCTTAAAGTTGTTAGGTTGAGAAACACTGATACAGATGGTTCTTAGTTCAATCCCTAGCATCTTCACAGAAGCCGGGAAAAACTATCAAAAACTATCAAATAAAGGGAGGGAGGAGAGAGAGAGAGAGAGAGAGGGGGGGGGGGCTGTAATGAAATATTAAGAAATATACAATTGTATTGCCCAGTGTGGCATGGGTTGAGATTTTGTGGTTCCTGGAAATTGATAAGCAATTTTGTTCTATGGGTGTTTATAACTGCAGGTGCAGGGTAATGCAATCATGTCCAGAAGATAGACCAAATGTTCATACATGTCTGGGAAAGGGATAAAATAATATATCATTTTGCTGCTATTGTGAAGAAATGGAAAAATACTATTATGCAAAGCTGTGCTGCTAGAATTGGATGTCATGTTTGTTTGTTTCTCCCAGTTTTCAAAACTGAGTTGTAGCTTTTAATTGCTTGATTGTTCATATTAGTGGTGGACCCTTGTGAGACCTTGGACTACAATGGTATCTTGCCATGTTTGGGGTACTCCAAATATGTCATATATTTATCTAGAAAAATTGATGAGAATTACCGTTAATTACCTTAAGAGTTGTGGTAACGCAAGTATTGCAGGCTAACTCTGCCTACAGCCTGGAGTTCAATTCTGACTGGCTCAAGGTTGATGCGGCCCTCCATCCTTCCAATGTCGGTAAAAATAAGGACCCAGATTGCTGGGGGCAATATGCTGACTCTGTAAACCACTTAGAGAGGGCTATAAAGCACTATGAGTCTAACTGTTATTGCTATTGCTAATTTGCAATAATCTTTATCTTTAATCATTATATCTATCCTCTTCAAATCACAGAGAATAACTTTCATCCCTTAAATTTAGAATCTCTGTATGGAAAGGCTATTTGGCATGGTGTTCAACATCAAATTTTCAGAAGGCCAAAGAATGGAACACTTCTAGTTTTCACATTCCACAGGATGCTGGGAGAAGAAATCCTGATCCATCAGGGTTTTTCTGAGAGCAAGGGCATTACACAGGAAGTGAAGGCCACACAGCCAAAAATGAGCAGCTGCATCATATCAAAAAACATGTCGAGAAGCCATTTTGAGGCAAGGCATATTCCAGACAAGCCGACATGCCTCACTTTCTTCGCTTACAGAGAAAACATCACATTTCTATATCATCCCTCATCACCATGACTGAAAAAAGCCTATTATGGCCTCTACTGTGGTTGAATTTGATTTACATGACACAACTGGAACAGCCAATGTTAATATTTTCTTCTTCTTCCTAAGTGTGTGTAGAACAGGTCTGTCCAAAGAAGCCAGAGAAAAGAAATGGGAGTTCCCCTCCTCTCTGCAAAGCCATCATAACAAAAACAAATTTTCAAAGACCAAGACAAGCTTGGTAAATCTGCGCTGTGGTGTCCCATTTCCTAATTTCTCCAGTAAGGAAGCAGTGTGTTGAATTTAAAGTATCCCTCTGGTAAAAGCTAACTATTTAAAGAGTGCTGGGGTCCCAGAAATGCAAAACAAAGATTTGTTGATTAAAAACACATGGTTTGTTCAGGAGACTTGAGTCGCCAGAAAAAATCAGTCCTGACAGTGTTTTGGCTTTTTCTCTACCACAAGACAAGATGGTGATTTATTACAGTGATGTCAGTAGGGCTACAAAATGTTCCTTGAATTGTCTCTTTATTAAAAAAAAGAAAGAAAGAAAGAAAGAAAGGGGGGAGGGAATGTATGAGCTTGTTTATATGTATGGAATGACCCTTTCAGAGATCTCCAGTTCTTAAGAAAACATGTTTCTATTGAGAAAGATTGAGGAAGACTTATTATTGTATGATGATGGATTATAAAACATGGGGAACTTAGTCATAAAATCAATGGTCCAACAATCTCATATAATTTACACTTAGTTTCTCCAAACTGATGTGCAAAGCTATGTTTCTTTGACAAGAGCTTCTCTTTCTCCTACAAAGATCCATTCCAATTCCCATGGTTCACAATCATGAGAAGAACTGATGGGACAGCAACCTTAATCTTGGCTTGATGAAGCATGAAATTGGGTCTTACCAGCCCATGTTAACATGCCTGAAAATTCATAAGTGTGGTTAACCGAGATATGATATTCTTTCTTTCTCTCATTAACCTCATTCCCTTTGGTCACCTCCTCCTTAAATAAGTTTAAGAACACCTACCCTATTAGGAGATTTCTCTAAACTTTTCTCCTCTGAAATAATTCCTAAAGTAAAATACTCTTCCATCCAAAAGCAGAAGAGTTATCTGAAGAACATTAGTTTTGCCAGAATAAATGAAAGCCTCTTCTGATGTTGGTTGACCCTGAATATTTTCATAAAAAACCAGACTGTTCTTTGGGTTCATTTTAACTTCACTTTAAATAAATGCTTATACCTGCAATCCTATTCTTATTTAACTAATAATAAACCTCACTGACAGAGAAGTTTAATTCTTTATTGTTTGAAATAGATTGTTCATAAAGCTTCTGTTGGTTATATCTTTATCGAATCAAGTGCAAAGTTCAGGGTGTAAAATCAAAGTAAATGCATTGCTGTTTAATTATTTTCAACCTTGGTTCTTCATCCTCAAAATGGAAATAAAATTAATCTATATCTCATGAATTTGTGGATACTAACACAATTAAATTTTGACCAGGGAAGTTTAAATACAAATCTTTGTTCTGCTTGGTCTCAATAGTTTTCTTTCTCTCAAGTCTTTTTTTTGAAGAACTTGCAATGATAAATTTTCATTTGGAAGAAACAATCAATTTATCAATGTACATATTCAGAGTCTGGTAGTTTGTTTTAACCAACTTCATTTGTTTCCTTGCTTTCTGTTGTTTATAACTTGCCAATTCCAGAGGTCTCTGGATAGTACGAAGATGTATAATAAAAGAAATATATAATCACAAAACACACAAAAAAAATAAATATATAGGATAAAATCAGAACTAACATTGATTAATTCGTTCAGCATTTTTTTTTATTTAAACTAAGTATAGTTATGACAGTTACACTTCTCTCAGGTGATGGGTGTCAGGCTGTGTTTTGTTGTAAGGTAAAAATGATCGTTTTAATTCCCTTCTTTCATTTAGAATGAGAGAAAATATTTGAACCTAAAAGTCACCATGGTTCATTTAGAATCTTCTAGGTTGAAAATGGGTGAACCTCCAGACAATGGCAATTTATATAGTTTTTAATTTTATAGAGCTTGATCCCTACAGTCCATCAACTGCGGTGGGGTTTAAAGTAATAACTGAAGAGAAAATATAGAATAAGAAAAGAGCATCACATGTAGGAGAAGAGATGGCGCCTGGGATGGAGTCAAGAGTGGAATCAGCCTGGAGTTGTTACATTCCTGCAAGCAGTACAAGTCCAAGTTGCAACTGGAGAAGGGAGAAGAGATTTTAAGGGGGAAAGTTGTTAGCAAGAAAATGGCTAGGTACTCCCTTTTTCCTGCTTCTCTCTTGCTTAGAATATTACTTTTCATTTAATAAGATGGTTAGTTTTACAAAACATGCTGTAGTATTTTAAATAGGGTTTGAGTATTATTCATGATACAGTGGGAAATTCAGACTTTACCTTAACATGTTTTATGGATAAAGTTGCCACGTTAACCTATATTTGTTCGCTGAGGATAGCATATAGTGTGAACACACAACAAAAATGTGTTTTCTTATCCTGAGGCTAAAGTAAAGTTTGTTGTGTGTGTCTGGGGGTGGGGGCTGGTGTTAAGAGCTTGTGCCCTTTCTGATTCCATGTTGTTTTGATCTTATTACTGCCTCTGATGTTTCCCTAATTGTCACAACTAATCCCACCTCTCACAATAGAGCTCTTAATTAAGCATGCAAATGGAAGAAGTAAATTGGTTGGAATGCCTCGAGTCTTTGAAATCAAGTCTGCAATTCCTAGTTTATTGGATTCAGACTTAGGTAGACTCCCATCTCCCGAAGTTTGCCTAGACCAGGAAGGTGAGGGTCCTTCTTTTAGACACCGAATTCCATATCTAAACTAAGCCAGATCAAATGAGGAATTAATTAAATTTTAGTTTGCAAACAGAACAGTTACTTGTTACTCACAGTATTAACCAACTCTTTTTTCCTTTTTTTTAATTTCTTGCTTGGAATGTGTGTGTGTGTGAGTTCGTGTACGTGGATGCTTTTGCTAAGCTGTGAAAGACGTTTGTTTCAGTTGCCAACATCTCTGCAAAACTAATGTGGGTGGATTGTGACAGATATAATTTATCCATCCCACAGTTTCATCAACTTGAGTTCTGTTAAACTATACCCGCTGGGCTTAGCTCCTTTTTAAAGTTTCCGCTTTGACAGGTAGATTTATTAGTCTTGAAATTTGTACAAATCAGATGTCACTTGTGGCAACTTGTCAAAATGTCAGTCTGGCAAGGGAGGCATGAAAGGATTTCTGGAGAGAGAAAGGGAAAAAAAAGGGAGAGAGAGAGAGAGACAGAGAGAAAGAAGGAAGGGGAAAAAAAACCCCCACTGCAGTTGCTGCTAGTTCCTTGATCCTGGGGATTTTGCTTTATTAAATACCAATGGTAGAAGATGCCATTGGACCCCAACCCCATAGTTGTCAAAACTGTCAACCTGCCATAATAGCCCCTGTCATTTATTGAATGAAGATTCTCAGCCTGAAAAGGGGACATGGTCACTGAACAAGCAAGAGAGAAGAAACTTCAATCTAAAACCCATGTCTCTCAGGAATGTATCCATTCTGGGTATTCCCTGACAACCTTGATTTATGTGGCTACTTGTTTGCTTGTACTAACTGTGATCCTCAGATCATCCTTGGTGCAAGCTTTTGAAAAAATGGCATTTGTTTATGGGTTTTTCTTCTAAAGATGCACAACATGTTTTAAAAATGGCAAAAGTAAATGTGGAAAAATCATGCGATTACAAGGCCTATGGTGCACAACTCACTGAAAGTATAGTTGCTAAGGTTCTAGTCAGCTTTTCTCAGTTTTTACAATTGCCCTAACAAAGGGTACGTTTGAGATCGGCCTATGTTTATTCATTGAGCTAAAAAATGACCCAAATGATATCGGCCTCCTTCCATTTGTAAATCATGTGTAATGATATGAACCTGTGGATCCCAGTTCACCCTTATCTTCCATCAAGCTACGCCACCTAACTTTATTTGTAGAACCTCATTTCTAAATATATATATAAAAACTGCCTGCCTGCCTGCCTGCCTGCCTGTGTAGCTATCTTGACTTCAGTGCCACCTGACTCTGGGACTAATCTGGCCAGCTCACAATATAAAAAAATGACATAAATAAATCAAAATAAAAAATAGAAATACAATAAGGAAAGTAAATAAAATGACAAATCCAAGAACTACATGAAAATATATGTGTCATAAGATAAACATATATAACAAAGGAGTTCCGCCCAACCTAGCCCAAAGCCTGGGAGAACATCTACCGTAGGTCTTTATTTATTTATTTACTTACTTGTTTGTTTGTATTCTCCTTTTTATTATTTTTACAAATAACTCAAGGGGACAAACATATCCAACATACACAATCTACGGGAGATGGGCAGTCCTTCAGATTACTGGGCTCTATGCCACATTGGGTTTTATAGCTTATAATTAGCATATTGAATCACATCTAGCTCATACAGCAGAGGTGTCATGTGGACTTGCCAAGGCAGGCCCACCCCTGCTCAGGCTGTTGTGTCTGGACCAGTTGAGACTTTTGAGTGATCCCTGCAGAGCGCATTGCAACAGTTAAATTGTGAAGTGACAATGGTGTGAATGATTTTCTAGAGGACCACCCAATCCAACTAGGGGTGCAACTGGTATACCCGATGGAGTTGTGTAAAGGTCCTCTGTTGCCACCTGCCCATTGTGCAGATGTTGTGAGTCAAGAGGACTCCTAGATTTTGCATCACGATGGAATGGGGAAGAGCAAACTCAATCAGGAGTAAGGATGGAAAAATAACAAACCTAGGTGGTCCCAATAACCACAGCCACTTGGCAGTGAGCATGGTTAAAAGCAAAGCATTGTATTTATTTCCAGCAAGGCCCTTAGGCCTCACAAAGTCCCTACAGAGACTGTAGAGAATTTATCTACTTAGAGTTCCTTCCTGATAATTCTTTGTTCCCCTGGTTAAGCCAACCACAGATTGTAGAAAAACCATCATCTGTCCTAAGAGGCAAAGGAAGTGAGACAAGAATTCAATTTGTTGCAGCATTTTTCATTTTGTTTTGGTTCAGTTCAGATCTCTTCAAATCCTAGTTTCACGGTAAGCCCTTTCTCATTGTATGCTCTTATGTTATTTTACTTCCCATGTGGTTTTAGCTTTAGGGGGTAATGTGGTAAAAAGAGTCTGCTCTAGTCAATTGTGATTTGCCCCTTTGCTTAAAAATATGCCAAGGATTGCTTGGATTTAAATAAACTTGCCAAGTTCTTTATGACCATCAATGATAATTAAGGTCTTAATTAGAGACGATGGCTAAAAATGCCTCCATCTTTCTTGGGGTGAAAAAGTGGGGATGAAAAAGAAGTCATTCTTATTAGAGCATCTTGTTTGAGTGCACTTTGTTCTTAGAACATCTTATTCTAGGGCACATTCCTCTCCAGAATACTTAAGTCTAATAAAGTGTTTCTCAACTATGGCAGCCAGCATGCTGACTGGAGAATTCTGGGAGTTGAAGTCCACACACCTTAAAGATGCTAATGTCAAGAAATACTGTTCTAATACATCTGAAATGACTAGATTGGAATTAATGGAAATCAATTAGATTAGATGTCAGGCGCAAAGAATCAGGGCCATACATTAAGCTGCAGTTCAGAAGATTTATTGCTTAGCCTTAGCCTATACACAAGAATCTAGCCAACTAAAGTTCAATACTAAATTGATGCCAGATAATAGTCAATGGAATTCAAGAATGGTGGACTTAGACCGTTTGTGGGAACATAAC
This sequence comes from Azemiops feae, assembly GCA_023970755.1. Taxonomy (NCBI): domain Eukaryota; kingdom Metazoa; phylum Chordata; class Lepidosauria; order Squamata; family Viperidae; genus Azemiops; species Azemiops feae. The sequence goes on along the minus strand of JALGBA010000075.1, from coordinate 552,846 downwards.
AATTCTAGGCTGGTAGCTCATTTAACTCTGCCCTCAGCTCTGCCTCCTCTTCTCCTACAGTTAATTATTTTTGAAAATATTCACCAAAATCTCAGCTCAGACTGTTAAATTATGTCGGGAGGTTCTCTTTGTTGTCCTATATTTCTAGGATGTCATGGGAACCAAAACTAGATGGATCTGCTTCTCCAAAGCAGTGTCAGTGCTATGAAATGGGCTTCCACTGAGATCAAACTGGCCCCTTCCTTGGTTAGGAAGTTATTCAAATTTGAACTTTTCAAGAGCTGTTGGTAACATCATGTGGCTCTTGTTTTTATTACATATATTCTCCTGCTTTGGTTTTGGCTTTATGACGGAATTCTTTTGTTTCGATTATAAAGTTGTAACCATCAAGAGTTAGCAGGTTATTGTGGGATAAAAATGAAATACATAACTGAATAACATTTCTAGAATCCAATGAAGCATCTTCCCATTTTTCCTTCCCATCCCTTTTTCTCTCACCCACATCTTGTAAGAAAAAAAGAATTACAATAAGCATTTTTAAAAAATTTATTTAAAGAAATATTTTTTTTTCTAAAAAACCAAATTTGCATTTGATGATACAAATAGTTTTAAAAAGAGTTTTTTTTTTAAAATGAACTTTTAAGTCCAAGACTAAACTTAGTTTTCATGAAATGTTCATAGTGTTTTCACCACTGGTTGCAAAATTGGTCTACTTGGGCCATGTGGGTTTGATTTGCTAAATGTATTCCTGGACAGACATGTGCTCCCCTTGTGGTAAAGCTAGAGGAAACTTACAAAAGCCAATATTACTTGCCTGACTTTTTTTTAAAAAAATAAAAAAGTAAACAGGCAAACAGACAAACTGCTTTCTTGTTTTTTTCACTACAATTCTATATATACAGTCCAATATTGAAAGTGTCCTTTATTTCTATAGAAATGTTCTTAGTTTATACCAATCATCTTTGATACAGGTGTTGTTACTTTATCTTTTTTCCTTTGCTGGATGCAAATGGATTACATTTTCAAAATGATTCTCATCCTCTTCCAGTTTTATCCCCACAACAAGAAACCTTCCAGGCAGAGAAATAAGACCAAGAAATAATGATAGATCTAAGTGTAGAATTAAACCTGGAGCTCCCATGTCTCAATCTAACATAATGATTAGACCACAACTGCATATGGTGCCTTGGACGCTATTTGAAGGAAATAATTTTGTTTATTAATTTATATGAATTATATTTACATTCTATTATTTTTCCTAGTTGCATAAGGAAGTGGCATGAGACTTCCGTGCTATCTTCACAACAACACATGGAAGTAAATTAAGCTAAAAGATAGTGACTGTTGTGATTCCTTGCCAGCCAGTGGACCTGGCAGCTGAGTCTGAGGAATCAGATGAGGAGGAGGGGCCTGGAGTGACATTAGAGTCAGAGGCTCTGATGAGCTCCAAGACTTACAGTCGGACGAGGAGCCTGGCCCCTCTACTCGTGCTCAGGCTGAGACACAGCTGTGCTTGGAGCCTGATTTGGACAGTGATGAAGAACAGTTGGGACAAATTCAGGATGCACGAAAATGCAGGCAAGAAAAGTGAGTAGGACAGAGAAATGCAATGGGGTGGCTCCAAAGGCAAAGGAGAAGGCATTAGGAAGCCACGCCTTGGCTGAATTATAAAAGGGAAGGTGTGGGAGGTACTGGTTGCCAAAGGCAACCGTTCGTGTTGAGGGTCGAGTTTCTGTGAACTGTGTTTGTTTGCCTTGGACATTGACTCAGGTCTGTGAGAATAAAAGGGGTTGTTTTTTTCTTGCAGTTCCTGCCTGTTTCTTAGAAGAGGGGTTTCTCCTTGTGAGCATAACAAGGACTCACATAGGCTGGGACAGAACAGTGACTGGCTTTTGCTGATTGGTAGGCTTTGGGCTGTTAATGAGTAGAAGACAGACTAATTGCTACAATGAAACATACAAAACACAATGATGGTCTTAAATGCAGAACTATATGGTAGGACACATCTATAAGGTTTTATTAGATCTTTTTGAATCAAGTCCAACTTCTAGTGAATTCATGGATGTATCCATGGAGCTTTCTTACCAAAGACATAAAAGTAGAAGCCCTTAGGTTTCTTGGTGGACATCCATCCAACTACTGACCATATCCAATCATACTTAGCTTCCAAAGATCAGCCTGAATTGACCTGGAGGTGCCAATCATCAAAGGTGATTAAATTGAGGTTCCAGGATCACATACAATTGTATAAAATTTGGGCAAAATTCAAGTAGCTACCAAATGAAAAACTGTAATGGAAAACAAGAGGAAATGAATAAATGCATGCAAAGTAATAGGATGCCCATATTTATTATTTTTTAAACCCTAGCCATGACTTTGTTCTGGCCCTGTCTACTTTCCATGGCACTGAAACATTAAGTGCAGTCTTTGGACTGTAAAAAAAAAAGGAAAAGAAAGAAAAAAATCCACCCTTGAATAAGAGGTTCCTTATCATTATTGCTGTGAAGGACCTTACCTTAATATGATAATTCGATTAGGGTTTCTTCACGGTCCCCCTCCATTTCCTTAGTGGCACCGTTATAATTAGTTCAATCCTGGAAAGTCTATGTTCATGTAGATGTACTAATTAGTTGCAGTCTGTAGAAACTGTCATCAAATTGCCAACAGAGTCACTTGAGGAGTTTTCTTGCTAGTGTAGGAGAAGGAGATTTGTTGTGATGCAACTGAAGTGAGACAATCTTTGAACACAGTTTTTGAACGGTCATTGCCTAAAGCCAGATGGAAAATGCTGAGGCCATTAGTATGAGCAAGACCGGTTTCCTTTCATGCCTTGGCTCAAGTATCTTTGACAGTAGAATCAAAGGTGACTTATTTGTAAGCCTATATTTACATATATGTAATTCTGTACATATTGTCAAAGAAGCTGCTTAGTTGTTTAAGTAGATCATGATTCATTATCCCCATTACCCACAGGAAAAAAAAAAGTGAGTTAAGAGTCTTTAGATAAGTACAGAGAAATTAGTTTGCTGTCACTGACTTTCAGCAGGATAGCTTGCTTTGAAAATTTCTCTTGAAGGAAAGAATTCAGAGAAATTCTCATGAGACAATGTTATGTTTGTGCATCTATTTAGTGATGAGACAGCCAAAGGAAGTAGGTAAATAAATACCTTGTCTTTCTTTGTTCAATCTTCTCTCTTACCGTCTCATCATTCCATCCTATCCCAAAAGAGGGAATTCCTAGGAGGGTTTTTTTTTTTAAAATAGTGGACTACCATCACCCCTAACTGTGAGTTCTGTCTTTGAAAAAAAAATGGTTCTCTTCCCTCTGGAAAACTTCAGAACAATCATCTACACAACTTCTCTCTCCACAAATGGAATGGAGAATTTCAAAAGGCCATTTGGGTCCTGTTCTGCTTTATATCTCTCTGGCTATAATGTGGAAAATGGGATAATCTACTTCACAGAGTTATTTCTGAAAGTTGGGTAAACGAATGTGAGACACTCAAGGACTTTTACAAAGGAACTGAGAATACTTTTAATGTTCAAGCACATGCTAGCATCTCTGAAATTCACTAATAATATTAACAGTTTTTGATCATAAGCTTTGTTTCATATATTTCAAGGACGCTTATTTTAGTTTTTCCACTTCTCTTCATTTCTAACTAGTTTTGTTTAATATTTTTGTTTTTACTATTTTAACTTTCTTTCCTCTCCTCTCCTCTTCTCTCCCTCTCCCTCTGCTTTCTCAACCTCCTCCCCTCCTCTCCTTTTTTCTTTGAATTATAAGTTATGTAAGCCTCAACAAAACTTGCATTTTGGCTTATAATGTCCATCCTCACTTGGTGAATGATAAACATTCCTAAACGTTCACACTGTAAAAGTAATTAGTAATTTTCATCTATTTTTGCAATAAGCCATTTCTGTAAGCAAAAGAAAGTCCAGCAGAGATAATGGGTTGCAAAAATCCAAACAACCCATAGATGGGAGAAAAGTACCCCAAATGACAATTCTTTTCTGCCATTATTTGATCATGCAGATTGTTGTAGGCCAGTTCTAAAAGCATTATACAGACTTTAGATCTAAAAGTTGTGTTGGAGTTATTCATCCTACCATCATATCTTAAGACTAGTGGGTCCTCTAGAACTCCTTCATGATTTTAAGCAAAGCAATTGCAAATTGGAAGATTTTTAATGCTTTAAAAATATTTTTTTATTTATTAAGCTATATTCTGCCTGACCCCCCCCCCAACAATTCTCAGTGGTTTACAAGTAAAAAAGCATTATAAACAAGGGCAAAAAACACCCCATAATCAACACAAATGCCACAATGACATACTGCAGTAGCTTTCATTATTATTATTGTATCAGCTAGATATTTCAACTGGATCTGACATTTTTGTTTACCTATTGAGTCCTTCCTAAAGATTCGGGATAGGTAGAGGTTGTTTGATGGTTGTAAGGCATTGTTGCAGGATGTAAGCTGTTCCATGTAAAGCTGCCTTTTGCATTGAATAATGGTAATTTTTTCAATCCCCATGGTGTTCAAGTGGTGATCCAGATGTTTTGGGATTGCACTCAAAACTCCTATTACTATTGTACTGTCTTTGCTTTCTTTTGCCACAGTTTTTCTACTTTGGACTTGAGTTTTAATGACAGATCATTATTTGCTTTCAATCTTTGCATATTTGCAATGGGTAAACAACTTTTTCCTCCAGTAGTCCTGTAGCTTATTATTATTATTTTATACATAAAGAAATTACTTTGGACAGTTAACCTAAGTTATGGATTGGATCCCCCTGAATATGAGTTCAGATCGTCATCTACTTAGCCAAATTGGTTCAGCCAGCAGGGGAAGAAAAGGAGGGGGAGTGAGAGCAAGGGAGGAATGGGGGAAAGCGTCTGGCAGGAGTTCAGAAACCTCCCCAGCTCACACATCTGGTTCTTATATTTCAAAGTTAATTAGTCATATTGAGGCTGTCTGAAGATAAATTTATCATCCAGAAAAAACACAAACAGTTTGAAAAATGAAAGGAAGTGAGGTGACACGTCTTGACGTTTAAATAAATCATTTTAACATGATTAAAAAACTTGTCCTCTGTGACACCCAGAGCTCAGATACTTTGTAAAGACTTTTTTTTCCTGACAAAACCAAGCCCCTCTTTGGTACACAAAGCCCCTGCCATTCAATTGTACAGAATAATCCCTGGCCCATTCCTTTCTTGAGAGACTTCTGGGAAAGACAGTGCACATCTGCCACCCTTCCGTTTCACTGGAGAGAAAGGCAAACAGTGATGGAACCTCAGGAAGGAGTGATGGTGCACCATTCATGATGACAATGATGATTAAAAAGAGGAATCTAAGAAGCTATGTTTGTTTTCCCAATGCAGCTTGAAATGGTTTAGACCAGTGTTTCTCAACCTTGGCCACTTGAAGATATGTGGACTTCAACTCCCAGAATTCCATGCTGGCTGGGGAATTCTGGGAGTTGAAGTCCACAAGTCATAAAAGGGCCAAGTTTGAAGACCCCTGTTTTAGACCAGTGTTTCTCAACCTTGGCCACTTGAAGATATGTAAACTTCAACTCCCAGAATTCCATGCTGGCTGGGGAATTCTGGGAGTTGAAGTCCACATATCTTCACGTAGCTACTGTAAGGTTGGGAAACACTGATTTAGAAAGGATCACAGCCTGGTTCATAGCCTAGTTCAACTGTAGCAAAACTCGTCTAACCAAGCACTTGAATTCCTGTTTATCAGAATATACTTTCCAGGGACGTTTGAACCAGGATACTATAACTTAGATTATTTTCTTCCACCCCAAAGACAAACTATGAGCAAGATGTAGAATTTGGAGAAGGCTGATTTGGTGAGAACATTCAAGAAAACAGGATAACATTCAGGCTTAGTCATATTTAAGATAAAACTACGGAACTCAGCAGGGCTTCGGGTCAGTTGAGGTTTAAATCTCAAGTCTTCTCTGTTCTAAATATACCTGGTTGGGACACACACACAATCTCTTTCTTCACATGTTAGAGGAAACAGTGGTTTAACAAATCAAGAAGCATCAAATAAATACTAGTGACATCAAGGTTGTAATATTTAATTCAGGCTTGTTGAATGTGCAGTCAAACAATTTTTCTTTAAGTGACCTTTGGCTGCTTTAAGACCAGCTGGTTTTGTTGGCAATATGGGTGTGGTGAATGCCTGCCTTGGAAATATCATGTATCTATGCTATTTGGATGGGATTCAAATATGTGAACAACCGGTTCTCTGTGTGGATGCTGCTTCCGGAAGTCCATTTTGGGCCTGGGCAACAAAACTTTAGCTACCAGTTCTGCCGAAGTGGTGCAAACTGGCTGAATCCCACCACTGTGTCCAACTCATATTTTAGCCCTATAACACAGGGAGTCTTCAGCCACAATAGGCTACCTGCTTTTCTGTGACCTATCAAAAGCAGAAAATGCAAATAAATTGACTTTTTCCAATCTGCATTTATGTAAAATTAGACCATTGTATTAACTAAAGTTACGGACAGTGAGGGATAAAAGCTTCTCAGTCCCTGGAAAGGCCAATTTGCAAATGACCGGATGGTGTCTTCGTGATCCAAACTAGAACAGAATATTTTATTTCCCCCCAGAATGAAGGGCACATGAAGTTCAGGATACATTATTGAGAACATCTAGTGAGCAAGACATTTCCACAAGGTTTGGTGCCATGCCCTTTCAGAAAGCACATTTTGTTAACATAAATTACTGTCATCCCAGAACATTTCTCTTCCCAAGCACTAATATATGGAGACTTCCAGAATTCCCTGCGGGCCAACAAATATTTGAGATCCATTTTCCTAAATGAACTAGATGGTGTTTTTCTTAAGCAAATAGGCAGAATTGGCAGGAAAACTCTACTCTTTGACTGGGATTTTAGAAGTCCAGTAGAGGGCAGATTTACCACCACTTGGCTCCGTAGATGTTATTCCTGGCTTCTATGCACAGTTCTGTTCTAATCTGCTGACTCCTTGTTTATATAGTAGCATTTTGGAAGCATTTACTCCTGCTACATTGACATGTAGCATTTGTGCTGCTGCTACCACGCTATTGCAGGTAATAAGGATAGGGACTGGGCAACAAATTTCTGTGTGTGTATGTGTGAGAGTCAAAGCACCTTCAAGTCAGAGTTGATTCTTGGCTACTGCCTGGACATGTTCCTGCAGTTTTCTTTCTCTGCAAGATTTCAGAAGTGTTTTCTTTCTTGCCTTTTTCTTCCTAAGGCTGAGAGACAGTAACTTGTCCAAGGTTATCCAGCTGGCTTTGTACCTAAGGTGGAACCAAAACTCACAGTCTCCTGGTTTCTATCCTGGTGCCCTCACCATTACACCAAACTGGCTTTCTGGGCAACAGACAGACCAAGAAAAAGGTTTTGAAGGACCTGTCCCTGAGATGAGCTCCATTTTCAGAGCTTCTAGACAACCCTAATATGGACTTATTTGCTTAGTTATTGGTCTTTTGGTGATGACTTTAACATTCTTGCCTTTGAAATTGGGGTCCACCATGCTTAATAAGAACATTCATTTAAAACGCTTCTTTTCAAAAATCTGAAAAAAGTCAATCTGAAAAAAAAATCCCCTGATTTTTAGGACAACCAGATCAATCTTGAAAAACCCTGACAATTACCAAATGCAAGCAAAGTGCTGACCTTTTGTTTATTATGGTTTCATGTGAGGTGTGAATCTAGTAAATTATGGCTCACATTACAAACAGGGGTTAAAACATTCCTTGGGTGTTGGTATTCTAGTTTCTGTTCATCACCACATTTTGCTGTGAGATTTTCAGATTTTCCAACTTGGGCTTTTCATTATGATAGTACAAAAAATGGGATTCTTAAAGAAGCAAGGTTTAACTCCATGTTCTCTGCGATACCGAAAGATTGTACTAAAGATCATCCATTAATCCAAAGATTGGCTATTCTAATGTGGAAACATTGATTCCAGTAACTATAACACTGCCATATCACAACTCCTATAAAAGAGCTAAAAGGAGTTGAAACCATTTATAGGGCCCTCTGATAAACAATGCTTGGTTTCCTGTCTATATGGAATAAACTTGGATACTTCTTTGAAAGGAACCCAGTTTTGTTTGTTGACATCAGTACAAGACCACTGCTGGTAGCTTTGTTTTGATATTTTTCACTTGCTCATTTTGTATTGTTAGCTGACTACTAAATACTGGATCAATTGTTTGGCTTAGCACAATGCAGGAACCCAAATATTTGTGGTGTATTCAGCACAAGTTGCTGAATTGTGATGTGTGATCCCCAGCGCATGACTGTATCCATTGAAATCCATTATTAAGGGCATAGGCTCTCTGCTAAGAAAATAAGTGCAATTCTTACCAATAGGCCTTTGCAGGAGCAAGGGAAGAATACATGGGAGGAATCTGGGTGTAAATCAAAGGATTCTATGCTGGGAACAGTTAAAAGGACAACTCTAGCAGTATTGCTGTCATCCCTGGAGACATTCTGAGCTGGCATTCTCACACATATCCATCAGAGGGAATTTAGCAAGAACAGGATGAAGGATTTTCTTATGCAACACTTTCAGCAGTGCAATTCATCATCACCGAAATGTATAGGCTTCACTTCTCAGCAGGTTTGAAGCCATTTCTCTCTCCTTCTTCTCTTTCCAAAACCTGTAGATACAGAGAACTTCTGATCTGGAGCTCAGACTCAGGCTATATTAGGGGCTACATGTCTGTGCATGGTGAATCTTGAGCTAAAGGAATTCAGGGATTCTGCCTTGCAGCCAGCCAGTCTTCTGAATGCCGGGAAATGAATGTTCTCAACATGGCACCTGCATTTCCAGAAGCCATACTCTAAGTGGACAAAGTAAAAAAACATAAATAAGATGCGCCAGCTGTCTGTTTTCCAAGGAGATTTTTTGAAATACTACTTTAAAAAAAAAACTTTCCTAATTTCTTGGGAAAAAAGCAGCTCCAATTTTACCCTTTGTGGGAAACTGTCAAATGTGTTGCTTTGCAATAAGGGTTGGCCTTCAACATATACGCACGCAATTACAGCAACAACAAAAAAGGACATATAGTTTTAATTTAGGGCTGCCCTTTCTGAGCTGCCAAAATCTGAGTAATTGGTAGAGATACAGAACGCTGTGACGCTTTGCTGAACTCTTTCAATTTTCCAGATATTGGTAGCCCAGATTTGATAACTCTATTCCGTTCCAACCCAATGTAGAGGAGATGAGATTTACTTAAATAATGCAAGTATTCTACATAGATACACTTTATATTTGTGGAATTTAAAAAAAAAAAATCTTTCAAAGATCCAAATTCTTATTCCCATCCCCTACAGTCCTTTTCTCTCCCTGCATTCTACATCTGTGCAATTTTTCCCCTTTCACTGTTTGTCTCCGTTGAAGTCAATGGCCCAGTAAATGAGAACACGCAGAGAAACACAAAACACTGAACTCATTCTTGAGAATAAATTTTAGCTGATTAATTTGACTGCCTTGAAGGAAAAGTATTGATGCGCCTGTTGGTTTCAGATGCTGAACCCCTCCATATTTGGAGGTTTGGGCAATTGCAACTTTTGGTCTCTGCCCTAGAAAATGGCTTTGTGCTCCTATGCAGATGTGAATCTTCTACAACTGAAACAAGCATATGGGATTTGTTTGATCTTCAGGACTCTCTCTCTTTCTTTTAAATAAGCAAATCTAACCCCCCACTGTATAATCTAGACTAATTCTCACTTGGTTTTCTCATCCTCAGCAACTTTAAGATGCATGAGCTTCAACTACCAGCTACATGCTGGCTGGAGTATTTTGGGAGCTGAGGTCCGCTCATCTTAAAGTTGCTGAATTTGAGAAACAGTGATCCAGACGGCGAGAAGCCTTTCTAGGGTGATTCAGAGAAGGAGATTAGAACTTTTAAGAAAGAAAGAAGATTGAGAAAGCTGCAAATGGAGGGGGGGGGGAAAGCCTTCAAGGGAAGATAGTGGTGGAGCAAACAGCAAAACATCTGCCATCAAAATCATGATGAAAAATGATGAAATAGGTCTATCATGGTGCAGGTTTTGTGCTTGCATTTTGACATCAGACAAATGGATTGTGAGAAGGACATTTGCGATCATGAAAAGGACATTTTATGACTTGGCCATCTTTGTTCCCCAATAGATGCCAAATGCCTGCCATCTACAGTTCTGGAGTTTTGCTTGAATGAAAAGTATCAATATTCCAAGACCTGATTTTTTTTCTTCCTATCATTTTGCCTGCAAGACATGGTACTTAAAAAAAAAAATCAATCAGTGTTGGTCATTGGCTGCATCAGGATTGACCAACTAGCTCATCACCCAAGCCTGATGTTGTGAGCTCAGAATGACTGGCCCAAAGTCACCCAGCCTGTTTCCTCCATAAGGAAGAACTAGAATTCAATTTCCTGGGCATTTCCCACTAGACTGTCTCTCCTTCCAAGCACTGAATCCTAGAAACAAGGGTAGGAACTTCTTGAAAGTCTGTGCAGTGTCATCCTCAGCAAAATATGAGGAGTTTGGATGTCTAGTGTAGGCAAATGAACAGATTGAAAGGAAGATTATAGAGCTTCATTGGCTAGTTCTCCTAAGCAGAACTGGCATTCATTCTTTCTTTGCTTCCATCATCTAACCCAAAATCCCCCAATGAGCTTCCATAGTCAAGAATGGATTTGAGTCAGGATCTCCCCAATCCCAGTTCAACATATTAACCACATTGGTTTTTAGTATAACAACACATGACTCTTGAGATTAATCTAAAGGAATAAGTAAAATAATACATATTCCCAACCCTCAGTGGGTTGATTAGAAACTGCAATCTTATATCCCTTTCCTGGCTGTATCAATGTTCACTGGATGATAACTTGGGGGCTCACAGCTTCATCGTGTTCATATTCTGCCGTTCCTTTTATTTCATGGCTGAGGTTAGTGAGGAATGATATAATCCAACCTGAAAGTTTTCTCCTATTAGCAATTTTGTCTCATCAATTTTGTTAATGGGATAACACAAGGTGCTGGCTAGGGTGCAAGAGCCTCATCATGTCGGTAATTTTCACTGTTACATGTTAGCAATCTGTCAGCATTTGTTCCCACTAATTCCACACAAAAGTCTTATTAGATCAGTGGCTTTGATTTTTATATCCTTATTATCCGATCCCTCTCTTAAGGCACTAGGGTGATGATAAAACCAAACTCTCTGGACACTTCATCATCACCATCATCATGTAAAAAAGATGTTGAGACTCTAGAAAGAGTACAGAGAAGAGCAACAAAGATGATTAGGGGACTGGAGGCTAAAGCATATAAGGAACGGTTACTGGAATTGGGTATGTCTAGTTTAATGAAGAGAAGGACGAGGGGGGACATGATAGCAGTGCTCCAATATCTCAGGGGCTGCCCCAAAGAAGAGGGAGTCAAGCTATTCTCCAAAGCGCCTGAAGGCAGGACAAGAAGCAACGGATGGAAACGAACCAAAGAGAGAAGCAACCTAAGGGAAACTTCCTGACAGTTAGAACAATTAACCAGTGGAACAACCTGCCTCCAGAAGCGGTGAATGCTCCAACACTGGAAGTTTTTAAGAAGAGACTGGACAGCCATTTGTCTGAAATGGTATAGGGGTCTCCTGCCTGAGCAGGGGGTTGGACTAGATGACTTCCAAGGTCCCTTCCAACTACTACTACTACTACTACTACTACTACTACTACTACTATTATTATTATTATTATTATTATTATTATTATTATTATTATTATTATTATTATTATTATTATTATTATTATTATTATTATTATTATTATTATTATTATTATTAGCAGCTTTCCTTGGAACAGGTTAAATCCTGTGATGATACCTTTAACACCATCAAACAACAACATCTGTCCATTCCGGGGCCTTGAAAAGGACTTGATAGGTGGATAAAAATGCCAAATCCAGTCTGAACTTATGGCTGACTGTGCAACCAGTTGTAATAATAATAGCAACAATTTTAGCATGCCTAACTGACAGCAGGTCTATGTCTTAAATGTTTGTCAATTTGAGACACCAACTATTTCTTGGTTACATCAGCCTGCCCCTTTAAATCTTGCAGAGAAGGCATGCTATGGGTACTGTGAGCTAGGGACCTCCATCTTGGGAATGTCTAGTTTAATGAAAAGAAGGACTAGGGGTGACATTATAGCAGTCTTCTAATATCTAAGTGGCTGCCACAAAGAAGAGGGAGTCAACTTATTCTCAAAGCACCTGAAGGCAGGACAAGAAGCAATAGATGGAAACTAATCAAGGAGAGAAGCAACTTAGAACTAAGGAGAAATTAATCAGTGGAATAACTTGCTTCTAGAAATTGTGGGTTCTCCAACACTGCAGGTTTTTAAGAAGAAATTGGACAACTATTTGTCTGAAATGATATAGGGTTTCCTGCTTGAGCAGGGAGTTGGACTAGATAGAAGACCTCCAAGATCCCTTCCAACTCTGTTATTCTGTTACCTGGTGGGTCCCAGGAGACATGCTTTCTCTGCTGTGGTGCCTGGTCTTATGGAACATCCTTCCTCCTAACATTCAATTGGCCCAAATCTATGGTCTCTTTTGATTTTCTAAAAACCCTCAAAAGCTTCTTCTTATGTTGCCAGGTCTGGAGCTCCCAGGGAATGGAGATTTATCTTCATGGCTCAATAGCTAAGGAGGGCCATGCCATGGTTAGTATTTTTGTTTTTATGTCATTTATTACTGTGGCTTTTTGTTAGATTGTTATCTGTTTTATACTGGCTATTTTATTTATTGTTGTGCACCACCCAGACTCACCTTTGCGGAGATGGGTGGGCGGATAAGTAAACAGTAGATAATCCAACCAGTAAATGTTCTCACCTTGTTTGGTTCAAACCTTGCTTGACTAATATTTTTGCATTGCTTTGATGTGATTGGATTGCATTGCTTTGATGTGATTATAATCAACTCTTGCACTGGCATTTACACAGCTAGTAGCTGTGTACATTATTCTTCTACTCAGCATAGATTTTCCATGTGATGTAACCACTGTGATTTTTCAAATGTTAAAGTTACAGGATGAAATTTTAATTGCACAAGGGAGGTGGAGAATGACAGTAGAGAGTGATGGCCTCAGATTTCTAGGAATAGATAACTAGGGGAACTACAGGTACAACTAACAAATGGCTGCTGGCTTGATAGGATTTTACCTAGATTTGGAAGGCGCAGTAGAGATAGTTGCTGTTTAGAATGACACAAATGCTTCAAAGGCAATCTCCTTCAAAGAATTCCAAAAAGATTTGACTCATATGTCATTAGTTACAATTCTTGTGGGCACATCTCATGTAACAACAAAGCTAATTTTCCATTCTTGACCCCCCCCCCCATGCCAGACACAACTGTTTACTGCCTTAATGATGCCATTCCAAGACCATAGAACATTGGCTAACGGTATCTTTTGATAGCATTGACAGCAAGGCCCCTCCTGAGGTCGATAAACTACATCTCCCAGCATCCCTTGCCACTGGCTGGATTTCTACTTCAGTAACATTTGCAGTTGTCAACTTTGCATTAAATTAGAAAGTGACTGGTTGTTATTGGCACAGAGTGTTGTGTGAACTCAGCCATTGCATAGCGGCGTACTTAACCAATAATATTTGGTTAGCCATCATTTATCATGGTGTCACAGTATTTTTATTTGAATGATTTCTCTGTGCTTCCTATTTATCGTGATTGAGAACTAGTACACTTAATGATAAAACATTTACCTCATATAAAAACCAGTCACTTAACAGTAAGATGGGTGGCATATACATTTAAGATAATAAATTAATTAATAATTATCAATTCAGATAGGAGTTCCTGAGGATTTTACTCTGCTAGTCGTTGCCGACTATAAGGGGTGGTGCTCATCTCCATTTCAAGGCCATTGAGCCAGCGCTGTCTGAAGACATTTCTGTGGGCATGTAGCCAGCATGACATCATGAAGCACTCTTACCTTCCCACCGAGATGGTACCTATTTATCTACTTGCATTTGCATGCTTATGAACTGCTAGGGTTAGCAGGAGCTAGGTGAGGAAGGGAGCTCACTCCATTGTCTGGTGCTCAGGTCTCAAACCTCTGCTGTTGGCTTTCCGGCCGACAAGCTCAGTGTCTTAACTGCTGAGCTACCGCACTGTCCATCTATTCAGAAAACGAATATATTTGTTAAATTTACACTGGTTGTCTTTACTCCGGCATCTCAAGATAGTATATATAGTATTCCTTCTTCTGATATGCCCCACAGTGACAATCTTCTAAGACATTCTAGGCTGAGAGAGACTGACTAGTCTAAAGATACTCAGTGAGTTTCTCCATGGACCTAACATAACCAATATACCACATTGTCTCTCACCCACCCTATACGTCTCTGTGTGTGTGTGTGTGTGTGTGTGTGTGCATGTGTGTGTGCGCGCATGTTACCCAGCTTTCTTTTAAGAACTCAGGTCATAGAGTTCACACCCCCTTTGTGATTCACCACCTCCCTCCTGTACAGTAGGCTGGGCTGGATGAACAACCAACTTTGTTATCCAGGAAATTTTCAAGGACAGACTTGGATCCAAGTCTCCTCAGTCATTAACCTCAACATTTACCTATTATGCAGGACTGATTTGGCATCTTCATTTTTTTAAAGGAGTGGGTGATGTGAATAATAGTTCCTTGCTTGAGATGTTGGAACACTGCTGCCAGCTGATACAGGCTAGATAGATAAATAGTCTGATCTGGAATACAGTAGGCTCCTATGTTTATAAGTTACCCATACTTTATTGTTTAAATTCTTGGATCATTTACATCTAATTTCTGCATTCACCTGTCAATATGTTTGAGTTGAAATACCCTTTGTTTCCCTTCATCTGCTGTCACACACACATAGACAAAACATACGTACAGACACCATTGAAATAGACTACATCCTCTAGAAGCTGGTGAAAAATTAAATTAGTTATGTTTGTCAGCTCCATCAAAATTATAAAAGACAGTGGTTTTCTTTTATGGAAAGAAACTGAAGATTTTCTCAGCTTACATGGAACAGACAGACGGAGCATTAAGAAAGAAAGAGAGGGAAAGAACAAAATATGATGAATTGCATGAATATTCAAGTTGTTTGAGCGCAGACTTGGTGCTATTTTACAGTTAAAAGATTTGTGCATTTTCTGTCAGAGCCTTTGCTGTGGTAGTTCAAAAGTTTCTTGATTATCTCTAACAGAGTTGTCAGCCAGCTTTGAAGTATCAGAAGAAGCTCATCATCATTCTTTATAAAATAATAAACATCATTTGCAAACACTTTTGGAGAGATAGACAAACCAAGAGCAGAAATGTCAACTGAGAATGGGGAAGGTTTCTTGGCTTGCTTTTTGCAGACATCATCCGCACTGGAGATGCCATGTTACTAGAAAACCCTGTTATCTAACTTGTTACTGGTGATTTTGGCCAACTATGTTGATCTACAGATCACCGCCAACCAAGGATTTAGATGGGAAATGCATAAGAAAGAAAAAGCATATGAGAAAATGAATAAGGTTGAATTACGGCACTTCTTGCAATAATCTGGCGTGGAAGGTTGGTTGCTAAACACTGAAAGAACAGCATATAGTGGGAGTAAAGTATGGGTAAGAATAAATGGATTGATTGGCAAATGGGCAGGGAGTAAGGAAAAGTTGTGTGACGCCTCCTTGGTGTTTGATGTGCTATGGGTAAATAGGTATGGAATGATTATGGGTATTGTATGTTTGCCTTTGAGTCAGTTGTTGACTCCTGGTGATTGCCTGAGTTAGTCCCTGCAGTTTTCCAGGCAAGATTTCAGAAGTGGCTTGTCATTTCCTCCTTCTTAGGGCTGAGAGAGAGGGACTGGCCCAAGGTCACCTAATTGGCTTTGGGCTTAGGAGGGACTAGCACTCATAATCTCCTGACTTCTAGCTTGGTTTCTTAACCATTACAATACACCAAACCAGCTCTCCTGTGGTGATGTTACAGGTATGTAAATTAGGAATGTGAATCCTGTCGATGGACAATCACAACCTTTTGCAATCGCTCTTAGGTACAGTACTTGATGCGGATCTGAACATTCACGGATCAAAGATGAAAGTGCTTGCATATTTGTTTGTTCTTCTGTTGCTCAAACCCCAAAGTGGGGAAATCATTTCCCAAGTGACTTTCCCAGAAACCGTGTTGCTGTATGGAAACCTCCTGAACATCTAAATACTAATCCTATTAATGTTGGAGCGATAAGCAAATAGATTGTAATTTGCAAGGAGCACATCAAGTTTTTTTTTATTTGTATTTTGAATATCGTAGGTGACAAGTCATTGAGGAAATAAAGACTTGTCCTTTTCAACGTATAGGGCAAGGAGGGGAAGAAGAGAAGGAAGACAAGCCTGACCAGTTTCACTTTGCATAAAATCCATGTTATAATATTAAGAAGTGATGTACTTTAGCTATAAAAATATGTTTTCCTCTCCCTGACTGACAGAAGGATTGGTGGTTAGAGATGATTTGCGACATGTCAGAATAGGAGGGAAAAGGCTTAGATTTCAACTCCTGCAACCTATGGCTTTTTTTTTTTTTTAGAAAAATAACTTTGCCAGGAGATCCAAAGATGGATTTCCAATAAAACATAAGTTTTGGCCCTGAGTCAAAATCCGAACTCAATTTTTCTTAGCCAGGGCAGTGAAGTTTCCTGTTTTCTGTTTTGCTAAGGATGTTCATGGCCTTCAAGCTATGTGAAAATCAAGCTCCAAAGATCTGCTTTGAAGGAAGCTACAAGAAAATATTCAGATTTTGATGCATTTGGCAAGTCATTTTTAATATAAAAATAGAAGTTTGGGAAGAGAACAATGGCATTTGTGATCACATGTCTAATAACTCCAATGTGAAACACACAAATAAGTGGGTGATGTTTATCAGATTTTTACCTCACCTTTATGCTTGCTAGACTCACGATAGTGTTTTCATACCTAATGCTGCTGTCTCCTAACTCTGGAAGATGAAAGTGACCACCCCAGTTTTCATGCCCAAGGGAGGACTGGAACCCACAAGCTCTCAGTTTATAGTCCAGGACTTTTTGCCACTATACCACACAGCCGCTATAGTGGATTGGAGAGTTATTTCAATTGAAAGGTTATTGATACTTTGATGTTATACATGTCGACGGCAGCAAGATTACTTTATGCACAAAATGGAAGGACACTGTAATCCCCACAATGGAGGAATGGCTGCAAAAGTTGGTGGAGATAGCAGAGATGGCTAAATTGACTGCTTTGATTAAAGAAAAGGACACAATTAATTTTGTTTCTATTTGGAAACCCCTTTTGGGCTTTGTGTTTGAGGTGGAAAAAAAAATGAAAGTTTGATTTGCTGTTACAGAAATGGCTAGTAAATATTATATGAAAGTAAGAAGTTGAGGCTTCATGTTATTAGCTTATTCTAGGTGCACCAAAAGGAGTTGGAAGTCAATGCTTCCCCCCCCCTTTTTTTCTCCTTTACCCTACACTTTCTCCTCTTCTTCTTTTCCTCCCCTATTTTACCTTCATTTTCATTTTTTCTTTATATTTTAGTATTTTTATGCTTTGATAAACTAATAAAAGTTTGAACCACCAAAAGAAGAAAAGTTATTAATATTGACCCTCTCATTTATTAATGGCAAATTGACTCAAATGGCCAGCCTACAGGTTTGAGCAATAAATAAATAAATAAATAAATAAATAAATAAATAAATAAATAAATAAATAAATAAATAAATAAATAAATAAATAAATAAAATTAAACAAACAAACAAACAAACAAACAAACAAACAAATAAATAAATATAAACGCTGACCTTCAAGCTTCAAATTTCTTTTTTTTATAAAAGTCGGCAAAATTGCTTAATCTCTAGCTAATAAAATGTACTCAAAGCAAGTCAAATGTTTTTAGGCTGTTTTTGGCAGTGATGTGTGGAGCGGCTCCATTTATTTAAGTTTCAAGTGCTAGTCTTGGGCAGAAGCCTCCTTGGAAAGCAATTAGTTCTAAATTAGTAAAGGTTTATTCTAATTATTTCCAGGTGTGACACATTTTGTAGTTAAAAATAAGGATGAAAATAAAGGTCCTGTCCCTTCCCCCCCCTCCCCTTGCATGTAAACACATGCACGCCATGCAGGTCTCAAAGAAGGGGATTAAGAGAATCTTCCTTGACAACTTTATGTGAATAGTTGCCTTCTGTGATTGGATTCTTAAGGCAAAAAAGACATCTAGTCTAAGCAAAAACAAGCATGTGAGCATGTTGAGATCAAATCCAAGGCATTTACTTGTTGTCAGGTGAGAAAACTGGGTGAACGGTGACTTGTTCGTGTATAATATATCTGTTCATGTAGGTGGGTTATGTTGAATGAGCAGTGCTGGATAAAGTGTCAGGCCCAAAGTACCAAGAATGACATGTGGAATTACTTCTGAGTTCTTTAGTGTTGCTTGCCTATAGACAGAATCTTGCCAGGCTAAAGCAATTATTTGTGTAACTATTAGATATGCTCTGTGAACTGCTAGGGAGGGTCTCCATTCAGCTATTCCTGCCCACCAGACACTCCAAACTCTTCTGCCTTTTTGTCCTCTGGGAAAGAGCTTCTCCCTCCTGCAACTCTGGACTACATTCCCTAACATAAAGATATTAACAAGTGGGAAGAGATTCACAAATTGAATTTTTAAAGCTGCTTTTTGAGGAGAGACAAATTTCACAAGTAAAATTGGTTCACTTTGCTGTGGTACATGACTCAATTCACTTACAGTGCAGTTATTTCTCCAATTGATTATTTCAGTATCACATGCTGATATAACAATGGCAGGTCACTGGGTTGGCTATTTACCCGTAGGAGAGCCATGATTTAGCAGTATTTGATAAGGAACATGTGCATTCCCCAAATCAAAATGTATAGGGATGACACATTTTTGGGAAAGTCAATGAAATTTAGTGCAGCTAAATCTGACTTATGGAAGCAAACTGCTCTTGTATATTGATTTACTATAGTGACACCCAGATAACAGTGGAAATAAGTAGGTTTATTTGTAACTTAAGTAAATGTTATGCAATTCAGTGATGTTATGATGGTTGATTCTCCAGGCATTTTATCTGTAGCAAGAATCACCTTGGATAAAGGAGATTTACTGTTGTCCACAATCTCTCACTGTATTCTCAATATATTTTGCATGTAATATAGATTATTGAAGCATATATTACATGTAAGTAATATATGATTAGATGAACATATATCCTCTGCATCACTTCCCCTATGTTTTAATTTCAAAAAGAAGGAAAGGATTAAACTGATTTCAAGAATCTAACCTGTCAGACCCTAGAACTCCTCGTCTGCTCTCTCTTCTCTTCTATTCTTTTGGGGCCTGCCATTCCTGTTGGGGGGGGGAGTACATGGGGGATTCCTGGTGGTAACTTTTGCTTTCTCCTTCTTTGTCTGGCCTCCTCCTTTTGAGTATGGAATGTGTATCCTTGTCTAGGAGACAGTTACAAGGAAACGAAAGCTGGAGAAGACCTTGAGATGAGCGCCTACCGTACCAGTCAACTGCCCATCAAGCCACCTGTGGATTGGCTGGATTTCAAATGGACATTATGACTTTGGTGGGAGGGGGCATATTGCTTGCTTTAATTATATCAGTCACGTGGGTTTTTCTTCAGATCTCGCCTTACATTCCCTGCTGTCACTAGTCCCTAATAAAAGTTTCCTTTTGAGACAATGTTTGTTTCAAGAGTTCTGCTTTCTTGGGTGATTAGTTGAAGTGGGTCCTGATCCAATTTCTGGAAACCATCTGATAAGGGAAATCAGACAGAAAGCCACTCAGATCAAGATCTTGTGCAGTGTTTCCCAACCTTAGCTTTAAGATATGCGGACTTCAACTCCTAGAATTCTCCAGCCATATTCTATTCATATGGCACTGTTGAATGATCACTCTTGGAGGGCTGGTGTTGTCTTATCCACTATCTCTTCTGGATGTTTCCCTTTGCAAATCTTTGTTTCTTCCAGAATCTAGATTATAAAGTGACAGCTTTTCATTAAATAGCCTTGACTAGAAAAAGAGTTGCTATAAACCAAATAAACTACATAGGCTTAATAGAATAACAGAGTTGGAAGAGACCTTGGAGACCTTCTAATCCTAACCCTCTGCCCTAGCAGGAGACCCTATACCATTCCAGACAAGTGGCTGTCCAGTCTCTTCTTAAAAATATCCAGCTGAACTTCTGGAGGCAAGCCATTCAACTGGTTAATTGTTCTAACTGTCAGGAAATTTCTCCCTAATTTTTCTCTTCTTGATTAGTTTCCATCCATTGATTTAGTTTTAGGAGCTACATGGCTATGTCGCAGCAAATATGCATAGGGCAAGGAAATATCAGGACCCCAGGTTCCAAACATGTTTGGATGAATGAATCTGCATTTGGTAATGTCAGATGGCTCAAGGCTTTTCATTCAAGTCAGTAAAATTAACCAGTTAAATAATAACTGTTTCCCAAGAGTAATTACTGTAGCTTTTGAAATGTCTTGTGCATGCACCAATCACTGAAACATTAACGTTAGTGAACAAGAAAGTGGAAACAAAGAAGTACATTGACACAAGATGAGGCTTATAGAAAGATTCCACGTGATTTTTCTAAAAATGACTTCCAACCTAACATAAATATGATTGAAAACCAATGAATGGCTCCATTCACTGGGCAATCATTGATAAACAATCGTAATTGGTTCATTTAATATTTGGTGTTTGCCATTGTTTTTCCCCTCTTCTTATTTTCTTTCTTTCTTTCTTCCTTCTCCTCCATTTGGTCTTCTGGGTTATGGACTTAATGTTATGCAGTGTTTTGTTTTGTGTTTAAAAAGTCTTGCTAAAATTCTCGTGTCTGTGGAAATTCTAATCATGCTAATAGACAACAATCCTCTTTGAGCTTCTTTGTAAAAGGGGTGGAAAGGAGTGAAGGAAAGACTGAAAGCCTGGCATTTCTGAAATATAATTCAGTTTGGAAAGAATGAATAGGCTTTCTTTTTTGTTCCCTAGGCCCAGGATAACTGCTGATGGTTTAGATGAGAGATCTCCACCTTTGCTCAGAATATGCATCAGCACATGACATGTGGGCTTTGTTGCCACTCTCGCTTTTAAAAAGTGTGATGACAAAGCATGATGACAAAGCATGCTTTTACACCTTTCCATCCTTAGGGTCAAGGCAAGAGAATAAGTGGGTAGGATTAATAAGTAATACAGTCTCAACAGAAAGAAAGCAATGCAATTTTTACCTTGATTTTCCCCGCAAACAAAAGTGCTTGCATGTTCCAACTGGCAACTTTGAAATTAAAAATAAAAAGTGTTCACTGCGTTATTAAAAGCGTAAAATGAATGATGTTATTGATGGCAATGTGTGTGTCCCAGAACACAGCATTCGTTTCTAATCATCTTCAGAGCAAGCCACATATTAAGGCTGCTGATGCACAGAAATGTATATAGCTGAGAAAAGATTGATTGAAGAAAAGAGAGAAACTGAACGCAAAAAAAGGGTGCATTTTATACATATACCGGAAAATATATATATAAAAATACATTCCATAACAATGCAAAGAAATACAGAAACAGAAAGAGAAATAAATTAGCCTCTTTTTAAAATAAATAAATGAATAAATCCAAGTAATAAAAATCAAGGCAGTTCTATTCATTTTTGAAAAGAAGTTTCTTTCTGCATTGCCAGGGATCTTACCTCAGAAGGAGGATGTATCAGCTCACATATTACAATGGGACTGAGAACTAAATGTATTAAAGCTATAAAATATCTTGAAATGTTTTCTTGCTTCCAATAAAATAGAAATTATTTTAAAAATCTGCAGAGTTTAGATAACACATGGGCTCTGGCAGTGAATTGCTAACAGCATAAAAATCACAAAAATAATGGATTTAGGAGGCCTTAGAGTTACTGAGGATTAATTAATCTCTAATGCAAAAAAAATGGTAACAAGCCCACACCATCTAATATTTTGCAGATGAAAATAGGAAGAAATGTGAAATATGTAAATGGTCTTATGTTGCATTAAAGATCACCACCTAAAAACCTGCAACAGCCTTTGGCATTTCCATAGCTGCCAAACTGAAACAAACTAAATTCAGAAACAGGGAATGTTCAAAGATTGACGAGGACAAATTATCATGATTGATTACCAAAATAAATGGTCAAGTAGTAAAAAAAAAAAGAGAAAACCATTTTAAAGAAATTAATGGGCACCCTTTAAAACAACACCACGGACGGGAGCTTAAATAGTGCTCCAATAGCACTGTTTGATGAGGAATATATGAATGCCACAAATTAAAGTATAGAGGACTACAATTTTTTTTGAGAAAATCAGAAAGTGGTCTAAAAAGCATACCCGTGCAGCTAAATTGCAGCATTATGGAAGCAATTAAAAGCAAGCACCCACAAAAAGAAAAAGGCATTGTAGGTCCCAGTGTGGGAAACCAAAGACAGCATTAATTCTGACGAGTTAATTGTAAGCAAAAAAAAAAAAGGTATACCAAAAACAATGCTTAGAAGCCAAGCCAAGAAGGAGTGGCAAGCAGTTAAAACATCCACATTCACACAAACACACACACTCCCGTATGAGCTGCCATTCACATCAGGGAGAAAAGCATTCATTAAATGTTGCAGGATTTTGAGTCATATAATTGTATTCATTGCATCTGTTTTTACTAAAGAAAGCTTTAGCAACAAGCTTTCTGTTCTGACTTTAATCAATCTGGGCTATATCTTTGGATTTAAGAGATATATCTAAGATTATGGAAAATTTGAGAAGAGTTATAGGGTGAGGAGTTTGTCCAAGACCAAATTGTCATCAAGAACAGGTGAAATCACTCTAAAAGTTTTGAACAAACTCTAACACCAAATTGCTAAACACTTCTTTCCTAAACTTTTCTAAACACCCTATTATTGGTACCATCGGCATTTATTTCTAAGTAGAATTCCCATTTTTAAAGGCTCCAGTGGTGAGCATAATAATAGAGAAAACATGGCAAGAAATTATATGTAGAGCAGGGCAAGGCAACCTTTTATTGCTTCTTTTTATTTGTTTGTTCAGTATTTTAGCACTCTATGGAGAGGGCCAATAGACTTTCTTCATCCTAGTGTTTTCTCACAAGTGCAGGATATCAATGGACAAATGTATGGACAGATCAAAGCACTCGTATTCAATAAAGCCCACCAGAATTGGTAACATGCTTAATTAATGTGGTTAACATCATCCATACGATCAATTATTTATTTATGAAATGTATGGACCATATCAATTGATCCAGACTTTAAGTGCTATGGACAATTACCGGTAGGAGCAACAAAATCAAAAGGCAGCAATTAAAATGGGGGATCTTTAAAAGAAATGGAGAAGAATGTCCTGGCACTGAAAAGTCATTAATAACAGTGTTGGATAGACGTCTTTAGGTAAAGGGTGTCAAAATATGGAAGACCACCACTGAGAAATATCTTTCTTATGGCTAGGATCCATACGTTCTGTCTGAACGGTATCTGAAGAAAGGGATTCATAGGTGACGCAAGACCCAAAATAGATACATCTGGAAAATGGAGTTCTATCAGGTTCCAAAATCATGAGTCACATAGACATTTGTTAAGTCAAAATTAACCATTGCAAATTGAATCTGGAAATGAAGACAAAATCAGTGAAGATCTCAGAAACATCGTTTGACCTCAGAAATATCTGGAATGTAACTTACCATAATGCAAAATAACCTTTAAAGATGGTTTATAACTTTGATAAGTTGACAATCTCTACTTCAAATATTTGCCAGTGCTTGGAAGACATTGTTGCTCCATCTTCGTTCTACTTGATATGTGGACAATACTTCTGCTAGAAATTCATAATGTGTTGACGGGAAGAAAATTGATCTCAAATCTTGTTGTTTTTCCTGTTTAGTATTATAGTTAAATTGTCCTTAAAGAATAGACTTTGTTTTTTTTTTAATCTCCATTCCTGCTAAACACTAACTAGCCTATTTTTCGCATTGATTTAAGTATTAAGGATTTTTGATTAAAATGATATTAATACAAATTGCTAATGGTGTCCTCTTAATTACAGACAACTAAGTGGAAATTCTGTGTTTATAAGAAACATGCCTCTGAGCCACACTTCCTAAGGTGAGGATAACAATTACGGGAGGCTATTACTTTTATATTCCTTGTGGGTCATCAACAAGGATAGGATATCGGACTAACAACAGTTTACCCCAGTTGGTGATCTTTAGATTCAATGCATTTCTGTTCCCTTCAATCCTAGCTTTCATACTTCTGGAAATAACATAAAATGTAATCTGAAGAGCCCTTGGTTGGAGAAAGTTGGACTAAACAGAGATGAAGTCTGATGGATTTCTGACATCATCTCGCTTTTTTTAGAAAAATGCTTGGGAAAATACTGATGCCAGCACACACATCATGAATGAAATATTTTGAATGTTGAAGGCTAATTCCCATGATGATGGGATGAGGATCTATTTTCCATTCTTGTTTCTTTTTTCCCCACATTTTATTTTATTCTTCCTTAACCTGAAAGGAAACATCTATCTTCAAAACAATGATACCAGTTGTCTTCTAAGTGGCCTTCAGACAGGCAGATATTAAAATATTTGGGTCTGTACTATGGCTGCCTTGTATTCTGTGCACATTTGTTGGAAAATCTGGATGTTAACATAGATGGGTTATGACATAATTAACCCATCAAGCTTTGTGTGTGTATGTCTGTGTTTGTCTCTATATATGTGCATGTGCTTCTTTGTGCATTATATTGTTAGGAAATATTCCAAATACAGTTTTCGAATAATATGTTAGAGGAGAAGGAATTCTCACTTATTGGGGCTACTGATAAGTGGGATCTTTATCACCCACTGTGTCTTTCATGCTTTTTAGTGAAAGTATCATTCATACCCAGCACTTTACTGGGTATAGACAATGCAGGCATTTTTAAATCCCAGGCAGATTTCAACTCCTCGCCTTGGGAGACACAAAAGATAAAGAGGATATAAAATTGCTATCTTGACCGATGTCTCAGTTTCACAATGATCATGAATGCAGGGTTCTTATTTTCATAGCCAGAAGGAAAATGTCACGTGGAAATCAAAAGATTGCACATTCTTTGACCATGATGCATGCAAGACCCTCTGAGGCTGTGTGACTGACTTGGAACCCATCAGCCGGGCTCCCTTATCCCCGCTGGCAGTTTGCAGTTGCTGGCTCTGTCACTTTTGATTGATTCCAAAAGCTTGTCCGATACTTTTTAAAGAGATTTTTTTTAAATCCAGCCTTTATTATTTTTATAAATAACCCAAGGCGGTGAACATACCTAATGCTCCTTCCTCCTTCTATTTTCCCCACAATGACAACCCTGTGAGATGAGTTGGGCTGAGACTGAGTGATTGGCCCAAAGTCAACTTTTAGGCAACTTTCATGCCTAAAATGGGACTAGAACTTAGAATCTCCTGGTTTTTAGCCTGTAGCCTTAACCATTTCAGGGTCAGAAAGCAAATGGGAAATTGTACCTGCTTTTTAAAGTGTCAAATGCATTTCATGAGATTAAAAACTCTTCTATTTTCCTCCTGGCTTGTTCTCCCCTATGGAGTCTGCTCCATTGGCTTTCTGCTCTGTAACGTGTTATTATGGGTACTCACAGTGGGTGTGTTATACTGCTAGACATTGGATGTGGATCTATGATAGCAAGAGATGCTCTAAAAAATTTCTCTTTGCCAAATATGTTCCTGTAACATTGAGTTACGTTATTGTTTCCAAAGATTGATTTTTTGTGTACCTTTGAGTCATTCCTGACTCCTGGCATCTGCCTGGACAGGTCCCTGCAGTTATCTTGGCATGATTTCAGAAGATGCTGAAGATTCTCAGTCATCCAGGTGGAGTTGTCTGGAAAATTGAATCCTGGCAACTGGACTTCTTGTTGGTTTGAGACATTTCATTGCTCATCCATGCAGCTTCCTCAGTTGGAGCAAAGTGGTTAAGTGGAGAGTTGTTGGAATGTACCAACTACTCTAGTACCAACCTCAGGGTTTCTTCTCCAAAGTGCATAGCAATATGTCAGTTTCAGACATATTCAGACATATTCAGAGAGGGCCCCATCCATGGTCCAAGGACATCCAGATGGCCTGTGCCTAAAGCGGGACTAACACTCCCAGTCTCCTGGTTTTTAGCCTGGTGCCTTAATCACTGCATGGCTCTGCTTCTGGAATTCTGTCACTCCTTTCCAAAATATGGAACAACACTCCCTACCCCCAGTATCTGATTTTGTATCTGCCTTTCCAAGAAACCAAAGCATTACAAATAACATTTCCTTTTTCTGTTCTTTTCTGATAACAATTGAATGTAGATAGAAATGAGAACTGGCTCAAAATCACACAGCATGATTCTGTGATTGTGATTCTATTTGAATCTTGGCCTCCATAATCCTAGTCTAGACTTTAAATTAGACTGGCTTTTGGGCTGACAAGACCAGAATCATGGTTAGAACTTTATTCTTGCTTGGCATTGCATTTTATTAAAATTTAAAAACAAATTTATAAACACTTCCATCTATCAGGGCAGTTTCATTGTAGCAACAGATAAGATTCTTGCTATGGCGAGGCCTTTCAAAGTGACAAGTATTCAGATATTTAGGAGATCCATTTCTAGAGATAGGTTAGATGATGTAAAGATATCCCTAAAATAAAGGCAACCAAACTCTGGGAAGATTACAAAATTGTAGAAGGATAATTGTAAAAATCTTAAGTGAGCTAACCTGGATTTCTTTACTTGATGGTACCAAAGGGAGATAATGCTTTCCATTATTTTCACTGGGTAACACCAGGATACAAAGAAGTGCACATACAACTCATTCTTTCTTATGGCCCTGTGCTGCATTGATACACATATGATAATTCAAATTAATGTTAGTGTGGTTCCTTCATTGAAAGCCTTATATGCATTTCTTCGTTTCTCGAGTAATGTGATTAATTAACTGCATCGGTCTTGCAAAAGCTGAGCTGAGAGAATGGAGCGTATTGCCAGTGCTGGGCACCTTTGGAATTTTCCTTATTTGTCTATTATCTTTCTCTATCTTCACGTACAGTAAAAGGGAAATAATGGCATGCTAGACATGTACACTAGGTCATCAGGAAGTCTTCAGGAAAACTCTCCTTTTTACTCTTTTTGGATCCACACCTGGAAAAATCTCAGAAGGGAGCAAGACTTTGCATATGACCTGCTAAGCATTGCTGGAAGAACAGCAGATTTCCCGCTTATAGGCGGTGCCCTGCACAAACAACATAATTGGAACCCTTGAAGTCCAGAGATAAAATTGCAAGCGCCTCTTTCATCAGCTTTACCTGCCAATAACTTTGCCAGCACTGTATTTTCTAAATGTGGGTCGGTTGACATGTAATATGCTTAATCCTCTTTTTTTTTTTGCAACACCCTAGAGCTTGTTGTGCAGATTACACAAAGGCAGCTCCCTTCTCTTGCT
The DNA here is from genome assembly GCA_023970755.1 of Azemiops feae. Lineage (NCBI taxonomy): Eukaryota > Metazoa > Chordata > Lepidosauria > Squamata > Viperidae > Azemiops > Azemiops feae. Next base: position 525,283 of record JALGBA010000075.1, on the reverse strand, counting down.
CCATCTCTGTCTTTCCCTCTCTCTGCTTATTCTACTTTGCGCTGTGCTGTTCTTCCTCTGAAACTCCATGTGTTAACAGCTTGGTGACAGGCTGTTGCTTGCTAATTGGGAGTCTCGGAATGGAGCTGCAACAGCCAAATTTTTTTCAGGCTGGGCTCTGGTGGCAGCCTGCGTAGTCAGACCCAGATGATCTTTCTTGCACCCTTAATAAGGCACTCAGGCTGCCTGTGCCTGTCATGATGCTTCAACAAGCCGAGAGTTTAAGGACTCACTCAGAGAACGTTTAGAGATCCTTTTGTGTTCAGAGAAGGAACACCCGAGTGGATTGTAATTGGGCTGTCAAGGTTTTTTTGCTTGTCAGTGTAGGTGTAAACATAAATCGGCACAGACTGTAGAAAGAGAGCTGGGTGTTTATTTGATTCTCCTTCCCAAACAACCAAGAGCAAGGGAATCCTTTTGTGCTGACCTTGAGAAGGTGCCTTTGAATTCGCCTGCTCCCTGATACAGGGACCTTGAAGTATTTATTCTTTGCAAATTGAAGAATGAATGGGCTCGGTCCACACCATCTGGGTAACTGGTTCAGAACACGGATCCCTCCCATCCACCCAGCCTGTTGAATTTCTCATCCTTATGATGCAAGATTTACTAACAGGGCCAGCTGCTATGTGTGTTTTAAGATAAATAGGTGCCTAGAAGCAAAAAAATACGTTTAGAATTGTAGATCTAAATTCCATCTTTTAGCAAGGGGGCTGGGTTTCCATTCTTGATCAATCATTGCTGTTGCTTTTTGGAAATGCCTTGCCATCATTTTAATTTTAGTATGCACTCGGAACTTGGAGGATTTATTTCTTGTTTTATTGAAATATGTTCAAGTGGGACCTGGCAATGCTTTTCTATAATGCACCAGCAAAATAGGTGAACAGAAAGATACAACTTGTAGGTATACATCTGAATCTTGGCTCAAGATCAGGTCAGCTAATACATCCTGGTCTTAAAAATAGATAAAGTTTTCCCCTGTCCAGTAATGTCTGACTCCAGGGGGCAGTGCTTATCTCTATTTCTTAGCCAGCATTGTCCAAAGATGTTGCCGTGATCATGTGACCAGTATGACTGTATGCCGAGATCCACAGAACACTGTTACCTTCCCATCTAAGTGGTACCTATTTATCTACTCGCATTTGCCTGTTTTGAACTGATAGGTATTTATGCATCCCCTTTATATATTTTGGGGCCCCAGTGCTTGGGGAAAATTGAATCTTTCATTGACTTCCCTCCTAAAATTCATCCTCTGAAAGAGATGGAAAGCTTTCTGAAATACCCATGTAGTGTACCAATAGTTTTGGGGAAGGAGCATGAAAGATTTAAATTTTAGACACCTTGTTTCTTCCAAGATTGATCTGTAGAATGGGAGGAATCATTATAAGTTGATCTTCTGCCCATGACACAGCTATTTAAAAATGACAAAACATTTATTAAAGGAAAGCAGGAGTATGGGTTGGAATTTCTTCTTTTGATTCTTGATTCAAGAATATCTCCTTCAAGTCAGTATGGATAGAATATGAACAATGCTGATAAATGATAACATATTTTTCTATGCTATAGTGTTTCTCTGACTGGGATCAGATCAGTAAATTCTTCTGATACTAGAATAAGCTTTGAGAAGGAGATACATCAAAAAGCAGAGAAATAATGCTGGGCAACATAGGAGAGCCCCAGACCAAGTGAATTGATAACAGTGCAAATATGATGGGATCTCAAAATTCATTCAAGGGAATTTATTTCTTTATTTCTCAGTGCAGGTAGGGATATGATGGGTGAACATCTGACATATTTCAAGATTCCTGCCTGTTTGCATCGTTATTGCATTTTCTACTGTTCTTTTGATCTAGGGCATTCTCTAGTGTTTCTATTAGTAGAGCTGGATTCATATCCGTGAAGGCCTCAATGTTTTTCTTTCCCCTAGAGGGTTTTTTTAAGATTTATTTGCCACCCATTTCATTTCAAATGACTCTAGGCAGCTTTTTTGCACTCTGGGTTAAAGGATTAGTCAGTGACATCACTGGGAATGCCTAGTTGGGGGCTCCTTTCATGTTCCTGGCAGGAGCTGGAGAGAAGGATGAGAGTTCAACCTCGACCCCATGAAAGGTCTTGGGTCTTGAACACGGGCTTGCTAACCTCTTGTCCAGCATTCCAACCACTCAAGTCACCGGGCATAATAAAAATTTAAAAAATTAAAATCATCGTATATAAAATGACAAAGCAGGCAAAACATAAATTCATATTCGCCATAGTGGAAATCTACCAGGAATGAAGCTGGGGATGATGTAGAGGGAAGTATGTTCAGAAAGATCTGGGTGTTATCATGTCGATGTTCAGGGTTGGCTTTGAAGAATGCCATCTGGGAGGTCAGATTCTTATCAAGCTGCTTTGTACCAGCTCAGACAAGCTCAATCATTTCTATCAGTTGCATTTCTGTTTCTGATCCCATGATATCAGTCAGATTCCCTCCCTCCCCTCCCCCCCAATATCCCTATAGGCATCTACATTTCTTAAAGTTTGACTACATAGAAACTGAGAAGGGAAGGGGTCATTTTAAAGGGTTCTGCTTCTTGCCAGCTGCACCATGAAAGATGTTGCAAAAGAGGGCAATTAGTGAGCTATTTTGTTATTGCAACCCATACATGCCAGAAAAAAAAGAATGCTGTGGACTGATGTGGACTTGTCACATGACAGAAGGGTTACTAGTGAAAGATCTGATGAATGAGAAAAAGTCCCACCTATTTTAGCAACATGTTTTCCATAAGGGCCAGTCAGATAGGAGTCCACTGGAGTTGGGCGGCCAATAAAACCAACCATACAAATAAACAAGACATGCGTGGCATGGCCAATTGATAGAGATATAGATTAATGTGGATTTTTTTATCATTTAATTAGGGTTGCTAGTAATCCTCATTGTAGGAGAAGGGATGGCAGAACCTTGAAAAGAGGGATCAGCCTAGAATCCCTATATCCACAAGTGAATTAACTCCAACCCCCCTTTTGAGTATGTTGAGTACCCCCCCCTTATCTAACTCTTAGCAGGTGCCAACCCTTAGTTGAGAAGACTCCTGTGAATAGACTTTTAGCAATAAATCAGTTTAATTAAATCTTCAGTGTGGACCAGGTCTTTCCTGCCTGACGTCCACTGAACTTTAGTTCCTTCTTAATAATAATAATAAAGTTGGAAGATACCTTGGAGGTTATCTAGTCCAACCCCCTGCTCAGGCAGGAAACCCTATACCATTTCAGACAAATGGCTGTCCAGTCTCTTCTAAAAACTTCCAGTGATGGAGCATTCACAGCTTCTGGAGGCAGGTTGTTCCACTGATTAATTGTTCTCACTGTCAGGAAATTTCTCCTTAGTTCTAGGTTGCTTCTCTCTTTGGTTAGTTTCCATCCGTTGCTTCTTGTCCTGCCTTCAGGTGCTTTGAAGAATAGCTTAACTCCCTCTTCTTTGTGGCAACCCCTGAGATATTGGAAGATTGCTATCATGTCACCCCTAGTCCTTCTCTTCATTAAACTAGACATACCCAATTCCAGCAACCGTTCCTTATATGTTTTAGCCCCCAGTCCCCTAATTGTCTTTGTTGCTCTTCTCTGTACTTTTTCTAGAGTCTCAATATCTTTTTTACATCATGGTGACCAAAACTGGATGCAGTATTCCAAGTGTGGCCTTACCAAGGCATTGTAAAGTGGTATTAACACTTCACGTGATCTTAATTCTATCCCTCTGTTAATACAGCCTAGCACTGTGTTGGCTTAAGATCTGCATCAGGGATGTCAAACTGCCGACCCGTGGGCCAGATGCGTCATGCCGAAAATGTGCCCCCCATTGCCGGCAATGGAAAAAAAGTCACGATAGGTTACAACACGTCACATGATGTTATGAGTTTGACACCCCTGGTCTACATTAACTCAGGAGCAATTCCATCCAGCAGCTGCCATTTCACATGACAGAGACTGATAGAGAAATAGGATATCTATCTGCTAAATTCTGATGATCGTGAGGTTGTTTTTCTGGAATGGTTTCTTTTCAAGATGGTTTTCTTAGTAAAGAGGAACTAAGAATAAAAGCCTGGATTTATTTTTTCCTTTTCCATCCTCATGGAGCAACAGAGCCTTCTTAGTCGATGGGCCACTTCATTCAGTTAGTCTCTCTCATCGGTTCCAATAGTCAGAAGAGACTCCTGCATAGAAATCTCTTCCTTCCATTGGAAGCTTCAAGGTGACACAAAGCTCCATGTCAAGGAGAGACACATCCTTCACCTGTCATGGTTCCGATAGATGAGACCAGTAGAAATAAGAACTCTGAGGCAATTGCTTTCCTCAAAGAATAATTTTAATGGCTACATAATATCAGCACGAACATAGGTGAAACCAAGACTGAAAGTCCCCCCCCCAAAAGGTTACAAAGTAAAAGTTAAACTTCCCACCCACTAAATATGTAATAAATCACATTCTCCAATTAACGCCTTTGGCAGGCTCTCTAATGGTAGTTCTAGCCCGCCAAACCTTATGCAATTTGACCTTGGTTCCCACAAGAAAGTTATTGTTATGACTGAACTAGAAGAATGCATCTTCCCTCCCCCCTTAGCTGTGGCAAGCCGAAAAACGAAAAAAGATGGCTGTAGCCAAAGTAGTTTTGTAGGTTTGACATCACCTCAATGAGGAAACGTGCATCAAATTCATAGTACAAAAGCAGATTACTAAGGGGATGCCAAGCCAACATTGCCGAGTCCTAAAGTCTCCTTTGTAATTTTTCAGTGTGACACTTTCCTGGATTTTACTTTGGAGTGGTATCTATTACCCAGTTTATAAGACTGGCCTTTATTGATGTTGTAGAGTAAAAGTTGGAAGCATTTGCCTAATCTCACCTGTGTTCAAATGACTGGGACATGGCAGTACAAAGATGGAAGTTAGGGCTTAGTGCTGTAAAATTGATTGAGAAGCTGAGGATTATTGCAGAAAAAGGAAAGCGGCAAACTACTTTCATACTGTTGCTAAGTAAATGGCATGATGATGGTCACCAAGCGTTGAGCCTGGTTCATGCTGTATCCTTAAATAGCAGTAAATAAGCAAAGTACAGTTAATTGCCATATATGGTGACAGACTGAACAAATTCTTTCAGAATGGTATGAACAAAAGCTTTTTTTCTTTCTCTCATCCATCAATATCATGACAATAGTTCAATATTAGGAGAATGGCGGAGGTAAACAAAAACAGTATTGGCATTCTCTACAATATGCATCCTTTTATATGAGTTTATCAACCTGTATGAAGTTGTATCCCATACATCATTTCAAAATTCAAGGCAGAACGTAGGCGTGGATGATGCTAATGCTGGAGGATATTATGTAGAGCATTTTAAGGTAGGGAAAGAGGCAGGTGCCAAGCCCTGGATCCTGGGACTGAAGCTGCTTTCAGGAAGATTCTCCCACGCTATTTGTTGCCAGAAATAAAGGAAACCATGGCAGTTTCACTCCACATACAGGCAGTTCTCGACTTACAGCCATTTCTTTAGTGATCATTCAAAGTTACACAGGTCTGAAAAAAGTGACTTATGACCAGACCTCACACTTACTATTGTCAAAGCATCCCAACAATCATGGGATCAAAATTTGGCAACCAGCAGGTATTTACAATAGCTGCAACTTCCCAGGATCATGGCATCATCTCAACTGTGACCTTCCCAGTAAGCTTCTGACAAGCAATGCCCAATGGGGGAAAACAAGATTTGAGGGTGAAGGTTCATTCTTTGAGCTCGTGGGTGGGTTTCCGAATGTTTCATTACCAGGCTAGGTAATATCTTCAGTGCAGTTTAGGGGATGTTAGTGGAGAAAGGGGACCAAGAACCTCTTTAAAAAAGAGCATCAGTAGCCTTGACCCATCACAAGACCCTCCCTTGTCACATCCACACCTGACCCATCACCTGACCTACTGACAACACAAAGCCCTTATAAACAGAAGACTGACACTGACATCCCCTAAACTCCACTGAAGATGTTACCTAGCCTGGTAATGAAACATTCAGAAACCAACCCACAAGCTCGGAGGATGAATCTTCACCCTCATCCTCCATCCGAGCTACAGATATTAGCCACTGTTGAAGACCAGACTTGCTTAATGACTGCATGAAGCACTTAACAATCACAGTTATTTGCCTAATAACCATGGCAAAAAAGGTTCTAAAATCTGGCATGATTCACTTAACAACCAACTTGCTTCACAATGGAAATTCTGGTCCCAGTTGTGGTTAAAGATTGGGGACTACTGTACACAAGTCTTCTGAACTGGAGAAACCAGGAAGAGAGAGGAAGTGAAGAGGACGTTGCTTTCTTTTTCAACTCTTCATGCCATTTCCAAACATCTAGCATCTAAAGACAGGGAGTCTTCAAACTTGGCCCTTTTATGACTTGTGGACTTCAACTCCCAGAATTCCCAGAATTCTGGGAGTTGAAATCCACAAGTCATAAAAGGGCCAAGTTTGAAAACCCCTGATCTAAGATAACAACCACATTTTCTCTAATGACTAACCCAATCTTGATTTTCAGCTTCAGGAGAAAAAAACAGGAAACTGTTTCTTGAAAGCAGTTAATTGGAGAAAGTTTCAGGTCTGAAGCTACCAGTAAGAGGACAATTTACCTAAATCCATGCAGTATTTCATTATTTTTATCTGTTAGAAAAAGTACACTGGGAAAAGATTGGTGCCCATGCTTTCCTTCATTTTTTCTTTCTCTGTTATCTTGAGGAAACAATCATCTATACTTTTATCTATTCCTCTCTAATTCTTTCATTTTCTTTCATTGTGTTTTGTCCATTAATCTAGCAGCCTCCAACTGATATCAGAATATTTAAAAAGTAATGTGCACTTCTTTTCTTGTAAGTTCCAAATTTTGGTAGATTCAGGCCAAAGACAAGATTAAAGCAGGATAACAGAATAACAAAATTGGAAGGGACTTTAGAGGTCTTCTAGTCCAAACTCTGCTCAAGCAGTTGGTTCTGCAGATACCACATTCTCTAGGTGATTTATGAATTTTTGGAGTATGATAGTGGATAGAAACCTTTACTTTAAACCCTCCCAAACCCATGTCATATTTCTTTTTCTAGAATTAAGAGCCCTGGTGGCACAGTGCTTAGAATGCAGTTCTGCAGGCTACTTCTGCTGACTGCTGGCTGCCAGTTCAATTCTCAGGGGCTGAAGGTTGACTCAGCCTTCCATTCTTCTGAGGTCAATAAAATGAGGACCCAGATTGTTGGGGGCAAGATGCTGACTCTGTAAACCGCTTAAAGACGGCTGTAAAGCACTGTGAAGTGGTATATAAGTCTAAGTGATATTGCTATCTTGTTTAATCAGCCAGTTCTTTCTAGTACCATAGTTTCCTGCTGAAAGAGGTGGTAATCACTGCAGCCTGTGTAGACAACTTGGGACTTGAGCAAACATTGATAGTGCTGAGAGTGTTAATTTCTGCCAAAAAGGGAGTTTCCTTTCCTTCTGCTGTAATCTTTTCTTATTTGGCAACATCTGTTTGTAGAGCAACATCTCTAGAATTAGTCTGTTTTTCCCCAGATACAACTACGGTATTAATACTTTAGACATTTCAGTAGAGATGAAGGAGTGGGAGAACTTGGCATCAGTTGTCCTAGAAAGTCTCTGGGTAATTGACATTTCTTTAAATTCCCACCATTAGCACATGATTTGGCATTTCTGTTTTTATCTGAAATCAGTGGAGAAATACTACTGAAACATCTGTGAATAAATAAGGCCAGTGAGAGCTCATGGATAATGCATTTCAATAGCACAGCACCAAAAGTAAGTTACTATTTTAAGTGGGTGACCTCTATTTATGAGTTTTATTAATAGCTACATTTGACATTATTTTTGGTTTATCTCTGGCCAGGCCTAATAGTCAAATACGATTAGCAAAGTCCTGGATTGAAAATTGTGTCAATTAACACATGGAATGGGACAATTCACCACAGCCAACTCACCACGGCCAACTTGTCAAGGCCAACTTGCCATGGGACAACTTGCTTCAAGACAATTCAACAATTCAATTTAATTATTTAAAATCATTTAAAAATTATTTTAATTTTTGTCCTTCATATTTAATTTTGTCCATTCTTTTGCATCCTTTCTTTAATGATTCTTCCTATATTAGTGTAACTTTTGTCCTGCAATGAGTTGTCCTGTGGTGAGTTGGCCATGGCAAGCTGGCTGCAACGAGTTGGCCATGGCAAGTTGTCCTAGACCCATTAACACAAACTGATATTACATTCTAATAGGATGGCTTGAAGACATGCATTCAACTGCTCATCTATGCATTCATTGGCTGTTAGCATCCATAGTTCATCTCTGATGACCTCCTAGTTAGTCTGCTGAAGCATTCTTCATGTAGATTTGGCCTTGAAGCAAAGCAGGAATAAGAAACTGAACTCAGCTTAATTCCATGGTAGGCAGAAGAGAAGAAGAGTACCTTGTTCTTCTTCTCTAGCTTCACTCTGCTAAGCACAGCTTTGTCTTTTGACTTGTTAAATAGCCTTCATCAGTATCTGCAGTGAATATACCTTGACTTATAAAATCCAGCATTCATTGTGCCTAGATTCTGAGCTTGTTGGTTTTCTCTCCCCTAATCGTAATTCCTTTCCACCCTCAATGACGGATGAAGTCTTGAAATCTTTCATCAGTTTGCTCTGCAACCCCCCCTCCCACCTTTGCTTTCTTTTCTCTCCATCTCCCCCTCAAGACCTATTTGGCCTGTGATGATGCAGGAAGGGAGTAACCAGGTAACCTGGCAGCATTCTTTCCTCTCTACCCCTGGCGATACCTCCACTGCCTCCTCCCTTTCCTTCCCCCTGGCCATGCTGCTGTGATTCCAGCTTGCTCAAGAGAAGCGATGATAAATTTCCTACAGTGGCATTGCAGACAGTCATAAATAATGCCTTGCACTCTGGTGCCGGCAGTTTCCATTAGGGCTGTCTGGATTGGGCTGTTGATACCTTGGTTTATGCTGGGACCAGCAGTAAAATTTATCAGTCTTTTTTCTTCACCTCATAAATCATCCTAACCTGAAGCCAGATGGCAGAGAGAGACCCATGGAATCACATCACAGGGGCAAGCAGAACAGACCCTGTTGGGAAGGAGAGAGATAGGACACAGTGGCAGAGACACCTTTCCAGTTTTCCCTTGTAGATTTCACAATTTCTTAACTGCATTTTCTAATGTGACAAAAAGGGGGAATGTTTAAATGCATAAATCATATTTAATTCTCATTAGCTTTCGATGTAATTGGAAGGAAATCAAAGTCTGAATCCTGCCCCCCCCCCTGAGTTTTGATAGCATACTATTCAGTGGTCAAATGTGTCCAGTAGCATGAAAAGAATGATGCACACACATTGTATGTATGATGGATAGCCTTTGTTAAGGATAAACCTCTAAATATCTTTGCAACCAGTTGCCCAATTGGATAGTTCAATGCAGACAATAATTTCAGGTAACTCAAATTGGATTAAATGAGCTTTGTAGAGAAGAAGAAGAAGAAGAAGAAGAAGAAGAAGAAGAAGAAGAAGAAGAAGAAGAAGAAGAAGAAGAAGAAGAAGAAGAAGAAGAAGAAGAAGAAGAAGAAGAAGAAGAAGAAGAAGAAGAAGAAGAAGAAGAAGAAGAAGAAGAAGAAGAAGAAGAAGAAGAAGAAGAAGAAGAAGAAATAATGATTATTTAATTTCTAAACATCTGTCGGGAATTACTAAGGCAAGAATTTGACAAGTCTCACTCATACTTGGCTTGCTAAGATTTATGAAGTTAAAATTGATTCTGCTCATATATTGTGCAAAGGTCTGAACCACAGGTTAGAAACTGTAGTGTTCAAATTCCTATAAAAATAGTCTTTAAGGACGTTTAAGCCAAGCCATAAAGACTGAAATGGTATGGTGGTCCACCTCTTCTCTCGTATTCTATTATCTCAGTTTATACTTAGATACAGTTGAGTTTGAGGGTAGGATAATTCTTAAATAGACAATAATTCAGAAGATTCATATTTAAATCTTCAGTCCTTTTGGAAGGTGTCTGACTGTGTCTGGCTTAGTCTACTTCACAAGCTTGTTGTTACAAGGATCAGACCATACACATCACCTTTATGAGTCAGAAGGAAGGTTGACAGAGTGTCCACAAGCCTGGAAGGCAAATGATGAAATACACGCAATAACATCATCATGGAAATGCATTGGCTCATGCTCTTGTGTTGGATATCAAGACCCAAGTCCATAATGGTGGCATTTGTGTGATGTCACAACATGTGTGTTTTCATTTGGCTAGAATTGTTGTTGCTTTGGACACTGCTGGAAGATTGGATACAAATTTGCAACTTCTTACCGTGTTTCCTGAAATGTTTGGATTAGTTATATTTATTATTTTCTATATACATACCAGCCTTACAAGAAGAAAAAAGAATGTAAGAGATACTCTCTGCTAAGAGACTGTTGCTTGATGCTTTGAGTGTAAATGTGTGTGTGTGTGTGTGTGTGTGTGTGTGTGTGTGTGTGTGTGCATGCACTAATGAGTATGACAGTGAGATTTTTGTGTTTAAAATTTAAAGGATAAATTTTGCACGCAACCTTGTCAATGGCAACATATTTAATTCATCCAAAAAGGAAACCGGAAAGGAATAGAAAAGTGAGCTCACTTCCAAAGTGTAACCAATATTTGCACTTTGGATTGACTAATTCCCCACTCTACACTACAGAACAATAGACATATCAGCAAAGTGCATTAATGCAAAGCGGGCTGGGCTGGTGCTTTGCTTATTTGACATGAAAATAAAGAGACAAGATGAGAGTATATATATATATATATATATTCTACCTGTGTGTAACTATTCTCCGAACAGCAGGCTATGAAAGCCACTCAGAAAAATGCTGACCCAGGCCTGCTTTACACCTCCTGTGTTAGGGTTGGCACATGATTTGCAGAACTGCAGGAGTTCCATCACTGACCTCATTAGCAGTGCATTTCCTGCCTTGTTAGCATCATATTTGGATAATTTACAGCACCTTGGTTTTTATGGAATGTGTTCCTTGTAGAGTATAATGGCGGTAATATATTTAACCTCTTCTATTTAGGAAGGCTGGGGCTGAAGACAGCCTGCAGATAGAAAAGATGCTTCTCTTTCCTCCTCTCCTCTCTTTCCCTGCATGCTTCCCTCCCCTTTAGCTGCTATACATCCAAAATACATAGGCAGCCTATAAAATGTATACAAAAGGAAATCGTGGAACCCGGGTTGGAGAACAGTGAGGTTTGCTGAAGCTTTCCCAAGGTCACACTGTTGAACTGGCCCCTTGTTAGTATTTGGAAGCCAGTTCTGCATCGTTTAAAAAGAAACTGAGTACGAATGTAAAAAGTTGAAGATAGGGACTAGATCTCTGGGCAATCTGGGAAGCTACAACCTGGTGGTCCCAAAGAATAAATAATGGGAGCAGATGCTGAATGCGTTACTTGAGCCTTCCTGGAGATTTTGGAGCATCAGTTTTTAACTTGTTGTATAATGAGGGCCAAATAGGTATCTACATTGCGGTAGAGGCTCAATTTATTCATACCAGTACTAATAATTTTCATGAAGGTGCTTATTTCCAAGTAAATGCATTTAGGATCAGGGCAGCAGGAGCAAATTTCATTTGAGTCCTGGAGTTATGATAATGCTGTGATTTAAAATATGAAGCGGGACATTCTCAGGGAATTATTTTTCTCATTGGAAGGCATTTATTCCTCCGATATGTATTCACTCCAACGTGACAGAAGCGTGACATGATGTAGAGGAGGCAAAGGAATATTTACGGTCATATAAGGAACATCCTTTCCTTGTAGCCCAAAGTCGAAATTTTGCTAATTCTTTAAAAAGACCAGAATATTTAGCCATCGAGGCCATTATTGGCACTGCTGGTTGCCAGGATTACAGAGGAAGATCATTTTGATCAATTGCGAAAAATATTGTTTTATGTAGTTGGGCTTCAATCTGGTGGTTTAATGCATGTACAGGATTACCACCAGTTGCAAGTACTCCTGAACGGATGGAATGGAAAACGAATAACTTAGTTTAGTTGTTTCGGTTGTTCTTTGTGCTGTGGGAAGCTGCAGCTGAAATGTGCATATTTCTGCTTATAAATAAGTTGTGATTTTACATGTGCTTTCACACACACTGCAACAAAGCTGTCATGTTCATTACACCAAGCACAACACAACAAAGCTGTCACATTCCCTGCATATAATTTCAATTAGGATAGTTGGTGTGAAGCAATAGATGTTATCTTCTCATATTTCTGAATCATGTAGCAAACATTTTAGAAGAAACCCGTATTTTGTCTTATTTCTATCCTATCTCTCTGAGGAGGTCAGAATATCACAACATCATTTCAGGCTTTAGTAGACTCCATCCCTGTGCAAATATTTGCACTTCAAACTCCTTCAAATGCCAACTCCATTTTACATCACTTGCCAAATGGGTAACAGATAGAAGGTGCAAAGGGTTGATTGGCAGGCTAGTCAGAAAAGAGGATGGGAATAACAACAACAACAACAACAATAACAACAACACATTGGGATTATTATTATGCTCCTGCAAGATCACAGAGACAGACTATAAACAATGGCATGACAAAGTAGCAAAATGGTATATTAGAATATTTGCAAGAAATACCTTTTGCCTGCAAGCAATAAGTGGTGAGACCACAAAATAGATGAAGTAATAGAAAATGAAGAAGCTAAAGTGCTCTGGGACGTTAGAATTCAAACAGACAAGCATCTGTCATGCAACAGCCCAGACTATCAACAACAATTGTTGATAAGGATGACAAAAACATCTGGATAGTGGACCCTGCAATTCCTAGAGACAGCAGAAGAGAAGAGAAAGAACTGAAGAAAATCACAAAATATAAGATCTGCAAATAGAAGAATAACTGTGGCAAAAGAAAGTAAAGATGGTACCAATAGTCATAGCCATCTTGGGTGCAAGTCTAAAACATCTGGAACACCACTTGAATCCAATTGGTATTTTCAAAATCACATTAGTCAATTGTAAAATAATAATAATAAAGTTGGAAAGGGACCTTAGAGGTCATCTAATCCAACCCCCTGCTCAGGCAGGAAACCCTTTACCATTTCAGACAAATGGCTGTCCAATTTCTTCTTAAAGACTTCCAGTGTTGGAGCATTCACAGCTTCTGGAGGCAGGTTGTTCCACTGGTTAATTGTTCTAACTGTCAGGAAGTTTCTCCTTAGTTCTAGATTGCTTCTCTCTTTGGTTAGTTTCCATCCATTGCTTCTTGTCTTGCCTTCAGGCAGTTTTATTTGGAGTAATTTATACCCTGCAATAATACCTTTACTATCATTAACCCACCAATGTCTATCCAACGAGATAGGTGGATAAAAATGATAAAAATGCCAGATCCAGTCTAAACGTCTAGCTGACTATCTAACCATAACAATTATTTAAACTTTATTAGCAGAAACAGTCTCATACCCATTTACAAAGCATGAAGTACACATGTTCATTTGGATATTGACAGGTCACGACTGATTGATTTGATAGGGGACCAGCTAGACATTAATAGATCTTTGATGATGTGCAATTTTTCAGAAAATCCAGAGTTTTCTGCTAAAATTTGTTCTCCAATTCCCCCCCCCCAAATCTTTCTTTCAGTGGGAGACTCCTGTTTATTTCAATGAAAGGATGCTTTGATCAGTTTTCTTTGCAATTATGCAGAAGAAGGCACTGGTGTGGTGTTTTTTGTTACCCACATCTGCATCACTCTGTGGTTTCTCTGACTGCCCTCTTTCCTTAAGCCTGGTTAGGCTTTCCTTTCCCTGAGACTTAATTGAAGTATGGGAAGCTAGGGAGCCCCAAAATAACTGGAGAGAACATCGTGAAATGAAAAACAGGAGATCAGCCAGCTTGTAAATATCACACGTACAATATTTTGTTTGCTTTTTGTTAATAATAGCAGTAATAATAAAAAAAGCAAAATCATTTTTTCCCCAACCCAGCTGAATGAATTGGGTGGAAAAACATTCCAGCAAAAATATTAGCAAACTGTTAATCCAAACACATATAATATAGACTGTAGTATGTGCATGGGAAGTGGGAGAAGGAGAGAATCAATACTCAAGAACGCCTAGGGTGTTATAGAAGATTTTACAGCAACATCAGAGGACTAGCGGTAGAGTTTCCCATGCTAAGACAAGCCTCGGTTGATAATGCATTAATGAATACACATCAGTATGGATTTCAGAACAATGGTTCAATTCTTGTGATTGCCTTGAGCTTTGTTGTAAAAAAAAAAAAAAAGCAGCAGCAGCAGTTTTTGTTTTGTTTTAAAAGGTGTCTGATGCACAGACACAGGCCAGGCTAAACCCAGTTCATATTTCCCATCAGAGGTGTTGACCTTTTAAACCAGAGGATTGCCCTCTCTCCATAGAAAACAAGAAAGTCACCCTGAGGCCTGGCATGTAGGAGAAGAGCAGGCAGAACTGGGGGTCGGAGTTAAGTGCGTCATCAGCTTAGACTCATTATGTTGTCACAAATGGTCCAAAACCAACCCCTCTTGAATTCCATTGGCACCAATTTAATATTGAGCTTTGTTTGACTAGATTCTTTTGTGTAGGCTTGAGCAGTAAATATTCTGAGCTGCAACTTAAGGTATGGTCTTGATCCTTTGTGCCGGACATGGCATTTTATAAAGCTTATAAAGAGAGTGGTGAGGATGGCTGAAAAGATTATTGTGAGTTCCCTCCCTTCCATCCAGGACATAGCACATAAGCATTGCTTGAGCAGGGTCCGTAAGATTGTCTGGGACACCACACATCCTCTTCATGACCTGTTTTCCTTGTTACCTTCTGGGAGGAGACTCCGTGGTATCTGAAGCAGAACATCCAGATTCAGTCACAGTTTTGTTCCATACAGTATTAACCTTGTGAACTCTAAAGCTTCCTCCTTCTGTTATGTATTCAAGATGGACAGTGATTAATATTTATATGTTACTTATATGTAAGGGTGTAGGTGTATACATATGTTGTATATAGTATGTTTAAATGTATGTTATGTATGTGTACACTTTGAGAGCAAGCAACTAAATTTCATTTTTAATGTGTGCCATTGTGCCCACAGTAAAAAATGACAATAAAGGTTATCTAATTAATCTTTTCAAATCATTTTCACTCTTTTGAGAAATGTATACATGGAGGGTTCAATTTATACTGATATGTTTTAAGGCATGTATGTCTTCCTTTACACTTCCTTCCCCTGTTGCTTCCTCTTTTGGGTCTACAGCAGTGGTTCTCAATCTTTTCTATACCTCGCACCCCTAGAACGCTTCTGATATATTCTCGCACCCCTTACAAAAGTTCAAAATAACGGCAACGAATTATGCATATATACTATAATTTTGAAAACCCACGTTTTTGCACCCCCTGGAATATCATCTCGCACCCCTGGTTGGGAACCCCTGGTCTACAGGTTGTACTTGGCTTACAACCATTTGTTTAGTGACCTTTCAAAGTTACAACGTCACTGCAAAAAAGTGACTTATGATCGGTCCTTGCACTTACAACTGTTGCAAGCATCCCAATGGTTACATGATCAAATTTCAGTTGGCAATCGGCCTGTGTTTATGACAGTTATAGCATCCCAAGGTCATGTAATTGCTATTGCGATCTTCCCAGCCAGCTTGTGACAAACAAAGTCAACGGGGGGAAGCTGGATTCACTTAATGACCACATGATTTACTTGACTACTGCAGTGATTCACTTAACAACTGTGGCAAAAAAGGGTGTAAAATTGTTGCTTTAGCAACAGAAGTTCTGGTAGGCTGTAAGTTGAGGATTGGTACAATCGGTAATGAATCGGAGTTGACTTCTTCAACGTTAGGATTGTTTATTGAAGCTTGTTCTAACTTGTAACAAGTTAGGCTTAATCACATCAGCGATCCATCTAGCACAATTCTCTTTTCTGTCCCTGCTCCGTGCAATTTTCAGACGCTATCAGATATCAAAGTGCAGACACTGCCACTGGATCCTGTTAACTTTGAAGAATGGTAATAAGCCCAACATAGTATTTAATCGTCATCGAGACAAAAGTCACAAAGGTACCTATTTTCTGGAGGCACACCTTTGCCAAAACATTTACCTATTCATTCAGAAAGCCTTTGTATGCTTTCTCGTTCAATCGGTTTCCCTTGTGCTGAATTGTACTGCGGAACCAAATCTTCTCAAATAAGCACATACTTTGTGATGAATGTACCAGGAGGGAAAATCTGTAGCATATTTGTTAGAACGCACTTGTGTGTCTGTGTGCATCATTTTTAGAAAACGATGGACCCCTGTCTTGGGGTCTGTGAGGGAAAAATTAAATGGACAATGGTGAGTGGATTTGTTAAAAACTATAAGCACAGGGCTCCAATTGCATTGTAATTGCCTCAGCTTCAGTGCACAATTTTGTCTAATCTTCAGTATGAGCTATCTCATTCTTCAAGCATCATCTCTGTTTCCAAAATTTCCTCTTGGTACTACATCGGCCTAAGAGATAGCCTGAAAGAAATAGAAAGAGCTGATTGCTGCAATGTTGTTCCTTGGTTCAAAGTATGCCTAACTGCCCACACACATACATCCAGATGTCCACAGTAGGACATCTAAAGTAAGTTAAGATGGCAAAAAAAGCATCTGATGGGAGATTATGGATAGAGTAGATGACAGGGAGAAATCTTACTACATTGTCCTTTTGTAAATTGAGTATTAAAACTAGCTAATTCTTCCCAGAAATGGTCTCAATATTTTCACATAAACCCACCATTTCCAAAGAGGAGAAAGGATCAGGAGCTCAGCAGATCAAAACAGGGTTGAAATTTGGGGCAGGATCCAATCTGGGTCAGTCACCGGGACTAGAGGTTTAGTCTTCCGAGATTTTGGACTCTGGCTGGAGCCCATCCTCAGGGGATTTGTATGTATTAATGGCTGGCTATTAACTAGTTGGCTGTTATTTCCTTGTGCTGCCAAGCCGGCCATCAACACCCTAGTCAACAACTAAAAAGCCACACACAACCTGGCACCATATAAATACCACGCATAGAATAGCCCAAAGCACATATTCTGCTAGAGAGAAGTTCCTTTCAGCACAAGTCTGAAAGCTCAGAAGACTAAACTTCTGGTGCTGGTGACCAACCCAGATTGGATCCTGCAACATTATCCTGGGACACGTATATTTGTCTTCATTTGTAAAATTTGGGGCTTTCCATTCTTGAAGCAGCAGTTTTGAACCCTGAGCCAAAATAATAGCCATTGATATCCTTCCTTCCTTCCTTCCTTCCTTCCTTCCTTCCTTCCTTCCTTCCTTCCTTCCTTCCTTCCTTCCTTCCTTCCTTCCTTCCTTCCTTCCTTCCTTCTCCTTCCCCCCCCTCCCTCCCACCTCCTCCCTCCCTCCCTTCCTTCCTTCCTCCTTTGCATCCATTTCCAAGAAATCCACTGATAGCCTATATAGAAAAAGGAGGAGAACCCCACCTCACATTTCATTGAAGGGGGGGGGGACAATGGTGCTCTGGACCTCTACAAACCAGGAGATAGCCTTGGCACTTTGCTTTGCCCCTGAACAGGAAGGTAGAGTGATCTGCATTGTATTCACCACTGTGCCTTGTTTATACAACAGACCCACCCTGTCCATGGTCTGGTTTTGTCCTTTCCCCCCTCTAGAGCGAGGCTTAGGAACAGCTGGGTATTATCTTCCCTATGGATCTTCTTTGGTAGGTAGATCTTTGCCTTCTCCCTTTTATAAATGTCTCTGCAGCAGCTTGCTCCTAGGATGAGCGGCAGCCCCCGTAATATCTCCATGGCTTCTTGTTAGCTGCACTCTAAGCAGGAAAGTGACTGGCCCTGACAAAATAATTTACATCGCTGTATAAAACTATCTGTGGAAGCCAAGCTAATTTCTGCCAGATTAGGCTATTTGTCACCGCCACTGTCTAACGGCACAATCTATCAGAGGGCCGTTTTCAAATATGGCTTTTCAAGCGTGCCCTTGAGAGGCAGGAATTGATTGGGATCTTAGAAAGCAAAATTACAGCAATAACTTAAAAGAAACAATAATTACTGAATCATACCGGTGTCAGCACTCTGCAAAACACGAAATAGCCATCAAACCCCAATCCAATATATTCTGAAGCAAATTTATTGAATGGAGGAGCGGAAAAAAAAAGAGTATTGCATGAGAGTTCCCCCCTTCACTCTCTCTCTCTCTTCTCCCACCCCCCTCTGCTGTACATATGGTTATCTCCAAGCCACAAGCGAATGAGTCGATAATTCTTGTCACTGACTGCTCCATTTTCAGAGAGTCCAGAAGAGATCCATTAGCTCCCTCCTAACGCAGTCCATCTCTCCCCCCTCCCCTCCCCCGCCCTTCTCCTTCCCCTCTGGTTGTGCTTCTCAGGCAAACAAACATATATAACTAATCATCTGTTAAAATGCTGAGCTCCCTAATAAATCTTTGCAACTGAAATACTTTAATGGGTAATTAATTGATCCTGTTCCAGAGGAGTAATAAGATAATAAATTAGACAATATTTCACTCAGTCATGTCACTGTACTGTTAATGGCACTGTGGGGCTGAGCTGAAGGATAATAAATTACCCAGAAATTAACTGCTAAGAGCTTTCTGCAGAGAAATTGGCTGACAGGCAAGCTCAGTGATTTAAAATCCCAGTGCCATTCTGATGTTTTCAGTATTGTTCATTCTTCCCATCCCACTCTCCCTCATATGCCTTGGGTATAGAAACATTAGCTCATATTTGGAAACCACTGGATAATAACATTGAAGGACCTAGCTAGGCGTGGGCAGCATGGATTACAGCCTACAGCTGACTGATGGGAATTGAACTCCAACATCTACAGGTCTGCCAGTTGCCTATCTGTTGATTTGCAGGTCCCACAATATCATGAAATGCACAGTAGTTGCCAAAGCCAGTTTCAGATGATAGGGATGACCTTAGATGAGATGCTGTCATCTGAGCCCCTGTCCCTGGGGGTGAGGGTCTATGACAATTCACCACAGCCAACTCATCATGGCCAACTTGCAATGGCCAATTTGTGATGGCCAACTTGCTGCAGGACAACTTGCCATGCTCAACTCTTCATGGGACAACTCACTGCAGGACAAGAGTTACACTAATATTAAAGAACGGATGCAAAAGGAGGGACAAAATGGAATGTGAATGATGAAAATTAAAATATTTTTAAAATTATTTTAAATACTTAAATTGAATTGTTAAATTGTTCTGCAGTGACTTGGCCGTGGAGAGTTGGCTGTGCTGAGGTGGCCGCAGTGAGTTGGCTGTGGAGAGTTGTCCCATTCTGTGTCCCTGGGTGCAACCAACACTTCACCATGGTTGCTGCCTATCTACATTCTTCTTCCCCTGGGCCCAATCTGCATTATATGTTGGATGAGAGTTCTTTTTTTATTCAACTCATTGCTTCTATGTTTGTTTGCTTGCTTGCTCAAAAACAAACAGTTGGTAATCAGTAACAACAAAGAAGTGGAAAAGAAGACCGGTGATTGGCATGGACTCTTAATAGCTACCCAAGATCACTTCTGATGGTGATCCTCATAGGATCAAATCTTTCACAAATGTATATTTCCACTGCAAAGACAAGGTGGTGTTTCATTCTGATTTGGCTTTGGACCAACTGCTCTATTGTGGCAACATTTATCTGATTTTTCTTAGGATAAAATTACACAATGATCTCTAATAACAAGCCTAACAGCCAAAGAACAAATTCAATCCTCCTGCTTCAAACATTTCCCTCCTATTTCTGGTACCCTTCAATTTAGATTTAATTGTATTTTGAACGCCTTTCTAAATAATGTGCCAAGTCACTCCAAATTTCACCCATCATTCATTTTTAGAATAATTCTTGCAGAGCATGTTTGACAAAAGGAGTCACAGCTTACAACCCAATCGTACCACTGCAGTGACAGATTTTTAATCCTTTGGGCAAGTTCATTTTACATCAATTCTTTTGATGCTCTCTCCAGATGGTAAGTGATAATCTCTGACAAGTGACTACCAAGGGGACAAAATGATTTTTTCAAGGTTTTATTTATATTTCTGCTATCCAAGATGCAAAGAAAATATGGCACTATGGAGGCAGCTCCCAAACTTGTTGAACTGGGATGTACAAATTGGCTTTGATCCCATCTGAGGATTAGAATCCATTTGGAGAACTGATGGAATTTTCCAAATCTGTTTTTTAAAAAGGCATTATCGGCAATGAGATGCATTTGATGCTATTTGGAAAGTTGATTCAAATGGAACAATTGCTCAAACGGCCTTCAGATCAAATCAACTATAGCCCTTCTATATACATATATATAAATCAACTATAGCCTTTCTATATACATAGCCCTTCTATGTAGACTAAGTCAACATGGTGAACCACAAGCAACAGAACACAGTAAAAGGAACCAGAAATGTCCAAGTGTAGCACTAAATATATATATTTTCTTTTCTATAAAGGAAATCTGTAGTCTCACTGAACATTATAGAATTATAGAGATGGAAGGGACACCTTCTAAGTCCAATCCCCTGCTTAAGCAAGAGACCTATACCATTCCAGACAAATCTCTTCAACTCTCCAGTCTTTTCTTAAAAGCCTCCAGTGATGGAGCACCC
This sequence comes from Azemiops feae, assembly GCA_023970755.1. NCBI lineage: Eukaryota > Metazoa > Chordata > Lepidosauria > Squamata > Viperidae > Azemiops > Azemiops feae. Next base: position 504,550 of record JALGBA010000075.1, on the reverse strand, counting down.
ACAACTTCTGAAGGCAAGCCATTCCACTTGTTTATTATTCTCACTTTTAGGAAGTTTCTCCTTAGTTCCAGGTTGCTTCTCTGCTTGATTAGTTTCCAACCATTGTTTCTTGTCTTGCCTTCTGGTGTTTTGGAGAATAGGTTGACCCCATCTTCTTTGTGGCAGCCCCTTAGATATTGGAACACTTCTATCATGTCACCCCTAGTCCTTCTTTTCTTTAGATTAGCCATATTAGCCCTAGCCAATTCCCTCAACCATTCTTCATATGTTTTAGTCTAAAGGCCCTTAATCATCTTAGTTGCTCTTGTCTAAACTCTTTCCAAAGTCTCAACATCTTTTTCATAATGTGGTGACCAAAACTGGATGCAGCATTCCAGATGTGGGCTTACTAACGTTTTATAAAGCGGTACATGGTCTTGACTTCTATCCCTCTGTTTTTGCAACCAAGCATTGCATTAGATTTTTTGGCTGCTCCATTTGCTCTAGGAGAGTTAAACCAGCTGTTCTGTCATATATTCCTGATGTAGCCATGGTGTCATAGATGGGAGTTCCTGAATAGTAAAAAAAAATAATTAGGGAATATTTTTCTCTCAGCAGGTCTCACTTTTGATTCTGACCCTCAGGAAACTGCAAAGGTTAGGAGTCTGTAGTTTATGTGCGACATTTGATCCACAGATTTAACCTTTTTGACCGCTCCTAAAGTGGGTGGTGGGGATGCTCCCACCTTAGACAACTAGAATCAAGAGAATTGTATTTCAAGGCTGCCCATATATTAAACTAACTGAGGCCCTGAAAGGGGAGAAGGAGTCTCAGTCTATGGCAGGGTCATTCATCACCTGCTAATCTTAACATCTGACACTTTTATAGCCCTTGATTACAGTTGAGCTTAAAAGAACTTTGTTGAGATTCATTTTTCCTATCAGGTTTTTGCAGTTCCAGATAGAACAGGAGCTTCAGGTTAGAAGTTTCCCATCCTTCTCATTGCATTTGTCCTTTCTTTCTCAGTTCACCTCCAGAGTACAAAGTGGAGAAAGATACTTATTAGCCACATATCAGCGTGGTGGATCTCACCACATTACCCTTCCTTTGTTTAAAATATTTGCTTCTCCTTCTTTCCCAGTTCTGTGGTTGCTCATTCTTCAATGTGACATATGCAGTCACTTGTCAACATTTCTGGATCAGCATAGTCAAGCCAAGTCAGTCTCTGCAAAATAATAAATGAACAGTTTTAAAATAGCAGTAACCAGTGAAAGGACAAGGCGGTGTCATCAGCTTTCACAAAATCTTCCAGATAAGACTCTTATGTGACATTGCTAGATTTTTTTATAGTAATTTTTATGAGAAATTGTTAACTGAAAAATGTTAACAAATACAAACTAAGAGAAATAAAGGGATAAAAATGTTCAGAAAAAATAGAAAGTTGGTAAAGAAAAGAAAAAAGAAATGACTTTCTCCTTCATCACAAGTATAAACACTTTTAGTAAACTTATCACCTTCTCTTAAAATACAAAAAATGATCAATTTTTCCCTATCCCAACTCTTACCTACAAACAAACCCATCATTCAGTCCTGATCAACAAAAGCCCATTAAGGGTTACCAGAGATAACAGTATATCTATTTTAATCTTGATGAAATAAACCAACTTTATATTTCTTCCTTTTATTTTTAACTATCTTGATCTTTAGTCCTTTCAAATAATGACCTAAATCTTTTTTTAAAAAAAAATCCTTGTCCTTTCTCACAAAATTCTTCAGTGTTTTAATAAGTTTCTTTTGTAAATCCAACCTGGGAAAGTTATCTGGATCACTCTTTTGTTACTTATTTGTATATCCTTTTAATTATTAAAATATGAATTGGTTTCATTTGTATATCCAGTGTAGCATCTTTTTCCATATGATTCTTGTAATCTGTCAGTTTTAAATCTATTTTCAGATCACTCTCAGTCTTGTCTGGTAAAACATGTTCCTCTGTCTTGTCCAGTAAATGTTTTGTCCACTAAATCTATCAATAATGATAGACATTCCTAAAATTAACATCTGGGTCCATTGTTCAAAAATATCGTTCAGTATATCCATTTTGCTCCATTCGTATTAGTAATCCAAACTTTTTTTTACAGCTATCTTTAATTTGCCATTGCTTCCCTGGAAGTCCCAGCATTGCTAAATTTATATGCTTGATTTGGGATTTTGACAATGGCACTGCAGCTATTGCACTAGTACACAAATAATGCAATCTGTGCTACTTTATTCAGGATTAGGTCTCTATGGCAAAAGCTTAGGTAGATTGCATGTTATTGCTGACTTACGCTGTTTCGTTTACTGCAATAATCAATTGAGCTTTATGTAGACATTTTCTTACTTCTCTTATTTTGTGGCAGTTAGGCTTCCCTATTTATTGTTTTTTTCAATGACCATTTATACAATGGTCAAAAAACAAAGTTTACTCGTGAAGCTTATGCCACAATAAATCTATAAAGGGAAACAAATGTGGCTGTGTTGAAATACATACGTTGAATGTCACTACATGCACAGAATTCATGCAGCTTGCTTAATCTGGTTAGCATTAACCATTTCCTAGGTTTGCCCAATACATAGAATCTTAAACTGATTTGTATTACTGCTAAGCCACCTCCCCCTCTCAAACCAAAGTTTAGCATATTTTCCAAATGCATTGCCTAGATCTTTATGATTATACTGCATGAACATAGTCAAGTTTAGATATGTCCTCCCAGAAACAGATGTACCATGGGTATTCAAATGTCAGAATGAGGAATCCTTGGTGCTCCCCGAGCTTGGTTGTTTTCTTGCAGAAGTTTCATTACTAAAATTAGATAACATCATCAGTGCTGAACAGGGATGAAGTTACCTAGTTTGGATAATGGAATGTGCGTAAGAAAACAAGCAAGCTCAGTGAGCACCCAAGACCCCTCATTTCAACCCTGAGCTACAAATATTCTCCTTTAAATGTCAGAATATATGCTTTTACTTTTGTTGAAAGTTTTCTTTTCCCACAAAGAAAGTGATGGATATTCTGCCTCTTGCTTATGGCAATTTGGTACTTTGTACGACTAGAAGCACTAATGATGAAGGTAATATTTCAATATTTTGGGTACAAAATAAAGACAAGAGTCATTGGAGAAAGCTCTGAGGTTGGGCAAAACTAAAGGCAGTTGAAAAAGAAGCTGTCAAAAGACAAGATGACTAGATACTACCAAAGTTACTGACAGACAGTCCTGACATATCATGTCCACTGGGTCATGAAGCATCAGAAATGGCTGTATGATTGATCACTACTACAACCTAACTGAAAAAAAAATACTCTTTTTCCTCCTAGGATTTTTGAGTGGGGATATTTCACTTCTCTCTATTGCTTTTCAGCACTGCTATGAAAGATCAACTTTCATCTTCAGAATATGGGAAAAGAGGTAGCTGCAGATTGCCAGGAGAAAGGAAGCTATAAACTGGTAAAGACAATAATGGATGTAGTATTTTTGGAACCTGGAGAAGACGGGAAGAAAGGGAACACATTCCCAGATGTGGAAAGTCTGTGCAAGTATTTCCAAGGTCAAGTGATTATTCACAACACTGATTCCCTACACCGAAGGATTCTTGGAATCCTACCTATTGAAACTGTTTTGCATTTACTCTAAATGGTCAATTACAGCATGCGATGGGATTACCAGAATCAGCAGGTGTGGAATGTTTAGATTCTTCAAAGAACATTATAGGATGGGTTATTTTAGAGAAAAAAAAGATTTTTAGGCTTTCAGGGGCTTACAAACCTCACAAATGAAGGTGAATATACATGTACCAGGATAATGTTGCAGGATCCAATCTGGGTCGGTCACCAGGACCAAAGGTTTTGTTCTGACCGGTGACTGACCCAGATTGGATCCTGCGGCTTACAAACCTATTACATATCATTCCCAATCTTCTTGAAATAACACACATATAAAAATAATGTTAGTGATTTGTCACTGAAATCCAGTTTTGGAATCTTGGCAGGTTCTTCAGGATGCAGAACAATGGGTAGAGAGGACTCTTAACAGGTTTCTAGCCTGCAATACATCTTTCACCATCCTAAGAACTGCAGTCTTGAAAAATAGGACTGTTCCATATGGCTCCCATCTGTATCATTTGGACATTACCATATGGAACAATACTATAGCAAAAGTTAGGGAAGGTACAAACACACACACAGAGACACAAATGTAGAATGTGGCTGATCCAAAATATGCAGAAATGAATTGTCTGAAGTTCCAAACTTTGTTGTAGGGCATGCATGTCAAACTCGTGATGTCACCTGCCGGCAATGGGGTGGGCGCGGTTTTGACATGATGCATCTGGCCCGCAGGCCGGCAGTTTGACATGCCTGTTGTAGGGTGATGTGATGGAATCTATTAGGCCAGATTCCCAGAAGGGAGGGGCGCATTCCAGAGGAGCAAGAGACAATTCTGTTCAGATAGTTTGTGTGAGAGAAAGAGGGGGAAGACAGCCTCTCCCCAATTGTTCCCAGAGTATATGTTTGATGTAGGCAGTAGACTGCTTTAGTTTGGCAAAATTCTGTGTATATATGTGGAATAATGGAAAAAATCTACTTGGAAGGGTCGCTGCATGTCTTTCCTGTTTTTTTTTGGGGGGGGGGCTGAGATGTGATACTGTATCGTCAGGTTGTGGGCTACAACCTTCCACCATGCAAAGAATTTTGGATGACTCACATTCTTCTTACTTTGGGTTTACCTTTCTTGACTACTCTACCTTGAGACAAAAGTCATTTGACAATTGGAAACCATTAGGACTATAAATGGGGAGGTCTTCTGAACCAGTTAAGTCCTCAAGAGCATCTGAGGGTCTTCTTTCTCTTGCATGTTCTCCTTTCTCCCCCTGCTGCCTTTGAAGAGAGTAATAATCGAGTAGAGTTCCTGGCAGAACTTGCAGATGAGATTAAAAGCAAATCAAAGAAGAAAAATCATGGCACAGTTTATGTCTCCCTAATTAAAACTCCGCCAGTCTTCCTTTTCTCTCCCCCCACCCCCTTTTTTCCAACTAATGTTACACTAACGAGCTGAGTTTAGTGGCATTTATGTAGATAAAAGTCCTGATGATTGATCTCAATGGCTTGTTAAAATTAGTTTCAGTCTACCATATTGATTTAATTCCATTGCTTGAAAGTGCTAATTAATAATGATAATAAAAGTGTCTGGGCTCATTATTATCAGCAGGCAAGTTGGGGACAGGGAAATGCCTCTGCCATGGGGACCAGTGTTTTGAATTTTAAGCCCTCTCACATTGTCTGGAGGAAGAGCAAAGGATCCAGAAAGGAAATCAAAAGAGGCCAGGAAGTCAAATGGATCTCATTCCCTGAAGAGCCTTCCAAGTTCTTTGTCTAAAAGTGGAGATTGTGAGTATATCAGGGAAGCTCATGGCTGTCTATCACTATTGTACTAAGCCATAGTTTTCTTAACTATGGGTTATTAACTAAACCACACATTTCTCACTGTATTCCAGATCCAGCTAGGCCTCATATGTTTCATGTGCAAACAATCCATACAACTCACTGAGCTTCAGACCACAAGTTGATAAAACACAGTGGTGGGCCTCACCCATCATGCTAATCCCACCTCAACAACAACAAAAAAACATATTATGGCTCAGCAAATTGAATGAAGCTAGCTCTAAAGAGCAAATTACGTATCATTCCACCCCCTCCACTCTCAACTCAGGGCAGAGCAATTGCAGAGAAGGGATTATTTCGTTCAATTTCTTTTATGAAAAGCTAAAGCATTTTCCTGCCCCTTCATGGAAATGACATTTCAGAACTGTGGGATGAACACCAAAGGGACATCTGACAACACCTTCAAGCCAATTTTTTGAACTTCAGTCAGTTGCCATGCCAAGGCCAACATCTTGTTAACAATGCGGATTAAAGTTGAACATGGAGTTTAAGGATGATAACCTAAAAGTTGACCAAAGATGAGCATGGCAGTGAAAGAATTAAAGGCATGATAACTAATGGAAAAAAAACCTACCATGTTCTTGCCTTAAGAACGTGATAATTTTGTTTAATGGTTAATCTAAGACTGTGGTCTACCTATTGCTTCTTTAGTTGCTTGTTCGAATAACTTTTATGGGTGCCCAGTGCTCACAACAATTGATAGAAACAAGAATGAAAGCAAACCACACTTGTCCCCAGGCGATAAACCAAAAAACCCTCCTAACTCAACCCTCATTCTAGCCCAATGCTTGGGGTAAGTGTCAGGTTTTCTTGGCCTTTCAGCTGGATCTCAGCTGAAAGTCTGTTTCAAAAAGCAGCCATTGAGAAAGTGAACCGCCAAGGTCCCATCAGATGGCAATTTTTAAGGCAGGGATTCTGGATGTTCACAACTCTCTATCATAAAGTTGCAAACAACCTTTCTTCTTCTTCTTCTTCTTCTTCTTCTTCTTCTTCTTCTTCTTCTTCTTCTTCTTCTTCTTCTTCTTCTTCTTCTTCTTCTTCTTCTTCTTCTTCTTCTTCTTCTTCTTCTTCTTCTTCTTCTTCTTCTTCTTCTTTTCTTCTTCTTCTTCTTCTTCTTCTTCTTCTTCTTCTTCTTCTTCTTCTTCTTCTTCTTCTCTTCTTCTTCTCCTTCTCCTTCTCTTCCTTCTCCTTCTCCTCCTTCTCCTTTCCTTTCTCCTTCTCCTTCTCCTCCTCCTCCTCCTCCTCATCCTCCTCCCCTCCTCCTCCTCCTCCTCCTCCTACTCCTCCTCTCCTCTCCTCCTTCCTCCTCACATCACCATCACCATCACCATCACCATCACCATCACCATCACCATCACCATCACCATCACCATCATCATCATCCCTGGCTCTTCTCAATGCTTTGATCCGGAATTGCAGATGAGTCCAATCTTGATAGGGGCAATAGAATATTATCATTATTCTCAATTTTGTGTTGCTCGTATTTTTTTTTTTATGTTAGCTTTGTATCGTTCTTATTTGTTTTGCTTTATTTTGTTTTGTTTCCTTTTATTTTGATTGTTTTATGCCACCTGAAATCACAAACCATGAGAGGGATGGATTACCCATTTTTAAAAAGTGAATGAATGAATAAATGAATAAATATTTAATGTGACAGAAGTATAAACGAAGAGCAATCATGTCAGCTGTATTAAATTAAATTTAAATTGGATTAAATTAATTAGGAGTTAGTCCTGACCCCGGCTACTTACTGGTGTATACCTCGTGACAGTCTATTCACAATTCAAATCTTCAGTTTGAAAAAAACAAATGTGCCTTTTCTGTTCACTTACTACCTGATTCTTATGAGATTACATGTAAAGCTATAAGTCTCTCCTTAATTGAAAGTTCAAGTAAAATGGGATAAGAACTTCATTTGGAATTAAGAACTGCGTTGTGCCTATGGAGATTCTCAGTCATCCAGTTCTGACTGAATGGTGGGGAAACGGAAGGATTTATATTCTTTGCAGGAATCTTCCATTCCCCACCATTCAGTCAGAACTGAAGAAGCTTCTTGGATCATAAGCGAAATATCTTCAAGGAAAAACAAAGAAAGTCCAGTTGCCTCTTGAAAAAGCACCTCTGGAATAAGAACTGCATTCTTGCGCTTTAAGTTCCTGCACCTACTAACGCTTCTTATGCTACACACAAACAACAAGCAGATTTCTAAAAACCCCCGACACCTTCTATTTCTAGGTAAATTAACCCTTTACAGACCATTATCCATTTCATACAGCTCCAGGAAAGGTTAGAGAGCAGGACACTCTTTAAACGGTGACAGAAGTGGGAATCCAAGGAGAGATGGTACCCTCTTTGTAAAATTATTTAGGTAAGAGATGGAGCCTGCAAAGCTAAAAGAGGTTTTGCAAACTTACACTGCTCAGTTGCATCTTGTAGGTTTATTGAGAAATGTGTCAACATACCTCTAGGACAGCATTTTTTTTCCCCCAGAGCACACCATCACCTGGATTCTGACAGGAGAGCTTCCAGTTGCAGAAATAAATTAGGAGAGAGGAGATCTTCCTCTCTCCCTCCCCTCTTCCCTCATTCTGTCTTCTCCCTTTCTAATTTTCTCTCTGTCTCTCCCTCATTCATCATTTTCTCATTCCCTCTGTCTCACACACATATAGAAAGTCAGCTAATGGAGTCAGGCAATAATTCAGACTTGCTTGACAGCAATGGTAATTTCAATAAATAATTATGAAACATTATTTTGTCTCCTTCTCGCAGTTTCATCACTGGGCTTTCGTGGCTCATTAAAAAAAAGAAAGAAAGAAATTTCCCACTTCCATAAATGTTGTTCTGTTAGGTCCAGAAAATGGAAGGGGTGTGTACTTAGCAATGTTATTTCTTTTCGTTCTTTCTTCTTCTTTTTTTTTTTTAACTTGGGTTACTCCATCTATTTATTTATTTTTTGGTTTTTAAATATCAATTCATTTCATGATTCATTCATTAAAATTCCATCTGCTTTATCATGCGTTCATTAAATCAATTTGTGTTCATTACTCACACTAATTAATGCACATCTTGTCCTTTGGCATTTCTTTGTAGTGAACCTCATTTTTGCCCCAGAATCCTCCAGAGTGATACATTAGAGACATTATGGAAAAGGAAAAAAAAAAGAAAGATGAAAAGAGACTCTGTTGTTAAGGAAAAAGGAAATTTCCTAGGCAAATTGTACCTTTCACTATCATTTATCCAATTGGCTCTCCCTAGCTTCTTATGGATCCATTTAATTCTAAGGGAAGATTCCATGAAGGAAAGCTTTCCATGAACTTTCTCAAATGATATTTCTTCACTAATAACTCATAGTATTATTACAAAACACCAGACACAGAGACAGGTTTTACATCATTTTGACAATGGCTGGATGATGCTGGGAAGCCTTTATATTTTAGTTGAAGAATGGCCTAATAGAGGGTCCTATTTAGAGGAGGAGCTGTAGTGATGCAATGGTTAGAATGCAGTATTGCAGGCTGACTCTGCCCAATGCCAAGAGTTCGATCCTGATCGGCTCATGGTTGACTCAACCTTCCATCCTTCTGAGGTTGATAAAATGAGGACCCAGATTGGGGCAATATGCTGAATCTGTAAACCATTCAGAGAATGCTGTAAAGCACTATAGGGCAGTATGTAAGTATAAGTGCTATTGCTTGTCCTAGTGCTACCTGTGAGAAATTGTTGGGAAAATACCTGGAAGAAGACAATGGCAGTTTGCTTCTATATTCAATAAAATGACATAAATAGACCTAGAGAGTAAGGAAGATGAGCTAGGAAAAGGGGGCTGAAGCATGTTTTTTTGAATTCTGGGAAACAAGATAATATTCAGAGGTGGCTCAGGCACACCCCTTCCCAATCCATTAGCTTATTGGAAGGGAAGGGATGAATGTTCAGGAGAACCAGACTTGCAAGATTGTGTTGTTGTAACCTATCTCAATAAAGTTCTAGTCTTCCTGTTGAGTTGATGTCCTCCTTAGTCCACCTAGTGGGGCTGACACTTCTGGAGAATATCTGAAACTTCGTCCACTTGATTCCTTTGCCCACAATATTGGTGGAGAATTTTGCAAGATGACTTGCACTTGCAATTTTTTCCTCCCCATGCTCTGCCACTGAATGACAGCCCCTCCTTGATGTTTTCTAATCCCAAACGTCTGGAGATCACCTGGTGGGGGAAACCCAGGAACCAGAGATCCTAAGATAAATAACATCCCTTCAACCCCCTTTCTTCTGCAAAACAGCAGTTCTGTATTGACTCACTCGGCACTTCGGCCTCTGGAATGAATACCACTTGCGGGAAGCAGAGATGTGACACAAGGAGTTTGGTATTTGTTTTCACATGAAACATATGGAGCCTGGCTGGATCCAGAATATTGTGACAAATGAATTAACTGCTTGGGAGGCTTTCCAGCTCACACCCATCCTGAATGCCAGGGCAGCAGCTGCCCACCCAGTTTACTATACCCTCATTCCTTCTCCTTTATCCACCCCCTGATAAGGCCACTACTCTGATTGGTAGAACATTGAGTTTTTCTGACCGATCTCTGTTCCTACATGGAAAACCCCCTGTACACACACACACACACACACACACACACACACACACACACACAAAAGCAGAGAACAAACACCATAGTGGGTTTAATTGAGTGAGTCATAGAAATTTTGGAGGACAGCTTTTAAGCACCTGCTCCAGAACTCACAGGAGAATCTGTGCCAAGCTGAGGCTTCCCAACACACTCATGGGGGAAGGAATGGAGAATCTGAAACAGCCTCCCTTGTCTGTGTGAGCTTATGTTTCAAATGGGGCAGCTAATTGAATTGTCTTTTCAGAGGGGGACGGCTACAGAATATTCATGATTTGCCTGTGGATATTATCAGGCAATTAGCTCTGCCCTGTTCCATTCTGAAACTGTTGCACCTGCTCTCTAAACACTGGGTGCCCTGATCACAAGGAAGGCCAATCTGTTGCTTTTTTTCCTTGGGGCGCCATCATATTTCCTATATATAGAATCTCAGAATCTTGAAAGGGGCCGTTTAAGTCATCAAATGCAACCTCTGCCCCACTGAGGAATTAAAGCATCCTAGACAGATGGCTATCTCACCGCTTCCTGAGCATATTCAATATCACATGGGGAGAAATAACTGTATTGAAACTATAAAACTATTTTTTAAAAAATCTATTCAATCGTGTCTGATTCTCAATGATCACCTGGACAAGTCCTTGCAGTTTTCTTGGCAAGGTTTTTTTTTTCTTTGCAGAAGTGGTTTGCCATTACCTCCTTCCTAGGGCTGAGGGAAAGTGATTGGCCCAAGGTCACTTACCTGGCTTTGTGCCTAAGATGAGAGTAGAACTCACAGCCTCCTGCATCAGGATAGAAACTGGGACACTGTGAGTGTCTTAGGCACAAAGCCAGCTGGATTATCTTGGGTTAATCAAGATCTCTCAGTTCTACGAAGAAGGCAATGGCAAACCACTTCTGAAGAAAAAAAAATTGCCATGGAAATAGCAGGGACTTTTCCAGGTGGTCTCTGAGAATTGTACATGATTCTCAGAGACTACCGGAGAATCATGTACAAAAACAAAGATGCACTGGAAAGTAAAATTGAAATAAACAATTGCAAAGTTTTAGCCTCATCAGGGACATGTTCACAGACCTGCCCTTTCTAGTTCCTGTTTTCCAGATTTCTAAATCTTCTGTTCAGAAGGAAATAGAAGACACTGAAAGATACAGATAAGATTAAAGAAGCCCATCCACAGAAGCTGGCATGCCAGGGATAGGCTTAACAAATGCTTGATCAACTAGTGTTGCATTCTTCTTCCCCCCAAACTTAAACTTTTTGCTTTTCAGGGCACTGAAAAAGACAAGAGGAGGCCTCCACATGCTGAGAGAAACCACAGGATTTGGAGAAGTGCACACAACCTAATAAAAACAACATAAATAACAACTGCCTTGGGATGTTTTATAATGAGAAGCGATACATTAATATTTTAAATTTGAAAAATCAGATAAAATGAATCATTCGTGCATACCCATATATGCACAAACAGTTCAATGAAGATTGAGCTGAATACATCAATAAATATTTTTTTTTTTTAAATGGGAAACCAGAGGGGAAGAATGTGCAATTCTCCACTTTAGAGTCTTGCAACCTAACAATATCCCTGAGAAGGAAGAGACTGAAATCTGTTAAATAGATGTGAAAAGGAGGAATAACTTAGCACCTTGCTAAGAAAATCTATTTTATTATAAAGTTTGCCTTTGCATTCATTTGTAAGGTATTCATAGAGATGGTCTGGTACATAGCAGAAGCCATCAGAAGGGGCTGGACTTTCCTAAACCTTTTCCCATATGCTGAATATCCTATCCTGCTAATTGGGTTAATCCAGTTCTCCTTGCTCAATGACTCATCTTTTCTTCAGTTGCAATTATTAGTTTCTCAAGTCCAAATTTTATAGATTCTTTCTTTACCATGGACAACCAAGAGACCAAACAACTGGATTGCTGTATGAATCAACCCAGAATTCTCTCTTGAAGCACAGAGGACTGGACTTAAACGATCCTAATTTGGACACATTAAGTGAAGACCCCAGTCTGGAGAAACCTGTAATACTTGGAATAGTAAAAAGACAGAGAAGAGGATGACTAACAGCAAGAAAAATAGACTCAGTTACAGTGACAATGAGTGCACCATTGGAAGACCTGAAAGATCAGGTTAGGGACAGATTGTCATGGAGCAAATCTATCTATGTGGTCACTAAGAACTGACACTAGCTTGGTGAATCACCACCACCATCATCTGCTTTAGCTCCTATAGGTCTTATCACCTCTTTCTACCTTTTAATAGCATAAAGCCCTTTTTGATTTAAGAACCTCTGCTCCTTGCTTGCTCCTATCTCAATTCTCCCCTAATTCAAGTTCCCTTCTTTCAGTCCTTTGATGTTCTGCAGTCTTTCTTCAGTATCCTTACTCTTGGGTTCAGTATTCATTAGCCTCTCTTAAACCTTAAGAATTCTTCCCAATTCATAACCATCCTTAAAATAAGGCTCAATCCTTGCCAAAAATGATGCTTTCTTCTTCAATCTCAGAAGCTGGACTGAAAACAGTTCAATTGCCTAGGCCTCACAAATCAAATGCCAACGAATATACACAGACAAAAACACACAGACATTTTTTACTGGTTGTTTGGTCTTGGCTAAGAATAGTGTTAAGGTCCCCGAGTCCTCTTATAAATGATAATGATAACACAATTATCAGGCAAAACAAAAATTAAGTTTAATGGTGCAAAGCCTGGATATAGTTTGAAGGTAATTCATATTAATTATGTTTGGATTAAAAGCTTATTTCTTTTGTTAGCATCTGCAAGTAGGAAATTAGCAGTAAAAAATGCATATAATTACTGCATCTTATGGAGGAGCTGTGTTGAACTTAATGGAGCATTCACCTTCTCTCTCTGCACACAACGAGCCGTCATATTTCACATTTTGTAAAATGCAGAAAAAAATAAATTACATGTTTAATGATAAGAATTACTTAGAGTGATAATAGAATTGGATTGGCTAGTTAATATGGTGAGACATTCAAGCCTGTGCGGGAAAGAAAAGCCACAATAACATTATTTAGAAAAATTGCAAGCAAGGAAGAAGTTGAATCCCTCTAGGTAGGAATATTTCTATCTCTAATCTCTATGTATTATGGTATTTCTGAGCATATGCATACTGCCCATTTGCTCCATCATAAATACGAGCCACCAACCATTTCCTGAGGGCAGTAAAGGACATATCACCCTGTAGTCTTTCACGGTCCATCCAAAAAGCAGCATCTGCCATATTTTTTGGCTCTTTGTTGAAAGCAAGTTTTTATTTTGGTTTGCACTGGCTCAAGCATTGCCATCCAGTTTCCTTCCTTCAGCTACCCTCACCTGGGTCTAGGGTTGCTGTCTTATAGCTCTCTAAACTCTGCCACAGTTGTTATATATGGTGTTCATAGCTTTAAGCACACAGTTGCCTGACATGCAGCAGAAACATTTTTTTTAAAGAAATATTATTTCCTGCCTATTTTTCCTTTTAAAAAAACCCCCATTAACATAAAGTGTTATCATTTTTAATCACTGGTGGCATACATTGGGGCAAACTGTTCTATCTCAAGCAAGTAGAAAAAGTTTCTACAACAAGCATTGTAGTGCTGCTAAAAAGTCAGCAGGATGGAAAAGTTTATTGAGTTAAAATGAGAATCCACATTAGTGTGGATTATTTTATCTTTTTAATTTTAAAGCTGGTTGTTTAACCTGTATGTCTCTCTGTATATAATGTTTGCTTGGATGTTTTAGCTTTACATATTAAAGATTAATATAACTTTGGATACATATTATTTTATATGCATACAAAAACTATGGGCATGTCTTCTCTCTCTCTCCCCATATATACACACAAAAACACATTTTACACAGACAGAGAGACACACACACATACACAAACAACCCCATATGCATATCTACCCTCTGAGACCTATTCAGAGATTGGCCATTGGCTTTCAGGGAACAGAAATTTGGGATAACGTAGTAGCATAAGAAAAGTCTAGTGGGCAAACAAAATTCTTGCCGCCGTTATTACATGAATAATTAAGTATATATCATCTTTGTTTATATTTTTTTCTAATATGCCAAGTAGTAGCATCTCTGGTTTATATTGAGTTTTTTGACCTGTCATTTCTGTTATCCAATTCCAAACCCTCTGCCAATAAACCTGTACCTCTTTGCAAGCCCACCAAACATGGAAAAAAGTACCCTTTTCCCTTTTACACTTCCAACAAAGTGGTGAGTAGCCACTATACATTTTTGCGAGCCTGGCCGGTGGCAGGTGCCATCTAAAAAGCATCTTATAAAGATTTTCCTTGTAATTTGATGCCAATGTAATTTTGCAATTACGTTCCCAGATTTGCTGCCATTGGTCCATGTTTATAGCGTGCCCCAAATCTATTGCCCAGGTAACCATTGTTTCTTTAACTTGTTCTTCAAATAATTTATATTCTAACATATATTTATATATTTTTTTGATTTGTTTTTTCTCCGGGCCTAATAATATTTTATCAAGCCCCGTATCTTGTCTATTAATTCCCCATTCTTTCTTGTCTTTCACGTATCTTGCTTGTATCTGAAGGTAAGACCACCATTCCAAAGCAATCCCCTGTTGTCTCAACTCTTGCTTTTGCTTTAGATATCCTTCCTCTGACAGGATATCTTTGTATATGATAACCTTATCTTGCCTATAAAGGTTGGGGTATATAACTGCTTCTAATGGTGAGAACCAGCCTGGGAGTTTTGTATAGTGTTGGCATTTAACTATATTCCAGCTTTTTATTAGTTCTTGCCGGACTTTATGCCTCAGGAAATATTGATGGTTCCTACTTTTATCTGTCCATAGGTGGGCATGCCAGCCCTGCTGGAGATCGTGCCCCTCTAATAGTAAACATCTTTTATTTTCCAATGTTATCCAATCCCTGATCCACGTCAGGGCCGCCGCTTGGTAGTATAACTCCCAATCCGGGAAGCCTAATCCCCCTCTTTCTTTAGCATCCTGTAGAGACTTTTGCTTTATCCTCGCCTTCCTTCCTTGCCATACAAAATCTAAAGTTAACTTATTCAACTCTTTAAAGAATTTTTTATCTAATTGGATTGGAATATTTTGGAATAGAAAGATAATTTTGGGTAAAATATTCATTTTCACCGCTGAGATTCTTCCTAGAAATGAAAGATGTAGATTTCTCCAGCGGTCTAGGTCAACTTTTATACGTTTAACTAATTTTCCGTAGTTATCCTCTCTAATTGATGAGCAACGTGCTGACATAACAATGCCCAAATATTTTATTTTAGTAACTACTTGTATTCCTAATTTTTCCCCAAGATTTTCTTTTTGCGTGTTAGTCATATTTTTTGCTATGATCTTTGTTTTATTTCTATTTATTTTCAAGCCTGCCACCTCTCCATATTCCTCCAATAGTTCAAAAAGCTTCTGACCTGATTGCACGGGATCTTCCAAAATAAATACTAAATCATCGGCATATGCTTGGAGTTTATATTTTTCCTTTTTAATCTCAAGCCCTTTAATTTGCTCTTCTTGCCTTACAGTCCTAGCTAAAATCTCCAATGTATATATAAACAATAATGGCGAGAGAGGACACCCTTGTCTTGTACCTTTCTGAATATTGAATTTATTGGTGGCCTCACCGTTTATTATAATCTGGGCATTCTGTTCGGAATATATTGCAGCTATAACATTTAAAAATTTTTCTCCAACATCCATTAATTTCAGTTGTTGGATCAGAAATAGCCAATTAACATTATCAAATGCCTTCTGTGCGTCCAAAAATAAGAGTGCCATTTGGCAATCGCTATGTGATTCGTAGTATTCCAATATGTCTAAAATTGTCCTTATATTCCGCTTAGTCTGCCTATTTGGGAGGAAGCCATTTTGGTCACTATGTATGAAGTCAATTAAATAATTTTTAAATCTCTCTGCCATTATTGATGCGAAGATCTTATAATCGACATTTAGTAGGGAGATAGGCCTATAATTTTGTATCTGTGTTCTCTCTACATCTTCTTTTGGTATTAATACTATATTTGCCTCTAACCAGGATTTAGGTATTTTTGCCTCAGTTAAAACATCATTGAAAACTTCTAATAGGTGTTCATTAAGTACATTTTGGTGTTCTTTATATAATTCCGCTGGTATTCCATCTGGGCCGGCCGCTTTATTAATTTTTTGTTTACTTATAGCCGTAGTTATTTCAATCATACTTATTTCCTCATTTAACATTATTTTTTTTTCCTCTGGTATCTTCGGTGTATCTGTCTTTTCCAAATAGTCTATTATCTTTTCTACACTTTGTCCCTCACTCCTCTTATATAAATTTTCATAATATCTTTGAGCAATTCCCCTTTTAATTATCTCATCATGTTGAATCTCTCCTTCCTCATCTTGCAAATTAACAATCTGTTGCTTCTCTTTCTGCCTTCTCAGTTTATACGCCAACCAAAATTGCCCAAAATTGGAAAACAAATGAAGTGCCTAGTGGAGATGCGTTAATAAGGAAAATTTTGTATTGCGCAGAATTGGATAAGTTGACGAAAGAATTAAAAAATCAGGAGGAAACAGAATACTATTTAAGCTGGAATAAATTTTACAAATGGAAGGAAAAAAAAGAAGGAAGGTCATTAGAAGGGATGTAAATAGAGGAAGAATATCTGAAATGTATAAAGTATGTGTATAATAAGGAATGTTTAGACAAAGATGTATGTCAAAGATGATACACTATGTTCAATGTTTTTTAATCTTTTTTTTTTTTGTATTCAATAAAAATTATTTTGTTAAAAAAAAAAAAAAAAAAAAAAAGTCTAGTGGGGGTTGTGTTAGCTGGCAATCACATCTGAAAACCTGGCATATTCTGCCAAAATGTCCCAATCTGGACAGAATTCTCCTAAACCAGCCTAGACTCCAGCTGGCATCACCTGGGATATCAGCAATCGGAAGATGCTGGGTGGATATGAATCAATGCCATGCATCCTCTAGAGTTAACTGGTCCCTCTTCTAAATTTAATCCATTTCATTGCTGTACGTGGGCAATGCACAAAAATTAATTTTACTACACATATTCTGTAGTGTTCGGTTTCTATCTCATTCGGCTTCCTGGCTCCTCAGTTAATTTTAGGGCACAGTTCATCCTAAACAATTGTGGTCATATTAAGCCATCCTGAAGAAGTGTGAGGGTTGGAGGGGAATCTTCTTGATCAGCTCATTCTGTTTATGCGGGCTCAGGGATCTACAGCCTGAAGGCCACATGAGAGATTAGGGGGTCTAATACCTCTTTGTCCTATACATATTCTGGATTTCCTCAACTGCTTTCAAGGAGTGGGTTTCTTAGACTTGTAGCCCCCACATGGAAATTATATATACGTTCAGTGGTCCCTGCCAGACATTGTCCATTGATACAGTTTAGTATTTTCAGGCAGGTGTCATACTCAAGTTTTCATGATGTCAATCACAATAGCAATAGCAGTTACATTTATATACTGCTTCATAGTGCTTTACAGCACCCTCTAAGCAGTTTACAGTGTCAGCATATTGCCCCCAACAATCTGGGTCCTCATTTTACTGATCTCAGAAGGATAGAAGACTGAGCTGGTCAGGATCAAACTCCTGACTGCGGGTAGAGTTAGCCTGCAATACAGCATTCAAACCATGGCAAACATATATTGGAGCTTATGCAATAATACTACAATTTTATAGCGTTATTTGCTATTGTAACCATGACACACAGAAGTAGTTTTTAAAAATGGGGATCTTATGCATGCTTTCTAGGAATGTCAAAGATACCTAGAGGCCAGAGTTGTCTTGCTAGTGATTTCTAACTTAGTGAAAGTTGTGAACTAGGGTACTTTTGTGCAGTTCTTCCTCTCCAAGCTGATCCCCTTGCCTTATGCCCCACAGCTAAATCCTCTTCCGGCACAATAAATTTAGAATTGCAATTGCATCATCTTTCACTGTCTGTCTGTCTCTTCTCTATGCTGCCCCACCCCTAAAACAGCACAGATTAAGATAAAGTGATAGTTCTGTGTCAAAGACTGCTTTACTGCCACACTAGGGATAAAGGAAGAGAGGTTAATTTATCATCACTGGGGAGAACTGACAGAAGAGAGATATACTACCAATGGGGGATTTAGCACAGGGCCAAGAAACTTCACACTATTTTTACCATCTGTCACATGCTCTAATAAACCAGGACAAAATATGAAGAAAGGAAAAATGAACTATCAAACACTGATGTAATGCAGACCATAAATCTAATTTAATTACTTTGCATGGAGACAGGTCCTCAAGTCCGTGTGAATATACTGGATTTTTTTCCCCTTGGCAACTTAACAACTAAGTGTTTTAATAACATCATTCTATAATTTATTCTGCCTGGAACACAAAATCTCTTTTGTGAATCCCCCCCCTTTCTTCCTTTATTTCTCTTTTTAATTTTGTTGTTGTTGTTGCTGTTGTTATATTTTGCAAGAACTCTTAAATCTTTTTGTTAATGTCAAAACTGGCATAAATTCAGATCTGAAGTTCAAGTCTGTGACAAAGGTGGAAATTACTAAATATTTTTTTACTATTCTTTTGTATCTGTTATTTTGCTACATAGTCCTTCCTTCCTTCCTTCCTTCCTTCCTTCCTTCCTTCCTTCCTTCCTTCCTTCCTTCCTTCCTTCCTTCCTTCCTTCCTTCCTTCTCTCCTTCCTTCCTTCTCCATAAATTAGAATAATCTGATCCAGTGATGAGTTAGGTTGATCTATCTTTTTAAACAGATGTTAATATTATGTCAAAAAAGCTGGATGGGAATTTGTAAGACAAATGTGCCATGAATAGAAGCATTCTATTGAAAACACATGCATTTTTTTTTCTATTGGGGAGTAACTGTGGCCATTGCAAAAAGAATGTGAAATGGCTTACTTTCCCCCAGGTTTACAGGAAGTAGGTGGAGAAAAGATGGAAGAAGCAAGAATTTACTGCCAGGGAGAAATAGCAATAGAACTTAGACTTATATACTGCTTCACAGTGCTTTACAGCCCTCTCTAAACGGTTTACAGAGTCAGCACATGCCCCCCCCAACAATCTGGGTATTCATTTTACCGACCTGGGAAGGATGGAAGGCTGAGTCAACCTTGAGCCAGTGAGAATCGAACTGCCGAACTGCTGGCTTTTTTTTTTTTTTATTTTTTAAGTTTACACCAAAATTTATATGCCTTATGATAAGCCTTTCTCCAAGCCTAGGCATTTCTGTTTGCAACATTGCTTGATATACCAGCATTTGCAAATTACTTTTTATGTAACGAACTATTATATCATAATAAAAGGCATTAGTTTTGTGAACATATGCATTTTGAATACATGTAATTAGCCAAACACATTACAAAATTCAGAAAATTCAAATGATAACAGTTATGGCTAGGGTATTGGTCTGAAAATGCAAAACAAAATGAGTTGAAGAGAATTTTTTTACAGTCCTCAGGATGGATAGATAGATAGATAGATAGATAGATAGATAGATAGATAGATAGATAGATAGATAGATAGATAGATAGATAGATAGATAGATAGATAGATAGATAGATAGATAGATAGATAGATAGATAGATAGATAGATAGATAGATAGATAACCTTTATTGTCATTTTTTACTGTGGGCACAATGGCACATGTTAAAAATGAAATTTAGTTTGCTTGCTCTCAAAGTGTACACATACATAACACACATTTAAAACATACTATATACAACATATGTATAGACCTACACCCTTACATATAAGTAACATATAAATATTAATCACTGTCCATCTTGAATACATAATGGAAGGAGGAAGCTTTAGAATTCACAAGGTTAATACTGTATGGAACAAAACTGTGACTGAATCTGGATGTTCTGCTTCGGATACCATGAAGCCTCCTCCCAGAAAGTAACAAGGAAAACAGGTCGTGAAAAGGGTGTGTAGTGTCCCAGACAATCTTGCGGACCCTGCTCAAGTAACGCTTCTGTGCCATGTCCTGGACGGAAGGGAGGGAATGCCAATGATTTTTTCAGCCATCCTCACCACTCTCTGCACCGCCTTCCTGTCTGAAGCAGTGATGCCTCCAAACCAGGCTGTGATGCTGTATGACAGGATGCTCTCGATTGTCCCCCTATAGAAAGTGGTCAGGACAGGGGAAGGAAGATGTGCTTCCTTAAGACACAACTTTCTATTTTATTCTATTTCTTCCCCTGCTTAACCCAGAACACTGTTTTCTTTTCAATACACTCATTCAATCAGTCAATTAATCAATGTTTGACATTTGTACACCACAGTTACATGACTAGTGACATAAAAGTTGCTTTATTGTTATTTCTTGCTGTTTATTCCAAATGGTATTTGGTACATATAGTAAAATATTCTCTTGTGTATTATATGTCATTAGAGAGACTGAATTCAGTTTAAAGTTAAGCTTGGCCTTCATCAGGTAACACACATCCAATGGATATTAGTCCCTTGGCATTGGTCCCCATGATCTGATTTTGGATTACTGTATTTAATGCAGTGGATCATAGGCACAAACCCTCCCTTTTTACGACCCTGTAACCCTTAATTCGGGGTAGAATTGGGGCAACTGGATGGAGCTGAGCATTTACTGGCTGGATGCCCCTTCTGACACCATGCAGACTTCACAGCAGATATTTTTTTTCTTTGCGCCCAGAGAGAGAAACATCTGCTGCTACCTAGGATTGAACTCTCAACCTTCTGAGTGGGAGGTGAACATCTTCAGCCACAACACCGCTCATCATCACCATCATAGGCATGAACAAAGGGATGTATTTCATTGCTCCATAGGTGTATGTCCATGGAAAGGAGCCATAAAGTGGTTCCAGAAGCTTGACTGCTTTTCAGTGAAGAAGAAAAGAAATGCTAAAAAAGAAAGCATGCACATGAATAATTTTTATGGTTGTTTTCGATTGATGAAAAGTTGCTATGATGCATCACAGGGCACATAGAAACTTTCTTGAACTTGGATGGTCTTCAGCTGTGTGCACTACAACTCCCATAATTGCCTTGCCATATGATAATTGCTAGGATTCTGAGATTTGAAATCCACACATCTGAAGGATGCCCAGTTTGGGTAAAGCCTATGTAGAACAATAAACTTTTTACAAAGTTAGGAATGTTCACACAGAAAGAAACTATTAAAAACAGAAGTAATCCACAAATTTTGGCTTATCTGTGAAATTATAGGGCACCAGAAAAAAAATTGGGAATTAAAATTAATATTTACAATCTTTGCGAGTCTGCTTTCTTTAGTTGTGGTGATCAAAACTATAGTTAATAGCACAAACCATGCATCAATAAATATAATATTCCATTGTGCCAGAATGCTGTTTTCCTAGACTTTGCTCTAAACCACAGAAGATTATGATTAAGTTACTTACTCCAGCTGAATAATGAGACACATTTAAGCCTTTCTTTATTTAAAGCACTGTTCTGCTCAGAGAAGGTAGCCCAAAACCATCATGCTTTGGAAGACCACACTTGGAGAAAGATTGAGAGATAGATTACTTCCTTACACAGTTTTTGTAAAATATGCCTTTGTAAAATTTCCAACAGAAACGGAATATTGGCCAGAGGAAAATAGAAAACAGACTGAAAAAATAATTTCCCACTATTTCCCAATGTATATGAATCATTATTAACTGGATGGAGATATTTTAGACTCGTGGTTCTTCATCTGTGGTCTACAAACCACTAGTGAGATATTGATGTACGTTGTAACAGTTGGTAAATCTCCAAGGGAAATATAATTCCTAGAATTCCTCAGTAGTGGAGCATATTTTTACATACAGAAAATTCTAGGCATCTCTTTGGTAAAAAAAAAATCACTTGATAAAGAAAGGGGGAAAAGTTTCCTTGGTAGTTGAAATGTTGCAAGTAAGGATAGATAACGTTTGTGTTGAAAGACCGATATAGATCTGTACAAGGCCGTAACTAGTGTTCAGTTTGAAAATTACAGCATAAAATATTAAGAGTCAGAGATTACGTTGACATTTGTACATAAGTTGAAGCAACTGGAAGAATAAAATAGAAGTAGTATTTGCATACCATTGTGGTGAAAAAAGCATTAGCTTAGAATTTTAAACACAGTCTCAAAGGTGCTTTTTCAAAAGGCAACTGGACTGTTTTATCTTAAAGAAGACATTTTGCTTCTCATCCAAGAAGCTACATCAGTTATGGCAGGATGGATAGAGAGGACAATGGATAGAGAGGATCACTGGTTTGAAAGAGGGGTAAAAGAGGCCATTTATGTTAATACTGAGCAGTTCTCTCTCATCAGAGGGGGAGGGATAAGACACCACCCATCTTCTGTCTACAACACAGCCCTTGCAGCAGTTCCAAGAAAGTTTCATCCCCATTTGCACTCTGATACAGGTGACCCTGAGGGCACAGATAAACCTCCAAGTGGCCTCAAGAGCTCTCAGAGAGAGTGCTAACAACCAGAAGACTGCAAAGAAATATGATCCTTCTTGCCAGAACTGATGAAGCTTCTTGGGTGAGAAGCAAATCTTCTTCAAGGAAAAAAAACAGCCCAGTTGCCTTTTGAAAAAGCACCTTTGAGACAACCATGACCTGGATGACTGAAAATAAACACAGACATTTTGAACACAATTTCATCCTCGGTAGTCTTTTGGCTCTCTGTCTCTCTTCTTCAAGAGAATAAACAACAATAAAGTATTGAGCTTTATTGTTTCAAACCACTATTTAATTTTGGAGCTTGAGTAGAAAGAAAGACCAATTGGCTTCTATCATATCGCTGCAGCAACAACAGACTTTCCACGCCCTTGTATACCTTTTAGCTACAAATGCCAGGGAGCAAAGAGAACATTTTCTCTTTCACCATTGAATTATTACCCTTCCCTTCATCTTCCACCACTTGGATCATACTTTTATCAGTATCCTGGCTTGGAGAGCTTAGGCCAAGCTTCTTCAGCTGGAGTCCAAAGATGGATTGTACTATTCACTCTGTTCTTCTCAGATTAAAAATGTGTAAGCAAAGAATTTCCTACAAAGGCATCAAGTCTCTAGTGGTTGCTTCTCCAAAGAAAATTGACCTTGGGAAGTGACCTCCATTTCCCACTTTTTAGAGAAAAACCAGCAACACTTTTGTTCTTTTCTTTTTAGCATCAAGTAGTGAAAATTGAAAGACTGAAGGAAACACGGTCCTGGGATTTATTTATTTTCTTAGCACTGGCTCTGACATTGATTCTTTTTATGCCTATTTCAGTAGAAAATCAAAATAAACAGAACTAGATTTGTCTGTCTGTCTGTCTATCTGTCTATCTATCTATCTATCTATCTATCATCTAATCATTAGATTACTAATTAAAACATTGTTTTAAACTGGTTAAAATTGACTAAAATATTAATCTTTATGGAGGAATTTTCTGTTCACTACTCATGAAAATATTTAAATATATTTATGCAACTCTTGCATTTAGCTTAGATTCTTGAGATCTGGAGATTAGTCTGTTGGGAAATTTGAATGACTATATGAGCAACAATATGATTTATCAGGCTGCACAAAAATTAAATTTCATCAAATCTCCAAACTGAACTGACTTTATGACTTAAATCAGCATTTCAGACTGAATCATCAGCCTGGATCACCTCTGAACTGATTTGAAATTTCAGTTAAAATGTTTTTAAAATATTTATTTTGATGTTATAAATGAATTCTAATCAATGACTTAGAATAAATCATGTCAGATGTTTATTTTCTCATTCCTAAGTAACTTGATATTTACAGCTGGTAACTCATATCCTATGGGAAACTAACAAATTGTCCTTAAGGTTAGTTATGGAAACTCAGCAGAAGCAGAGACCAAAGACAGAAATAACATAGCAATTTGGCATCAAGGCAGATGACACAGGATATGAAATAAAAATGTAACCTGGTCCTACAGTCTCACTAGCAATGTCGCTGCTGAAGGCTGGAAGAACCACTGTTTCAAGGCTCCTTGATGGTAATCCCATATTAGAGTACACTGCATTAATCCAATCATAATCTAATTAATATTTGCTTTTATCATTGGCAGGTCAGACTCCCAAGCCTGTAATGTATGCAATATTTTAGATTCTAGTCAGAGTTCACAGCATTAAAGCTCTAATATGATTTGATTGATTTTTCACTTGATATGTGAACCCTAACATGGTGTTTGCAAAGCATGGTTTATAGCTTATACTTATGTATGACCCTAGTCACTGTGGTATATTCTTCAAACCATGGCATATTGTAATGTGTGAGAATTCAGCATTAGAACACTTCTAGAACTATGAAAAAGATTGGTAGGTATTATCTAAGAAGAGGTCTACCTTTATCATTAAAAGGGGAACATTTGTTTTCTGAGAGGTTACTTATATTTGCATGCATTATTTATACTTGCATGCATAATTTAAAAATAAGCATTTCCTTTGGTCTATATGCAAATAGAAGCTATTTTAACTGATGAAAGCCTTGACCAAAATGTACATGATTAATTGACTGAGATATAATTAATACACCAAGTCTGGCATATGATCAATCAAGATCTAATTACATATCCTTTGAAGTCATGTATATCTAAGAAGCTTGGATCTATCTGACTACAGGTCGGTATTACATTTCTTCCACAAACAGAAAAAGCCCATAACTCATGAACTTCACAGGTGGGAGCTACTCTTCAATTTAAGTGCAAGAATGTGACATGTCTCTATTTATTCTCTCTCTCTCTCTCTCCCTCCCTCTCTCTCCCTCTCCCTCCCTCCCTCCCTCCCTCCCTCCCTCCTCCCTTTCAATTTTAGGTGTCTCCTGGTATTACTGCCTGCAAAGCGGATGCCAGAGAAATAATACTGATGATCGTTACTAGAATGTTTGCCCACCCTCATCTCATGCAAAATGTCCAGGATGACATTGCTATTTTCAGACCAAAAAAAAAAAAAAAACAAATCAGAAAGAGAGACAGAGACAAAGACACAGAGAGACCAATGCTGGTCTACTAAGTCAAAAGCTTATTGAGGTTCACAGCATTTTTTCTATAGAACATAATCATTTTCTGGATGATAACACAAAGAGAAAAGGCCCATAACTCATGAACTTCATAGGTGGGAGCATTGAATCCAGGAATCATATTTATGGGCACAATGAAGCTAGATTCCAAATACCAAGTTCAAAATTTTGTTCAGGCAACATGAGCACCATGAGAAATAAGGTCTAGATACCTTCGACATCTGGAGGCTTTCATTTGAATCTGTTTCTTGATTTTATTCCTTACCAGTACATAATCTCTTGGCACAGTCATTTTGCTATGATGAAGTGCTTTCCTCCAGTTTGTGAGCCGGGAGAAGAACATGCTCAAACTGCCCTCATTTTTGATCCCTATTATGCTTCAGTAATGAAGCTGGCAAGTGATGCTGTTTTTACTGTTTTAACGTGGGACAATTTAAGGAAAGTGATTGGTGGGTTTCCTTGCTTAATTTCCCTTCCCACTGATGTCCCCACTTAGTAGGAAAAAAACAACTCTTGGTTGCTCTCTTTAATAGTTGGTTGAGTGAAGATGGCCAAGGGTTTAGGAGTGCTTAGAATAGTTGGCATACGACCAACAGGTTGAAACCGGGGAGATGCTTCATATCTGTTATCTATTGTTTGGACTATTTTTGAACATGGGTTCAATGAATTTCTGAAAGAGTGTTAAATCTATGGCCCAAAATAGGATGACTGATAGGTGAAAGAATGGCATGTGAGGAATCAGGATGGAACTCACCAACTCT
The DNA here is from genome assembly GCA_023970755.1 of Azemiops feae. Taxonomy (NCBI): domain Eukaryota; kingdom Metazoa; phylum Chordata; class Lepidosauria; order Squamata; family Viperidae; genus Azemiops; species Azemiops feae. The sequence continues at coordinate 478,691 of JALGBA010000075.1, read as the reverse complement.
CTTGCTAGGTATCAGTGACACATTTATGAATACGGTCCTAACAGTCTTCTGAAAGAGTGCAAACTCTTTATTCAGAAATGGCACAGCAGACAGGTAACAGGAAGGAAGGCACAGGGTGATGTGGAAGGGTGCAATCTACATCAATAACATTTCATTTTTGACCATTGTTGCTTGGAAATGGCTATGTTGGATGTAGTGATCCTGGACATTAGCATCCAGAAGTAATCTGTGGAGTAGGCAAACTGGCGTTGGTCCCACCAGTGTGACAAAAGCAGCAGGAAACCTCCAATGCATCTATACTAGTCAGCCATTACATAGTTAGATGTCTCTTCAGAAGCCAGCTGTTCTATCTTATAGTACCCAAAATGGCTATGTAGCACAGTGCTCAGAAACCTATTGGTTGGTTTAGTACTTCAAAATTGAGGAAAGCACACCTATGATTGTTGGTATTTTTGCTAATGAATTTTGGCAATATGATCAGAGGAAGTTTGGAAGGATACAAAGATTGGGTTGGAAGGTCATATGTGACCCTGGGTTAGATCCATCAAATATGCAATTTTAACTTTTCATGCACTGTTTCTGAAAATGTCCTTCATGCACATAGAAGGATCTTGCCTATCAAACATAGTTTTGTGGCCAATACAAAGAAAACAACACAAAAGGTAACATAGCAATGTATGATCTTAATCGGTTTCCATTCAAAAATGTTGGGTAAAGTATATTAAATATCATAAGTCAACAGACATCTCTCCTTCCCTCCCTCCCTCTCTGCCTCCCTCCCTCTATCTGGGTCTATGACAACTTGACACGGCCAACTTGTGGGACAAGAGTTACACTAATATTAAAGAAATAGTAGAATAGAATCATTGAAGAAAGAATGCAAAAGGAGGGACAGAATGAAATGTGAATGGCAAAAATTAAAATATTTTTATTATTTATTTTAAATAATTACATAAAATTGTTAAATTATCCTGCAGTGAGTTGGCCGTGGTGAGTTGGCCATGGCGAGCTGGCTATGGAAAGTTGTCCCATTTCCCCCCCCCCTTTCTTTCTCTCACACACAACACATACACCATACATATGTTCAATTGACTGGAATGTATTTTTCCTATGTTTTCAGCATTGCTATGCTTCCCCCTCTCATATTGTTTTTCTGGGCTAGAGATAATGAAATTACTGATATTTAAATTCAGTTGCTGCTTCCCACTGGATAGATGGATGGCTTAAGGGGGTGGGAGGGAGAAAGAAAACAAAAGAAAGGAAGGGGGGAAAAAGAGAGAGAGAAATCTTCCCAATATGCCTGGAAGGCAGATTAGGTTACCATGAAAGGAAATATACAAATGTATTGGGAGTGTACCTTTTGCAGTGAGATTAAGCGATAGCACAGGCAAGTTGCTGAGGTAGGCAATTTGTGTAAGAACAGCCCCTATAGGTGGGGAGTCATCCGTCATAGCTGTCACCTGGTCACTTTGCCAACTGGAAGAATGTGGAAGAAGCTTTCTAGAAAAGCACAAACACTAACATCTTATCCTGGAGCATATGGCATTTCCTTGGTGCATATATGACCCCAAATATATTTTCTTAGAGGTTCCACCAGAGCCTAGTAAGTACACTTGAATATATCTCTTTAAAAGGAGCATAATGATTTACAATCTTCTCTCTGTCTCACTGAGATAAGTAAACTTCAAGGTGTTTCACTAGCTTGAGTGAAAATACCAGGTGTGTTTTTTCTGAAAATAGAGGAATTGCTCTTGGCACATCTGATTTAGAGCCACCCAAATCTCAGTATACCATACTTTTTTTTAAAAAAAGCAAACACGTCATTACGTTTTAGAGATATAAGTTCTTGAGGTTGGTTATGCTGTATATCAAGATTCCCTGTAGTGGTCTATTGACTCCTCAAGGTCAGTGGGACAATCCAAATCATCATCATCACCATCCATATTACTGTTAGTTAAAAAAATATTTCTTAATTTTTTCCCACACAGTAAATCACAGGTCTTCAAACTTGGCCCTTTTATGACTTATGGAATTCAGCTCCCAGATTTCCTCAGCCAGGCATGCTGGCTGAGGAATTCTGGGAGTTGAAGTCCACAAGTCATAAAAGGGCCAAGTTTGAAGATCCCTGCAGTAAATGTTTGAGGATTGATTGAACAATTTGAAACTTCAGGAAGAGTTTGATGAGCTGAGAAGAATTTGGGGGCTCCTGTTAGAGAACAACTAAAGAAGAATGTCCTTCATTTCACAGTTGCAGCTTGTTGCTAGACAATGACAATTGGTTAGATGTAACATTTCCCACTATTGGACTTTTTGTGCTTTGTTCTCCTTCCTCTTGTGCGTCGGTGAAGAAGCATGCAAAACATGTCCATTTTTCAGGCATGTGCAAAAAAGCCTTCTGCACATGTACAAGTTGCTTATGATAGAGGTTTATCAAGTTCAAGGATAAAATCCCAAACTGCCAAGTTCTCAGTCCTTTACCATGTCACGCTAATAGCTTCCAGATCCCATCACATATTAAATTCATGTGGTTTCAGCAAAGCCATCTATTTAATGCAATTCACTAAATGCCTGTGTAGCCCCATTGACAGTGACATATTAGTTTTGCAGGCTTTTGCAATCTGATATCTCTGAATTTGCCACTGTACTAAAGATTTGATTAATGTGGCTCTATTTCGGTGCAGTAATTGGCTACGACTGTTGTAGAAAATAATCAGGCTTTCATTCCTTACAACTGCACGGACATGCTAATGAGCGAGTGGGTTAATTAAGCCCCAGGCAGGAGGTGACAGTTACTGATGACTGTTGTGACAAACCACCAATATGGCATTTGGGAGCTGGACGGCCCATTTGCACTTTATGAAATTACACAAAAACTAGAACACAACACACACACACACACACACAAACAGTTTCATCTCCTCATTGAAAGATTCTTCCTCTTTCTGTGTTCCACTGCAAGAGACAGAGGGGAAGCCAGCTCAAGTCTGGGGTCCATAGAAAGGGGAAGCTGATTCCCATTTCTCTGCCCTGTGCATGCTTCATTTTCCCAGGGCAATTAATATGTCACCAGAATTTGAAATATGAACACCTTTGTAGAAGGATTTGCATTATTGCAACCGTCGCAAAAAAAACATCACTGGGGCAACTCTATTTGGCAAGTATTTGGAGGGTGGAAAGAGAGCCAGGAATAAATCATACGATTAAGAGGTGACAGATTAAAAAAAAAGGTTTGTTTTTCCCCCTCTTTTTTTCTGGAATGTTCTTAGAAGCTGGCTCACCTGGCATCATCACAGTTCCTAAAACTTTCAAGGATGGAGAGAACCATTTCGCTTTTAACTAGACAAGGGATGGCAGGAAGAGTTTGAAGACATTAAAACTGCATTAACATGAGGAAATTGTGGACCTTTTTGAGACTGTGTAATAACCATCCCTGCTTATTTAAAGTATCTCGGTCTTGAAAACCAGGATTGGTAATGGGTTTTCTTCATCAGTAATTCTAATCAAACCAAGGTAGAAGTTAGTTTCCCAACTCCATAATTTAAGGTCTAGAAATGGTAATGCCGTACTCAGCTTTGTTTTTAGTGGATGCCCTTAAAGTTTAACAAGTCCACAATGTTTCTAAACTTGGCTAGCAATCTAACCCTCCCCCCCCACACATACATCAATTCTTTTTAAAAAACACTTTAGAGCTACAGTATTTGATACTTTGATTCTTATCCTCAGTTTGAAGTAGATTTTACCGTATCTTCAAATCGATTTGCTCAATCAAATTAGAAAGGTGAACTGGAATGTCACATTGAATTAATATTCTCAATCGATTTGAAATGGACGCATCAGATTGATCAATGATCCAGATCAAATTGTTGATTTGAATTGGATCAGAGTTGATCCACATAACCTTTTTATGTGCACTTTTTCCCCCTCTAATGCCACTCCCTCTAACTTTCCGCTGAAAAAGTCATATATATTATATACATATAATGGAAATATTATTTGCTGTAATTTGAAAATGATATTTCTGCTGATATAACCCGAAGTTGCATTTCCTTTCGATGTCATCTGTATAGTGCAGAAAGCCAGGAAAACAAAAATTAATGCCTTATTGAACAAATCAACCCAAAGTTATCACTGGAGACACAAATGACCAGGCTCAAATTATCATACTTGGGTCACATTAAACAAAAATCTAGTTCTCTGGAGAAGCCTCTAATTCTAAGAAAGGTGGAAGGAAAAAGAACAAGGGTATGAAATCAAGGTGGTTGACTTAGTTGCAGTGGTGATAGGTGAACAATTAGATGACCTGAAAGATCAGGTTAGGGACAGATCATCATGGTTGCTAACAGTTGAAAATGACTTGATGGCATATATAGTGGTACCTTGCTTGGGAAACTCATCAAATTTGATAATCAGTGTATTTTGACATGAAACTTTTGTCCTAGAACTCATCGTTAGTTTGGTACTTACTGCACAAGCAAGAACTTGTTGGTGTTGGTTGCCTTGTGATTATTCCTTATGGGAAAAATGTGTTTGGTACTCCCTGAACCAATTAACGATGAGTACTGAGATACCACTGTAATCATAATCCAATATAAGTGAGCCTGTGTTTGATTCATTGGAATTTCCTACTAACAGCCTGGATGTCAACAAGATTCTTAGCACGATAAGAAATGCTAAGCTGATTTGTTTGATAATTTAACCACCCATATTTCAATCCATGCCCACAGGAAAAGATCCCTTGGTTTCATTTGAGATGTGCTGAGTTTTCATAGTTGAATCAGAAAATTGATAAAAAAAAGTTCTCAACTCTTCCAAACCATGTCAGAAGGCAATGCTGTCAAAAGTTCAGGGGACATGAAGAGTCTGCATTTTAAACCATTGCTGTTTTTAGTTAAAAGAAATTCATTGACAATCTGAATTGGAAGTCAGACATTTGCTTTAAATTGAAATCCTTAAGAAGAGAAATTGCATGAAATTTCTAAAAGATGACTATAAAAACAGCTACAATCATTGTAGTAGATATTATCTCATTATACTGCAGTGAGCACATGCATGTTTTTGCCCTATAGAACATGCTATCCTATTGCTGTACTTATGTCCCTATCAGAGTGACCACCTCTTCTTTTATCCACCAATAAATGGCAATAAATGGACAATAAATGGCAGCAAGGAAATAAAGAGCAGACTTTGCTGCCATCCAGTGTTTATCCACAGTTTTGCACCCATATCTGTTACCTTTAATCTTAGAAATAAAAATGATGGCGGAAACTTTTATGTGTTCCTTTCCTATTTTTGTCAGGCAGGTCCTGTTGTTGGTGTTGGGGGGAAGTATCTGTGGGTGGCCACAGACTCCATATTAATGATTCCAATTCCAAAGTAATGGTAACTTGGAAGCATTGTGGAAAATTAAAATAGCAGATGCAACTCTATCCCGAGAATGGTGGTGAAAATTAAGCCCTACAATTTAATAATGTAATTGAAGAACCACATTGAAGATGTGGCGGAACATTCATTGCTATTTTCCCCACTGTCTTCTTTCAGTTTCTCTAGGTCAGAATTTCTAGGACAAGAATGCTTGTTATCCCAAGCCAGAAAACAAAACAAACACCATTGTTCTCCTTTCAGCACCCTTGAGTGCAAAAGCTTTCAACTGAGAGCCAAATATTGCAAAATCTCAGTGAAATCATGAGATTGGTCAATGCTTGTCAGTTCTCCCCAAAGGCCACCCAGAGGTCTTACTCCCAGAAATGCAAAAAATGCTTCTGAAGTGATGAGAATGGTAGAAGTTCTCCAGATGCTCTGGATTTCACCCCACCCATTAGAAGTTCCCCACTCAAGTTTGGCAGTTGTTTGCTTCCAGATGCTATGAGCTTGTCTTTAAGCTACTGAGAACAATGTAAGTCACAAATGTATGATTATTTAGTTTAAATAAATATTAAAAATATTGAATAAGTAACATTTAATAAATATTAAAGAAATAAAATATTTTATTCTTTTACTTTATAATAATAGTATTTTACATAGAAAAAGAAATTCATTGTTATACTGGAATCCTTGGAGTGATGAATACCTAAAAGACATCCTCAATATCTGGAAATATTGAATTAGCTACAGAAATGTCTTCTGTGCTTCTATTTTTATTTAATATGCTACTTAAAATAATGCTATCTTCCAATGCAGGGATGGACAAAAAGTGGTTAAGATGAAGAGTTAAGGTAGTGTGTCTAAGACATGCATATGGGCAAAGCTAGAATTATCTCTGTGTTCCTGGAAGTTGTGTAAAAATGTGACTGCAAGATATTTTTTAAAAAACAGTTCTAGACATGGTCCTCTGTAGAGGAGAGATAAATAGTGACACGTGGATGATGATGCAATGGCAGAAATGCTGGACTTTCATAGTTGTATCGGACACCTCAATGTTAGTACATAATCACAGCATTTGCATGTTGACACCACCACCAGTGACTGTTTTAGAGATATGATTGTGGTTGTTGTGGTCACTGTTGCTTCTAAACCTGTGTTATAGCCTCCATACATCATGTTTACTTCCTGCAAATGAGGGAAACCATGATAGAAAATTTTAGCAACAGAAGAAGCTCCACAAATGAAGAAGAATATAGGTGTTCTGGGATAATGTTGCAGGATCCAATCTGGATCGGTCACTGGAACTAAAAGTTTTATCCTCTGAGCTTTTGGACTCGTGCTGGAGCCCATCCTCAGGAAACTTCTCTGTGACACCAAGAAGTTCTTTGAGGATGGGCTCAGCTTGAGTCCAAAAGCTTGGAAGACAAAACCTTTTGGTTCCAGTGACTGACCCAGATTGGGTCCTGCAGAAGAAGCTCCAGGCATTGAAGGAACAACAACAAAATACTAGAATGAAGCAGGGTGACTCATATTGCCCACCATTTCCCTACCTTCAGCCACTAATTTTTCATGCAAGAAATATTTCTGTGGTTCACCAGTTGCAACTTGGCCCATTGTCCTTTAGTTACATCTTATTCTTGGTGGTCTTTATAAAGAGCCTTAAAGGGATCTGTCCCTAGAAGGTCTAAAACATAGGCATCATTTGCTGGCTGATAGTTGGGTCCTATTCACTTTAGACCTGACAGAACCATGGAGGGGAAAAAAAAACCCTTGAAGGAAAGCAAAACCCCATAAACATGTTTTATGTAGGAATGGGTTCGTTTCTGGAACATAAAACCTCAAGCCATTGAAATGCTAGCTTCTGGATAATTACAAAGACAAAGGCAATCACTTCCATATGTTTAAGTGGGTGTGAGAAGCCCACAGCTGGCATTTGTTCCCTAGGTTCTGACAAAGAGGTGGGGCGAAGGGAAGGAAGGGTAGAAGAAAGGAGAAAGCGTAATAAAATAAAACGTTCAGGTCCAAGGAGCCACATGCCCACTTAATTAACTCAGAGCAAAACCAGGCAAAAAGGTTAATTTTGTTTTTGTTTTTGTTTTGCCTCTAGCTTGGGCCATGACATAGAGAACTCTTCTCCTTCAGGAAAAAAAAGCAATAATAGAAAAAGATTGGGGAGACAATCTTGGATCAATAAATTAGTTTACCAGGCCTAGAGTCAGGGTGATCTGCGAGAGCCATTCATTAAAAAGCTCGTTAAATGATGGATACGCTTAATTTTCCTGTCAAAGAGGCACTTCCCTTCTAAACATGTCAGTCGAGGAAAAGTTCAAGCTTGTCAGGGGATTTATGGCAGGAATAATATGTAGGTGGAAAAGAGTGACACATCCTGGATGACCAAGCTTGGCTTCCCATTCTGGGCGAAGTCAGGTGCCCTCTTCCTCCTTTTATTTTTTGAATGTCCCACAGCTGAGACAACAGCAGCAGACCCACCATGCTGAGAACTGAGGCTTGCAGCCATTAGCCAATTCAATGGGCCAAACTTGACATATCTACATCCTTCCAGGATTGCCTGAATAGTCATAACAAGTGTTGCTCAATTGCTTAAAGAAAGGCGAGGAATTAATGGCTCCATTAATAATTCCAGATGTTGCTGAATAAAATCTACTGCTGGTCAAAATGGCTATGAGTGCTTAGAACTGCAATTGAACAACAGCAGGAATAGCATAAATTCTGATTCAGAGGAAGGTATAAGCAAGTGGAATTATTCCTAAACTTTGCTCTTCCTTTTGAATAGCTGTTCTATGCCATTATTTATTTTTTTTAAAGACAGATCTGTTTGTATATGACAAATGAACATTTTTCAATCATCCTAGTATTGGGCAATTTATGAAGATGCTGCTGCACTAATTTATGCTCACTGATTAACTGATACATGTTTCCCCCCCCCCCTAAAGCAAAATTTATAAGTTCTTTTGTCATGAATTTCCCTTCTAGGCTGATCCCCTTTTCTTTTTTTCATTTTAGGAAGAGGGCAATGAATCACTTGTTTCAGACCCCACACCTTGATTGAACTGATCCAAACTATAATTTACTATTCGAAATGATTAGTTAGAATGATACTTCAAGGCAATAAAACTGATCAGTTAAGAAGCTTCTTATTTCCAGTATTCCAGTATTTTTTCTCACATAGTCATTTGCTGGACCATTGATTTTAATGGTGAAAACAAAAATGGAAAGAACATTTACACTGATGTAAGAAGCAATGAGAAGAAAGGGAACTTCAAATAAATATACTATCCTAGTTCTTCTTGTTCTTTTTAAGTGACATTCTTTGGGCTCATCTTTCATAGAGACACTGTCATTATAGCCACACGTGCTTGTTCATTGCTGGGCCCTAACTAGCTTGTTCATCTTCTCCCACTCTCCATACTCATGACCTCAGGGTCATACCCATGTCATCACCACCACCATTTCCATTCATTGCATAGCCTAATCTGAAAGTTTCGAAACATCACATCTATGTTGGTCTTTTTCAGCCTTACAAATCCCTTGTGTAACAAAGATGGATGGTTTGCTTGCCAAGGATAATTACAAGCAAGGGTCAGGACTGTTGTAGTCCAAATGTAGCTTTACATTTTTGGAGTCTTAGTCAAACTGAAGAACTATCTTTATCGGCGTAGGGTGAGCAGAGAAGGAGGCACCATTCAGGAAGAAAGATTCTTGCCTTGATACACTTTCTCTCCCACTTGTAGTAAGCTTGGCCTGCCAGAGAGACTTAGGTTTTTGTTACTACTTTTTTTTTGGGGGGGGGGGCAAGAAACAACGAGACAAACTGTACTATGAGTGCAGATTTTTGCTGACTATTAAAAAGAATCCAGACAAAGCAAACAAGTAAGCAACAGGTAGAGTAGAACATTAGAACAAGCATTGGCAGTGGTTGCTCCGTGGCACATTCGTCCTCTATAGTTTCTGGGGTGAAGTTTGTATTTATTATTTTTTATTTTTTTATTTTTTTTAAAGACTAATGCTTTATTTAAAAAAAAGTTTGTATTTAATTAAAATCAAGAGTAAGTCTTTTCTGTAGTAATGCACAGCTATCTGTATCTGTCTGACCTATTCTATCTCCATCATCTTGTTCCAGAGGTGGGAGGTAGTACTGCACTTAGGAATCCAAGGAAGATCATGAAGATGACCCCAGTGTTACTTTTTCATACTTGAACAGATCCATAAATCATGGAGTGAACTAACTTTGATCTTGTTTGTCCTTCTCTGTTTCACAAAATAAGTAATTGGAATTTCTCTAGCCCAGAATCCATTTTACATTCATATCTCTAAGGAGCACACATATTTCCCTAGAGTCAGGTGGAAAAAGTATCCTATATATTATTTTCCTAGTTCTCATATAATGCTTCTGAAAATCTATCTATCTATCTATCTATCTATCTATCTATCTATCTATCTATCTATCTATCTATCTATCTATCTATCTATCTATCTATCTATCTATCTATCTATCTATCTATCTATCTATCTATCTATCTATCTATCTATCTATCTATCTATCTATCTATCTATCTATCTATCTATCTATCTATCTATCTATCTATCTATCTATCTATCTATCTATCTATCTATCTATCTATCTATCTATCTATCATCATCTACCTGCCTGCCTGCCTGCCTGCCTGCCTGCCTGCCTGCCTGCCTGCCTGCCTATCTTTGTGGCTTTGTGGCTACCCCAGTCAGCTAGGGTAATTTTGGGACTAGGACTCACATTCTGTCAGTTTGTAGCCTGGTGCCAGAACCACTCCAGGGGTAGGCAACCTTGGCTCTTTTATGATTCGTGGACTTCAATTCCCAGAATTCCTGAGCCAGCATGGCTCAGCATGGAAACCTCTCCCTTTCCCCTCAGCATGGCTGGCTCAGGAATTCTGGGAGTTGAAGTCCACGAGTCATAAAAGAGCCAAGGTTGCCTACCCCTGCACTAGACCAAACTGGCTCTCAAAAGTAAGCAACCATAAGTATGTTTCATCTGGAGTGAAATTACAGTATCTGTGAGTTAAATTGCAAACCCACATAACTTTTAAGAAAATATACGCTTGAAGTTTAAAAACAAAACAAAACAGGAGTCTTCTAAGAAATGCTCAGTTGCAAACAGATTTTTTTTCAGATGTAATGGGAATATTTTGAAGTAAGTAACCATATTTTTCAAATCCATGTTCCGTATTCATTTGGCCAGTAAATCCCCAGTGCAACACCAGCTATTGTCTTAACTCTGGAGAGTGCAGAATAAAATCTTGAAAGCAAGGCAGGCAGTCCTGCAACAATTAGGGCTACTGTATCCGAGCAGCAAAAATCTGAATGACCTGTAGATGGCACCAGAGAATCACAGAAACCTCTAGCTCTTTGCTGCCTTCTAATCATCTAGAAATTTGTAGCCTAATAACAGCATCTGACCTTATTTGAGCCACTTTCCTGTTGCTGGCTGGTGATTGTCTAACCAGCTGCATCCTCTTGACAGATGTGTAAGGAGTACAGTCCCAAATTATGTCCTTTGTTACTGTTCTTGGGCATTACTATCTTGCAAATCTGATCATGTCCATAAATCTGAGCACCACTTCAGAACTTACTTTAGCACTTTGCTGTCAGTTCTTTGATACTTTTCCCACTAAATGACCCTTTGGATTTGAAACTTTGAAGTATAATGGCAAAACTTGGGAATAATAATGAGCAATTATTTCACAAGAGAAAGTTCCAGCTGGAGCTATATCTGTTGGTTAAGAATATATCTAACTCAGGATTGTTATTTAAGCAATAACCCTTGAGAAATTGGTCATTACCAGCATTAAACGACTTAGCCCATTGCCAAGGATGGTTAACGCTCTAATAAACTGGTCATTAACTGCAGTAACAATGAATTTTGAGGGGATTATTGCTATTATAAACCTTAATCAATGGTTTATAACAGCAGTAATGTGGTCCTTTCTTTTAATAGTAAGGGTGAACAGGAAGAGCTTGTATTTGAGCTGATAAGAGATAGCACATAAATTTAACCCAAACACACTCCCAGGTAGCTCTTTTCCCCATCCACGCTGTAGGATCTTAACCAACATAAGGACATGCTATGCTTGTTAGAGTTTGCATTGTAGGTTAAATAGGGACACAATCTTGAATTGCAAAGAGATACTGTATGCTCAATTAAATTTTGCTTTAGCTGTTTCAATGATGGATTTTGCTGGTAGTCGGGAATTCATCAAGCATCAAATGTGTGGCCAGCATTTTCCACCAACTGAAGTGAGAGTTTCTTTGACAAGCTTAGTTCCTTACATAAATTATCGTAAGCATTTGTTTATACTGTAAGTGCCATATTTTAAAAAAGTATAAACTAATGGATAGTACACTATCTCTCCACTCAGTGGTGGATCCTCAAGGCAGAGGTGAATTCATAATGTGGATATAAAATTTAGACAAAGTGAAGTTTTTGCCTTAGTTAAGGATTAAAATTCTCCACTGGTTTGTGATGTCCCATGGCAGGGGTCTTCAAACCTGGCCCTTTTATGACTTGTGGACTTCAACTCACAGAATTCCACAGTTAGCTTCAATAACTGGGATCTGTCTTTATCTATCTTCCCTATTTTTGATAAGGCTCATTCTTAACAAAGCTGTCAGTCCAGCTTCAGAACTAAGAGGTTTTCAGCAAAATGATTCACTGTTTTCTCTTTGTTTTCTCCTTGTGCAATAGCATCCCTCTAAGATTCCACTATCCTTAGTGCTCCAGAGGTTGAGTTTTTAATAAGGTACTGCTAAAAACAAATATGGTTTTCAAATGTAGGTGGTATTAGATGTACTTCTGAAACTGAATAGCTCAAATTATGTTGAACATTGTTGAGGCTTAGGAAACTGCTGAAATCCCTCATGATGATTACTGTAATCTATCAGGTATCATTTCAGACATCACATTGGCTTAAATAATTGAATAAATAATTGAACGTTCCATCCTGTAAGGATCATAATAATTATAGTGATGATGGTAATAATAATTGTCCACTGTTACAACAACAATAATAACAAAAACAAATCATTAGAAAAGTAGCACGCCAGGAAAAGGTTAGATTAGAATATATCTACTTGACGATCAGTTTCCTACGTGCAAGTGTATTTTCATAGTGGAGGAATGTTCAAGCATACGAGCCCCATACAGGGCAAATGTTTTCACTGTAGCATGAGTTCAGCCTAAAACAGTTTGTGTGTATATGCATTTGCATATGTGTATGTATATATGTATATGTGTTTGTATAGATACATAAAATCACACACATATACATATATGCATATGCATACACATATATTTACATCACACCCTTACAAATGAGAGAACCTTTGTATAATAAAGTGTAAACTGAGAAAAATTGGCAAAGTTTTTGAAAAATCTTTCTGAGCAAATCTGTACAGTATATTTAGACAGAGATGTAACATCTGTAGGGAAAGGATAGCTAAAAAAAGGGGATTCATTTTACAGGCCAATGGTCTTTTCTGTTTCAACAGAACACTTTAAAAGGAAACACAAATTCAACTGCATTTTAATACCCACATCTGGCTAATTTAAGACTAAAGAAAAATATATGCCATATAAATGCACAGCTAGCTAAAACATTTGAAATGCTATGTCTGGGCACATGCCATAGAAAACATACAGGTTGATAAATATTTCAAACTTGCTTTCAAGTCAGTGGAGATATCTATACTTTATTCTTTTCCATCTGAACCTAAACTTCAGAGAACCTAGTATTCTGCTAGGTTATGCTTCTTATTTTAAAATAAAGAGTTTATAACATTGCTTTCAACAGACGACACTGAGACTGTGTTAAAACTGTGTTAAAACTTTTCTTGTTAAGTCCATTACTGTGGATTAATGTAACTCATTAGTATCATGTGAATGAAAAACCACAAGTAAAAATATGATGACTAGAAACATGTCAAATGAAGGGGAAAAGAGGAAGATTGACATTGTTTGATCTCCCAATTACCCCATGTCCAACACATTTCCACAAGATGCAATTAAAGATGCCTTCAGAAGTTGTAGGTGCTTCGTCACTGGAGATTTTTGAAGAAAAGACTGGACAGCCACCTGTTTCAAACGGTATAGGGTCTCCGGCTTGAACAGGGGGTTGGGCTACAAGGCCTCCAAGGTCCCTTTCAGCTCTGTTCTGGTTAAGTGATTGAAGAGTCATAAATCTGGAAAAGAGCTTTCCATAGCTCACCCCATCTAATTTAAGTAACGGACGATTTTCTATCAGGTGTTTCCAAATTTTCCCCAGAAGCATATCATGTGAAGGGGAACAGAAGATGACTGTATACCCAATAACTTTTGGTCCTGGCATGCATTAGGGATGGCATAAAATACTTATGCTGGAATGTGACAGAAGAAAAGTTGTCTGCCCATGTATTAAAATATCATGATTACCTATGGATGTTTATCCAGACAGACTTGTGATTACAGTCCTATAGCACAAGACACCCATAGCCATGTTTGTGCAGTAAGTTTTTATATAGTATCGTACAACTGAGAAAAATTAAAGAAGTATTGTCCATTTGTACATACTGTATAACAATAATTAAAATGCAGTTGAAGCTGTAGCTCAAAACAACATTCTAATCATGAAGGACATCAACTACAAGAAAGAACATTTCCCACACAATTTCTAAAGGCATACTCACTGAAATTTCAACAAGAAATGTTGATTCTGCTCCTTTTATTGATATTATAGAAAACCACAGGACGGCTCTTAGGAAATTCTCTCTCTCTCTCTCTCTCTCTCTCTCTCTCTCTCTCTCTCTCTCTCTCTCTCTCTCTCTCTCTCCTTTTCATCAAAGCCAGTTAAGCTGGAAATGTTAATAAAGATTATCAAAATGGTTTTTCCATAAGTATGGAGACTTGGATAGATCTGCCTTGCCGTAATTAGCTTATCTGTCCCTAATCCAGATGAAAGCAACTTGATATTTTAGACCAGTATTTTTGAACCTTAGCAAAGTTAAGATGTGTGGATTTCAGCTTCCAGAATTCTGGAACTGAAGTTCACCCGTCTTAAAATTGCTGAGATTGAAAAACACTATTTTACATTTTACCTTTTGTAAGATGTATTCATCAAGCCCAATCATTAGATTTCTCAGGTGGAATATCTTGAGGTGTCATTTTTTTTATCAGTGCTCCATGTTTTTCTAATTTGCTTCTATGAATTGAAATGTGTCAAAACATTTGTTTTATTTATTTGGTTTTATTGGTCTCTTTTACACCGAATATGCTGCTCATACATAAAGCCTCCGTGTAATTTTTCCTGTAGTGTTGATTTTTATTCTTTAGGAAAGCATCTTTCATTTTATGATTTAGACCTTTCAATAGATAAATCATTGTAAATCCATTAATATGCATTCAGAGGCCATGAGTACCTTGCAAGATTTATATCCTGGGTCTAAATGTCATAACGATTTGTTCCATCCTACTCTTGAAGCAGGAACCAATTTCTTGCCATAGGTAAATTGATATTTTTATCTTATTGTAGAAATGGATGAAGAGAGTGTGAAAATGCTGTCTGTGGTGATAAAAAAACTACCATGTAATATGCTGCTGTTAGCGTAGTCTAATATAATACTGATTATATCGATCCATCCTATTTTTTTTTCTTTTTATGATCCTGTAATCCCTTGCTTTGGGGAAACTGAATGGATTTTACTGGCCAGATGCCCTTCCTGATGCCTACATGGAGTTCACAGCAGATATTTTCTCTTTGTGCCCTGATAGAGAAACATCTGTCACTTCCTAGAATTGAACTCTCAACCATGTTAAACCATCCTATTATTGTTTTAGATTTTTTAACACTGAAATTGCATTCTCAACTCTAAAGAGCTGAAAGTCTCCATAACTTTGCATTAAATTCGTGCTAAAACAAAACAAGGTTGTCAACCCATCTGTGGGATACGTCTGCAGCTATTCAACAAGCAAAAGTTAAGCTTGATCTACCTGCATGCTAAGAAAAGTTTCTTCATCTGAATTTCATGTAGACCTTGGGGAATCTAACGGAGGCTGTAAGAAGAAACAATCTATAGCAAACTATGTTATCAATACCGAGAACCAATTTAGGGTAGTGGTTAAGAAATCGGGAGATTGTGTGTTCCATATCTGCTTAGGCACAAGACCCCCTAGGTGACCTTAGGCCAGTCCATCTCTCTCAGCCCTAAAAAGCAGGCAATGGCAAACCACTTTTCCCAAGAAAACTGCAGGGACTTGTCCAAGCAGTCACCAAGTGGCAAAAATTGACAGCTCCCTCAAAATAAAAATAATAGATAGATGATAAATAAATAGATAGATAGATAGATAGATAGATAGATAGATAGATAGATAGATAGATAGATAGATAGATAGATAGATAGATAGATAGATAAATGATATAGTTAGCTATATGTATAGCCATATGTAGACAAACATAAAGATATAGCAGCATATATTTTGCATTCCTTCACATGCAATCTGACAACCTTACTGGACTAAGCTGTTTTGTTTTTGTTTTGCACAAGTGAATTGCCTTTGTGATTTTCAAATGTTTGGATAATGACTTTTTAAAATGCTTCCATGTGTTTCAGGATAAGAGCAAGTGCCTGACAAAGGAGTTGCTGAGTGTGTATTTTCTTTTAAAAAATGCACTGACATAAATTGAAAAGTTTACTTCATGTAGCCTGGAATTTTTTTTAAAAAAAACCTCATTCAGAAAGTTAATGATTTATTTTATAGTTTCATTATCAGGGTCACATTACTCAATAGCATTTCAAACATGTCATTTGTACAAACTATGGTAATTAAAATTTATAACGTACTTCATCAACAGCATATGAATCTTTTAGCCAGCACTCCACTGTCATATAAACAGTGTAATTTCAGCTGCAATTCACCCTTTATTGGCTCTCATTTGTGATTTAACAGCCATCAGTGGTTGAGCTATAAAGAATAAATTAACCATCCCTAAACCTGATGATGACAGGGACAGTCAAACAGACTTAAAGGACTTGTGACCCAGTTCTAGTTGTCTAACAAAAATAATACGGAAATATGGATCAGGAGGAAAGTTGATTGGCTCTAAATTCCAAGTGAACAATTTAGAACCATGAAGGGGAACCAGGTTGACCAACTGGAGAAATCCACTGAAGACTATAGCAAGGGAGAGAAGCTACAGAATACCCTCTTATTGGTACTTTCCTATTTGAAGAGATCATCTTCTCCTTCATTGAAAGGATGCACATGGAGCAATGAGGAAGGAATCAACCTGGCAATCAACAGGGAGACAGATGTCACAGCCAGAGTGCCTTCACATCCAAGGGATCATTGAATATAAGTATTTACATCTTCCTTAATTCCAGGTCAAATGATTTATACAACACAGTATTTTTCTACTCTGAGTGATAGTTAATCTCTAGAGTCTTCCTTACTATGTGATTCTTGGAGAAATTGTTAAAAAAGAGATAGAAAGGGAAGAATATATAGATATTTCTATATATTTCTATATAGATAGAAAATAAAGCTATAGACTTTGAGGGCAAATTGGCATGTTGTATCAAAACAGACTGGAAATTTTTTGGATTAAGTGACTGAAAGAATATGACTTTATTCCTATTCATATTGTATTTTGTATAAAAAGAAAGGTATGATACATTTACTTCACATCTCTTCTGGTAGCTAAAATTTGAAATATCCTGCAGAAAAACTGCTTGGAAAGTGATGTTGAAAAAGCCCCAGACTTCCTACTACATGTTTTATTTGACCTTGAAATCTTGTCTTTTAGGTTTTGGAAGCCCTGTGGCACTTTAAAGACTGACATTTTGATTGGCATGCATTTTCAGGCTTTATCGGAAGTATTTCTATATAGATAGAAAAGAAAGTTATAGACTTTGAGGGAAAATTGGCATGTTGTATCAAAACAGACTGGAAAATTGTTGGATTAAGTGGGTGAAAGAATATGACTTGGGATCTTGAGAATCTCAAGATTCTGAAGTTCTTATGATCCTCCTTCCTTCCCTCAGCTGGTAGTGATGCAGCCTCCTATTTTCAGAAAAGGTCCTCGAGATGTCAAACTGAGCCAGAATATCTGAACATCATCCTTGTCTAACACATTCATAAAATAAGCAAAAATTAGGTTATAGGTTTGCCAAGGAAAGGAAGGGCTGAAAAAAAAATTTTTTTTTCCCAGCTGATGCTTTCCCTGTTTGAAGCTTATGAGAAATGTAGTTCTCACCAACTTTATATTTTAGATATCATTTGGTTTCTGCCTAGAGCTCTCTTCTGATATGTAATGTTCAGCTTTGCAACCCAGAGGCCTGGTCCACACAACACATCGAGACATCATGTTTGTTTGTTTTTGGGCTACCCAGATTGCAGGTATCTAGCCATTGTGGATCGTGATAGTTTATGGCTAATTCTGTAGTGGGCACCTAATCTTTTTTTTTTCATTCAACAAACCATGCTAAAAACAGTGGATACCTAGTTGTAGAGTAATAAAAGATAAAAGGATACCCTTAAATATGGTAAGAAAGTTTTAGTTTATCACCAAGATCCCACTACTGGTTTTATTTTACATATTGGGTGATAGATGTTAATGATATGAAAGAGACTGCCTTTTTTTGTACATCTTTTATTATCTGAGACCAAGGTTTCAGACCACTCACCTGTACCCAGCAGCTGTTGAAAATGTGTGACATCCATTTCAACTCTTAACTAACAATTATCAAAGGTCTTCTTTGTGTCCAGCCTTTGGAGAGAGAACAGTGGGTTTTAATGGAATCCCTCCCCCATAGTCACAGCTAAGACTCGTCAAAGCTAACAAATAATATGGATTGGATTTGTTACCAAGACATCTCTCAGGAGCGCAGGTCATATAGGCCAATAAAATTGGCCTCATAAATTTACCCTGACACTTGGGATTACACCGCTGTTGTTGAGGTCACCTTCTCAAACTGATTTATCACCAGCCTTTGGGCTTATAAGGCTGTTTATAAGAGCTGCAGTTTTTCTTACATGAGGCAGATATTAATCAGGGCATCTTGGATTCCATTGTAGGTCAGTGGAAATGAAAAAAGAAAAGGAATTATGGGCTAGGCTGGACTATAGGAAGAGTGTGCTGCTGGTTGATTTATTTCGGACCTTATATTTCCTGTGCTTCAAGGAATCGTATTTAAATGCCTGCTGGGTTTAAAAAGATTTCTGACTGCAGGATTTATCTAGAAGAGCTTATGAAACAACAACAACAACCCAACATTATAAGAGCTAGTCAACTTCTAGACCACCCTTTACCATCTGGGTTCCCTCGGGATATGTTGGATAGTAATTGCCATCATTTTCAAGCTATCAATGTTGCATTTAATCAATAAGCTTAGTAGCCAATACTGATAAAATGCATGTAATCCTTTTGTTTCTAAGAATAATATTGTTTTATTATGCGCAGCGGGATGCATCCGTGCTAGAGAGATAAAGCAACGGTCTCTCAACTTCTAAAATACTGAGCAGAAAATACATTCCCTTCCTTTTTACATGTCCTAATATGAGTTTAGGAGGAGGTCGACAATTTCTTTTATCACAGGCAATATGCTGTTATCTCCATAGTGTTTCTATTCACCTGCACATTTACATTCCACGTGGCCATTTCTGGAGCAATGGGCTAGGAAATTCATGGGATGTACTGAACAAATAAGGAAGAACTGAACAATTTTGCAAAGTTGTACTGTGCAGATCAGTATAAATCCGGCTGAAAGACAGGTGGTCCTTGACTTACGACCACAACTGACCCCAACATTTCTGTTGTTAATTGAGACAGTTGTTCAGTGAGTTTCACCCCATTTTACGACCTTTCTTGCCACAGTTGTTAAGTGAATCACTGCAGTCGATTAGTTAGTAACCCGGCTGTTAAGTGAATCAGTGAACCCAACCCATTGACTTTGCTTGTCAGAAGGTCATAATAGGGGATCACATGACCTTGGGACACATCAATGGTCATAAATATGAACCAGTTCCCAATCATCCGAATTTTGATCACGTGGTCATGGGGATGCTGCAAAGATCATAACTGTGAAAAACGGTCATAAGTCACTTTTTTTCAGTGCCGCTGTAGTGAATGGTCACTAAAGGAACTGTTGTAAGCCGACAGCTACCTGTATTCCTGTATTCTGTTTTACCAATGCTTTCAAAGAATCCATTTGTTTAATCATCACCCACCACCCCCGGGACTGGTTAATGAATGGATTTGGTATATGTGTTTCTCAGTTTTAATGATTGTGTAAACATGTTTGTTTGCAATTTGGAGGCGGTTCTGTAATTTAGAATTCTGAATGCAGTTACCAAGTGTGTTCAATATGTACATGTTTTATGCATTTCTTTTCCTCAAATATTTCATGCAAATAAGGCCTTGGATGGATAGCTAAGGCTTAGCAAAATCTGTTTGTATGGGTCAGGATATTTTGTATAAAAAGAAAGGTATGATACTGTACATTTACTTCACATCTCTTCTGGTAGCTAAAATTTGAAATATCCTGCAGAAAAACTTCTTGGAAAGTGATGAAATCTGAGAAGCCCCAAACTTCTTACTACATCTTTCATTTGACCTTGAAATCCTGTCTTTTAGGTTTTGGAAGCCCCGTGGCACTTTAAAGACTGACATTTTGATTGGCATGCGTTTTCATGCTGTATCAGAAGTATGAAGTAGAAATTCAAGTTGGGAAATAGTAGAAACATCCACGCGTCCTTAAAGGTGAGAAGGGGAACATTATCCTACAAGGTAAGTTGGATTGATACAGAGAAAACAGACAGATGATTTATGAGTCATACATCCAGCATTTTTTTTCTTCCAGGTGTTTTTCCTGTGAGTGCAGGGTCCATTTTTTTGGGGGGGGGAATCAACTGAGTGAGTTGATCTATTGGCTGCAACAGAAATTTGACTCACTGGCTTGTTACCTGATCCTGATATCATGGGCTGAGAGAGAGAGTGACTGGCCCAAAGTCATCTAGCCAGCATTCATGCCTAAGGCAGTCTCACAGTCTCCTGGTTTGTCTCCTGGGACCTAAACCACTGCACCAATGCTTCTTGGATGAGAAGCAAAACAACAACAACTACTACTACTATACTACTACTACTTCTTCTTCTTCTTCTTCTTCTTCTTCTTCTTCTTCTTCTTCTTCTTCTTCTTCTTCTTCTTCTTCTTCTTCTTCTTCTTCTTCTTCTTCTTCTTCTTCTTCTTCTTCTTCTTCTTCTTCTTTCTTCTTCTTCTTCTTCTTCTTCTTCTTCTTCTTCTTCTTCTTCTTCTTCTTCTTCTTCTTCTTCTTCTTCTTCTTCTTCTTCTTCTTCTCCTTCTCCTTCTCCTCTCCTCTCTCTCCTCTCCTCCTCCTCCTCCTCCTCCTCCTTCCTCCTTCTTCTCCTTCTTCTTTCTCTCTCTCCTTCTCTTTCTCTTTCTCCTTCTCCTTCTCCTTCCTCCTCCTCCTCCTCCTCCTCCTCCTCCTCCTCCTCCTCCTCCTACTCCTCCTCCTCCTCCTCCTCCTCCTCCTCCTCCTCCTCCTCCTCCTCCAGTTGCCTTTGGAAAAGCACCTATAAATAGCAAGTCCAACTGTGACTGGATGATTGAGAATTTCCATAGACAGCAGTGGCTGTCAAGGCCCTAAAGAAGAAAAAAGACATTTCCAGTTTCTTCCTCTTCTTCTCCAGAGGGATGTAGAGAACAAGCTGGATTCTCCTTAATTTCTCCCATATGATCAAATCACTTTGATCATTAAAATCAGCTGAGGAAGCTCCACACCATTCACCATCTTTTCCAGAAGCTCGATGACTACATCTCATAACTCCAACAAAAGGAATGATTTGGTGGAGTTCACCTTTCCTTTTCTTGTCATCTACATAAACCAAGTAACATAAATGTATTGATTTTTTTTAAAGGGGGGAAGCTCTATTGAGAAATTATTTGCAAATATTGTATTTCTGGATTCAGCTGGAGGACGTCACGTGGCAGGAAGAACGTAGCCATTTTTATCTTTCGTTGTGCCCTGATTTTTTTTTTTCTTAATCTCTTTTTTGTGAGATAAAAAGATAAAGGCTGCATCAATATTATGAAATAGACTTCTTCCGTTTTTTTTAATAACTCATTTTTCTTTCTGCATTGAGAGGCAAGGAGAAAGGATGAGTGAAAACGGGGGAGTAAAATCTATAGATATGAAGTTCAAAGATGACATCTCTAAGCAGCAAGAAAACTGGGCACACAGTTAAAAGCCATTGCTTATCGCTGAAGGAAAGAGAGAACAGAGGTCATCCAAATGAAAATGGTTGGCAGAAATTATTACAGAATACAAAGTAGAAACCCTGGGATATGAATTATGGTATATTAATTCCCATCCTGTCTTAGCCCCAAAGCACAGAGTCATCTTCTTTTCTTATTTCTTTTTAAAGCATACTGTGCGGTATTTTATGTTTGCACAGTAGTGCTTTTATTTTTTTCCAGAAAAGCACAAAACTCAGCTATGTTGCAGCAAAAATATAAGGCAAAAGTAGTACTCAGATCAAAGTCCTATAATTTAGTGGTGGAAACTGTGACCAGAGGACAGGAGAAAAAAGAACTGACCTGGTTTATTCAACCCTTTAAATCATCATCAGGATCTGCTGACTCTGCACCATGAAGCCAGGACTTGTAATAGGTACACCAGGATAAGACGCTGGGCTTGTGGACCAGAAGGTTGGAAGTTGGAGACCCAAGTACTGCATGATGGAGTGAGCTCCTGTTCTTGCCTCAGCTCCTGCCCACCTAGCAGTTTGAAAGCATGCAAATGTGAGTAGATAAATATGTACCACTTTGGTGGGAAGGTAACAGTGTTCTGTGTGCCTCAGCATATATTCATGCTGGCCATATGATCACGGAAGCATTATTGGATAATGCCAGCTCCTTCAGCTAGGAAACAGAGATGAGCACCACCCTCTCAGACCTGACTGGACAGGGGAACCCTTTAACTTTATGTTGTCTGAACCTATCCAATTACGGGTTTATTTTAAACCATGGCTCATCCTTAGAGGAGAACCTAGCACCTTCTCCATTAACCATTTATCCTAAAGAGTAGCTCTCGGTTTGTGAAATTTATTTATAGGTCAGATATGAAGAACATTTTCAAGACAAAGAACATGGCATTTAACTAAAATGTCCAGAGCCAGAAACAGAATCATTTTAAATTTGTCAGCCATTTGTCAAGAATGATATAGGGTCTCTGCTTGTGCAGGGGATTGGACTAGAAGACCTCCAAGGTCCTTACCAACTCTGAAATTCTGTTAAATTATATGTAACTGAATTATAATGGATGTAAATATATATTTAATAAATAGATGTGTTAGTATTCCCCCCATATTAAATGATTTTTCCCTTGAGTCCCATGAATTTAGTCAACATTTTGGGGTGGATTTTAGGAAGCCTAGAGTAACAGTATAATGTAATTTTGAAGACTCTTAGTAGGAGAGAGAATAGGTCCATCTATTAAGCCATGTACAAATGGCCCTTTAAGATTCTATGTTGACTTTGTGGGCAGAAAAACTGCATGGATGATTTTTTTTTTCTCCTCAAGAGTGGGGCACTCTGTTGGTCATGAAAGTAACACTGCTATAGGGGAAAAACATGGAAGGAATTCCTTTTAAATGTGTTCCCTTGGGGCTGAATGGGAGGAAAACCAGAGAAACTGCAGATAACTGGAGAAGTGATTGAAAGACAGATGTTGAGACTCATACCTTGTTTGCTGATTACTACATATGTGGAAGAGAATCACATCCAGGACAAATTCTCAAATTTCTTCTTTGGAGGTACATTGAAAACAATTTATTTTGATCCTGATGCATGAACATTGGTCATGTTGCAGTTGTTGTTGTTGTTGTTGATGATGATGATGATGACTCTTGGCAATGCTGTGGGCCAGGTCTCTCCACATATTCCAATCTTGCACTATCTCTTTGAGTTTTTCTAGGCTCTGGCTGGTGTCAGCTTTGATAGTGTCCAGCCACCAGGTTCTTTAGTTGGCGTTCTCTAGTAATTAACTCATTTCCCCCCCCCCATAATTGTCCTTTCTGGAATCCCCTCTTCTCTTTCTCAACCCAGGTATCTCTGAAACAAACACCTGCCACATCCAGTACAGTTTCCGCAAGCACACATCTCTTTTAAGGAGATCTCAGGTGCTCCTTCTCCTTCTATCAAGTCTTAAGGGTTGTCAGTGGTATCCTCTGTTTACAATCCAGCAGGCTGGCTGTTAGATGGCTTGCTTTGCTCCTGCCACCTCAGGTTATTTTCCCTTCTCCTGTAATGCAAGGGGACAGGTGAGATGTGCTTCAAAACACTGTAATCATATTTTAAATGGAAATGAAATGTGTGAATTAAATGTAAATTACAGCAGAATGGAAGGACAATCACTATTAGTTAAGGTCTGACACCTATTTTTGCAAACCTTTCCTAAATGCCACAACTTGTTTCTTCCCACTTGTGATGAGGGCTGGTAATTAGATGGCAGCTGCTTGCAAAGCCAGGCCAACAAGGGAGGGTGGTAGTACCCATTCAGCTGAAATGGATATGGGCTATGAGCTGCTCCTTCGGAATGATGAACTGGGAATTATTTTCGTATTCTGGAGTCATTCAAATAAACTAGAGTATTTTCACCACTGAAGGTGAGGGAAAGTAATAGAAAGGGACATTTACTCAGAATCAATTTATTTAAGGCTTCCCCACTCGCTTTTTATATTGGAAAAATATGCAGTGTGCCAATGGACTCCCATTTTTCTGTTATGCAATTTTTATGTTGCTTCCACCTTGCCTTGATTTGTACACCAAATATTTTGCAGATTCTCTCTGTCTCTCGGGGTTTATTGGTCTGCATATATATGTATGTGATGACCCAGGGCCCTGAATGGAGGCAAAGCAGTCGGCTGGCAAAAGCAACAGTCCTGGAATCACTGCCAATGTTCACCCAAAAGCTCCCACATATGCTGGCAAGAGTTCAACCAAGACAGCCAGGAAAGTTTACAATATTCTCAAGACAAGACAGATAACAAGAAAACGTAGAGTCCTTTTACTCTCAGCTTGCCTGCGAACTGCAAACTGCAAACTGCAGACTGCAAGGAGAGATCAGGAATGTAAGCTGTGATTGTGAAGCAGGAAACAAACTGGTCCAGAATACAAAGTGTCCAGGTTACAAGAGCACAAGTCACAACAATCTCAAGATCACACGTTTGTTCCTGGCAAATGCCTCACCCCACAGTGTCTCCTTAAATCCTAATCCCCAGGTGTGCCTTGTGGAGTGGGGCGGGACGCTCTCCTCCCGAGCAAGTGAGCCTGCCTCCATTGTTCTCTCCTCCTTTCTGCTCTCCTTGCTCTAGGATCAGGTGGGGGGGCCTTGCTCCTCGCCTGAACTCTGCCTTCCCTGTTCCAAACCTGAAGGGCCCTGGCCTGCCTCAGCCTGCTCCTCCCTACAGTCCTCCGAATCCACAGACACCCCCTCCTGGGCCTCAACAGAGAACTCCATGTCTTCCTCGGAGTCAGGCTCGGACGGAGGCAAGACAATGTATGTCTCTAAATCTTCCTTTGTGTCTTCTGTGTTCCTCAGGTTTGTAGCATCTTCTGGAAATGGTGTAATGTCATTGCTGGCAAAAGAATATGAAAATCATTATTCTTGGAACTGTGCTTTAAGTATTTTTTTTTTAATTAATGAAGCTTTAAACTTCAGCTGCAAAGCAAAATTCAGCATGGTTTGCAGTGGGATAACCATATTGCTTTGACCAACCAAAATGGCTTCTGCACATGCAGAGTTAGCTTCCTTCAAGCTAGCTGAGGCAGATCGCTTCTGTCTCATCATTTTAAGAAGCCGAGGTATCTGATCTGCTACAGGAAGTCAATCCTCAATGTTGAATGTCCTGACTTCATGGATTCCTCCTCCTCCTTCTGAATTTGAGTGTTAAGTGATAAATGTGTGAGGAATATGGAAATTAAAGACCAAGATTTTCCTGTGTGACTTATGATGCATTTTGGTTCATTTATTATTGTTTTTAAGTTTTTACTTTGATGAAAGGTTCATAGATAGAAGATGCTGTTCTTGAACTTATTTCACCATGAGCAGGCCAAGGATTTATAAGCATGATTGTCCTGCCAGTCACTGAAAAACCATGTCATCAGTGGTCCGTAGCCCACCTGCCTTTCTATGTTTCAATTAAATCTCAAGAAACATCTTCATGAGGAAATCCATCCCACGGACCCCTTTCACGCTGAGAACTATGGGCAGTTAAGGAGGCCTCAGTGTGATGGAAAGATATGGAACATAAAACAACACAAAAGCATTAGCACCTTCCATTACCTCCAAGAACCAAGTCAACTGGAAAATCCTGTCAAGAGAAAACTGAAGGATATGTTTTTCTGGGATTGGGAGACCTTGGAAAAGCAAACAAAATAAATATCAGCACAGTATTAATCTCAGAACTTCCAGCAGATACTTGATTGAGGAATGGAAAACTCCCTGGTTGATTCACTTATCCTCTTCTCAAGGGAAAGTGTCAACTGTATCAAGCTGTTTTCCTCTCCGATGTCCCAGTTGCTAATGCTAATCTTTAAAATATGAATTTATACTGCAGAGTTTAAAATCAGTTAATAGTTTAATGTTGTCTGAGGCATCTTCAGAGCCATAAGAAACCTTGGGAAGTTCTTTCTACAGCTGTAATAGGAAAACGGATTGCTAAACATGGACAAACTGTGATGCAATTGCTATTTCTTCTGAGTATCAGAAGAAAAATTGTTAGACAATATTTTTGAACTGTACTTAAGAAAGTCCAGCAAGAAATATTAAACATAATTTAATAGTTGCGTAACAGAAATAAATGTAACAGATGTATGAGTTTGCAGAATGAAGATATACATTGATGGTTAAGGTGAACCTGTTAAATTACCGCTTGGGATAAAAGTACAATGGAGTGAAAAGGACATTTCTAGTGAGAAAGTGCAACATTCTCAGCTTTCTTTTGGATGGACACTTCATGACAACTTTGTAGGAGGTGTGTAATTGCTATAGGATGGAAGTTTTAAAGAACAAGACAAAATGTTTGAAAGATGAGAAGCACAGAAGAAGGCTATTCAAGTAGTCCTTGACTTATGACCACAATTGGGATTAGAGTTTCCGTCATTAAGTGATGTGGTCATAAAGCATGTCATCACTTGGGGGGAGGCCCAGTGCATGCTGCACAAGATTTGGTGTGTCTGTGCTGAAATGCGGCATGCACTCAGGTAGGCTGGGAAAAGACCTGTCCATGGTTGTGACTATTTACAAAAATGCCTCTGTCGGCTTTCTGAAGTAGGCCAGGCAAGAAGCACACCCAGAAGTTCTAACTCTAACTTTATTATAAGGTTACATTATCACAATCTTGCAAGTCTGAAAGTAACTCTTTCCCCCCTCGCCTTTACAGTCCAAAAAACTAGAGAGGGTCCCTCATGAGATGTTTGCCATATCCCTTTTCTTTATTCAGGTTTAACTGCCTTTATCTGACCATTGCCTAGTCTATAGGAATAGCACATAGACCAGGGGTGTCAAACTCGCAATGTCACGTGATGTGTCATGACGTATCGTGACTTTTTTGCCATTGCCGGCAATGGGGTGGGCGCGGTTTCGCTATGATGCATCCAGCCCACGGCAGTTTGACACCCCTGACTTAGACTTATATACTTCTTCATAGTATTTTATAGCCCTCCCTAAACATATTGCCCCCCAAAATCTGGGTCCTCATTTTTTTTAATTTTTTTTTAATAAATTTTATTAAGTAAATATTTAAAAACAGGTTGAACACAGTGTGACTTTTCTGGCTGTTATTTGCTATACATACTATACCATATACCATATATTTCCCTATTCATTGATAGGTATTCATTATACCATTTACATATTACTTTTTATACTATTTACATATTTATATATTTACATACATATTTACGTCTATTTACAACATAACTGCCATTTCAATTCTTGTTTCATATTCTTTCTAATCTCTATCTTACGCTTACCTTGTGGTTGAAAATCTACACTTTCTCTCTTCTAAACGAGCTTTCTTTGTTCTGTCTTTTTCTCCTCGAGTCTAACCAATAGTACATCTTATCCCAAACTTCATAATACTCTGTTTCATCCTTGTCTTTGATTTCTAATGTTAGTCTATCCATCTCTGCACATATCAGAAATTTTTTAATTAATTCACTCTCCGCCGGGGAGTTTCCGTTTTTCCAGTTCTGGGCATAGACCAACCTTGCTGCTGTTATAATATGCAACACTAGATATGTCTCTCCTTTGTTAAACTTCCCATCTATCATTCCATCTGGGTCCTCATTTTACTGACCTCGGAAGGATAGAAGGCTGAGTCAACCGGCAGCTGGGGAGAGTCAAACTCCTGGCAGAAATTAACCTGTAAAACAGCATTCTAAACGCTACACCACCATGGCTCCTAGTTTATAGCTCTTTCTCCTGACTTCCATAATCTCATATACACTCTCAGACAACCCCCCTCTCTTAATTCACAAGAAGATGAGGAGGAAGGGAAACCCATTCAGATTTGCAGGAGTTTGTCATTATAGTTGTTCTAATAAAAGTATATTTAGATTTATACAGTATCTGGTCTACTGTTATAGGGCTGGTTGACATTCAATGTTTTGGAGCTGAAGGATATATGGGAAATGTTGTGGGCATATTGCAGAAGGCTTCAGTAGGTGACTGTCAGGCTTCAGAAACCATGAGAAACATGTGATTTTTCCAAGCAGATTCCTTTATTGTTCCTTACCTAAAGACAGAATCTTGCCAAAGTAAAGTAGACTCCTCTCCCATAAAGCATATTCTTTGGGAACTATTAGGGAGGAGTCATCTCCACCCTCTTTCTTTCACACAAACATATATTTTTTCCTGGGAAGCTGAATATGCCAATAAATAAAGCACTGAACTGCTCTTTCCCAATGTTCATACTTTTCTTGGGTGAAGAAGCATGCTGGTTAATAAATGTAGAGGTGGAGATGATGCAGAATGCCATGGCTTTAGTTATTTACTCATTCCTCAACTTAATTGAGCCATGGGAAGCCTGGCAAGACCCCAGAGATGTCCAATAGAAGACAGAACCTTCTAATTCTCTTGGTCACTTCATAAATAAGCTAAGTTAGAGACTTTATATCCTACCCATTTTATCAACTGTTCCTCTCCATTGGCAAATCAAGTGATGGAAATGTTTCTCTATCACTGCATCCTTGCTCCTGATGTCTCTTTCCTATTTTCATATTCCAGATAAATTATTGCACAAGCCTGACAATGCTCTAACTTTACCATGAGTTCAGAATCCCAGGAAATAAGAGAGACACAGCTGGAACCCATCTTTTCTGGAGAAACATCTGCAGATGTATCTGATTCCTTTCACAACAACTATTCCAAGCATCTTCTATCTCCGATGAAATGAACTCCCTCAGCTATGCTTGATGATCCTCTGGCATGTTTTGGGGGTTGAACTTTCAGATCTAACCCACTGAATTTCTGCAAATGGGACTGTGGAGAGCCCCCTCCCCCTCTGCTGGCATGAGAACAGTTGCCTGCCATGATTCTCAGCAGCTGCTAGCCTTGGAGACAAACATTCTTCATTCTTCTCAGGCAATTCACTCTGTAGGCTTAAGGTAGGCTGCCATTGCTGTCTTCCCACACTGAATCAAAACAGCCACATTTTGAGAATCTGGCGCTTGTCTCCCTCGTTTTGCAAAGCTCCTCCAATTGTCAGACAGGGAAAAGGGTACCATCTGGTTAGCCCTTGTTTACTGCACACCCTGCCAGTTTCAGCTTATTAATCATATTTATCCAAGTATCTTAATTACTCCCTGTCTAGAGAGTTGCCTTGCACTCAGCTGTTGACCCCCCTTCCCTCCTCCTCTTCTTTATTTTTTATTTTTTAAGTTCTGTTGTATCATTAATCACAAGGGCAGTTGTGGGTAGAAAAGGAAAGCGAAGGCTTAGGTTTCCTTGGCACTATTACTGCTCTCACAGTGGAGGGACTTGTTCACTGTTGCCTTCAGATAAAACATCCTAATTAATCCACCTGAGATCAAAAGCAGACTAATAGGAAAGGAAGAGTGTGAAAAGGAAGAGCCCCCTCCTTTTCTGAAATTTATGATCTGAATGCTGAACTAAGCTGTACCTCTGGCTGGGGTCTTCCAAACCGCGTGGAACTAATTTCTTTATTGCAGCTGCACCCAGTCAAAAACATTTGAGGGGTGGCATGTTATCAAATGCCCTTCCTATTTTTTTTTTTTTAATAACACGTAGGAGAGATGGGCTTTCAAATCTTGCCTTGAGGAACCATGTCTCCCCAGTGCTAAAGGAGTTTCTACCTTTTCTGCCCAAAGCACTGGTGGCAATAGCTCCATCAGGGCAAAACCTGAGGGCAGAAGTCTCTCTATACCCCTAGGTTGTGCAATTAATAATACTATGTCTTACATGCAGATTAAGCACTTCTATTAAGAAGAAACCTTAATAGAGTATCCTTCTTCTTTGCCATATTCCGAAGCAATGTGCATTAAAGTACAGATGGGCCACTTGCAAGCATATGATGGATGATTGTGTGCCAGTAAGTTATTGTTGTCTCTGAGCAACCACATAGATAGGCCTTCTCCAGGATGATCTGTCCCCAACTTGGCCCTTCAGGTCTTTCCAACTGTGTAACCATTGCTACAGTTAATCAAGTCCATCCAATTTGGTGCTGATCATTCTCGTCTTCTCTTTCCTTCCATTTTTCCCAGGGGGATTCACTGGAGAAAGCAATTATGTTTGGAAGAGTTAGTGAAACCAGGCGATCAAAAACACTAACAGTGGTTGGACACTATCAAAGCTGACACCAGCCAGAGCATAGAAAAAATTCAAACAGTTCAAGATCGGAAGATGTGGAGAGAACTGGCCCATAGAATTGTTAGGAGTCAGACTTGCCAGAAAGGATCCTCCTCCTCCTCCTCCTCCTCCTCCTCCTCCTCCTCCTCCTCCTCCTCCGCTCAAAATATGATAATTTAATACTGATCAATATCTCTGGAGTGAGGATTCTGGATTGATTTGTTCCAAAATCAATTTATTTCTTTGACTATCGATCTGAAGATTTCTCAGGAATCTTCTCCCACATTACAGTTCAGAAATGTTAATACTTTTCCTATTCTGCTTCAATGAAAGTCCAACTTTCACTTCCACAGACTGTCCCAGCGATATGGTGATTACGTATACAAAACATCTGTTGTGGGCGATGCCTCTCCATCAAATGGTGCTATGCTAATTGTAAAACACCATTTACCAGAAAATAACCCATCTTCTCTGTTTTCAGTATGTTGTCTACCATTCCAGTGGGAGATTTATGAATTCCAGAGGCAGTGTGCATGTATATGTATATAATGGTGGATTTGTGATACGACAGTGGATAAAATTCAAAATAAATCTGTTATGGGTTTTGTTTTTAATATCCCTTTAAAGACACATTTCAAAATTCAGAGAAAAGGACAATTCTTAGAATGTAGATTAGAAGACCTAAGCAACTCTTTAAGAAGGTTTCATTCTTAACAGAAGTGCTTAATCTGCAAGTAAGACATAGTATTATTAATTGCACAACCTAGGGGTATACAGTCCTTATGGAGACTTTTTGTGCGTAAGCATTAAGATCCAACAAGGAATGGCAGCAGGAAAGAGGAAGAAGACCCACAATAATTGTCTCAAGGGAAAAAGACAATAGAATTTGGTAGCACTGATAAAATTTATTGCCCCAGAATGAATGCAGTGAGTTGGACTTTTGATTTCCAAGATCTGTTTCTTATATAGATATACAAGACCTTCAATATTAAAAAAAGAGAAGGGATTCCAACCACTATCGCCCAAATTGTGTCTGATTCTATAGGGTTTGGTTTTGGCAGTTTTACCCCAAACAATTCAATAATATTTTCTTTTTGCCAATAATCGATACTTTATAATGTGGTGCTTTCTCTAGTGATTTCAATACATTTCCTGTACTTAATAAAGAAGACTGTTTCTGCCTAAATTATAGTTGAAAATACTAAGGCTAAGTGACTTTCGGAGGTCTAGAAAGAAACCACTGAGAAAAATTCAAAAGTTAAAACCAATTGCTTCATACACCTTTCCAGATTCCTCTGTCATTCCTGCAATTGTACGTTTGCTATTGTCCACAGTTTCACTGGCTCTAATATGAACCCAGTATTTTATTTGCAGGATTCACTCTAGGCTTAATTCATTCTAGGTTGGGGCTACAGGAATGTGAGTGGAGGCTTAAGGAAGAGAGAAGATGGAAGCAGAAGAGAGGACATAGACCAGAGCAGATGGAAATTTTGGGAATAACAACAACAACAACAACAACAACAACAGCAACAACAATAATAATAATAATAATAATAATAATAATAATAATAATAATAATAATAATAATAATAATAATAATAATAATAATAATAATAATAATAATAGTTGGAAGGGACCTTGGAGATCTTCTAGTCCAACTCCCCTGCTGAGACAGGAAACCCTATACCATTTCAGATAAATGGTTGTCCAGTCTCTTCTTAAAAACTTCCAGTGTTGGAGCATTCACCGCTTCTGGAGGCAGGTTGTTCCACTGGTTAATTGTTCTAACTGTCAGGAAGTTTCTCCTCAGTTCTAGGTTGCTGCTCTCCTTGACTAGTTTCCATCCATTACTTCTTGTCCTGCCCTCAGGCGCCTTGGAGAATAGCTTCACTCCCTCTTCTTTGTGGCAGCCTCTGAGATATTGGAAGACTGCTATCATGTCACCCCTGGTCCTTCTCTTCATTAAACTAGACATACCCAATTCCAGCAGCCGTTCCTTATATGTTTTAGCTTCCAGTCCTCTGGGGTAGACCAATGGAGATCTGATTGAGGAAAAACAAATCTATTTCTTCACAAAGTGTTTATCAAAGTCCCATCTTATTCACCGTGTTTGGTCAGAAATGGAATCTCCTCCATTATTCTATTTTCTGTTTCCATATTTCATAGGCAACACTCATCACCCCAAAGCTATGTCTGCTAAAATGGGAGACAAAAAACCTAACCACATGGAATTCCAAATGCAGGGATTTCTGTTGGGAAACAAGATCAGATAGGCCCAAATTACAGAATCCAGAAATAAATTACAACCTTGACTTACAACCTTTCGCTTAGTGATCCTTTGAAGCTACAATGGCACTGAGAAAAGTTACTTATGAACATTTTTCACCCTTATGACCGTCGCAGCGTCCCCACGGTCACGTGATCAAAAATTCGGACGCTTGGCAACTGACGTGTGACAGTTGCAGTGTCCCGCGGTGTCGTGCCATTACCTTTTGCAACCTTCGGTCAAGCAAAATCAGTGGGGAAGCCAGAGTCACTTCACAACCGTGTTACTCACCTAACAATTTCAGGGATTCCCTTAACAATTGTGACAAGAAAGGTGGTAAAATGAGGCAACATTTACTTAACAACTTTCTGGATTAGCAACAGAAATTTTGGGCTCAGCTGTGGTCATAAGTCAAGGATTACCTGCAATGTTTGCAAGCAGCACTTAGTGGGGATGTGATGATCTTTGTATGCTTTTGGCAATGTCTTAAGGAAAAAAAGGAGAACCCAGGATATGTGCTTGCCACAGAGAGATGCCATTAAGGGCTGTAATTTGTTGATCTGGCTTTCCACAAGCGTTTCAGCAGTGAGAATGGCGCTGTTTTCTTTATGACCTCATAAAGTCACAGCCAAGAGGCCGATTTAGAAAACAAACTGCCTCAGGTTGACAGATAATTAGATACAGGGGACATATTATATGCCTTTGCATATAAATGCTCTCTGAAGCCCGTTGGTTCATCAGAAGTTTAGGTTAAAGAAGAAGCAGGTATTTCTGACACATCAGAAAGTTATTTTCTGATGCACTTTAAAAAGATGGTTGATGGCACCTTCATTTTCACTCATCCAGAACAGTGTCAGCGCAATAGGGCTTCACAAATGATCCCATCTAGTTTTATTTCTGCTTTCATGCTTTACTCATCAGTCACCTTTGCAGTAAGAACATAACAAATAAATGGAGAAGAAGAAAAAAATAAAAAAAAAGTGATTTGGGCTTGTTTTCTCTTAGGTAATCATTGTGATGGACAAAATTGGAAAGAGCCGATATTACAAATGATAAAAAAGCTCTCACTGTTCTGATTACAGGCTAGCTTCCCCGGCTGAGAGTTGCTGATGACAATGGTAAAACAAAGATAAAAATAAATAGCATTTTCATATATATGCCTTTCAGGTGTGTGAAATCAGCAATATTGCTAGTTCATTTATCTAATATCTTTGGGGCATGGAGGCAGCCCTGCTTTGGTCAATGAAGCCTCGTGTGATGAAATGCTGGTCTGATTCAGAGAAAGGAGAAGACAATGATGATCTGCTGCAGAAAGGGTATCTGAGCCAAATGGAGCTCAAAATAACAGTGCCTCCAACTGGGTTAGTTGATGAGTCAGGAGCTCTGACAGGCTTACCTGATTCGGTTACAAAACCCAAACTGCCTTAAAGCATTTTTAAACAAGAGTCGTTTGACACGAAATGGGTGGCAAATGAATTTTATAATAAATAACAATAACAATAAGTTGGACGGTACCTTGGAGGTCATCTAGTCCAACCCCCTGCTCAGGCAGGAAACCCGATACCATTTCTGTACAGGAATACGGAATGCCGTATAATAATAAATAAATTTTACAAGTTTCCTAGTGACTCTGGTTTCCTGACTGTGCCTGTGAGTTCATCGACAGCCCGGGTTTAATCACTCATCAAAATAAGCATATGCTTAGAGCACCATGCAAAAGGGGCCACCACAGAGTTATTTCCCCAGCTATCATGCCCATATATGTTCACTGCCACACTCAACTTTTGATCCTTTCATTATTTGCCTCGTGTGACTTTAATCTACCTAGAGAAGAGCAACAAAGATGATTAGGGGACTGGTGGCTAAAACATATAAAGAATGCTGGAATTGGGTATATCTAGTTTAATGGAAAGAAGGACTAGGGGTGACATGATAGCAGTGTTCCAATATCTTAGGGGCTGCCACAAAGAAGAGGGGGTCAACCTATTCTCCAAAGCACCTGACGCCAGGACAAGAAACAATGGATGGAAACTAATCAAGGAGGGAACCAACCTAGAAGTTAAAATTTCCTGCCAGAACAATTAATCAATGGAACAACTTGCCTCCAGAAGTTGTGGGTGCTCCAACACTGGAAGTTTTTAAGAAGAGATTGGACAACCATTTTTCCGAAATGGTATAGGGGATCCCCAAGGTCTCTTCCAATTCTGTTATTCTGTTACAGTTTTAAAAAATGCATCAAATTTTCTTTGGCAAGGCGAGTGACTAAAAATTACATATTTGGTTTGAAGGTGTCATTCAATGTTATATTTGTTTCTGTCTCATGATGTGAGTGTTTTGCTTATATCAAGAACCATGGTGGAGCAGTACTGCAGTACTCCAGGCTCCAGGTACTATTGCCACCTTCCCTGCCTTTCCCATTTCCTTCCTTCCTTCCTTCCTTCCTTCCTTCCTTCCTTCCTTCCTTCCTTCCTTCCTTCCTTCCTTCCTTCCTTCCTTCCTTCCTTCCTTCCTTCCTTCCTCGTTCCCTCCCTCCCTCCCTCCCTCCTCCCTCCCTCCCTCCCTCTCCTCCCTCCCTCCTCCCTCTCTCTCTCTCTCTCTCTCTCTTTCTTTCTTTCTTCTTTCTTTCTTTCTTTTCTTTCTTTCTTTCTTTCTTTCTTTCTTTCTCCCTCTCTCCCTCTCTCTCTCTCTCTCTCTCTCTTTCTTTCTTTCTTTCTTTCTTTCTTTCTTTCTTTCTTTCTTTCTTTCTTTCTTTCTTTCTTTCTTTCTTTCTTTCTTTCTTTCTTTGTTGTGTGGATTATTGTGTGCTTGTCATCTGGAATGGTATAAGCTGTAGGTACAGCATCTCTTGGTGGTGATTTATGGTCCCTGTCAGCCGGCACCAGCGCTTTGTCTGCCGTAGCGTGGAGGATGAATGCGGTGCTGTCATCCAGGCAGGCCAGTCTGTCTCTCTCTCTCTCTCTCTCCTCCACACTCACACTCCCCCATTTCATGCCACTGAACATAAACAATCTTTTGTAAACCTGACAGTCACACTTACTTCTTTGGAAACATAAAGCAGAAATGTATGACTCGGTTTTCATTATCCAATTTCCAAGGCTATACAGCAAATGCGCTTGGGAAACAGCAACTAAAGGAGAAGATCAGAGCATACAAGATGGGAAAAAAAAACATAAGGAAGAAGCAACAGAAGGACAAAGATCTTGTTGGACACTCAGCTTAGTGTCTACACGCTAGCATTTGTAATGAGTGTCATCGGCTGTGATGTGATTTCCCCCCCCCCCTTGGGTGATTCCTTCTTCTCACTGTGTTCTTGAAGAAACTGATTGTTTTTGGAACTGGGCTATATACTGACCCAGCCTAGACCACTGAGCCCAATATATTGATTGGATCTTTGAGTCATGGCTTAAGGGGAACTTGCTAATGAGTGCAAATGGCTTCATAAAACAGGATAGGAAAAATATCTTAGATAAAAAAATTAAAATGAAGGAAAACGAATACTTGAATCCATCATGCTCTATCATCATTGAGGAGCATTAAAATGATTTTCCCAGTCCTAAATAACGTTATTAACAGAATATCAGGAGTTGGAAGCAACCTTGGAGGTCTTCTAGTCCAACCCCCTGCTCAAGCAGGAGACACTATACCATTTCAGACAGGTGGCTGTCCAGTCTCTTCTTAAAACCCTCCAGTGATGGAGCACCCACAACTTCTGAAGGCAAGTTGTTCCACTGGTTAGTTGTCCTTGCTATTAGGAGAACAATTAACCAGTGGAATTAACCAGAGGAACCAATTAACTTCTTGAGAGCCAGTTCCGTGTGGGTGTTAAAGCATCAGGCTAAAAACTAGGAGACCATGTCCCAGTCCTGCCTTCGGCACAAAGCCAATTGGATGACTTTGAGCCAGTCACTTTTTCTCAGCCCTAGGAAGGAGGCAATAACAAACCCCTTCTGAAAAACCTTAGCAAGAAAACTGCAGGGTCTCATCTAAGCTGTCTCCAAGAATCAGACATAACTGAATGGAAAAAAAAGAAACAGCAGCTTAATTATGGTCAGCAAATCATTTCTGGCTTTTAGGAAATGCTTAACTTTACAAAGAATCTTAAGTGTGCAAAACCCTTTCTTACTTCAGTCATATGTTTATTTGTGTAAATACATTTCAAAATTCTTTCTTCATTTTGGGGTAGGGGGATTGCAGTTAGTACAACTACCAGGTCGGCAAGAAAAAGAAGAAAAGAAACAGGTGGTAGAAAGAAGGAACAGCAGATTCAGTGTAAACATTGAGAATAACAACTAAAGAAAACTCACCTCAATTTAACTATTCAGACCAGTTTAGATACCTAAATGGGGAACATTCAAACCTTTCCCACTTATATAGGATTCATCCCTTGTCTGTTCAATCAGTATGGTGCTTCCTTTTGAACGGGTTTGGCCCTTGATTCTGACTTCATCACTGGTAATAGGGATGGGTCATTATTGTTTGAAGGTCTTTCAAAGTTTAGAGATGGTCTTCCAAAGCTGATCTTTCAATAGAGAAAACTGGCCTCCCCATTCTATCCAATGGTAGAGCTAGTAGAATGGACACAGTGTTTTACTGAAGAGGGATATTCAGAAAACCCTTTGTATGTAAAATGAAATAGATGACTGTAATCAAGATCATATGCATCGCCTGAAATGACATTATTAGACTATGTTCTGTATATTGCAGATGATCTATCACAAGACTGTGTTCTACATATGATTTACTGCTTGCAAAATCCATCTTCCTCATAGGAATAATGAGCATGATGAGCGAGAGAGACTGAATATAACCTCCTAGCTTGGTTTCATAAATTCATCAGATATTTTAAACCCTGCCTAAACAGCGAGAAAGGGGGGGAGGGAGCCTCAAATGTTATTGGAATAATTGGAACTCTTATGGGTGAAGTTTTTCTGAATCATATTTTAGAAACACCAGCCATGAAAATTCTGCACACTGAAATGTTTATCCAACTTTATCCCAAGGCAGATTCAATCTATGCAAAGAGAGATGCAGACATGACTTTGTTTTTTTTTTAAATTCCTGCCAAGCAATTGGATATAGATACTGTTCCTCCATGTCAACATTATTGAGATGTAATTACTGTATATCAACAGATTTGACATGTACGGGTGAAAGCACCAAAAAGCACCAGATTGGCTTAAGCTTTTTATTTATTTCAGTAAACATAGGTAAATGGCCAGAGGCATCATCCTATGAATGAAGGATTCCTCTCATAGGAATTCTTACAAATTCCTAGTGGTTGAAGTTGAATTTCCATTTCCCGGTAAGAGATAGTCATAGTCATAGATGACTTTTCAAGCACAGCCATCTTTGGGATATAATATTATATTTTACAAAGCATACACAAAGAAACAACATAAACTGACAATCAAAAGTAACAAGTAAAAGTGAATAGAGGTAGAAGTGTGAAAAAGTATAAAGAAAAGGAAAAAGAAATACAAATATATACAAAGAATGAATTCCAACTTCTTCTTCCAAGGATATAAATAATGTTTATTTTTGACTCTTAATTTAAGGCTATAATAAAGTGTCCATTTTTCCCCCAAAGGAAAGGGGAAACTAAAAACAAAATCCTTTTTAAATTTTAACAATGATCAAATCCATACATCAAAATTTGATTTTTCTCCATCTCCTGCCAAAAGTCCACAAAATGCTCCCAATTTAGATGAATTTCTTCAGTGATGTTTCTCTCATGAGGGTTAACTTCCTTCACAATATAGGAATGGTTAATAAAGGTGACAGAACCGGCAACAATCACCAAATCCACACCTTTCAAAGTTGTTCAAGTTGGGAGGCAGTAGACTAACTGGTAACCAAGCATCTCTAAACTCTACGGCTTTGTTTACACAGGCTATCCATGTTACTAATGTTAAGCTAAGTAGCCCAATTTTCTGGATTTGGATGATATTCTGAACCGAAAAAAATACTCTGTGATTGACTCAGCCTTCCATCCTTCCAAAGTCGGTAAAATGGGGACCCAGATTGTTGGGGGCAATATGTTGACTTTGTAAACTGCTTAGAGCGGGCTGTAAAAAGCACTGTAAAGCTGTATATAAGTCTAATTGCTATTGCTATTGCTATTAAATCTGCATATCAGCCTGACTTAAAGTATACAATTGGTTAGTATGTGCTTCAGAATGTCATGCAATGAGTCTACGAACTATACTGACTAAATTAGCAATTGTTTGTACAATTGCTATTTGTACAATTGAACCAGGTCACAAGGACATATTTCCTTTCTAGTCAGTGGTTGTGGCCAGAAATTTTTCCTTCCCTATTTTCCCTTTTGTGACTACCCTGTCAATATTTCCAGACTGATTTTTGGAGGTATAATCCAGATATTGACATTGGAGCCCATGGAATCAGAGTAAAGGGATGACAGAGAAGGAGAAAAAAAAAGTTTATTTCTTTTTTTATATATGGCCCACTGTTAATTCTTAATTAGAAGTGACAGATGCTCCCCTTTAATGCTGTTCCCAACATGTTCTGTTTGCTTTGTTTGGCACTGCAAGATATATGATGACATCATAATGACCTTTCAAGGCTCGTCCGGAAAGTGTTATTGGCATTTCAATGATTTATTGCATGTTGCAGTTGATTACCAAGCCATTTGTCAACATTTTATTTTGCTCTCTATAAAACTGTCTCCTGCATCACAGATGTTCATGGGCATGAAAGTTTAAACAAATACAATATATTGTTCCTGGTTGGCTTCTGCCTTCAATTCCAAGGCCCCAAAGCAAATTTGCTCAGTCCGTTGTAGACACCTGGGCTGTATGACTAACTGGGAAAAAAAATTACAAATGTTGTAGCACACATTTGGCAAGGGCTAAAGGGGAAGTGTTATTCCTGCAAATCTCTAATCCATGATTAATATGGATAATGTAATACTTGTGAAAAATCAAAGAAAGTTGGGTTATAAATTTTGGCATCTAAACCCTTTCATTATGCAGTGATGTCCATTCCAAAGCACACCATAGAAACATCAACTCAATCATATTTTCAACCTGAGTTATTTTGTGTTGGACAAAGAAGTTTGATTGTTCAAGCATTTAATGGAAACATGCTAATTTTGCCCTTTCAAACTGTTATGTTTCCTTTTTGAAATGTGTACAGTTACTGATTTATTCTATTTGAAAAACAAAACAGCTCTTTCCCATCAATTTAGATCCAAAACTTAATAATACTGATGGCAATTAGCTGTTCTGTGAGTTTCTATTACATTTTTTTCCTTCCGTTCAATCATGACCAATTTTCAGAAAGTGCCTGGACAAGTCTCTACAATTTCAATGGCAATGGCAAGGTGTTTTTTTTTTGGCAATAGTTGCCTTTGTCTCCTTCCTAGGGCTGAGAAAAAGTGACTGGCCCAAGGTTACCCAACTGGCTTCGTCACCAGGCCAGGACTAATACTCTCTCAAGTTCTTGTTGGATGCCTTAACCACTATA
This sequence comes from Azemiops feae, assembly GCA_023970755.1. Taxonomy (NCBI): domain Eukaryota; kingdom Metazoa; phylum Chordata; class Lepidosauria; order Squamata; family Viperidae; genus Azemiops; species Azemiops feae. The sequence goes on along the minus strand of JALGBA010000075.1, from coordinate 438,663 downwards.
CCACAATGGCTTTCATCAATATTTCTCCAATCTCTGAAGATCTTTCAAATAAATAGCAAATGTTGTAATTATGGCCATCTATAAAGAACCTATATATTCTTCCCAGTGCTGATTTACATAATGCTGATGTGATGTCTGGAAAAGTCTTTGAAGAATACTAAGATAAAAAAATAAAGAAGAGACATCACCTTGCCAATAAAAGTCCTTGTAGACAAAGCTATAGTTTTCCAAATAGTAATGCATGGGTATGAGAGTTGAACCATCAGGAAGGTTGAGCACCAAAGAACAGATACTTTAGAAGGAGAAGACTCTTGAATTCCTCAGACTGCGAAGATATCAAATCAATCAATCCTAAAGGAAATCAAACCTGACTGTTCTTTGGAATGACAGATACTGAAGCTGAAGCTCAAATACTGTGGCCACTAAATGCTAAAAGAGTCTAATTGGAAAAGACCCTGATATTGGGAAAGATTGAAGGCAAAAGGAGAAAGAGGACAGTGGGGAATGAGATGGTTAGATAGTGTCACCGACACAATTAACATGAATATGGGCAAACCCCAGGAAACTGTGAAAGAAAGGTGGGGCCTGGTGTGCTATGGTCCAAGAGATTGTGAAGAGTTGGACATGACTTAGTGGCTGGACAACAACCACAAAGATTTTAAAAAATATTATGTTGAGGCATGTTTGATGGATAGATGGATGTACACTGGAGAACATATAGATAAGATACAAGATGAATACCCTAAATGCTCTTTGTAGCTGCAGTAAAAGTATTATTTCACTTTATATATATGCCACGGGGAAAAACTGCAGAGTAAATGTTGAACCATAAATGAAATAAATTCAAGTTGGTCTTTGTACTAGGGAGAGGAAAAGACCACCAGGATGTGATCTCAACGTTCCTTCTGGACTCTTTCTTTAATATGCATTGTATGACTTAATTTATTTTCAAATTAGACACTGTATTAAAAAAAAACAGAAAAAAGAAAAATACTCCATCTGTCAAATTGCCAAAGCCTTTTATGAGAGTGACAAAAGAACAACCAAATCTTGATAGGACATTTCAGTACCTGAAAAAAACTATTTTATTGCTGCTGGGACTGACTAACCAATTGCAAATACTGATTAAGCTGTAATGTTACAACAGCATTAAAAAATAATGAGTAGTTATTTCATACAGGAGCAGCTTTTGCTACCCACTAGCCAAATTTAGGGCCACTGGCCATCTGCAGAAGACCATCTGTGTGTGTCCTGATACCCCTATATATGCTTAAATAGATCTGAAAAGGCATCTATGCAAATTGTTGTGCAATAAAATAAAATAAAAACGAAGCACGGTATCAAGGGTTAGTATTGTCAGGCACTTACACTAATGAGAGATTCCTTGGCAATGTTTAATATTGTGCTAAAAATTCAATGAACCGCCCATTCCTGCATACACATGGGACCTCATGGGACAAGCTATTTTAGGAAATCGTTCCTTGGAATTTAAGATATTCTAGACCAAGGAAACTTCAAACTACTAGAAAGTTTTTTTCCTCCATAAAATGTAAAACAACCTAGCAATCAAACAAGTCTAAAATCCTCATACACAGCCCTGCAAATTTCATCAAAATATTTTCCAAGAAAAAAGTTGAAAGGAAATTCTTTTTTTTCATCAAATTGCTTGAAAACTGGTAAAATAAATAGCACATGATAATTATTTTTTTTCTGAACGCCCTTTTATGTTTTGCTGACCATGATGAAACAGTAAGTCTACTGTCTACTCAAGTTGGGATAAATAATTATTTTGGCATCAGAGATTCTTAAAAAAAAACACCTTTAAATCTTTTCCTCTGAGTAAAAAGACAATAATTTTAAATAATACAAAAATACATTAATTGTATAATAAAAATGACATTTGCTAGTCTCCCAAATCATCATAGGTTGACTGGCATTATAGAGAGAGGTCTGCCGTTCAGAGAAGTCATTAGAAATGTAGAAAACTAATAAAATATTATATCAAAAAAGAAAAGAAATCCAAATACAAAGAAAGAAAGAAAGAAAGAAAGAAAGAAAGAAAGAAAGAAAGAAAGAAAGAAAGAAAGAAAATAATCCCTTTTCTGAAGCTGTCTTTAGGTCAGGTTCAAAGGTGAAAATCTACTTTAAAGACCAAGAACTATAAAGTTCAAAAGGCAAAAAGAGAGCTTTGCAGTCACCCATTTGTTGTTTGCAATGGAAAGGCAATAAGACTGAACAAACGTATCCCATTTGGTCAGTTTTCTGAAAGACACACCTTGTGTTTTTATTTAAACACTAGTATTGAATTCATAAAAACGTCATAACTACATTTCAGGCAAATCTCTGTTCCCATTTGAGTTATTGATTTCTTCCTTATAAAGATGATGTACAATTTAGCGCTACCATATTTAATCTGCAGTCATCCTGATAACCATGAGATGTTAGCAGAGACCTACAGGAAATGCCAAATGTTACTTCTAATGTGGTCATCTGGATTGGGTAGGAGTTGGATCTAGCATTAGTGGACTTTAGGATCTGGTGCATGAAACCAAAACTGCTGAAATGTTTCCGTTCAGATGTAAAGGAACTAACAAAGAATACAGAAAAGATCTTGGCATAACATGGCATTTGATGTAGTAGCTCCTCTTGAAAAAAGAACCTTGATTAAAAACCCACAAAACAACTTTCCATATGACAGGAAATTCAACCTGTAGTCATTCAGCTACATTTTCTGTCTCCTACTTTAGAACCATGTTTCCTCTATAAATTTTAAAAAAAAAATTCAGATTGCTCTGTTAGGAATCCCACTTCACCTTGGAGGACTGCAGAATCCCTTTGAAGTAACGCCATCCAAGACAAGTTTGGAGTGAATCAGCTAGATTACCAACAGCTCCTAATTCTCTAGCTCAGTGTTTTCAACCTTGGCAACTTTAATGTAGAACGTAGAACATAGAATTCTTTATTGGCCAAGTGTGATTGGACACACAAGGAATTTGTCTCCGGTGCATAAGCTCTCAGTTTACATAAAAATAATAAGTGATAAATCATGATCATAGTCATCGTAAAAATACATTCATCATAGGTGTATAGGTGTATGTATGTATATGTATGTATAGGTGTATGGACTTCAACTCCCACTATTCTCAAGTATTCTCAAGCCAGGTCTGATAGCAAAGGTCAGAATCTGCTCCCAATTCACCTGGGTCCCAGAATATGGTTTCTGTATGAAGAAGACAGACCTTTACAGAGCTGGCTGTTAGAAAGTGTCAGGGTCACTAATCCCTTATACTGATCTCTTAGGATAAAGAAAATCTATTATGTCAGTGATTTTTGTTCCATTGATTATCATAGATTCTAGAAGGCACTCATCTCATTAATGGCAGATAGATACTTATCATATCCTGAATATGATCCAGATTTTTGCATCACAGATATTGTTAGGTCTAGTAATGTTGGACGCAAGGAATCAGGACCATTCACAAAGTTGCAGCATAGAAGATTTATTCAAACCTATACACAAGAATCTGATCCACTAAAGTTCAACCCTAAATTGGTGCCAGATAAGGTTAATGGAATTCAGGAGGGATTGGACTTGGAACACTTGTGGGAACACAACGACTCTAAGCTGATGACATTCTTAACTCTACCAGCCGGCTCTGCCTGCTCTTTTCCTACAAATAGGCAGACACAGAACAGTGATAAGTTTCTCCTTTAATGCCCAGGATATTTCACTTGTGGGACAGCTCTCGTTTGTTTTGATTAAGCTACCCAAGGCCAACATCTCAGCATAGTTGTGAAATAAAATATAGGAAGTCACTCTGTTCATCCAGCAAATGATATAATGAGTTCTGTCAACAAGAAAAACATGTCTCCTTTTCTCTTTTGCTACAGCATCTATTTGTGATGGGAGAAATTCAAAGACAGGTGGGTAATTTACCTGGAGAGCTGCTGAGCAGGAGAGTAATATTTGTACTGTCACATTGAGCAATAATGGAAAATGTCACATTCTCTACATCTGGGCAAAAGTCATCTGTGATACATTTTCATTCTGATATCGGAGGCTTTGCTGTCTAAGTCAGGGCTCTGTGCTTCTTTGATCCTTCCACATAAAATGAAAATTGTGCTGAGTATCAGTGCTGTCAGACAGCCACAGTGGCAAAGATGCTGACTCCTGAGGCTTATAAGTGAGTCCTTGGGACATTTTGCAAGGTCAGGCCTTATTCTGTGAGCATCAGTGGCTAACAGCACTCTTGCCACTCAGCGATCAATTCACAACATTACAATGCACAGAGATCCTTTAGCTGCCCTAACCCTATACAATACTCATCCTGTTCTTGCGAGAATAGGGAAGATTGTGTCTCTGAGTAGCAGTGTGTCAGCAGCTATCTCTCTTGCATCAGAGCAGTTCCCTTTTCCAAATGCCTGGCATGCAAAACATACTGATGGTCTTTAGCTCTATCTTTGTTTAAAGAGGCCTATGAGGGAGGTCCTCGTGGTCATGCGCCTCCTGAAAAGCACATTCTCTGGAGACCTCCCAAAGCTCTTAACAAATTGTAGATGTTAATGCCTCAGAAAAGATACTGTATTAAATACTTGATGGGACAATAGTCCAATTCACCATAATGTTTAAAATTGTCAGGTCCTGAGAACCAAGGAAGAAATGTAGAAGTATTTCTCAGCAGTTTTCTTTATGGTTCCTCACCTTTAGACAGAATCTTGCCAAATTAAAGTAACTACTTGCATCATTAAATATAAACTATGAGAAGTTCTAGGGATGAGCTATCTTGACCTTCTTCCTCCCAACCAAACTATCTAAACTTCACTGCTTGTTGGCCTTCTGGAATGCAGTCCCTCCCTCATTGCAGTTGTTAAGTTAGTAACATGGTTGTTAAGTGAATCTGGCTTCCCCATTGACTTTGCTTGTCAAATGATCACAAAAGGAAAATTGCATGAACCTGGGACACTGCGACCATCATAAACACATGCCAGTTGCCACGTGTCCAAATTTTGATCATGTGACCACAAGGATGCTACAACCGTATAAGTGTGACAAATGGTCGTAAGTCACTTTTTTCAGAGCTGTTGTAACTTTGAACTGTCACTAAATGAATAATTTAAGTCAAGGACTACCTGTAATTAGAACAAAAGTTATCCATCATTTCATATGAGTTGGTTTTCACTCATCATCCTGAATTTTCAATTACCCATTGAGACATTCATTGTTAATCGGTTAACAAATCTTCCAAATCCAGTGTGGGTTGCATTGATCTGTTATTATATATTGCAGCAATGACCGTGCAAGTGGCAAATAATTTGGTCCATATTTTCCAAAGCTTGTTGGAGACATCAGGAAGTCTCATCCTGATTAAAAATGTATCTGGCCCCAAAGGTAGAAACTGGATATTTCAGATATATTTCAGGGCTGTCATATCCCTATGAAGTTATTACTAGTCTGGGGTCACAGAAAATTCATCATTTGGATGGGAAGTGATTTTTCTGTTCACATTCACTTGGAGTATATATGAACTTCTTTCTGAGCAGGTATTCCGGTGATTTTTCATCCAGTAAGCACATCTTCATTTTAAAAACAGATTGACTAATATCAATCAGTGATTAGAACATTCACTCAATTATAACCTTACCCCTGCCCCTGGGCCTTGAACATATTGTTCAACTTTTATAGTAGTCCCATGATCATGTATTGAAATATGTGTTTATTGAAATATGCTTTATTTTTTTAATGAAGGAAATAAAATGAAGGAGCCACAGTAACATTAATACAATGCAGCTGCAGTTTTCAAGCAACGTACATCCTACCACCATAGTGGAACTCATCTGTCCACATGCCCATTCATTAAGCAAGTAGGTTTTAAAAAGCTTTTTGGAATCCCAAAAGGATCAGAACTGTCTGAATTACAGGGAGAATCATGTCCCATTAGGCAGTTGCTGCAACAGAGAAGGCACCTTTCAAGTTCTCATAGTTTGACATTATTTCAAATAGAGCCGTGGTGACACAGTAGTAGAATTCAGTATTGTAGGCTAATTCTGCCCACTGCCAGCAGTTCGATCCTGATCGGCTCAAGGTTAACTCAGCCTTCCATTCTTCTGAGGTTGGTAAAATGAGGACCCAGATTGTTGGGGCAATATGCTGACTCTGTAAGCCTCTCAGAGAGGGTTGTAAAGCATTATGGGTCAGTATATAAGTCTTAGTGCCATTGCTATTTCAAGAAAGGGATCCAGAGCGATAACTTGGCCCTAGACCAATAAGACTTTACAAATGACATTCAATACCTTGATTGTACCGAGAAAACCATTGGGAGTCAGTGTAGCTCATGAAGCAGAGGTATTACACAGCGCACCCAGAACTGCCTTTGCTACTGCATTTTGGACCAGCTGCAACTTCTGACTGCTCCTCAAGGGCAGCCCCATGTAGAACAAATTGGAGTAGTCCAATTGGGAGGAGACGAAGACATGAGCAATCGCAACCAGGGCTTTCTAATCCATTAATGGAATCCACTAGTACACAAGATGGATTTGTGCAAAAAACCAGCTAGCCACATCTGTCCTTGAGCAGGAGTTCTGAGTCCAAGGCAGGGAACCCTGAGAATCTATTTTGCAGACCTATTTTCTCTTTTCTCTTCTTTGTGGTGGGAGGATATGGCTATTTGGGTGGGTAGATTCAGTTTGGAAACATTTTTTTCATTGGCACTACCCATAATGGAGGAATGGTTGGTGAAGATGGTGGAACCTGCTGAGATGGCTAATCAAAGAAGTCAGTTTAATTATTTGATCAGAGAGAAGACAATGTCTGTGTTTATTACTGACTAGACACGTCTTATGATTTTTTTGTGTAAAACAAAAAACAAACAAACCTGAATTTATGATTTATGGCTTAGACAGGATAGATTATAGAAAGAAGTTATGTTGTAACTATAGAGCAAGAGATAAATTTATAATTGTACTTGTAGCTGTGGCAAAGAAGATCAGAAGCTGCTTCTTGGTACCTTTTTTCTTTTGTTTCTATTTTTCTTGTACTCCCACTTTTCTTACACTTTTGCCTTTCTGTGATTCTTTTGATTTTTTCTTTACTTTATATACTGTGTGTATATATAAGATTGTCTGGGATGGTATAAGGACCACATAAGGAGGGCTCCAAGTTTCCTTGCAGCATTATGATTCTATCTATCTATCTATCTATCTATCTATCTATCTATCTATCTATCTATCTATCTATCTATCTATATCTATCCTATCTATCTATCTATCTATCTATCTATCTATCTATCTATCTATCTATCTATCTATCTATCTATCTATCTATCATCTATCTATCTATCTATCTATCTATCTATCTATCTATCTATCTATCTATCTATCTATCTATCTATCTATCTATCTATCTATCTATCTATCATCTATCCTATCTATCTATCTATCTATCTATCTATCTATCTATCTATCTATCTATCTATCTATCTATCTATCTATCTATCGATCTATCTATCTATCTATCTATCTATCTATCTATCTATCTATCTATCTATCTATCTATCTATCTATCTATCTATCTATCTATCTATCTATCTATCTATCTATCTATCTATCTATCTATCTATCTTTTCCCTATGGCCCAAAATCACTCAAAATCACCCATCTATCTAATCATCTATCTAAATTGTTAATTGTCCTATATATATATAAAATATTCCCCAAGTACTGGGATAAGGTTAGAGGACTGTGCATTAGAAGTTTGACTTGGCGCTATGTTTCTGTTGTTTTTAATATGTTTAGTTTTATAGTTTTAATGCGGTTTTGCATGTTGTTTTAACATTTGATTGGAAGCCATCCAGAGTTGGTAATGAGATGGGTGGCTACATAAATGTTTCAAATGAAATGAAATGAAATAAATAAAGGAAACATGTTATTTTCCACAGGCAAACTTTATCTCTGATAATTTATCATGTTGGGTTATTATGTCTAGTAGTTCTTGACCCTGCCTTTCTTTGGGACTGTTTGAATTCTTCGCAAAATAGTTTTTCCTGATTACAATTTAAACAGGTTAGCTAATGTGTCCTAGGCCTTTTGGCTTCACCAGCATTAGGGCACCTGGATCTAGCATGTTCTCCATTTTGTCTTTGGAGACTTTGGAGACGATAGCTCTTTTTTCTATCATGCTTTGCTGTCAAATTTGCATCTGTTTCACATGCTTGCATCACATTTAATACTATCTGCTAAATTGCTCTGTTACTATGCAGTGAACTAATGATGCAGCAATTAAAAACATTTTGGGGTTATTTGCTAATAAGGCAGATCCATAAAGTAGATTAAAAACTTTCATTAACTAAACTCATATAATTAAAGAAATGTGATAAACAAACAAGTGCAAACAAGCACGGGGATCTCTAAATAAAACACATCCTTGCAGAGTAGGGATGTAGGAAGTAGGAAGTCGAACTGAAACCTCTTTCCATTGTGCCTTGTGAATAGCTGGATTCTGCAGGACTGATTCCATTAATTGCCATTATGTATCGGGATGAGTTTAGCAATTGGAGACTTGTGTCACTCTAATTTCTGCTGAATGGTCATTTTCAGCATCCTCCAATGCCATCCAGATTGGCTAGGGATACTGGGATTTGTGGTTTTGGAGGATCACTACCTCCCTTTCCTTTAGAATAGGGCAGGGGTAGGCGACCTTGGCTCTTTTATGACTCGTGGACTTCAACTCCCAGAATTCCTGAGCCAGCATGGCTGGCTCAGGAATTCTGGGAGTTGAAGTCCACAAATCATAAAAGAGCCAAGGTTGCCTATCCCTGGAATAGGGGCTTGTTTCAAAGTGGAGTCCTTGTTGTTCTCCGAGCTGAGTTGTTTGCTTGCAGATGTATCACTACCCATCAGTAACACTGCTGATGTTACCTAGTTGGGTAATGAAATGCCTGCAAGCAAACATCCAAGCTCAGGAAGCACCAAGGACTCCACAGTTCAACCCCAAGCTACAGATATTTTTTTTCTGTTGGTCTGTTTCAAAAAAGTGAGCTGGAGAAGTATGGCATCTAGTTTTGCAGATGCATTTCTGGGAAGAAGATCCGGTCCAGATAAAAAGTCATTTCAGGTAGCGTAAGATTTTCTCACAGCTAAGCTTCAAAAAAGCACAACAGCAAATAACAGCTAAGCGAGAACAATGAAAGTGGCAAACCCCCCCCCCCCCATCTGCTATTTTTATTTACAGGGAAAGAAGATAGAAAGTCTAAAACTAGACGGATTCTATTTATTTACGATAAAGAATATAGAATCTTAAGTATGTAATCAAGTACTTCCTAATCAGATCTACCCAACCCACTAGACTGGGGAGGCAGGGAATGCTATGGGTCCCCTCTCCTAAGGAGGTCCTCCTAGAGGGACCAAGAAGAAGGACCTTCTCGGTGATGGCTTCCTCTCCAAGGAACATCCTCCCTGCAGAGGTAAGATTGCACCCCCTCTTTTTCACTCTTTTGCAAAACCCTGAAGATCTGGTTTTGCCAACAGGCCTGGAGAACCCAGAGTGATATGGAGCCTATCAAGAGGCTTGCTTGATTGCTATGACTGGGTGTGTGTGTGTGTGGAGGTGTGTGTGTGTGTGGGGGGGGGTTATTGCCTTTTGTATTGCTTTTGTGTTGGGATTTTATTCTTGTTAATCAGCTGGAGTCACAGTGGGTGAGTTGGGCAGCCATATAAATTTTCATAAACAAGCAGATAGATTTTAGTGATAGTGCTTGCAGGAGATCCAGTGGACTTTTGAGGGGGGAAAAAATATCTCAGGTGCTCCTCCAAAACCAGTAAGAGTATTGTGCTGGAACCCATTTTTGTAGTGAGATATTTCTGTTCCAAATCCAATAGCTAATAAATATAACGCAAGATCAACAGAATTTACAAAAATGAGAACAAACCACACAGCAGTGCCTAGGTTGCCTGGACTGAGTCCAAGAGTTCATCCTCTTAACAAAGATAAACTGAGTCAGATTTCAGATTAGGAAACTCTTGATTGTTAGTATATTCACTATATTAATCCCATGCGCCATACTTGGTGAAGATGTACGAGGTGCCCTTGAAGGTATAAGAGTCGAAGTTCTGATCTCCTTGGATTTAAGGATTTCAGAGGTTTAGCACATAATGAGGTGATTCAGAGAAGAGAAACGGGATTCTTTCTTGGTAGATAATCCTTGGGCTTTGCCATTTGTCAGAAAGGAAAGACAGACTCTATGAATGTTGGCAACGCAACACTTCTTGGCTGCTGCAGCCAAACCTTCTTGAAAGGTTAATTTTGCTCTGGCGCAAACATGAAATGCTTACTCATGGGATAGGAAGCACATTTTCCTCCACACACATATCACTGGGATTCTGCTAGATTTCGGAGAAGAGTTATTTGCCAGCAATATGTTTGCAGTTGGACATTTCCATCTCCAAGCTGGAAAACAAGAGCAGCAGGATGACAGCAGAGAGGTGAAGGGGGGGAAACTCCTATTATGTCAGAATAATGAGATCTGTGATTCCAGCACTAACTGGGTCAAAGACACTCACAGTGTGTTATCTGTAATGCTTTCCTCCTGACATTTGGGGAAATTGCATTTATGCAGAGGACACAAAGCAAAGAAGCACAGTACTTCACTAGGGCACTGTGACAGAAGACTGTCTCTTCCGGCTAAGCCCATTCCCCACCCTGATCTCAATCCTTTCCTTTATTTATTTTTCCCCTACAACTGTGATACCACAGATGGGAGAACAAATATCTGGGAACAAGATGGCAGTCCAAAATACAAGAAGTGAGTATTCTAGCTGCAATATTGGTTTGGATTCCTTAGAAATATTCACTAAAGGAAGATCATGAGTGGAACATTTCCCATAACTTAACACACACAATTAACGAAATAATATTTAAACATAAATTAATAAAAAAAAAAATCTAAAGTCCAAACTAAACGCACTAAGAAAGGGGAAAAAGTATTTATCAACCCACACTGGTTCGCTAATAAATACACTACTGTAAATGAATTTATGAATGAATTAAATTTATAGATGAATTAAGGAACGAGGGAATCAGCAACTACAAACTCATTTTGTTAGCCAGAACTGAATCTGGACAAATTCCTTTTGAGCTTGAAAATGCATTGCTCATCTTGACTTCACACGAATGTGTCTACATCCGGTGATGGGTGCCATTTTGTATACCAGCTTCTTTCACTCTGTGCGTTTCCTTGTCCACTTTTTCCCCAACAAAAGAAAAGAAATGGAATTTGTCACAAATTAGATAATCTCTTGAAGCAGCTGGATGAAGCTTTGTTACAGCCATCCTTTCTTTTTCCCTGCTCCTCTGCTTCCTTGATATGCTTTGGCAGTGATGAAGTGACGGATTCTCCCACTTGCTCTATCTTACAAGGTTGGATATTTAATCCTGCCATGAAAGTGACAACTCATGAGGGATTCAGGCTTCAAGTGGGTAGAAATTCAGATTGACATGCTCCAATTTCCATCCTCCAAATGCCCATAGACAAGAGATGATGCCCCGAGCAACAGACGACAGCACAGATGAGCAATGGAGAAGCACCAAATAATAATACTTTGCATTAGACATACCTGTGATGTTACCTTTGAATCATTGCTAGCTCATGAAGCATACTGGAATTTACATTAATAACTACTGTCCAATCACACTTGGCCAATAAAGTATTCTACTCTACTCTGTTCTGCTCTGCTCTATCCTATCTTGTCCTCTCCTGTCCTATCTCTACAGCTATGTGCAGTAAAGAATTTCCAGACTCACTCCAAAGTTTTCTTGGGAACAGTCAACAACAACTAGAGTGAGATGGGTAAAAATTTACAAGCAAGTTGCAATACAACATGGCATGTCTATTATTTTGCTCTTTGATGACAATCACATTGCCTGCATTACTTATGAACCAGGCTTCAGAGGAAACTACATGTGGTCTCTTGAAGTTGAATTGGAGCACCAATACGTGTTGATGGTAGGAGTAATACAGAACTATAATTTGCATTCTTTATTCTTTTTTAATTTAATTGTTTCTTTTATTCTATTTTTATATATGGTGTTATTAATGTTCTGTGTTTTTTATATTCTATATCTTGCTATAGTGGCTCATGACTAATCAACAATAAACTACTGCTATTGCACTAGACAAATGTGGTGGGGGACTTTCTTGGTAGGGCAATGGAAATGTGCTTCTAGTCTCTCATAACGTTTTTAAAGATGGCCATCAAGAGTTTGAATGCAAAGATGTCAGATCTGGATCTTGTGAAACTACAGTATGGATGAACAAATCTGCCATATTTTCTTCTTTCTCCATTTGCTGAGCCTAGGTCAGCCCTCCCACTCTCCACACACACCTGCTGTTTCAACTCCCTTGAAGTTTTCCTATTACATATATAGACACAACTCATAGCCCTGAGATGATTTGCAGCCTGCCAAGGTTCAAGTGTGGCCCTTCCCTTTTCCCCCAGGGTTCTGTGGCCCCTGGCAACAAACCTCCATAATCAGGGACACCTGCAGAATAAGTAAAAACAAAAAAGAAAAACAAATAAAAACAAAAGGGAAGCTGTAATTGTGTAATTGAAGCTCCGGCCTGCCTTTATTTATGTATATTGGAATTTATGTGAATCTCCTGCAGATAAATAAGAGGCTAGGGCTCAGTTTCAAAACTCATTTGCAAAGTTCAGTGGCCTCTTGATTGTGTTTTTTAACCTCTTCCCGTGACTCTCTCTATCCTTTATCCTATTGTCTCTTTATTAGACTTGAGTGTGTACATGTATACGAGAGATAATGTATGTATGACAAGTTTATTTTTTGCTTGTCTCTTGCTTACATACTAATTAAGAGCAGTCTGCACAGGAGGTTCTTTTTGCATCAATGCTTTAATTTGAGCTTTAAAGTAATCTAGTCTGCATCGGTGCTCCAAGGGAGGCATCAGAAGCCTGTGGTCGACATTATGACGAATTCAGGTGTATTTGATCATCTTTGATCAATAGCTTCAAGATGAACTTGTTTCTGGGGACATATTATACATTGCAGAAGTCTACTTAAGCTCCAGAAAAACGACCAAAGTGAAAAGTCATCAATCTATAAAAGAACTACCAAATGTATGATGAACAGCTGTGAACAACCATACAAAGAAACTTTGGGAAACATAACGTTAAGGAGGCAATGACAAAACCATCAGGCTGTATAGATGACTACCCTAGTTGCATCAGTTGCTCTTTGCCCTCCTGGTGGAAAATAGGAACTCTACTCTCAAGAGTTCAGTTCCTTCTGATTCCTTCGGTAGAGTTGTGATTGACTAACAATGATATACCGTGGACTTGCTGGTCTGGCTGCTGATCTTTTAGGCAATTATTTGGGAGTAATGAACACGAATGCATGACATTTAAAAACAGAAAGTCTGCTGTCAGCAGGAAACCGGTGCAATTCCCTGGCCCCTGAGAGAATACACATAGCTTGAAATAATGTTCACTTTAGCACTGTTGTAAATTATGAGTGTGTTAAAGTCCAGAGGGGAATTATTACCATTTGCAAGGAGATTATAGGTCTTGAGTTCTTGCTGTTGCATCTGGTACATGCTACAAAGTGGCCGCACAGGCAAATTTTGGAAGTAGAAGGGAAATAAAACAGGCCGTTTATAGAGCTTCTCTTGTGGCTTATATTGCTGACATTCCACAGACACAGACAAATCACTTTCGGTGGGAAAGAGATCGGGTTGAAAAATCTGCTTCCCTCAGTTGCTTTCGAGGTTTGATTCAATGTGGTTAATGAATGGTGACAAAGCCTTGTAGGTGGGGGAAAACAGATTTCCCCTGTTTAGCTCCTTTACTGCTCACTGAGTATGTACTGGCCTGTTCTTTATGCTTCCTCAATTCCAATCGAAAGAGGTGAATTACCGCCATTCATTCTGGAACCTGAAGATGGGCAGCTGGCTGAAGCTTTTTAGGTATTTCAGTTCATTTGCACCCTGTGCTGCTGATGTGCATCCCCACGTTCATAAAACATAGGGGGAAAATAGATCATCATGACACTGGAGATATGGGTGAAGAAATGAAAACATCTACCTATCTATTCTGTCTTGTGATCATAAATCTATCTATCATCTATCTATCTATCTATCTATCTATCTATCTATCTATCTATCTATCTATCTATCTATCTATCTATCTATCTATCTATCTATCTATCTATCTATCTATCTATCTAGCTCTAGCTCTATCTAGCTAGCTATCTCTATCTATCTATCTATCTATAGCTATCTATCTATCTATCTATCTATCTATCTATCTATCTATCTATCTATCTATCTATCTATCTATCTATCTATCTATCTATCTATCTATCTATCTATCTATCTATCTATCTATCTATCTATCTATCTATCTATCTATCTATCTATCTATCTATCTATCTATCTATCTATCTATCTATCTATCTATCTATCTATCTAGTTTACAAATTCTTCTGTCTCTATCCAGAGACAGAGAGAATACAAAATGTTATACGTAAATCCTGTAGAGTCTCCACTAAATTAAGACAGTAAAACAAATGCAGGACTATAGGCAGGGTTCGACTGGATGAGAAAAATGTTCTGTCTAAATCACAGGAGTCAAATAGATGCCCCTGGGAAATCCATAAATAGATTAAAGTTCTATAGGTTTTTCCTTCCAGCAGAGGCATAATATATTGTCATTGTGACTTGTAGGCATTTTCTCCTCCAATAGAATCTTCTGTATTCCCCTTTAAAAGCCACAATAATTTGTGGACTACAGTTAGGAAATCAATGGGTTCAAGACAGCTCCCCACAAGAGGTGACAGCATCTAGGTGACTATGGTGAGCCTGAACGATCTAGGTGGTTACCGTGATACCCAAAAAATGTTGAGACCTTAATAGGAGTGCAGAGAAGAACAACAAAGATGAGCTTGGAGTCTGGAAGCTAAACCATATGATAAATGATTGAGGGAACTAGGTATGTCTACTCTAATAAAGAGAAGGAATCGGGGGTGATATGATAGCAGTCTTCCAGTGCTTGAAGGGATGTCACAGAGAAGAAGGGGTAGACCTATTCTCCAAAGCACTTGAGGAAGGAGAAGAAGTAATGGGTAGAAGATCATTAAAGAGAGATCCAGCCTAGAACCAAGGAGACATTTCCTGACAATGAGAAGAATTAATCAGTGGAATAGTTTATCTCCAGAAGTTGTGGTTGCTCCATCACTGGAAGAGACCAGCTGTCATTTGTCTGGAATGGTGTACGTTCTCCTGCTAAAGCAAGGCGTTGGACTAAAAGACCTTTAAGGTCCCTTCCAATCTTATGATTCTATATTCTAAGGATTGTAAATAATTAGTAGTTGGACAGAGATCACTAGGAAATCCCAGGAATGAAAGCTGTGCTGGGAAGTTGAAAAAACATCCTGGAAGAAGATACCACTTCCATATTGCCATCAAGACTATGATCATATAGTCAACAGGAATTGATCTCAGGTTGGAGAAGTTGTATGTTTGTTAGGAATTCTCATTCCTAAGCTTCATTGGATGACCTCAGCATGATTTTCAATGGGTATTTCTAGCTATGTATGTATGTATGTATGTATGCGTGTATGCATGCATGCATTTTTGTATGTATGTATGTATGTATTTTTGCATGTATGTATGTATGTATTTTTGTTTGTATGTATGTATATGGTAAATATATTTTCCATCATTTGGGAACAAATTCAGATAAGAGGTATGTTGGAAGTATCTTTCTTTGGTATTTCCTGTTTATCTTTAGTTCACAACATGTAAAAATGTAACCAGTGTTGTAAAATGTACAACCTTACTTTAGGTGTGTAAAATCATGCCTCTTGACAGTGTTAGTGTTGATTTGTGAGTTCCACCATTCTCTCCAAGCAAAAAAAAAAAAGAATGCTGTGTTTTCCTTCTCATGATGAATGGGACAGGGTTGTTTTCCATCTGCTAGGATTTATTTATTATAATCCAATCCCACCTTTTTCCCATATTGATGTTTGCAAAATTTATGCAGCTGCTAATAATGACAAAATAAAACATTGCAAAGAAATAAGAAATAGAGATGGTTCATACAAGGCTCCAACACAGGGACACCCCCCCCCCGAATGTGTCATTGAAATCTTGAGCAAAAGAAAATATTTTTAATCTGGAGCTTTAAAAAAAGAAATAAAATGTAAGTATCTGCCAAAGTTAGATGGAGAAAACATTACCACATAATTCACAGTTAAATGCAAATTTCCCTGCAGATTTGTTTTAAAAAATTGACAAATTATTGCAAAAATAATATTGGATGGAGTAAGTAAGTTTTATTGTTGTAACCATGGGCCAACAATGTAACATAACAAAGTACTTGATGGAATGGATTCAGGAATTTGTTTTAAACATGCTGAAGAGTCATAGAAAGGAAATAGACTTATTGCCTATCACATGAAAACAACCTGAGTTGTCAATCCTTTTTACCACCCCAGGAATAATTTCCCATCAAACACCTTGCAGTCAAAACCAATTCAAGTTCTCTTATCTAGGCTTCCTGTCTAGTCACCAAAGTTTGGCTAGTACAACAAGCATCCCTACATTTGATGAGTCTGCTAGTCTTCACACAGCTAGTCTGTATAAACAGGATGCAAAGTTGGCCCAGTGATGGTGGAGAATCAAATGGTCTGTCTCCTCCAAGACAAAATGCAAAATGGTAGGACAAGTTATTTTGGCACCAAAGTGGGGAAAATCTGATCTTCCTCTATTCGAGAAAGGTAGCATTAGCAAACAATGTTCTCCTCTTTGCTGATATTTAAAACCAGGAGCTTAAAGTGGCTGCTGTAGTCAGTTCAGTGGTTGGAAGTTCAAGCGATGTAGCTCAGTTGCTATCATGCCTGCAATTTAAAACATCTCCATAGGATATGAGGGTGGGTAGACTTGGACAAATTGGTTCAATGGTCTGAAAGAACTTCTAATTTCCCTCACCTTTACAGTCCAGGAAACTGGACTGTAGATGTTTGCCACACCCTCATTTCTTCTGTGAGCTTACAGTATATGACCATTTCCTAGTCTATGGGCCTCCTCCTCCTCCTCCTCCTGTCTCTCAAGGTCATTCTCACAGACCACTATAGTACAATAATAGTTCAGTTTTAAACAGTATCCCCTTTCCCCTTTCAGACAACTGTGGATCCAAATTCCATACAAAGAATCATTTTCAAGGCCATTCTTATACCTGAGTAAAGCTAAGGACACTTCCACCATTTTTCTTCAGACCGCAAGCAGTTTGAGATGCAATATGGATTGTCTTCACTTTTCTTATCTTATAGTGCTTAAATCTCAATTCTGTGCCATACAAAAAAAAAAAAAAAAGGGGGGGGGGGAATAAAAGGAAAAAAAAATTCCAGTAGGCCTCAGTCTCCAAAGGTTGAATGGTTGAAGAGAAGGGGAAACTTGACAAAACTCTTGTCAATTTCAACCCTACACATTTTGTCTGGACTATTAAGGGGAGCCCTAAAACCATCAAACTAGCTTATTCTGTACAGATTCTAAAACTTTGAGGCCCGTCTAGGGTAGAAACAGAAATATTGCACCTCAAAATAATAAACAAATAAAGACCTATGTTGCAGCCACTCCTCAACAGAAAAAGAAAGAAAACCCTTTTGTGAAAATGTCATAGTTCGTATTTGCAGAAAACTGGCCTCCATCATAGTATGTAATATTTCACTCTCCAGTGACTTAAAACCTTTGCTTTTTGAGTTGAAATACTCAGAATAAACATAGTTGGTCTGCAATAGCTCACCAGTAGTTCAAAATAGAGCTCAGCGGCTGCCAAGGATGAAATGGTAAGTTATACTACACAGAGCACCTTAGTATTCACAGAGATTGATGGACATGCCTGGGAACAGGCAGCATTTGGTCTCCATGGAGACGTTTCAGATCAAAGTACTCGTTTCTAAAAACTGGCCATCCTTGAGGAGACAACAGCCCAGTTTTTGAGCACATGCAGAAGATCTCAGGTTCAATTCCTGGCCCATCTCCAGGGAAGAAGGACCAGGAAGGAGCCAATGAGAAAGACATTTGGTTTTGATCCCAGAGAGCATTTGACAATCCTGAGAGACATAAATTTGATCTGCAATTCTGCACGTTTCCTGAGTTGTAACCCAAGCAACTCATAATAACAAAGAAAACATATTAAGCATAAGACAGAGGCTTTTGGAAGGAAGATGGTGGCTCAGATAGGTAAAAATGGGTCCAGTGTTTTGCCAGGTATGAATACTGGAAAATGTAAAGCTCTCCCAGCTGTGCTAAAGTAATTTATGTCCATTCCTCATCATGAATTTGGACAAAGATGAGTCAAAAAGGCAAATGGAGTTGTCCATGCAGAAAATTGGGCAACATGATCACCCCATATGTGAAGCAGTCACACCACCATTTGTAGAAGGTTTTTCCAAGATTTTCAGAGGAAACCAATAAGAGGCACATGTCCTATTGTGCTTTGTCATTGAGGCTCCAACGAGGAGCTTCCTCTCTTCCTGTTCCCCAGCTACATCAAGAGCCCTCCCCGCATGTGATGCCAAATTGAGTTGTAGATGTGAATTATTTAGAGGCATTGGTGGAATATTGTTGTATCACTAGCAGAGAGTCTCAACTTGCAGCCTTGGGGGCTGCCTCGGTTACACACGCCATCTCGATTCTCGCTCATGAATAATGTACAAGCCGAATTACTCGGCATGTAGAGAATTCATACCCTGAGAAAACAAGGTTGCTCCAAAATTAATTTTCTGTACTAAAAGAGCGACAGAAAATCAATTAATCGTGTATTATTCTATACTGAGACAGAGTAAGGGAAACAGTGGGAATAGCTGTAGCTATACATCAGCAAATGCTATATTGGCAGAGTGCTTTGCGGGGCTGTGAGTTAGAGCCAACTTCAAAGGAGGTAAATATTTCCAGCCAAACCTCAGACTGTGGAGTTTGCAGCCTAGCCAGCTGAGCATTTATTCTCTTTTTTGGCTGTTTGCCTGCACATAACAATGGCTTGCTAAGGCCAGAAATGCTTCTTAGGCTTCTTTCTTATGGTCTTCTCTAGTAAGCTATCAGCCTTTCCCTGGAATTAAAGGCTACCAGGAACATTCTTAAATTTTTGTTGAAGGCCACAACCATCACTCATTTGCTAAAGGAGTTCTCTGGAAAACTGGAGACCCTCTATGTCCTAATCCATCAGTCTATGAAGAAACAAAAGCTCAAGAGATAGATAGAACAACATGTTCTGCCTATAGGGGGCCTCAAATGCAATGCTGTCGGTCACTATGAAATAAACATATTTCATTGGACCAATAAATTCAATTAGTTGACTATTTCAGTATATGCCAAAACTAGAACCAAGATAATGTTTATCAAAAAAACAGTGTTTTCTAAAAATATTTATTAAAAAGTTTGAGGTGTGTCTGTGTCTGTTTGTGTATGTGCACATGTGGATTTTACTCTGAATATCAACACTGTTCTCCCATTATTCCCACAATCAGCATGCTAGAATGGCTTCTGATCCAGAATGCCCCAAAGGTGCTTTTTCTAAAAGGCAACTGGATTATCTTGTGTTGTATTTTTCTTTGAAAATGTTTCACTTCTTCTCCAGGAAACTTCTTGAACTGAAGAAGCTTCTTGGAGGAGAAGCAAAATGTTTTCAAAGAAAAACAACAACCCCAAGACAGTCCAGCTGCCTTTTGGAAAAAGCATCTTTGGGACAAGCATGACCTGGCTGATTGAGACTCTCTGTAGACATGGAGAATGCATAATAATGGGAAGGTTCTTGACCATTATGTGCTATTGCAAAATGGCAGAGAGAAGACAAACAAATTTAAGAACAGAACACAAAGCCAACCAATATAGGATTTGAACAAGTTTGGTTCTGCTGAAAACTATAAACAAATATGGGAAATTTTTAAAATCATTCCTTCACTCAGAGGATTTAAAACGGCATCCCACAGAATATATTTACTGGGGAAGATGTGGAATAATAGTCTTTAAACAAATTGTCAGGTCAATGGGGATCGATGCAGAAAAATGAATCATCTTGTTGCCAGGAAGATCATATCTGTCTTGAATAAATAGAAGCCTCATAAAACTCAAGGGATTGTTTTAACAGTGGTACAGATTGGCTAGGATCCAATTTGAATAGTTGATTTGATCAGAAATGTTGATTCAATCTGAGACATCGGTTTTGCCCAGTTTAATGATGCAAATTGATCTGGAATGTTGCATTGATTTGACACTTTGACTCAAAGAGTCAAGTCACGTTGAACTGTTTGGAAAATCAAATCTTGTTTGATTAAACAATTGAATCTGAACTGTTGATCTGATTTGAAAAGCTGCTTCAGTTCAGAGGTCCAATGAGATCTCAGAATTTGCACAGCCTTATATTGTAATAATGCCCCAAAAGGGAGCAGAGCATAAAATTGAGATCGGATGTCATTTAAAAACAAACTAACAAGAAAAATCCTCATTTGTTGTCATTCACTACATTTTATAAAGAGAGGAACTGTATACCCATCTAACTTTATTTTATGAAGTTTTGTTTACAACTATCCCTAATATCCATCCCACCTTTTTTTTTTGTTAGAAACTTCTTTTTATGCATCATTCTCAAATATACATTTTTCATAGGAGTGTTGAGCAGAAAATGATGGATGTTCACAGACTTTATTCATTAATTGTCCTCCATGCCACAAACATGTCAACTCTGATTTGCTGCTCTAGATCCTTTCTATTAAACAGTGCCATCTGGTGGGACCAAGGAAGCACGCCATCTTTGTCACAGCACCTACCCTGTGGAACAGTGTCCCCTTGGGATTCAGGTGTCTTCAACCCTGATAGACTTTTGAAGGCCCCGAAGATCTGCCTCTTCTCTTGGGCCTTCAGCCAGAATGTTGAGAGAGCTGTCAGTGTGTTAATATTTATGTGAAGTGCATTTTGACCTTGGACCTGAAGATTTATGTGTGTGTGCTTTTTACATTATGTCTTCTCTTGGATTTTTTTAAATTTTATTTCTTACTTTTGTCTTTCTTGCTC
Organism: Azemiops feae; assembly: GCA_023970755.1. Classification (NCBI taxonomy): domain Eukaryota; kingdom Metazoa; phylum Chordata; class Lepidosauria; order Squamata; family Viperidae; genus Azemiops; species Azemiops feae. Next base: position 417,586 of record JALGBA010000075.1, on the reverse strand, counting down.
TTTTTAATGTTAGCTGCCCAGGGTAGGTTGAAGAGATGATGGATCTGTTCTCCAAACAGAACGCCTAAATGTTGTAGCCATATAAACTGAAACAAACAAACAAATCACGTACTTTCACGCCAGTGAAATTCAGGGCAGTTCCCCACTTCCTAACAAATAAGGATGAAAATATACTATGGCTAAGTTACAGACAACTGAACAGGGGTAATCAAATCATGTGGGAAACTCACGACTAGCAAAATACTGTCTGCAAGTCATAGGGGGGCATCCAGTGGGTCTATAAAGCTGCAGATGGCATCAGCATCACTCTTGAGTTGATTTTCCTGGCAATGTTATGAAATAGCCCTCTTCCAACTTTATTTTATATATCAATAAATAATCTTGGAAGAAGGCTGTTTTATATATTTAGTTATCTCCCAGGCTAGTAATATTAGCTCAGTTTTTTGTTTTTTTTAATAATCTCTTATTCAAGTACTAATCAGGTCCCATCCTTTCAGCTTTTTCAAGATCAATCAAGTTGGTCTAGGTGTTGCTTCCTAGTTGAGGGAGTCTCTATGGAGACTCGGCTATTTTTCTCATCTCAGAATAGAACATCCAAGAATCATTCTTTGAAATTATATGGAGGAATGAGACACAACTAACAATGGCCACCAGCTTAGATAGCTTTAACATTTATCGACATGCCTGTCAGTGCCTTGAAATCTATATATTATATCCAGAATCAAAAGGAGAATGTCTAAAATGCAATTGCTAGAAAGCTACAATAGATGATGGTTGTCATGTCTTACCCATGAATTTCCCAGATGCATCTGGCTGGCCACTGTGTGATACTGTTTGCTAGATTAAATTATTTTTTGATAGATCCATCAGGAATTTTCATATCTTTCAGTGTGGTGCAAAATCTGACAAGAATTTTAAGAGCTCCACAACCTTCTATGCAAAATATTACTGAAGACTACTAAAGACTTGGTTTTGCCAATGGGCTTGGGAAAGCCAGAGTGGGATGGAGCCCATCAAAGGGCTCATCTGACTGTGTGTTGCCACCGGGGATGGGGGGTATTGTTTTTTTTATTATTATTTTTATTTTTTTATACTGTGTTTTTACTGCTTGTAAGCTGTCCAGAGTCACTGTGAGCAAGTGCGCGAGCATATACATTTCTCAAATAAATAAATACATTTTGTAGCACTTGCACCAATGCAAATCCCTTTAATGTTAATGAACCACAGAAACTGGCTTTAGCAAAATGAAAACACTGCCACCGCAACAAGTAGGTCAAATTCACGGACAAGTTATTGGTCAAGACCCTAACCCAACAAATCCTTTGATGCCAATTTTTTGGTAAATATCTACCTGCTGATACAACAATAGTATTGTCTGGCTGGAAACAGTGTGACATTATTCTACCGGCAAGGCGAAGTAGATATTTGCAGACATATTATAAAAGTGGAATCAGCAAAACGGCCACCACATCTCAAGAGGTGGCCCTTTTATCTTTTGCAGCCTGCTGAGTGAATCATTTACCATCTGCAAGGAGAGGAAAGCTGAGCTCAGTTCTTCGTAGCCAAGACAGAACTGCTCGAGTTGAAGCGCACAGCATCCAGGCAAAGCTGGAAGTGTTTAAGAAGTGCCGGCTGAATCCCATAGCTCAGAGGACATGAAAGAAGAGACGTTGTGAATGATTTATGGCACACTGAGCAACTTGACAGTCAGACTGTTTGAAACTGGTGTCCTTTGGCTTCAGCCCTGACAAGGGGATTGCTCAGATTAATGGCTTTGAGGGAGGAGCAGATTTATAGCGGTGCAATGCCAAGTTCCTCTCACGGTATATGCTTGCTGTTCTCTTCTCCTCCTTCCCTCCCCCTACTTCTCCAGCCTTGCCAAACCACCAGATGTAAAGCAAGAGGGATTTTGTTCTAGAAGGTGTATCCCAGATGCCAAACCTCAAGGATAGAGGCATTTATCAATTCACAATTCCTTAACAAGTCGTTAGAAAACTTCCAGAGTCAGGCCTACTCATGTCTCACCAACGATTACCATCTGGCTGACCTTAATGCCACACAGTTATGGTTCTCCTCTTTCTTTGATGGAGCTTTGGTTCAGGAAGTCTCGTTGTAACCCTTAACCTTGAACATTGTAACATATGTGGGTCTGTGTGTGCATCCAGTATGTGTACAACAGGATTTCATCAAAATGAATCTATAAGCTGAATTTGTAGGATTCTGTAGGAGAGGTTGGAATAACTCTCCAGGAAGATTGGTAATATAAGGGCTTGGCTATTGGCTGCAATGTCTGAAAATGCCATCATCATTTTTATTAAGAATATATTGTGTTTTTCCAAAGCAACATCTATTGAGGCAAGTAATGCACACCCAATTTCCCAAACTTCTCAGGAGGGAGATGTTATGGAGGCTGCAAAAAGTGCTAGCCCTGGGAGGGAGCCTAAACAAGAAACACAAAGAGGAGTACTAGCTCTAACTTTACTGTTAGGTTCCATTAACAGAATCTTGTAAGAATCTTGTTCTCCTTCTGTGGGCTGAGATATGCCAGTCTCCCAGTCGGTATCTCTTCTTCCTGTCTCCCAAGGTCATTCCCACAAAACATTACAAAAGACACTCATAGGATTCCAAGCCATTCTTTTTAGCATCCTGGCTCTAAATTATTGATTATTGGAGTTAATTTTTTCCTACATGGTTTTTTTTAGCGTGCTTGAAATAGCTGAAGCTAAAGTGGGTTTCTCAGATCTGGGCGACAAAGCTCTGGATATTGATAGCTGTCAACAAAGAGAGTTTTCTATATTTTTTGCCTCTATTTAATGATATTTTTCCAAGTCATATCTGGTACGCTTGGTTAAAAGAGACCAGAAGATATGAGGGAGCTAGGCCTAAATTTGGATGTGATTCAATTCTTGAATTGATTTGATGCTCCAGTTTGGCCCAAATCAGTCTGGAATGTTGATTTTTGTACAAACTGACTGGAACAATAACCTACACAACTCTCAATTACTGGTTCTCAAGTCTGCAAATGCTTTGTGAACCATGCTATTGCAATGAATGCTAAGTGCGTCATTTAAATACAGTCAGGATGATTTCTAGTGACTCCCATGAGCAAAACAAATTAGGGCTGACATAGCTTGGTCTCCAAAGTTTTCTGTGCCTCACCTTTTCAAAGAGTGAATCTTTGCCTCTCTTCCCTAGCAAAATTACACCAAATCAAAAAGGACAGAGAGGAGGAGGAGGAGGAGGAGGAGGAGGAGGAGGAGGAGGAGGAGGTAATTTATAGAATTTGGCCAGAACTAGAGATAGCGATAGAGATAGAGATAAAGACATAGATGATGATGATAGATCTATAGATAGATACTGTAGATAGATAGATGTTAGGTATATATATATATATATATACTGTATATATATATACACTGTATATATATATATATACTGTATATATATATACTGTATATATATATACTGTGTGTGTATATATATATATATATATATATATATATACTGTATATATATATACTGTATATATATATACTGTATATATATATATATATACTGTATATATATATACTGTATATATATATACTGTATATATATATACAGTATATATATATATCTTTGATAACTGCAAAAATACGAATCCCGGGCATATCTGTTCAATAACACAGTCCTTGATCTCCGGGAGAAATATAAACCAGCTGTTTATTGTTAAAAAGTTTAAAACAATAAAAACTATTTACAATATTAAAACAACTTAGCTTTCGCTGGTCCCCTGCCAGCGTCCTCAGAGTAAAGTTTTGGGGTGGAAATTACTTTTATAAACCTTGCTAGCCTAACTGCTTACTCATTGACCGTGTGATAGGGCCATCCGTCCTGGCTAACCGTAATTGCCTTAATTGTCCCGCCTCCTCTTTTTTGCACTCCAGTTCTCCAACCTTCCTCCCTCCCATCCTTGTCAATCCCCTCCTTCCTGGCGTTGCCGCCGTTGGCTTGCTTTCCAGCTGCTCCCCCGTACTCGTTCTGGGCCTTACACCCAGATCCGGTGTCTTAGATGCCTTCCCATTGCTGCTCCCCTCCTTTCCATCCCGTTTGTCTGCCCGTTGTTCCTGTCTTCCACTATCTATCCCTATTAGTGCTATTTCCTCCGATTTCCTTCCGCGCTTGGATGTGCGTGCGCACAGCCGTATCCCGTCCCTCTGCCTCGTCTGCCTACGATCAGCTGGGCTATCTGCCGGCTCACTCCTGAATTCACCTCCTCTCATCCTTGCAGATCCTATCCTTCCTAATGTTGCTGCCGTTGGTGCGTTTGCCAACTGCCTCACCTTCCCCCCCTCCTTCTTATCCCTTTGAACCATCCGCTGTACCTGCCTTCCATTATCTACCCCCCTGGGTCCTATTCCTTCCAATCTTTCTGCATGCCTGGGTGTGCGCACGCACAGCCGCATCCTATCCTTCTGCCTCATCTGCCTAAGCTCAGCTGAGTCACCTGCTGCCTCGCCCTCAGTTCCACCCTCTCCCTTCCTTACCGATCTTATCCTTCCTGGTGTCATCGCTCCTGATGCGCCTTCCACCCCCACCCCCACACGCGTTTTGGGTCGCACGGCTAGGTCCGGCATCCTCGATGCCCCCCCATTGGCCATTCCGGGCCGCACGTCCAGATATGCTTTTAATGTCTGATATGCCGGGGGCAATTCTACGTGTCGATTAATCGAGCCCGCATCTGAGAACCAGGCCTCCTTCAGTAGGCGCCCTCCTTTGGAGGCATCCTGGGCGATGGCTTTTGCCCCCATGAAGTCAAATGAGTGTCCATTATTCACCATATGTGTCCATATTTGGGAATACTGCTCCTGCCTTTTGACGGCCAATTTGTGTTCATGTACCCTGGTTTTTATCCGTTTGGCCGTCTCTCCCGTGTAATTACACTGGCAATCCTTGCAGTGCACCCTATAGACCACCGATGATTTTTCCTCCTCTGGCAGTGGTTCCTTAGGGCGCATCGTTTTCATACGGAGTGTTTGGTCGGGTCGGTGGGCCACCCTGATGTTATGCGGCGCTAATATGCGAGCCGTTGCCTCTGACACCCCCTGGACGTAAGGTATCGTTGTCCAGGATATTGTCCCTAGGTCCTCTGGTGCTCTACGGGGTTCCTGGCGCTTACTATATCTTTGGACAAAACTGGCCGGGTAGCCGTTCCACCTGCATACCTGGTGGAGATGGGCACGTTCCACTTGCTTGGCCTTTTTGGTACTGCAATGCGTATCTATACGTGCAAATAACGTCCGAATGCATGCGATCTTGTGGGCTGCCGGGTGGTTGCTCGTGTAATGCAGCATCCTGTCGGTATGGGTCGCTTTCCTGTATACAGTTGTGTGGAGGGTGCCGTTGGCTTGGTGCGTGACTAATACGTCCAGAAAGGCCAAACTACCGTTGGCTTCCTCCTCCACTGTGAATTGTATGTCCGGGAACACCGCATTCAATCTTTCCATAAAGGCAGCTTTTTCAGTCCGTTTAACGATAGCGAACGTATCGTCCACATATCTGGCCCAAAATTCTGGGTGGTAAACGGCCATTGCCTTAGCCTCCAGGCACTGTAGGACCGCCTCAGCGATAACACCCGAGATGGGAGACCCCATCGGCGTGCCCTTGATTTGTTCATACATCGTGTCCTGGAACGTGAAATGTGTTCTCAGACACAACTGCAGCAGTTTGATGACGTCTTCCATCTTAAGGGAACCATGACTTTGCAACCCCTTTAGCTGTAATAGATCTTTTATCGTTGAAACAGCCAGCTCTTGTGGGATAGATGTGAACAACGACGTCACATCAAATGAAATCATGGTCTCATCATCCTGTATTCTCACTGCTTTAAGTCTCTGTAGGAACTCCTGCGACGATTTTACCGTGGTTGTACCATCCTCTACTAGATGCTGTAGCCGCTGACTTAGCCATCTAGCCAGGCCAAACATTGGTGTACCCCTAAACGCCACAATGGGTCTTAAAGGGATCCCCTCTTTATGTATTTTTGGCAAGCCGTAGAACCTCGCCATTGCCGAGTCCCTAGGCCGTATGGCCCTCAGCTCTTCTTCATTCATTCCCCCCCGTCTTTTAAGCCTATCCATGATTTTATTGAGCTGATTCTTCATGGACGTTGTAGGGTCTATCTTGGTCACTCTATACGCACTGGTGTCGTTTAGTAGGGACTGGGCCTTGCTGTTATATGTGGCCCTGTCCATGACAACCGTGGCCCTGCCCTTGTCTGCCGGTAGGATCACAATGGATTTGTCCTTCCGTAGCTCCTCTAGGGCCTTCCTCTCCCCTGCTGGTAAGACGTGGTGTTGTTTGTGGTTCATGAGTAGCCCCGTGACCCGCTGCCTTATAGAGTTTTTTTCTGCGTCGTTAGTAACCATGTTTTGTATTGTAGGTTCCATGGCACTTTTTAACAATAAACAGCTGGTTTATATTTCTCCCGGAGATCGAGGACTGTGTTATTGAATATATATATATATATATATATATATATATATATATATATATATAGAGAGAGAGAGAGAGAGAGAGAGAGAGATAAAGAGAGAGAGAGAAGAGAGAGAGAGAGAAAGAAGAGAGAGAGAGAGAGAGAGAGAGAAAGAGAGAGAGAGAGAGAGAGAGAGAGAGAGAAATCTGATGCAACGTCTCTACTTGCAAGGTACATAAGTCAGCTTGTTAAGGTACTGGTGTCGTTCAGGCATTTCTAAACTATCATTTCTATCAAACCATGCCAGAATAGCAAATTGTTAGGATGTTGTAGTCAAAAACATTTAGAAAGCACAATTTTGAGAGGTGTAGATGAATATCTTAATATCTTAAGCAATATAAACAAAATATTAAGCTGCATAATCAAATATATCCTTCTGGTTGCATGAATAGATCGCCTCAGTTGGATAGTTACTCTCTCTTTTAGATCATTTTTGCCTTCAGACTGGTGGGGACGGTCAATGTGTTGGGTAGAATGGAATCACTTAGCTTTTTATTGGCATACATATTGTTTCATCTTACTGTAGACTACCTATAGCAACCTGCCTTAAATCAGATAAGATTAGTTTAACATTCAGCACTGTCCACTTCATCCATAGGTAGTAGCTGTCCAAGGCAGGTTGCCCTACCAGCAATTTGATCATTTCAGTCAGTAAGAGTGATGGTCTGAGCACATGCGAAGGATGTCCTCCCAAGACAACCTCATTTCTCTTGATGCTTCCACTTGCTTTGAAAGATCCACATGTCAAGCTGACTAATTCAATCTCTGCTTGAGCTCTGTGGAACCAGAAGGTCAACCTGAAAAATGGTATTACAAAAGGAGAAAAAGTGCTAAAAGACAACCAGAATTACTAATAGACCAAAGCAAAATACTTCCCCCTCACCCCCGCTGAGTATTTGAGGGCCTGGGGCTTTTTAGCTTGAAGGTGGAAAAGGGAAAGCAGCATAAAAAAATCATGTACGATATAGAAAAGACAAATTATTTTTTTCTGCCTCTTTTGCAGTGTTAGAACTTGGGGTCACTAAGTGAAATTAACTGTGGGGAGATGAAGGAGCAATAAAGCCAGCAGCTTCTTTTGTCAACGCACAAAGAAACTGTGGAATTGCACACTACCATTTGGTGAGGAATTTAGATGGCTTGAAAAGAAAACGTGAAAAATGATGGAGGATCAGCCTATCAGAAGCTGTGAAACTGAATAAATGCTACTTCTAGCATCAGAGGCTGGATGCTTTAAACCAGGGGTCTCCAACCTTGGCAACTTTACTACTTGTGGACTTCAACTCCCAGAATTCCTCAGCATGGCTGGTCAAGGTTGGAGACCCCTGCAACAATAGCTGTTTAGAAATAATAAAGAAGGTGATTACTCTCCTGTCCATGTCAGTACACTTCCTGAATAAGTATGTTGCCCATGGTATGATCCAGAGTTCTGCATTAAGTGGATCCCTGCTCTGATGCTGTAAGAACTTTTCTGAGTTTTCATGACACCAGGAACCATAAATTAAAGTGTGGTTAGTCTAACAGCTAAAATTATGGTTGGCTAGTTTGTGTATTACCCATCATCCTTATTTTCTTACATTTTATTTGAGAAACCCCACTCCATCCAGTCCTTTATATCAGTAATTCTTGAATGTTTTCAAGGTATTTCACATTATCGTACTGAATGAAAAATGGGCTTGAATTCATGCTGATAATGGTTTCCTGGTTTCCTGGAGCACCAACGCCTCCTCATATGTACAGCGCTGTCTAAATTACAGAGTTTTCTGTTCCACCAAGTCTTTGATTTGGTAAATTTCTTTAGTCCTATGGAAAGTCTGCAAATCAGCAACAAGTGGAGAGAATGGGCTATGTCTGACTTACACAGAGAAACTTGAGGAATGTTTTGATGCAGGCATTCTATATTCTATCTCCAAATATTCAGAAAGGTCCACGTATGCCATACATGACTGTGTTGATATACTGTGTATTTTTTTTTAGATGTGTATAAATAAACAAGGCTGTGTTTAGAAGAGAAGTGTCTCAAAGCAAGAGGAACACTAGCGGGTTTGGCAAAGCAGACAGTGCTTGGAATCAGAAATGTAAACTGTTTAGACAATGAAAATGGTTCTGTCAAAAGCAAGGAAAAGGTGGCTTTAGAGAATAAACATCCTCCAAGAGAACTAATCATTTTTGTAACTCACAAATTATGGGCTGGTTATACAGAGAGAGAGAGAGAGAGAGAGGGAGAGAGAGAGAGAGAGAGAGAGAAGAGAGAGAGGAGAGAGAGAGGGAGGGAGGGGAGGCGGGAGATGAGAGGAGGAAGAGAGAGAGAGAAGGAGGGGGAGGAGAGATAGAGAGGGAGGGAGGAGAGAGAGAGAGAGAGAGGGCGGAGAGATGAGGGAGGGAGGATGAGAGAGATGAGGAGAGAGAGAGACGAGAGAGAGAGAGAGAGAGAGAGAGAGAGAGAGAGAACACATAGACCTCTCTCCCTCCATGCAAGTAATAACCTCAACCATCTCTCAGCTTGCAGTCTAGGAGATCATGGAACAATAGCACTGATGACTGTGCGCGGAAGAAAATTCAGGGACCTCAGAAATATGACAAGAATTGCTAGACCTTTCAGTCTTCTTATATGCTGAGAGCATTTCCATATATCTGGTACCTGTCCCAGGTAATCCGTGCCCTTTACCTTTTTTTCTTTTCTTTTACTTTCAGGAAATTTCTATCCACTAATGGCTGAAAATTCAGCCCCTTTCCTATGCAGTATGGGGGCATTTCTACTTTGAGATCAGTGCTGCTTTCCTGCATCCTATCACACTGTGTTTGGTTTGTGAAGACCAGCCCCTTCATTACTGGTCGCACCCAGGAAAGAGTGCAGTCAGATTTGCAAAATAATAATAATAATAATAATAATAATAATAATAATAATAATAATAATAATAATAATAATAATAATAATAATAATAATAATAATAATAATAATAATAATAATAATAATAATAATAATATAATGATGATGATGATGATGATGATGATGATGATGATGATGATGATGATGATAATAATAATAATAATAATAATAATAATAATAATAATAATAATAATAATAATAATAATAATAATAATAATAATAATAATAATAATAATAATAATAATAATAATAATAATAATAAAGCTGGAGGGACCTTGGAGGTCATCTAGTCCAACCCCCTGCTCAGGCAGGAAACCCTATACCATTTCATACAAATGGCTATCCAATCTCTTCTTAAAAACTTCCAGTGTTGGAGCATTCACAACTTCTGGAGGCAAGTAGTTCCACTGGTTGATTATTCTCACTGTCAGGAAGTTTCTCCTTAGTTCTAGGTTGCTTCTCTCCTTGATAAGTTTCCATCCATTGCTCCTTGTCCTGCCTTCAGGTGCTTTGGAGAATAGCCCCTGGTGTTTTGTTTTGTTGGAGGTAAAGGTGGGGTGGGGTTGCCCCTGGTGGGAACTCCCTTTGAGGAGCTGCCCAACCCTTCTTCAGCCAAGACACCTGATGCCTTGCTATCAATTCCCCACCAGCTCCAAGGGTTGGCTTTGCTGTTCTTCTTGAATCAAGATGGGTCCCAGTTTTAAAATATGCTTGTTCTCCTTATGGTGACAAGCAAATATGATGAGGGAAGAAGGAGGGTTGGATCAGGGCCTGTTGCCTTTTTGTACACTAGATAGAGTAAGCTATATAGAGTAAAAACATATTTTCCTCAAAGTAACATTCAAGGTCCCATGCTGACATTTCAACATTTCTGTAAGGATGTCAAGTGTGAAGAATCAGGATCACACAAAGGTTCCAGTTAAGAAGATTTGTTGCTCAAGCCTATACACATGAATCTAGTCAACTAACGGTCAGTACTAAACTGGTGTTAGATAAGAGTTAATGGAATTCATGGGGGGCTGGACTTGGAGTGTTTGTGGACATGTAAGGATTCTAGGCTGAGACTTTTCTTGACTCCACCCCTTGGCTCTGCCTCTTCTTTTCCTACATCAGGAGAATCACTATCCCCACACCCTAATCCTATACCCTTACTTCTCAATGCATTTATTTGTTTGTAAACTATAAACTACCAACCCCATGCAGGAATGTATTGTATATAGCCAGCCTGTAAACAAAAGTGCACCTGGTGAACACATAAATAGGTTAAGTCAACCATAGTTCAATTAATCATGGGTAAAGGGTATTGTGTAAATAAAGCAGATTTTTTTTCTTAGCCCAGAACTAGGATATTCTCTTTGCAAGACATGTGCTTCAACACTGTGTTACGATCTTCCCCAAGCTTGTCCTTTTGCTGTGATAAGACCCCCTCCTCAGTGGAGATTATGATTTTTGAACACATGCATTTCCCATTCATTCTCCTGGATCCACTGGGAAAGGAAGCTACTCTCTGTAACTCTTATCTATGTTTTTGTATGTGTAGTACTGCAAATGCTGCTGATACTGTGGTGAGTGTGGATGTTGCCATTTTGGTTGCATAAGGGTCTACATTTAGAGAATGATTTTACTATTAGCACATAGTCTAACATCAGCAACAATACAATGAAATTCACTGATTATAGCCTTTGACACATTTTCAAAGATAATTTCCAAGTCTGGCTCTGTATAATTTCACTAGTATCTTTCCTTGTGACATGCAATTCTCACGGGAAATTACACCACTGAGTCAGCCAGTAAAAAGAACTCTTCCTCCCCAGATTTATATCATTCACACTAAAGCAGTAATTCCCAAATTACTAAGTCCACAGGAAATGAATATTGCATTCTTTTGTGAGCCAAAATTAAAGGTTCAAAGAGAAGTTGACCAGATTGCAGATAGGGAGTGGGAAAACCCAACACCCATGTAAACTTATCAAATTGTTGGATTCAGAACTCTAGTTTTCCACGGCACATCTCCTGGGTCCCACCAGATGATGGGATCTGTCAGATCTCACCAGATGGAAAAAATAATAATTGGAAGTAAATGGTCACACAAATAACCTGGTCTTGTCCCATGAAGGGCTTTATAAGTGAAAACCAGCACATCCCAAAGGTGCTTTTTCCAGAAGGCAAATTGATTTTCTTGATTTTATCTTTGAAAACTTTTTGCTTCTCATCCAAGAAGCTTCTTCAGTTCTAACAGAACAGTTCTAACTGAGTTAGAGCTGAAGAAGCTTCTTGGATGAGAAGCTATATGTTTTTCAAAAATAAAGCTAAGAAAGTCCAGTTGCCTTTTCGAAAAAACACCTTTGGGACAACCTTGACAATGATTGAAAATCTCAATAGATGTGAAAACCAGCAGCTTCATTTGTACCCAGAAGCTTGCAAACTAGAGATATTGCCTAGATACCCCTGCATCCTGGGCCTACTGCAGCTTGAAAATGGTCAACAAGAGTAGCTCATATAGGGCTTCCGGTTCCGGATCGCGGCACGCGCAGTCGCACGGAGAGAGCCGTCTCTCCCACCGGCTGCTTTCCCTTCGCCGGTAGACCCTTAACCGGGTCGAAAGTCGCCCCGTAGAGGCGACCACCACTTGAGGAGGCCCCTGCTTGACTGGGGAAGAGTGGCAGCTCTCCTTAGTTCGAGCTATCTCCTTAGGGCCGTCGGAGGAAAAGATCGGCCAGCAAAATGGACGATCACTTCGCCGCACCAGCTGAAAGCCAGAAGAACAACTAAGCGTAAAGAACCCCCGTGGAGAATCCGGGTGAGACCTTTCCTACCCCTTCTTTCCCTAATTACTCTCCTGTCAAAAGCTTTTGTGTTTGAATTACTTCCCTGCTGTGAGGGAGCAGCGTTTGGGCATTCGGGAAAAACAGCTTTGGGAAAAAAAAAAAAACCAGTTAATTTTTATGGACTACTTAAATTTTGGAATACTGAGGGGACCTGAAAACATTTTATTCTTGATTATTATTGTTATAACTACGCATCTATTACTTTGGAGAGGCCTTTCTTCATCTTTTCCAACACGAAAAATAAAAAATCTATTAATTTGGAAAGAAAAAAAAGATTTTATGGTCTGCTGAGGACATCTTGTGTCGAAAAGTGGTACTGCAACTGTATATTTTTTTATGGCTGGGAATGGCTATGACCTTCAAAAGATGATAAGCATAAGATAACTGAAACAGCTGGTCTATTGAAAATTGGAGGTGAACATTTGTTTGATTTCTACGAAATAGAGCCTTCTCTAAAAGATTAAAAAATCTTTTTACTACTGATATGGAACCTAACACACAGCTGGTCTACGAGCTCATATTGGAAAAAATTCTGGAAGCCACAGAGGATATGAACTCTTACTTTCAAACTTTGACAGATCAAATTATAGACCGAAAGACAGCTCAGAAGAAGCAGATTGGCGCCAAAGAGATTAGTGAACAATATGTACAACCTAAAGAGGAACCACGTCAACAACTCAACTATGAAACTACACTGAGAGAAACTGTGGAAACCAAAGAACAAATTAACTTTATACAACTCCAAACGCAATCTATGGAGAAGCCTGATGATCAAAGAATAACTTTAGCGGAGATGTCTGAAGCATTAACATCAACAGAGACTGACACTCAGATACAAGTTATTGAAAATTGTGAAAAGGTGGATAAACAACTGGCAAATATAACATGGAATAAAATGGCTTTTACCATCCAAAGGCTACTAGAAGAAAGGAAAGAGAACTTTGACCAATTTGAAGCATTAAAGAATATGGACCTTTTAATATTGTGGTTTGATGATGCAGGAACTTTATTATGGAAACCGTTATGGCATAGAAAGAAACCTAGAGTTAGATTTAAAAATGTATTTTAAAGTTTTATTTAATGGGTTTAAAAAGGCTTTGATTTTTTGACTGAGTTAATAACTAATGGAACACGTGAAATTTCTAAGAGGATACCCTTTGTAACAATACTTTGTTTTAGACATGATAATTACTGGAGAGGTAAACTTTATTTACTGGTTTAAAAAGATGTTCATAGATATAGATGAATTGATAGAATATATACTTAAATTAGATAGAAATTTATTTGTTGGTTTGATATTTTTACTTTAAGATAATTATTTTGAAATAGAAGGAGAATAAGAGGGATGGGTGACAAGAGAAGAAATGGTATTAATGAAGAAAATATAAGAATATTACTGCGGAAATAATATACCAGATATAATTACTATGTAAAAAAAAAGGATACCCGAAGTGTTAATAATATGTCTATCTAAGGCCAATTGGAATATGGTAATTGTAAGTTAGTAAAGCTTAAAAACAGGACCTGGATCTTTAGAATTGAAATGTGAGTGATATTTGATAGGATTGTTTGAAGCTTATATAGAAATGTATTAATCTGAATATGCAAGACTAAATGAGGGAATTAGAGAGGGAATTTTAAATGAATTGATTTGGGCTATATATTTGTGATTGTTTTTCTTTTTTTTTGGATGTTCAATATACCCACCTCCACGGTGGTTCCTAAGCACTCTGATGTAACCCTTTTACCCCTATAAAAATCTAATAAAATATATTTAGAAAAAAAAAAAAAAAGAGTAGCTCATATAGCACATATTGCAATAATCCAATCATAAGGAAAGCACATATGACTAGTGAACAGCCTCCAGATCTGAAAGTGGCACACAAGGTCCTCTGAGCCACATGAAAAGGTCCTCTGAGCCATGGCTCACACTTGTTCTTGGGGGAGACCCGCAAGTCTAGGATATCCCCCAAATTGAAAACCAAGTGTGTTTCTTGATTCTAGAATCAAATATGGAAAGTCTCCAGGTTCAAATGGTTCCAAAATCCACAGCCACCTGGTCATATTAGGATTGAATCTGAGCCTGGTTCCAGGCACCAAGAGAGAATCTTGATGGCATCACTTGGAAGGCCCAAGGTTTATATCAATGTCTAACCCAAGCAAATCTATATTCTCATCAGATTTTCAGGCAGATGTTAAATAGAACAGGGAGAGAACTAAGTCTTGAGCCATATGCAAAGGAAAGGCTTAGATAAAACCTCTTCCTCCATGAACACCCATTAGGAGGAGGAGAATTACTGAAATAACATGCTTTCCATTCTTAACCCCTTAGCGGTTGCAGTAGGATAACTTGCTGAATGGCAATGAAAGTCACTGAGAAATCAAAGAGGGCCAAGGATGGGTGCGTCTCCTCCATCCTGTCCCTGCCTCAATCATCCACAAGCCCAACCAGTGCTATTTATGGACTGTGACTGACAGTCATGCTCCAGCATATAATTTGTGTATATACTGTTGTTGCTCTCTAGCCCCATCTAGGGGCCGGGGGAGAGAGGGCAAATACCAATCTGTATTGTTTGGAAGCTGACCCGGCTCTTCTTAAGAGTCATCTTCCCAGTGCTTGCTGGGAAGCCAGACTCCATTTTCATTTAGCCTTTGGAAGAGGCAGAAGCAACCAGGAAGAATCCAGCCTAATCCGTGGCACATGTTCATCTGGGGACAAAACCCACATCCCATACACACAGCATCGCTGGTGAGATTTAGATTTATCTGTATTTGTTAATTGTTATGTTCACTAGCAACTCAACACTGCTTATTTTGTATTTGGGTTCTTATTGCATGTATTTCTATTTTCCCCAGTTTCACCCATCCTGTTCTTTTAATAAAGCATCCAGATCTACGCACAGGGAGGATAGGTGGGTTTAGCTGCATGTCGGACTGCACACAGAGTAACGTGTAGTGAGGAGAGAAGAGTGCCCGAGGAGGGAGGGGAAATACCGCCACCTGAAGAGCAGTTCCCAACCTTTGCAACAGAATGCATCCTGAGAACAGTCTTACACCCAGGTTACCAACCCACTAGAAAACCATCTATCAAGGAAGTTGTAATTGCTGCTTTATGGCATGATCAGCTAAATTCCTAATGCCGGCACAGGACATTTTTGCGGAACGCTCCACTTGCAAAGAAAGATCTTCAAATTTTGCTCCACCCCAGGGGGATGCAAAGGATGTATAGAATTACCCCAAATCTAGTGGTTCTCTGAAAAAAAAGTAATTCTTATTCATAACTATACTAAATATTGGATATGTGAGAATCAGTAGTCCTGTCTGTTAAGGAAATATTTATTTTATATCAGTAAGTTGAGAAATGCTACATATAAATTATTTGTACATATACACAGCTCCACAATCTGGGTTAGTTAATAATCCAGCACTTTATCATAGAGAGCTCTGCCAGAGCTTTTGTTCCAGTTAAATTCCTGCTGCTTATTAACCTCATCTTGGGCATCGTGCAAAATAAATGTGCCTTTCTGATCGATAGATTACAGTCAATGGATCTTTCCTTTTCTTTTTACTGGGAGATCTATGACTTCATTCTGAGTAGCCTCCTGCCACTTTGGCATCTTGCTTTCTCTTGCTTTGATTTGCACACTCCTTCAGCGAATTTTCCTTGAAGCATGTTGACTTATCAGTCATCCCAATGTTTTCCTCATTTTCTCTTCTCCTGACAGGTCCTCCTAATGTACTTATTCATTCAATTTAAATAAATTGAACACTGGTATATGATGGCCGATAAGTGACTCACACAAGAACAAACAGAGGAAGCAGCTTTGCAAATAGTCAAATGCCAAGCTAGAATGGAAAATAGGCCTCCCAGCATCAGCAAACTTTAGATGTCTAATATTTATGGCCAATTGATGTCATTAGAAAGCAAATAAGGCCTCTTATGCTGCATTACAAAAGATTAACGGCAAGCAAAGGGGTTTAAGTAGCAGAGATAAGTACAGATGGAAATAAACCTGTTTTAGGCTGGAAATATTTGCTGGACCTCCTCACAGCTTTTAAGATAATGGATCTCTGTATATCTATATTGAATCTAGTCATAAAAGCTTTAAGGCATCTTTTTGCAGAACCAACCTCAAGAGGTGATCCTTTGTTTATATATATATACTGTATATATATTTCTCTCTCTCAATAAATTTTAAAAATGGAAGGCGAAAAGGAGATATTTCATAGTGCCAGGTGAAGCTGTTATCTCCACTTCTTGTATGTATTTTCCCTGCTCTAAAATGCATAATTTTGGAAAACCAGAATGTTTCCTGAAACTGGACTGGGTTCATTGGTCTGGTTTTAACAAGACCAATGGTTTGTGCCACAGTGAATTTTCAGCCTTGACTTAAAACTATTTTCTGGTTGATTCTGAAATCATGTTATCATCACCCTCTAATACAGGGGTCCCCAACCCTTGGAACCCCCCTCCCCCGTATTCGGAATTGGGCTGCACAAGGGGTTGGCCAGAGTGTTCACAACTCAACTTGCGCAAGCTGCAGGCTGCAGGGCACTCTCATGTGTGCATGACAGCTCGCTGTTTGTGCAAGTTGAGCTGCACACATGTACGCCGGTCCACCACTTGCACAAGGGCTGTGTGTATGCGAGTGCAACGGCCTGCTGCTGGCATGGCTGGCATGGCCCAGTTCCCCTCTCCCACTCCCAGCCAGGCCACCAGGCCACAAAGGTTGAGGA
The DNA here is from genome assembly GCA_023970755.1 of Azemiops feae. Taxonomy (NCBI): domain Eukaryota; kingdom Metazoa; phylum Chordata; class Lepidosauria; order Squamata; family Viperidae; genus Azemiops; species Azemiops feae. Next base: position 400,620 of record JALGBA010000075.1, on the reverse strand, counting down.
CTGCTGATCTAAGTATAATTTAATATGTGATTGATTTATTAAATTTATATGCCACCTGATTCCCAACAACTCCAGATTTTTATTAAGCTGTGCGAAACAACTCTATTCTACTTTGTGGCACAATCTTAATCCATAATGTTGCTGCAATCCTATTCATGATAGAACTAGAGATATCAAAATTGAGTCATCCTAGTTCAATGCATTAAGCCTTCATCCTGATTCCATGAATTGAACCCTCAGATTAAATGTGGCTAGGTGCTTCAATCCAGTGGAACGTATTTTTGTACACAGAAGACTTCGTAAAACACCTGGCTTGAAAGTGACATCTGCCATGATTGGTTGCTTTGAAGGCAAATAGTGCTTTGACCAATTCAAAACTGTGTACAACTCTAATTTTAATTCACAGAGTGCATTCATGATATTTGACAGAGGACTATGAAGGAGGTCATCACTAAAAACCATCAATTCATTCATTAGTTTGGTGTTAGCATTCAGATTTTGTACAAAGAAGAAAATTCTAGAGTAGAATAGAACTAAACTAGACTAAACTAGAAGAAGAAATTTCTATTTTAGGCATTTTTAGGCCGCAAAGACTTGAATCTAAAAGTTTCAAAACAGAACGATGAGTTAGGTATTATACCGGTATAATTCTGTTTTGGTATAAATTCTTCCTATATTGAGATTAGATGTGTATCCTTATGTATGTACATACAAGCATGTAAAAGATAATAAGCAGTATTTAATTATGAATTTATTGGTACATTTATATTCTGCCTTTGGCAAATCAAGACATTTTCTTTGATGTTACTCTTAGAACAGTCAGATTCTCAGGTAGCACAGCTGAGAATTAAGACTGGGTCTCTATCCCAACTAATATCTTAACAACTACAAAACTGGTGGTATGAGTGAATATGTTTTTCCCCCATTCTCTCCCTACAATATCCCAGGAATTTGTCTCTGCTTGCATTTCACACTTCCTGAATTTTGCTTGAAATAGGATTACATCTAAAATACAATCTTGAACTAAACAGCTACATTATCCACGCTTCTCCTACATTACCTACGTAAAACAGAGATGGTCGCATACAATCGTGCACACCTAACTATCAGTAAACAGTGTAGATTTCAAAGTTCTCCCCTGCACCCGTAGAACACACAACAGAACCTTGAGAAATAATATATGCAACAGTAATGGTGTTTACAATAGAGATGGCGATTATAATAGGGAATTGAGTCACAAACGTTTTCAAAATTCAGCAGCATCAATATGTGAATTCAGCCATTGGGGCTTATTCAAGAAGCTACAGTTAAAACAAATCACAAGGGACCACAATACCTGGCCTATCATGGCTGAGTAGCCTCTTGTAACAACAGCTATAGAGCAAAATGATACAAGATTGACATCATCGCTTAGCTGCAGTGGATGTGCTTAATGCAAAAGAGGAGGTGGCGTGTTAAACTGAAGATGGAAATGAATGGTTCCAGTTTTCTCGGCCCTGTCTTGATGATTCCATTCCATTCTATTTTTATTTTATTTTATTTTTTCGCCTTTCAAGGACAGCAGTAGAATTGTCACTCCCTCTTCCTTCCAGGATTCCACACGGAATCCTTTGCAAGCTCTCTCTGGATGATTAATTGGCGCACTGCTGTGTGTTTAGGATCCATCAAAGCAGGTGCATGTGTTTCTCCACTGCCACAGCGGTTAATGCAAGCGTCTGTTTTACAGCCCAATTGACAGTCCGCATTGTTCTGGCAGGGTTACAGCTCTGACATGTGGAATCAATCTTTTTAAACTGTCAATTAATCAGTGGACAGCTGTCAGCTCAGCTGAAAGGCCTGAAGGACAGTGCCCTTTCAATGGATTACCCTGGATACTCAGTGCAGTGAAATTGAACACTTCAGCATCAAAGCACTTGTGTTGCATTCAGAATGGTGCTCAGCTCTTCTAGAAGTGGAGGGAGCAAGCATCAGACTGTAAACCCAGAAGCTGCCTTCAAAGGATGGACGAATGAAGCACTGATTTTATGTACCCAATGACAAACTGGCCACCTTAAGTTTAAGCCTGTGCGTAGATGATTCAATGCATTAATATGGTTTAGGTAACCTCCCATTGAACTTCAGGGACTAAGGAAATGGTGGAAGATAAAAAATAGTCTAGCATTCTTAAATTGTTAGAATCAAAAGACCAGCATACAGAATACTGAAAAAGTCAAGAACAGTCAAGAAACCAGAACAGCTTATATCTAACATGGAACCCAAAACAAAATTTAAAGGAGAGAGAAACCTTTACCCAAAATTAGGAACCTTAATTTTTTTTAAAACTAGTAGGACATATGCAAGATGAGAAATGACACGAACCTTTGCTACAACTTTTGACCAAACCTTAGAGATAAGAAACACAAAAGGTAGACATCTGCCTGGAAAGCACCTTAAAATAGAATAATCAATGTATCTCAATTATCTTTATAAAAATGAATAGGACATAGTCTATCATCATCATCTCACCAATTCATAATAGGAGAGAGATTGCCGAAATGATATTTTTGTCTGAGATCTGCTCAACTATAACATGGCAGAAAAGGAATTAAATTGATACATGGTTTTTTCCCATATAGGCTGAAATATACCTTGTAGACTTAAAAGGCAGAAAGCGGCCAGTTGGAAACAAATATTCACCAAATGATGAAGAAGAATCAGAACCAGGCTTAGTCCTTTAATGGACTTCTGAGAATAGAACAGAAGGCAGGATTTTAGAGAGAATTATCTACAACAGGAGCACTCGTCACAACAATGGGTGAGTGCTTTAACCTTTCAGACTGTAAGTTGGCAGGGATGTAGTAATCTAACATTAATATAAAACTTTTTTAAAAAATATATATTTACAGAAGGAAATTTATTACTACCTGCTTTAAATCAGAAGTAAACATTAGTACAATGGCCTAGACGTAGAGCAAAAATAAGGGTTTAAGCAAAGCTCCAATGTATTGGGGCCAAAGATGGGGAAAAGGGGCCCTGGTCTTAGCTTTGTAAGTCATAAAGACTATGTTGTCTGAAAATCCATCCAATTTATTTATATACATACATACATATATATTGTTTTTTATTTTATAGATCAAATTCATAGACCTCCCATCTCACTCACAGAGTGACTCTGGGCAGTGAATTATCAGAAGAAGGTTATTTTTCATGCACATAGCTGCACAACAGCTACATAAATAACACGAAACAATCTCTGTTATGACAAGCCCAGTCATAAATAATGTGGACTATTCCAATTTTTTCCTTTAAGTATAGCAGCAGGCATTTGGTTACATTTAAGAATGGCAAACACTTTTCACAGCATAAAATTAATTCCGGTGAGAAATACACACCACTCCAGGTTGGTATTTAAACAGTGTATACAAAAGTTACAATTTAGCATTAGCTTAAAATAGTAAATCACATTGAACATGCATTTCTGCTGCTGATAACACAGTTAAAAGCTTTTTTTATGTCAAGTGAATCTAAAAAGTCTAAAAGAATAAGCAATCAATGTCAAAACAATGGGCTGGGTTCAGATATAAGCTTGATTCACTCATTAGACTAAGCTATAATTTAGCCATATTTTGTGTATCAAATAATATTTGGCTGAATTCACAGATCACACTATGCCATAAACCATGATTTGTAAACATTGTGAGGTTTACACAATACTGCAAGCCAAAATATGCTGCTGCTACATCATCATCATTATTTCTACTACTATTTAGAAGAGCTGTAATGGCACTGTGGTTAGAATGCAGTATTGCAGGCTAACTCTGCCCACAGCCAGGAGTTCAATCTTGACTGGCTCAAGACTGACTCAGCCTTCCATCCTTCCAAGGTCAATAAAATGAGGACCAAGATTGTTGGGGGCAATATGCTCACTCTGTAAACTGCTTAGAGACGGCTATGAAGCAGTATATACTGTAAGTCTAAGTGCTATTTCTATTGCTATTTTAATGATTTGAGCACCCAGCTAAAGATGCAGAAGGCTACACAAAAGATACACTATCTATCCATGCCATGGTTTTCTTCTTAAACCCAACCCAAAAGAACCCAAGATGCTTACAAAAAACCCCTTAGCTAAAATTATACAATACAGGGAATGAACTCTCCTCTAACAGAGATTGAGCTAACACCAGTCATTTCCACTTAAAAGAGAATATCAGGGGAACATATTCTGGGAGACTGATTGAGTAGAGCTATGCATCAAATATATAATTGGTATATAATAAGGACTCCCAAGTAGGTCCAGAGTTGTTTCACTCGTTAGATTCAAAGCAGTCCAAAGTTTTTCATTGATTTGGATGAAAAACCTAGAGCTATGTAGTGAGAGTCTCTTGGGTCCCCCCCCCCTTTTCTGTGTGGTTTGATAAAAGATAATTTACTTTCCAAATTTATTTCAAAGGAGAAGAGAACATCAGAGAAATCCTCACAGGTCACATATAGTGTTCTGGAATTTGTCCCAAAGGTTTTTTTCCCTTGAAAATGTTTTGCTTCTCCTCCAAGAAGCTTCTTCAGAAGCAAAATATTTTCAAAGAAAACAAAACAAGAAAGTCCAATTGCCTTTTGGAAAAACATCTTTGGGACAACCATGACTTAGAAGATTGAGAGTCTCCATAGACATGTTCTGGAACTTATTTACTTCTAGGTGACTAAAAGAAATGCCATCTTTTGGGACTTACTTTTTATTTAAAAATGACGATAACCCTAAACTCCTATCCAAAGGGAGAAATATAGAATGCTTCATATGTGCTATGTAATAAAGCAGCAATCATAGTTATTCCTATAGAATAGGGTCAAGATTCTCTAATCAATGTGAATTTATACAGTCTTCTACTTCATTGTACAATCCTCTCTTCATTGATGCTCCAGCTTCTTATGAGGGGAATTTTTCCCACTGATCTTTTTATACTGGGAAATGTGAGCAGATAAAGAGACATAAAAGAAAAAAATATTATCAATAGATACCTCCTCCTCTATCAATAATGTTAGTTCATAAACATTACCATAAAAGCTTTCTCAAAACCATCAAGAAACTTATTTCACAGAAGAAGGAACTTTCTGAAAAATCGCAAGTCGTATCTCATCAATTGCAAGTCACATTTCATCATACCATTAAAAAGGTGGCTATGTATGAAGTCCTCAAGGGGTCACTCCATCTTTTTTATCTATCATGTAGTAAATCTAGACTCTTTGTCATCAAAACAAACAAATTAGGGTTTAGAAATTATTACTGATTATTATTTTTATATATTATTACTTGTTGGCAGCAGACTGTAAACTCCTTTTCTCTTAAGTGCAAAATAACTTACCTTTTCCTTGTAGCCTTCAAGAACATATTTTTTCCAGTGTGTAGCCCAAATCATCAGCTGTTCTTGAAGGAATGCTGTTATAGATACATTTTTCAATTCTTTAAATCAGGGGTCTTCAAACTTGGCCCTTTTATGACTTGTGGACTTCAACTCCCAGAATTCCTCAGCCAGCGTGCCTGGCTGAGGAATTCTGGGAGTTGAAGTCCACAAGTCATAAAAGGGCCAAGTTTGAAGACTCCTGATTTAAATTAACTAGGATGGGACAAGTCTTAAAAGTGAGGAGGCCTTCAACAGAGGTTCTTTTCCTCTGGAAATACTAAAAATGGTTACTGGTTGCAAAATCTCAAGAAATAAAAACAAAGGCACACATCATTCTTAGATGCAAATTGGACATCATGTCGTACATGATGACAGTGTTATCAAGGATGGATAGTCCATATGTGTTATCCTCAGTTCAAATGGGAACTAAAAGTGCTTGATTATGTGACCTCTTGGTCAGAATCTGTTATTTGATCTGCCAAGTGTATCCATTTTCCACACATACAAAGTTGTGGAGCTGTTGGAAAATGTTTCCATATGGGCATAATTGCTCAAGATGTTTCAGGAGTTTTATCGATAGCAGGTGGCAGTAATGTGATACCTTATTCAGAAAGAAAGAAAAAAGAAAGAAAGAAAGAAAAGAAAGACAAGTCAAGTCAAGGCAGGGCCTAATACATCTGAGGCAAGGATGGTCAAGAAAGTTCTCATGACAAAGTTGACTTTTCAGTGAAAGGCAGAACACCAAAATACATACCCTTGGCTATCCTGTAACAAACATGAATGCAACAGCCCTCACTCTTTGCAAATTTAATTTCTCCATTTTGTACCTCCCCCCATTCCAAGCAGGATCTCACAGGATCTCACAGTGACTTCTGGTCCCTGAGACCAGAAGTTTTGTCTTTCATCCTCCAAGCAGGTAGTATCTCTTCTATTAGGCTAAATGAGAATGTTGCCTTTCTTCTTGTTGTTGTTCTTTGCATTATTCCCATCATATCATGTGGTCCGCAGTTTTGCACTTCACCTGCCACTTTGGTCTGCAGCTTTGGTGGGGCATATGCCTACGGCTCTCATGACTTCATGCAGGCAGTCCATCCATTGCTTTTTCAGTCATCCTTGGGGCCATTGGACATTTGGGCTAAGTGCAAGTCCCACCTCATGATGGATTCCATATCAGCTCTGACCATATCTCCATACCACTACAGCCTCACTTCTCTCACTTCTCTCCATTTCTTCTGCCAGCTCCAAATTTTACTATAATTGTAATGGTATGTGAAAATTACCTTGGGAGACAAGAGGAAGACCCAATCCAAGGCAATGGTCTGATAAGAGGCAGCTGAGTCTGCTGCTGGGAGAAGAACACAGAACATAGAATAATAGAGTTGGAAGGAGCCTTGGAGGTCTTCTAGTCCAACTCACTGCTCAAGCTGGAGACCCTATATCATTTTAGACACACACACACACACACACACACACACTGCTAACAATTCTGTTAATGTAATCTTACAATAAAGTAGGATTCATTCATCTGGTTATGTTTCTTCTTTAGACTACCTTGTGAGACCGACAATAATTTTGCACACATTTGCCTTCTTTGTGCCCTCTTCTGATAGTTGGACTCACAAGAAAACTTTCTCCTTAGTTTTCTAGTAGAAAGCTTCTAGGAAGCTATCTTCACCCACTGGGAGGTTAAAAAAAAATGGGACTGCATCCTCAGGTTAACCTTATCTCTGTGTCCATTCAGTGAATGGAAATTAACAGAGATGCCAGCAGAAGAGTGTTCTGGGCGACCCAGTCTCTCATCACATTCTCAGCTGGGAATCAGGCACAGGTCTGGATGTCAATATATTGCTTTGATGAAATTGTAAGTGATTGATCTCTGTAAAGTGCCTTTTCCCTCTGCCTCACCTGCTGGCTGTGGAGACATAGATAGATTAAGCAATTATGGATTAATTCAGCATCAGATGGCCTTGGACAATTAGTCAGGAGCTAAGGAGTGACCAGGTGCTTTTGATAAAAAGAAAGTCATTACAGCAAAGGGAAAACCTGGCGATCCAAGCTTGTGAATCAAGCAGCGACAGTTCAACATTTTGACAGGGAAGGAAATGAAGATTAGCATAAAACAGCACCAATTACTAACAGCAGGGCACTTTACCAGAGGCTGAAGGCAGAGAGGGAAATGCAACAACATGTTGGAGAAGGGGGCTTCAAAGAGGGTGGCTGAGATGAAACTTAAAACCAGCTGAGAAATGCACAGATCAGAGCCTCTGTGCCAATTTTCCACTGGAAAATCAGACAACTATCCCCGTGCTCTTAGGTGATGTGCAAGGGAAAAGTGGATCTAAGCTACCCTTTTTTTTTATTTTGAGGAAAAAAAATTAACCTGCTTATAGTTTTCTGATATAGTTAAAGTACCTGCCAGGCAACCTTTCCTAGAACTGGAAAAAGTACTTGTGCTTAAGAAATGAGTTTATGTCAAGCTCCAAAAACCAAGAAAGACAGTCTGGGATTTCTTCTAACCCAGTTTCCTTTATTGTTCCTCACCTATAGACAGAATCTTGCCAAACTAAAGCAACTACTTGCATCATTACTCTGAGAACTCTTATGAAGGAGCTATCCTGACCCTCTTCCTTCCAACCAAACTATCTAACTTTGCCATCTCTTGTTCCTCTGGAATGCAGCCCCTCCCTCCTGGGAATCCAGACTACATTTCTCTACAGTTTAATACACTAACTACATATTATTGGTATCAGAGCTGAGAATAACAGGGAACCGGCTAAGGATTATCATCCTACACAAAGTCATCTTAAACATTGCATATACTCCTGCTCATATGCTGTCTTCTGATCATCACTGCCTCTGCATATATGCAGTGATAACAAATATGAATGTGAGGCAGTCTTGCATATCAAACGTGTCTTTCCTGGGGGGGGGGGTTGTGCAGATTGACAAGCAAATGGGTTAGTGACAAAGAACTGGGGCAGCCATTGAAAATCCTATCCTACTTAAAACAGATGCTGTTCATTTGTAATTAGAACTGGGGAAAAACAAGTTCAAATTGCAAATAACTAAATAAATAAATAAAAATTGGCATACAATATTTCAAATACTGCAGATATGCAAATAGTCCAGACTGGGGCTATTTTCTATCTTCTAGCAGTGTTTTTGTATCTCCAGAATGCAAAATATATGGGATACTTTTTTTTTGCAGAATGGGAAAAGAATTTAATCTTTAAAATTCTCATTTCCACCAATAATAGCTGCTCGCTTTTGTAATGCAGTTCTTGACATGCAACACAAAGCTTTGTGTGGACCCTGAGTTAATGGAAGTTGTGTATCCCAAGTGTAAACTCTAAATGAAGGACTCTTCACCCCAAAACCAGAATACATGGCCATCCTAAAACAAATGCAGGGGGAAAAAAAGTGGACTTTGACTTACAAACGCAAATCGGGCCAGAATTTCTGTGGTTAAGCAAGCGAGTCACACGTAATTTTATTACCATTTTTTTTGCAATGGTTAAGTGAATTAGTATAGTTGTTAAATGAATCATGCAGTCATTAAGTGAATGAATTTGCTTATCGGAAGCCAGCTGGAAAGATTGCAAATGGCGATCACATACCCCGGGATGCTGCAACCATCAAAAATACATGCTGGTTGTCAACTACTGGAAATTTTGATCATGTGACTGTGAGGATTCTTTGACAGTTGTAAATGTGAAGACTGGTTGTAAGTACTTTTATCAGTGCTGTTGTGACTTCGAACTGTTGCTAAACAAATGATCATAAGTCAAGAATTACCTGTAATGACATTCTCAGCTTAACCTGTTAAGATACCAAGCTTCCCAACCTGAGGTTTCTGCTTAAATATTCTTGACAGATGCCGTATTCCAAACTTCAGGAATTTTATGACTGTCTTCTCATAGATGGTAAGTCCTTCCAGTCTTTCAATACTTCCAGTTAAAAGAAACTGCTTCCAGTTAAAACCATGGAATTTTAGAGGCAATAGAAATCTTGATGCCCTTCCCTTTTCAGAAGGTTTACAGAAACATCTCAAGACGAGAAAAATAAAATGCACCGTGTATTGTTTCAATTAAGCAAAGCATATTTACGATAACAAGAAAGATATCATTAATAGAAACTTTGTTGCATCAAATTAGCCTCAATTGCATTAATGGGAGACAGAAGTGAAAGAGAGAGAAGGGGAAAATGGTTCCACACATAAACACAAAGAAAGCATTTTCCTGACATACGTGGGTCCAACCACCAAAAATAACAGAGCTGGCTCATATAGATCGTGGTGAACACATGAGTTTATTCTACAGAAGATCAAAAACAAGTTTCACATGGTCAACATATCCTTCACTGTCAGCATTAATGCCCTCATTCATTACAGCTATTGAGTTACAAATGTTTAATTGGTCCTCTCTTTAGCCTAATCTGGAGCCCTTAGGAGGGATCTCTCTCTCTCTCTGTGTATGTGTGTAACCTTCCCCGCTCTCCCGCCTCCCAGCTCCTTACCCCACAGCAATAACAACTCAATTTGTCATTCCTTGAGTTTCTTTCTAAAGATCAACTAGGAAATCCCTCAATCACCAGCCAGCAAATGGGCAGTAAATCTGCTGAGGAGACACAAGTCTCATTCCCGTCAGTTGACTTGATTTCTCTTGCTAAATATCTCATGGGCACTTGATTCACACTTCTTGGCTTGATGTTGCCATGAAAATAATAATATTTTATTTAAGGGAGCCCTGGGTCTGGTGAGAACAAGACAAAGAGTCAGCTTGCCATTGTCAGCATTGTCTTTGTGAGGGCTCCATTGCTCGCTGTGAGCAAGTTCCATTGACGTTCCCCCCTCCCCAAGTTTAATTCAGCAATATCATCAATGTCAGTGGGAATTCAGCGGCTGCCAGCTATTGGTCATCTGGACCTGACATAAACTCAATAAATACTCTATAACCCTTGACAGCCGCCAGCCGATTAGCCTCAAATGAGTGATTGCACAACCAGCACCTGCTGAACCAAATCAGGCTGTTGACAGATGGGCCTGTTCGGAGCTCTGACCAAAAAGTGAGATCAGTGGAAGAATTATTTTCTGCTCTGAGGAAAGAATTAGGAAGGGTGGCTACAGCAATTGGAAAACTTTCCACATGCCCCTCCTCTCTGCCTTCTTCTTCCTTCACCTCATGGCCCGCATATTCACTGAAAGAATTGTGTTATGGGGAATAATGTGGGCTTTTCGAACTAAACCGTGTCCCTTTTCTATACTATTTTCTGATGAAGTCAAATGAAGCACGGGAGATAGCTTTTGAAAGAATTGTGCATTTAGTGAGAAGTGTAAGGAAGTTGCAGGCATGACTGGGTTCCATTTGAGGGTAGAGAAGAAAACCTGCTACTAAGAACTGATCTCTCCTTATGTGATGTATCTTGTTTTCTTCTGTGGGTTTCCAAAAGCTTTACCACAGTGATCAATAATCTTCAGCCTCAGACATTAGTGAACTACAGTATTATTCATCCCTGATCATTGGCCTAAATGTCAAGGCGTTATTGGCATTGTAAACCGGTAACACTGAGAGTTCAAGCTTGGAAACAGTAAACGAAAAACGACATTAACAAAAAATACCATATTTAATGATGAGATTTTCCATCTCCACATCCACTGTTATTCTTTGCTTCTTACATTCCACTTTGCTTTCTTTACAACTCTGGTTCTACATATTAACCAGATGATTTTCTTAAATTAATTCCAAAATTGGAGCACACAACAATTAGGGGTAGCTTTCCATTCCTTCACAGGTTTTTTTTGTATCTCATTGTTACTTTACCTGACCTTAGTGACTTGGAAGGTGTAGTGAATGTGACATGTAATCCCAGTCATTGTGTCCAGATGGGACTCAGAAGTTCCTTTTTCAATGTCATTCTGAAGAAATAATGTTCTTGCCTAGATTCCTGATGGATGCATCTTGTAAAATGTCTATGGTGCCTTCACTTGATGAATTCTAACTACCTTAGTCTAAGGGTAAAGGTCAACACAAAAAAACCCCACCAACCCCTGATATAATTTATATGTCATTGAGGAATTGCTGCCTTTGATGTAAGACAAATGGCCTGCCTTTATCATAAACTCTACGCAGCTACTTCTTCTACCTACGGGATTGGGGTGAACAAAAGTTCACCAATCCTCATAATCAAGCCTGCTTCTCCATAATATAAAAGATAAACATAAACAATCAGAACAAAATCTTGTTCTTTCTTCCTCCTAACTGCCCCCCCCCCCCGGCTTAAATGACATTTCTGGTTTGAAATGACGGCTAGAGTAGGAGTCTGCCAATATATTGGAGAGAAACTTGATCTATACATTCAGTGCCAAATACAATCACACGTAAGCTTGACCTCAGAAACTGGTGCCTTCTCCTATTAACTTTTGTTTCACACGGAGGTCACAGATTTGTATGTATACAGAAGCAAAAGATAAACCTATGTCTTAATGGTACTAACAGAGAGTTTCCTCTAAGTTAGACAAACTTACCTTTAGCCAATTCCTGCAGAAGAAGGGCTGCGTTGAACTTAAGGATAGACTATTTGATGTATTTGAGAAGTATTTGGATTGCTGTTTTGGCTGCAAATGGTTTGTGTGTGTGTGTGTGTGTATGTAAGTAATTCCATGTTTTTCAAAGCAGACTCGTGATCCTTTCAATGGCTCTTTAAAGGCAGGCAAACCAACATATTTTTCCACAGGTCTATTGTTGATATTTTGGTGGATAGGGCGCCATCTGGGGATATCATGGAGAAGTGGAAATTAAGTTGAGAAGCAGTTGGAGAAGCAGATCAGAAAAACTTGGTTTTGACAGCTATTGAAACACGAACTGTATTTATAGAAATTAAAAATGGGGTTTTCTTGTAGTCTGACATACGGCATGTTTAAGTTGTACAGCAGATGCTCCTTTGCTATGATTGATTTTAAACAGCCTTTATATCCAAAAGAGCATTGCCGGATGATCTTTTCAAAAACTGAAAACATCAAAAATAGAAACAATGCATCAGCTTCTATTAGAACAGGACGGACCCTAAGTAAAAATTCCTCCAGACTTACTCAGGGGGATGGGACTAGTAGCTTCAAAAGGTATTGGATAGCTAACTGAAACCTGTGCGGTACAGTTGCCCAACTTGCAATGGAATGGTCCTAGAATTAGGACAAGTTTCTTAGCGTTTGAAGTTATGATGGATCCTCAGTCACATGATTGCATTTTGGGTGCTCAGCAATTGGTCCGTACTTGCAGATGTTTGCAGCATCCCACAGTCGTGTGAATGTGTCTTACAATGTTCTTTGCCAGAAACGTCTGGTTTCTAGCATGTGCAAAGCTCAATGGGTTGAGCAACAATGAGTTTGCTTAATGACCATGGTCATTTGCTTAATGACCACTGCAAAAAAGTTGTAAAATTGAGTCAGACAAGTAATGTGCCACATAATGACCGACATGATTCTTGGTTTGATTATGGTTATAAGCCAATTACCTGTATTTCAGGCCTAGAAATCCGTAGAGCATTTGAAGTGATGATCCCAATGCAACTATGAAAGGGCAAAATTTGCACTGGACATCACAATGCACGTTTCATAATTTTGGCACAATCTTGATGAGGAATGGATCCCTTGTGATTTCAAGATTATTTTCCTGTTACAGTCAGCTTTCTTAGAGAATGAGATGAAGAGGCTTTAGTCAATAAGAATTAAACATGTTTTCAGTGTGTACTGTACTCTGCATACCAGATTATGCATAATGAGGTTCTTGATGTTCTTGTTATCTCTCACCAGCTGGTCTTTCTCTCAGGCCAATCCTCTCCCTCTGGGTACAATGTATAGCTAGGAGTTCTATAAACAGAGTTCAGCATAACTAAGGATCCTTTGCACAAAAGCTAATCAAGGCTTCTTGACTTGTGAATATTGTGAATAGTTGAGAAATACTCACAGTTGCTCCGCTCTCAGTTTGGTTATTAACCATGCATCACCAAAAGGGGGAAATTGCATAATCCCCCGAAAACAGAGAAAAGATTGTATAAATTGGCTTTAAAACATGCATGTGCAAATGCAAATACCTGTGTTTAAAAGTAATTCAAACAGAAGTACACTATATTTCATTCCATTTCATTCACTCCACGTCCAGATTTAAGTATCTGATGAGCAAATTCCAGTCCACTGTTTTTCTCCTTAATGGTTTCTTAGCTTGCAAACAAAACATTGTTCAATTGCAAAAGTCTATCCTCTCTGAAGTTGGACATGAATCCATCCCGATGGTGTTTTTTACACTCAGAAATGAGTCTAAATTTGCCAATTTAAAGGGGAAAAATGCTCAAGAGTTACTATGCAGGTAGTTCTCAACTTACGGCTATAATCGAGCCCAAAGTTTCTGTTGCTAAGTGAGATATTTGTTAGTTTTTGCCCCATTTTGCGCCTTTTTTGCCGCACTGCACTTAAGTGAATCACTGCAGATGATAAATTTAGGAACCTGGTTGTTAAGTGAATCTGGCTTCCCCACTGACTTTGCTGGACAAAAGTTGATCACATGGCCTTGGGACACAGCAACGGTCATAAGTATGAACCAGTTGCCAAGCATCTAAATTTTGATCACATGATCATGGGGATGCTACAAAGGTCATAACTGTGAAAAACAGTCATGTCACTTTTTCCAGTGCTGTTATAACTTTGAATGGTCACCAAATGAACCGTTGTAAGTCAAGGACTTCCTGTAGTTCTCTTAGCTCTCCAATTAAGTACTGCCAACAAATATCATTTGGAAGGAAAGTTCGTGTAACTTGTAAATAGAACCCGCCTGTCTTCCTGCTGAATTTGCTCTTAGCCGCTATGTACAGTGTCTTGCCAATTAACCAATTAGCAGTTAATTTAATTTGTTTGACCTGAGTTATGGCAGAGAGTTCCTTTGCCCACAGAGTGCCATGACAGATATACAAAGCAAACATTAACAATCCTCTCTGCTGGATCAAGTCTTGGGGCTACTCCAGAACAAAGGAAATTGTGACCAGAACACGCTGCATAAAATTACTCATTCTGCAAATTAAATTCACTTGGATAAGAGACAGATTTTATACGCACATTTATTCAGTCAGAATTAAATGAATGTGATGCGCAGGTTTTGCTTTAATGCTACCTGGGACTGTGCATAGATTTAAAGCTGCAGACTGGATCCTATCACAACATAATCCTGGGGAATTGTGTGTCTGTGTTGAGAACTGATGTCTGAAGTTACTAGCAATCCAACATTTTCAATTAAAGTGAGGGGAGGGGGTGAAATACTTCTTTATATACTTGACAGAGTTTATAATTGGCCAAATCTCCTTGTGTCCATGTTTCTAGTTGCTGTCATATCATCTTTCTTGTCAAACAGTTAAAGCAGAACTGGCAGCATTGAAAAATCCCACTGTCACTTTCCAAAGTATTTAGCAAAGCTTGCAAATGGAGGGATACATTTTCAGTGGTTCTGGCCTGTATCTCAAAAGAGGCTCCCACCCCACCCCCACTCACACACACTGTAATTGCAATTGATGTTTTCCTTTGGCCTTATAAAATGGCTTAGTGGTTCGGAAATGATTTAGCGGAGAAATAAGTATGCAAAATCAGAACAAGTTTCTGTCAAACTCAGAATTTTGGCTTCCCTCGTCAATGAACCCAAAGCATCAGAGAGTGATAGCTGCAGGGGACAAATAATTTTATCTGGCTCTTGTAAATATTCTGTCTAATATTGACCTAGCTCAAATATGCTAAGTGACTTGGGCGTTTTGCTATTGATTGAAGACTGAAAGCTATTGTTCCATCAGAAACAGGTATAAGGAAGTAGTTAAATCTCTTGGACTACAGTGTTAAAAAGTTTATCTAGAGCAAATAATGTTTCTTTCCCCTCATTTTACAAGTATATCCATATTCTTACAAATTAATAATGTTCGTGCAAAGAATGTTCGTGCAAAGATTCTGACACAATCTTAATCTGAGAGTTGCTGGCACGGTAGAGTTGCAATTGTTGCTTCTGAAGCAACTTTGATTTCCATCATTTGAGTTCAACTGTGCAGCATCCCATTGCTTAAAACAGCCATGATAGCGTCAAATGGCATCTGTGAAAAACCTAAATTAATCTTGTGATATCTCTGCATTTCTTGAGCTGTTAGGGCAGGGGTGTCAAACTGGTGGCCCATGGGCCGGACCACGTCATGTGCAGGCCACGCCCATCCTGGCTCTGCAAAGGCAAAAAAAGTTGCGATATGTCACGAAACGTCATGTGACGTGATCTAGTTTTACACCCGTGTGTTAGGGCTTTCATTTGAACTCCTTCCTTTCTGGAACACATGGGTCAGGCAGATACTACCTGCAAGAGATGGTTTTTAAGGTCTTTTGGAACTAAGCCATACAGCATTTTGTAGGTGATAACAGCATTTTGAACTGGGTTAGAAGTTAGCTGATAACCAATGCTATGATTGGAGAATTGATGCTATATGACACGAGCAGCTTTGACCCATGAAAATGCTGACTACTACATTTTGCACCAACTGCAATTTTTGAGCCATCTTCAGAAAAGCCCCACGAACAGCACAGCGACAGCCATAGTGACAGCTGCTCTCCATCCTAAGGTGCAAGTCCACAATTTGAGATTCTTCTGGATCTATAATACTTGGATCTGTATACAGCTAGTAGGAACTCTGGCTGGGTTTGTGGGTCAATTTGGCTGGACTGAGACTGTGAAGCCCTGGCAACAATGACACATTCCTCCTTACCATACCTTGACTTCTGGAGTTTAACCAGAGGCAGTATGGTTAGTACTAACAAAGGACTGTTCCTTCAAGAAGGGCTAGTAAACTATAAATATCTTATACTTACAGAGGAATGAGAAAAAAAAGTACCATCATTCGTAATATCCATCAAAGTGTAAGAGCCAATCTCCACTTCTGCTAAGAAACCATTACTCTTCAATATAACTTAGCCTTTTTAAAAAAACATTTTGCTTCTTATGGGTTAAGGAAAAAATACAAAGTAGGCAATGTGAGTTCAAACTGTATTTCATCCTTCATTTTAATCTTTTCTTACTTCTGTTATTAAGTGACAACAAATAAAGGTTGACATGATGAGTTAACTCAAAACATGGTCTGCAGGAACTTCATCCCGCAGAAACCCTCCAGGACTTAATATAAATGCATATCTTATGTTCTCTCTCTCTCTCTCTCTCTCTCTCTCTCTCTCTCTCTCTCTCTCTCTCTCTCTCTCTCTCTCTCTCTCTCTCTCTCTCTCTCTCTCTCCAGCCGTCTGTCCATCCATCCATCTTCAGTTGCAGTGATAAATGCTGCCTATTAAGTACCTGCTACTTTTGATTTCACAATCTTAAGCACTAAATTAGGTTGAGAAATAATGACTGGTCCAAGTGAATTTCATGACCATGTAGAAATTGGAAATGAGCTTCGTTTTCCTTATCCCTGTTTGTATTAATAGAGTTAAGTTCTGGTCTAATGGCTTTTTAAAAAGTCCACAGAAAATCTAGTCACTCTTTCTGTTTGTTCAAAGCACGCATCTTCTCTTTATTTATGCAGTTGTTGACAGAAATGTTTTTTTCCCTATCATTCTTTGTCACATACATTTTTGCAGTGCTTCAATATACATTTCACTGCTGTAAACACTTCTAAAAATATAACTTCCACTCTTCTGTATGCAACTTCGCCTACAGTATGCTTTTCCAGTGTACTTTTTCATTTCTTTTAAATGTTTCTTTGGGGAGAGTTGTGGACCAGCAGAGTTTTTGCTTGATGCTAGCATCAGCACTTTATCACAACACACTGAGGGTTCTTTTCAAAAGAAAAAGGGAAAGTAAGTTGTTAACCGTACAGATGTTCTCTTGGAAGCTAATAGCAATTGATGCTCACCCCTTTCTACATCACAGTATAAACTCCTTGCTGTATCAACTATATTTGCCAAGTCCACTGTTTTCTTTTTCATCCAGCCTCCCTGTGTGTCCTCTGTTTGTGTAAATGACTCCCAAGGAGCACCAGCAGCCCCATGTCACAGCACTGGTATTATTATAATTTCTTAAAAGTTTCTCCTGTAGACTGCTGTGCTGGTGACATTTCCCTCAAATTGCAATAACTAACCTGTCACAGGCTACAAACGCCAACAATGCAAAGCCATGTGGGGTTGACTTAATAAACCTCATTTACATTCATTTTGATTCACTCAGGCATCGAAAAACATTTCAACGGGGGAAGGGAAGGGGGAAAAAATAACTAGGAGCCTCTTCAGGCTGACATGATGTTTGCTGATACGATATGAGCGGGCTTAATAGCTGTGTGGATGCAAACATGTATTCTGTACAATATTTGCAAATACTTTTTTATTTAGCTGCAAATTGTTTCTTGCACTGGCTGTGCAGCTGAAGTCCTGTTGATAGGCGTTCTCCACCCACCCACCAATCCACCTGCCACCAGCTGCTTTATTATCTGAGCTGGGCTTGAGAATGTGCCTATAGTTACGGGCCACAAGGTCAAACAGCCATTTTATATTAGAAGTAATTGCACTGAGGAATTGATTGCTATCATTTTCAACCCGACCATTCCTTACACTTATTGGGATTCGGGTGGAACTCGATCAATCTTTCACTTATCTTTTGAGGTCCTTCACATGCAATAGGTGGGACCGAATTCTCCAAGGGGGTAACAGTTACAGCTATAGACTGTTCCCCCCATGCAAAAGGCAAACAGATTCCTCTTCTCCTAGACGTTTAATTTTGCAGATGTTAAAAGAGTGGCTTTAAGGGGCTGCTCTGTCTCAGAGCAAAAGATTTAACATGCTGCATAATTTTTTTTTCCTTGGCTGTTAATTATTGACAGTGTTTTTATTATTTTATGTTTTTTAAAGTAAAATTAAAAAAAAAACTTTTCATGCTTTAAATAGTTCTGAAATGTATCCCATAAATGGTTATTGGGCATA
Source organism: Azemiops feae (assembly GCA_023970755.1). NCBI lineage: Eukaryota > Metazoa > Chordata > Lepidosauria > Squamata > Viperidae > Azemiops > Azemiops feae. Next base: position 382,275 of record JALGBA010000075.1, on the reverse strand, counting down.
ATAATAATAATAATAATAATAATAATAATAATAATAATAATAATAATAATAATAATAATAATAATAATAATAATAATAATAATAATAATAATAATAATAATAATAATAATGTACCAGGAGGTACAGGTAATTGCTGTACCAGGAGATGCCAGAGTCGAAGAAAAAGAACTGAAAAAAATTACAAAATATCGTGACCTGGCCATCGAAACTGCGCGATTATGGATGAAACGTGTAACAGTGGTACCCATTGTCATCGGGGCACTGGGAACTATGTCAAAAAACTTCGCAAAACACATCAAGAAACTGCAGCTTCCTGCAATAACTCCAGCAATGTTACAAAAAACTGTGCTACTCGGAACATCTTATATTTTAAGAAGGTACCTGGTTGACACCTAGGATGCTGGTAGCAACCCGTGTCAACCGTCAGCACCAGCCAATTTGAATGTTCAGTTGACTGAGGTTCATGTTTAATGAATAAAAGATAATAATAATAATAATAATAATCCAATCCCAAAACAACTGGAGCACCACTTGAACACCATTGGCATTGACAAATTCACCATTAGTCAATTGCAAAAGGCGGCCTTACTAGGAATTGCTTCCATCCTGCGATGATATCTGTAACACCATCAAACATCCACATCTGCCTATCCCAGGTCCTTGGTAAGGACTTGATAGGTAGACAAAAATGCCAAATCCAGTTTGAACATGTGGCTGACTCTGTGATGATCAACAACAACAACAACAACAACAACAACAACAACAACAACAACAACAACAATAATAATAATAATAATAATAATAATAATAATATAACAACAATAAAGTTGGAAGGGACCTTGGAGATCATCTAGTCTAACCCCCTGCTCAGACAGGAAACCCTATACCATTTCAGACAAGTGACTATCCAGTCTCTTCTTAAAAACTTCCAGTGTTGGAGCATTCACCGTTTCTGGAGGCAGGTTGTTCCACCAATTAATTGTTCTAACTGTCAGGAAATTTCTCCTTAGTTCTAGTTGCTTCTCTCTTTGGTTAGTTTCCATCCGTTGCTTCTTATCTTGCCTTCAGGTGCTTTGGAGAAGTAGGAGAATCCTTACTGATGAAATGGGGTGGAATGGAACCAAACTCCTGCAAGGTTTATTCATTCTGCTTTGCCATGTTTGGCGTGGGACAGGGTACAAATATGTTTGGACGATGGCCTCAGTGATGACCCTAGCACTGCTCAGTCCATGTTCTGGGGAAAGCATGTAGTTAGTGCAGAGAATGTTGGATTATTGAATCCCAGGTTCACTATGAAGGAGTAACATGGTCCAGGGCTGTTATGTATGGCTAACAGCTATGTTGGGTCTTTTAGTCCAGTCAAGGACCAAGTCCCAAAGGTCTCTTGACAGACTATTTCTTTAAAAAATGGGGTATCTCTCCACCTTTCCCTACTTTTATTTGTAGGCTTAGACACCTGCCGGTCGCACCAGAAAGCTATGAGAGAAATCTTCACTCATACAGCTCAACACAAATAATGTTGTGAGGAAATACAAATAGCTTTGGTTAATTATGAATGTCAGTCAAATCTCTTCCTAGCTTCCTCAGTTCTTGTCTATAGGAAAATAAATGCCAACAGCAAGACTATGGTTACAAAGGGAAAAATGGTCACCGCAATGCTGTCATTGTAACCTGAATTCCCTTCAAAAAGCCTGGAAGTAGATCAGAGGGCAATAAAAGACCTCTGTTGGTTTACTTCAAGATCCCATGGAGAACAGCTGCTGTTCTAATAATAATAATAATAATAATAATAATAATAATAATAATAATAATAATAATAATAATAATAATAATAATAATAATAATAATAATAATAATAATAATAATAATAATAATAATAATAATAATAATAATAATAAGTTGGAAGGGACCTTGGAGGTCATCTAGTCCAACCCCTGCTCAGGCAGGAAACCCTATACCATTTCAGACAAATGGCTGTCCAGTCTCTTCTTAAAAACTTCCAGTGTTGGAGCATTCACCGCTTCTGGAGGCAGGTTGTTCCACTGGTTAATTGTTCTAACTGTCAGGAAGTTTCTCCTTTCTTCTTGGAAGTGGTATGACTATATCCAGGCCAATCAAGCCAATTGTCTAATTTGTAGCTACTGGCACTAAGGAAAATGAATGTTTCTTATTCCTTTTTTCATTGTTCATGTGGCCAACAAACAACAAGCCCAAACAGAAGCTTTTCTAGACCTAATCCATTCCTATCTTTCAGTCTTTTATTCTTGACTTTTAGCTCCAGTTCTGATTCCTCATTTTCTCTAGCTTCAGTTTCCAGGGACAGCTCCACAAATTGTTTAGGCACCAGCACTATTGTACATATATTGTGCATTCCCATGCACAGCAAAAATCACAAACAAAGTCCTAGTCCATATCTCACCAAAAATATCACCCGAAGCCAAGACCATCATACAAAGGCTGTCATATTTTGGCCATGATTAAAAAGTCAATCATGCTGAGAGAAACCATTAATTGGACACTATAAAGATTGACACTGGGATGACCATGGTGGATCTGAGGTGGATCTGAGGGAAGGGGTGTGAGACAGAAGGTCCTGATCTATAGAATGACTGAGAGTCAGATACAACTGAATGGCTAATGATGAGGACTATTATAATATATTGCACAAATCCCAAATGCTGCAATTATTTTGTCCAATGGTGACGTACCTGGGTTCCATTGTAGTATGGCAAAACTGATTCATTTCACTGCTGTTTTAAAGTAATTGGCTACACATGAAATCTTCAGGAAAAAGAGTTGATACTGTACGTAACAGCCAGAAACCTAAACTAAGACAGGGGGCTCCGAAATCAAAGGTGTTCAAAACCCCCAAAACCTTATTCTGTTATTTTAGGATAGTTGTTCCCTCTGCCCCAAATCACAGCATCATTTTGCAAACAATCGTGCCAGGCATCCTAAATGCAGTTTGTAAGAAAGCGGAGATGGATGCTAGATAATTTATTTAAGTGTTGTTTATCCTGCTTGACTGGTGGTGAATTATCGTCTTATGTGCACCTATTGAAGTGATTCAGATGGATCTGTTTTTTTAAAGATGCGCCAAATTACAGTCCAATTATTTTCACCAACTAGCTTATTGGTTCTTTAGGGAATCTCAAAAACACACACTGACCCACACATTGACTCGTAAGTCAATTCCCTGGCAGACTTGGGGATTGGCTTGTTTCACTGCTGATCTTCCATTCCTAACTTTTCATCCTGTTCTTGACCAGGCTGGACACTCTGACCAGTGGTGGGATTCAAATATGTGAACAACCGGTTCTCTGCATGGATGCCACTTCCGGAAGTCCATTCTGGGCCTGGGCAACAAAAAATTAGCTACCGGTTCTGCTGAAGTGGTGCGAACTGGCTGAATCCCACCACTGACTCTGACCCTTTCAGAACCAGCTGCCAATTGTTGCTATTACTATTTCTCAGTGCTCGTGAATTTGTATCCCCAGGACCAATTCCTTAAAAAAAAAAAAATCCATAAAGTGAAAGGCCTTTTTCCCCTGGGTTCTTCACAATGCCTCTGGCACCGAAGTGTGTGCCACAAGCAGCAGATTGAGTCTTCACATGCAGCTGAACTGTGTCTATCTCAGAGTTGTTTAGAGGCTGAACTGTCTGAATTCTAGGTCTCCCCTCCTTCCTCTCATCTAGCCAAAGGGGAAATTGACAAAGCAAGAGGTTGAAAATTGAGTCATTTTATTCCTCCTCAGGGAGTCTCACTTTGCTGCCTGTATTTCAAAGTGTTCATTTCCGACATCACTCATGAAGAGTTCTCATTGACTGGTGACCTCTGGATGCCTATGCCATTCAATAGGGCCAGCATTTTATTGACGAGTCTATTGACAGCTTTCATTCGGCATGGGAATCTGTGGCAAGTCAGCCACCTGCAATCTGTTAAGATTTCTTGGAAGAACAAGGAAGATGCTGACCATCCATCGACCGACTAAATGGAGACAATTTTACACAGCACTCTAGGAAAAGTCATCTGACAAGATTACCCAAGAGCAGCTTTTTCAAGCAGATTTCAGTGAGAGCAGGGGATTTGTTTTGTTTTTTTAAAGCAAGCAAGCAAGCAAGCAAGCAAGCAGGCAGGCAAGCAAGCAAGCAAGCAGGCAGGCAGGCAGGCAGGCAGGCAGGCAGGCAGGCAGGCAGGCAGGCAGGCAGGCAGGCAAGCAGGCAAGCAAGCAAGCAAGCAAGCAAGCAAGCAAGCAACACCAAAGAAATTTCTGGCATTTCAAAAAGCTAAACATTTTAATCAGTCAGAAGCAACTGATGCACAATCACTTGCTTGAAATTCATTTTTGCTATGATAACACGCAGATTTCAGCTGAAAAGAAAATAGAGGCGGATGATGGTGTGCTGTTAGACTGAAGCTTACCAGATATGGTTGGGTCAGTCACTTGCTTTGAGCATAACCCACTCACAAAACTATTAGGACTATATGGGGAAGGGCAAGAGAACCGTGGAAGAAAGCTAGAATAAAAAGGCAATCAATACATAAATCTTCATGAGGCGTAGCGTGATCATGGGTCTGTAATTCCCACCACCAGACTTTATATCTGCAAAATCTTATTGGGTGTATTAAGAGAGCAGGGAATATTTGTATCTCATAAGTGAGACAGAGGCGGTATTATTGTGAAAACTCAAAAGGCTATTGCTTCCAAAATGTTTCTTATCTGGATTGCTTCCTGTTTATTGAGGTCCAAGTTTATTTTTGAGACCCAGGATTATTTGCACAATAGAAATTGCCATTGTTCTGTTGGGGTGGGTTTTTCAGACATTTTTTTGAGGTTGGGGAAGGGGAATTTATTTCCAAGGTTTTCATGGCTTCTCTACCAAGTGACATATTTCTTGACTGCTTATTCCTTTCTGTTGATGATTGATCCTAAAAGGCAAAAGCTACACACCACTTTGATATCTTCATTCCCAGTTTTAGGCTAGTTTTCCTACACACTGTCATTAGTTTGGTCTTCTTGATATTTAGTTTGAGCCCTGAACTGCTCATGTACAGTACAAGTTCCAAAAGTACTTCTACTAATTATTATTTTGCATAAGATCTTCATGCAAGAGTTGGATGGATCTGATTCTTATAATGGGCTAGTTAGGGCCCAAGGAATTATTTGCTATACATATTCATGTTCTGCCTGGGGGTGCAACAGCTCAGCGGTTGAAGACTCTGAGCTTGTCAGCTGGAAAGCTGACAGGCCGGGTTTGAGGTCCATGTGCCGCACAATGGAGTGAGGTCCCATTCTTGCCCCAGCTCACTTAGCAGTTTGAAATCATGCAAATGTGAGTAGATACCACTTTGGTGGGAAGGTAACAGCATTCCATGGGCCTCAGTGTATAGTCATGCCGGCCACATGACCACAGAAGCATCTCCAGACAATGATGGCTCCCTCAGCTAAGAAACAGAGATGAGCATCACCCCCTAGAGCAGGGGTGGGGAACCTTGGCTCTTTTATGACGGTGGACTTCAACTCCCAAAATTCTGGGAGTTGAAGTCCACAGTCAGACACGACTGGACGGGTTTTTATTCTTGTTCTGAAACACCGATTAATGCCTTATAAGAGAACAGAACAGGAAGATGCCACTCCCAATCATCTCCCAATTATGACACTCTGTCAAATGACAGAATTGATCCTGTATTGTATCTGGGAAACAAATGCTAGAATAGTTAAGTCTTGATGGTATTTAATCTAACCCTCTAGAATTTGTTTACATTCTTTTATTTATCAATCTATTTCAGTTAGGGAGGAATTCTTCTCTTCTTTTTGGAACTCCACAATACGAATAACAAAAACACTCACAAAGAACTTGCAAGTGCATTTGGCTACTTGTGCATTATAATTGCCATGCAATCACCTCCTCCATCCATTTATTGCTGTAGTGGTCTTCAATTGCTTAATAAGTTATGTCTTAGTTAAAAATTTACACATGCAAAACCCCCTTCAGTATAATTATTACATTTCCTAATCTAGACATCATGTACATAAAGAAATATACCCGTGTCTCTTTTACTAGCTCTTTTATTAGTTTTTATTTTTGATTTGTAGACTATATATTATGTTAGAGATTTTTTTTACTTTTTGTAATGTTTAAAATAGCAATAATAATGCACTATTTTATTTCACTGAGCATTGGCAGAATTAAACTTTACAATATATCCATTATTTGGGTCTACTCTAAACTCTGCCTAGTGACTTGGATTCCTTCCTTCCTTCCTTCCTTCCTTCCTTCCTTCCTTCCTTCCTTCCTTCCTTCCTTCCTTCCTCCCTCCCTCCCTCCCTCCCTCCCTCCCTCCCTCCCTCCTTGGAAACCCTCAGCTGTGCAAACACAGCAGTTTCTGTTTATTTTAGAGGTCTTGCAAACTATTTATGGAAAACCATTCAGGCAGAAAGGCTGAAGCAGAGATCATTGTTTTGCATCAAATTAAGGAGTGCTTAATGCCACCTAATCTTCTGGTAATTACTGCTGTGGCAATGTATAGCATTCTTGCTTTGTACGAATTCCAATACATATCCAGTATATTGCAGACCTCATGTTGAAGAGGGTCCTGTAGCAACTGGAAAAATGATTGAAGTTAGCAGCTGAGTACTAAAAGGAACTTCATATTAGACCTGCACACTGATAGATTTTCAACCCCCCCCCCCCAATTTGTGGAAGCAAAAAACAGAGGATTTGCACAAATTACTTAAGCACAAGAAGAGGTTCTACAGTGAATTGTAAGAATATAACAAGGGAAAAAGCCCCTTGGAATTGTATGGATAGGTGGATCCTGTTTCTGGAAACAATGGATGGAAACTAATCAAGGAGAGAAGCAACCTGGAATTAAGGAGAAACTTCCTAACAGTGAGAAGAATTAACCAATGGAACAGCTCGCTTCAGAAGTTGTAGGTGCTTCACCACTGGAAGTTTTTAAGAAGATACTGGACAGTCACTTGTCTGGAATGGTATAGGGTCTCCTGCTTGAGTCGGGAGTTGAACTTGAAGATCTCCAAGATCCCTTCCAGCTCTATGCTGAATTTCAGAAAGAAATCCACAGTGGGAAAAAGGCATTGATACAGATCTCAAGGATACTCTATAACTAAGTAAAAAAAAAAAACTCCTTGTATCCATAACCATTTCTCAAAATTTCTCCTCTTTAAAAGAATGTCTAAAGCAAATTCTCTTCCAGTAAATTGAATTGAAAGAACAAATGCATGTTTCCCCCCCCCCTCTTTGTGGGTATATAGACTCGAAGGTGCATATTATGGGGAGCATTCATTGTTGCAGGAACACTCTTCTGCTTTTGAAACAGGTTTTCCAATATTCTCCTCCACCTTGCTTTCCTCAGCAATCTGTTCCAGAAAGTCCACTGGCACCATAAAAAAGATTTGGGAGTGAGGGGAGAGTCCCGGAGAAGAGGAAATTACACATTCACCTTTCTGCTATATGATGGACATCTGCCAAACAAGAACACCACTTACATTCCACTCACTTTACTCTCAGATCATGTATTTTTAAACAAGATTTATGTTCAGGAAGCAGAAAGCTGGTGGGTAGTTCAATTCCATTCCAGGATGTACAGATCTCATCAGCTGGTAATTTGCAAGCTGTAATTTGCAAAGAATACATTCCTTCATATATCTCCTCTGCAAAAGCGATGCAATCTTCCCTTGCGAAGGATTCATTTCCTTGGTCAGCCAGAGAGACAGAGAGGAGGGGGAGGGGGTGAAGGGAAGGGACAGTGAAAGGAAGAAGGATGAACTGGTCTGTTCCAGTTATGGAGCTCGGTAAGCGAGAGGTTCATCATTAACTGTCAAACAGTGGCTTTAATCAGCCCTGCTCTTCTGCGGAAGATAGATTTAATATCAAGGCCCATTTTTAGAGCTATTAGTTTAATTATGACAGGTGACTGCAAACTCAATGTCTCCCCACTCCTGCTTTGAAGGACGGTCTTTAGTTTTCCAGAGCCATGGGGATTCTTTGAAAAAATGACATCCTTTAAAACCCTGTCTGTCATCTATCTATCTATCTATCTATCTATCTATCTATCTATCTATCTATCTATCTATCTATCTATCTATCTATCTATCTATCTATCTATCTATCTATCTATCTATCTATCTATCTATCTATCTATCTATCTATCTATCTATCTATCTATCTATCTATCTAATCTATCTATCATCTATCTATCTATCTATCATCTGTCTGTCTGTCTGTCTGTCTGTCTGTCTGTCTGTCTGTCTGTCTGTCTATCTATCTATCTATCTATCTATCTATCTAATCTATCTATCATCTATCTATCTATCTATCTATCTATCTATCTATCTATCTATCTATCTATCTATCTATCTATCTATCTATCTATCTATCTATCTATCTATCTATCTATCTATCTATCTATCTATCTATCTCTCATACACTAGCTCAGATTAAAGACTAGGTGCTTATTAGAAAACAGGACTAAAGTGATTTTTTAGAGCATAATGCAAATGATTTTCATTTTCTGGATCACTTTTTTTTTAGCACACAGACTGAACTCTGCAGTTGCTCTCTAATTTAACCCTGTGAGTTAAGGCACTATTTTTTCCCATGTATCTAGGCAGATGAACCAAAGCTGAGATGGTTCCATGATCATTTATTGCAACGTGAAATGTTTATAGTTCAGATCAGATCTAAATGTCTTCATAGGCTAAACAATGACAATAACAATCAATAATTTCTCCAAATGGTAGTAATGAAGTCTACTATATTTGCTATAGGTAGTAATGAAGTGACTATACTGGCTACAAATGGTTATGCTAGTTGTCCAGTATTATCTGGATGATTATTAAAGAAATTATAATACTTTGAGTCCTAAAAATTCCTTTCATAAAGCAATTCAAATAAGCCTGAAAGGAAAGGATTGTTCAAGTGAATTTTGTCTCCTGACGACTTCATGGACATGTCAATGCATTTTTCTCAGTGACAGAAGGAAAGAATAGTACCATTCTTTTTGCTAGGATGTTTTTGGCACCTCAATCTACTGTAATAGCCTTAGTTCTCTGTGATAATCTCCCATCCACACTTGCTTAGCTTCCAGCTTTGGTAAGGTAATGCCACCTCCAGAAGCTAAAGCAGAGCTAATGAAAGCAACTTAAAGTAGTTGGAGAACTTCAGAGTTTTGCTGTAATCTAATTGTGATTTTGCAATGCATCTATTGCTATTACAAAGATCATGACATCAGCTGCAGATGGGCACGAGATGTTTACAGTCAACAAGGAGGAAATTGAAGTAGTTTGAGAATTTATCTTCCTTAGATCAAAACCTGTTCAAGATGGCAGTTCTGCACCTGAAATTAAGTGCAGGCTAATCTTAGGCCACATTGCAATGGCTAACATCAGTGGTGGGATTCAGACGGTTCGCACCAGTTTGGTAGAACTGATAGCTAATTTTTTGTTGACTTTGGCGAACCAGCTGATGCCCTAGCTCTTCTTCACAAGGCCCAGAACGGACTGCTGGAAGTGCATGGATGCCACTTCTGGAAGTCTGTTCTGAGCCAGGGAGGCCTCCCCCAGGCCTCCGAGGCTCAGAACAGACTTCCGGAAGTGGCATCCATGCAGAGAGCCGGTTGTTCAGGTATTTGAATCCCACCACTGGCTAACATGAATAAGTTCTAGAAAAGCAGAGATATTGATATAAATACAAAATCAGGCTAGTTAGAACAAAGTCTTCCCTATAATGATGTATGGGTGTGGGAGTTGGACACTAAGACTGGCTGATCAAAGAAGAGGTGACACTTTTGAACTGTGGTACTGACGTAAATTATTGCATATACCATGGACAACCAGGACAATCAACAGAGAGGTGCTGAATTGTATAAAGCCAAAAATATCTCTAGAAGCCAAATCACAAGACTACACTTTGGCCATGTCATGCGTGCAAATTCATTGGAGAAGTCAGTGATGCTAGAAATGGTTAGCGGATGAAGAAGAAAGGGCAAGCAAAGAACACACTGGCTTCATTCCATCAAAGCTGATGCAAAGATGGAATATCCAACAACTGAAAGAAGCTGTGCTTGACAGAGTAGCATGGACAGCACATGCCTATAAAGTCGCCAAGAGTCGGATATGACAGAACGGTTAAAACTAACTAATTATTTATATTGCTTTTCCTGATTTTTTTTTTAAAAAAACTATAGGTTTTCTTAAGGTAGGTCTTCATGTAATTTTTATATTGTTTTGTATCACTGTGTGGGTTTTTTTGGTACTCTTTTTATGAAACATTTTAACTGATTGCATACCATCCAGAGAACTGCCTTGGGGTGTTATAAAAGGTTGATAAAATAAAGATCTACCTGGATAAAAATATACATGGTCCTATTTTCGCCTGTGAAAACTGGTGATTATGGAAGAACCTGCAGCCTATATAATGACAAAATTCACTGAGGCTTAACAGTTAGTGAAAGATGGAGGCCCTGAGGCCCACGGTCTTCCAACTGCTGTATCATGCTTCGGTGAAATAGAGTTTCAGAATGTCTGCTTTTTAGGTTGACAGGAATTTGTTTTCAGTATTATTGTAGGCTCTCTCATTTAGTTAAAGTACAGTTATAGCGTCACATATATCCGTTATGATCACAAATACTTCAAGCTTTACTAAGTGCCTGTAACATTTGTCAACCACTGCCAAATTGATTCTCCACTATCTGTCATCCCTTCACCAATGACTTTCAGCCTTTGGAAGGAGGGTAATTCATCCTTGTAACTAAGGACTCATAACTGGAAGAGTTCAGCAGACCACAAGATAGGTGTGGGCTTTGTTGGCCTTTAAGTGGAAAGTAAGAAAACAATCTGTAATGGTGTGTGAGGATGACCTTGGGGGAGAGGGAAAGAGATGCTGCCTAGGGAACAATCAGTCACTTAACGGTCAGAGGAAGAAATTTAGGAAGGACTAGGTGTAATTGATGAGACCATTAAAAGTAGAGGTGGGAAGTTTTCTAACCTTCAGATTTGCAAGAGTCTCATAATATACCCTTACAATGAAGTAAAGTATTGTCATCTGGTCATGTTTCCTATTAGTTAACTAGGAAGGCTGACACAGTTTGTATACTTTGGTGATGGTGGGACTCCAGAACATCAAAAATTGCTTTCAGTAAACATTTTAAGCAAACTGATTCAGGCATATGCAGGTATGTATGTCAGAATGTAATGGTTCAGACGGCAAACTTCTTCAAATTTTGTGACACACAATTCTCGGCGTCAAACTGCCCTGAAAAATGCAGATATGTAAACCCAACATAGAAATGTCTAAAAGATAGGTACGTAAAATTGTTCATGAAGTTAGATATTTTAAACATTCATATTGGTACGGAAACAGGCTGGAATGAATAATGAAAATCTAACATCACCAGAAATATAGGATTCGTCCTTTCCTTGATTAAGAAATCTATCAATTTTAGTAGTTTCTTATTGCCTTCCCTGCCACAAATGACAAAGACAGCTTAGCAAGTTAAATGGCATAGATGAATGAATGCCTTTCAGAAGAGACTGATGGCCGGGTTGCAATGCCCTTTTCTAAGAAGCAGAACAATTTATTTGGGATTTCTTTTTTAAAAAAGCAATTTTAAATATATAAGAAACATGATGCTCAAAATGTAACGGATACTCCCAAGGCGCTATTAAAACAGTTTTTAGAAAAAGAACTCTGAAGAAAAAAGAAGGGAAGGAGGGAAAAATGGGACAGATTCCAAAAGCCTTTATAAATTAGCAATGTTTGTATTAGTTTGCTTTGTTGAAGCTAGGATGATAAAGCATGGAGCAGCTTCCATTAAAAATATCTCTCTCAGGCAAACTACTTGTCAATTACTTGCTAAGAATTTCTAGACTATTTGAAATATTCTCTGACAAACGCATTAAAAGTTTTTATTATTTGCAGCTGAATTGATGATGGTGGTGGTAATGATGATGATGTTATCCATTCATCATGTCTGACTCTTGGCAACTGTATGGACCAGGTCTTTCCATGTCTTGCACTACTTCTTTGAGTTGTTCTATGCTCTGGCTGGTATCAGCTTTGATGGTGTCCAGCCACCATGTTCTTTGATGGCCTGGTTTCCTTTTACCACTAATGCAGCTGAATCATTGGTCACTGAAGGACCAATAATTTTTGTAAGCCACCCAGAGTCACTGAAGGTGAGTGGGCGGCCATATAAGATGATAGATAGATAGATAGATAGATAGATAGATAGATAGATAGATAGATAGATAGATAGATAGATAGATAGATAGATAGATAGATAGATAGATAGATGATAGATAGATAGATAGATAGATAGATAGATAGATAGATAGATAGATAGATAGATAGATAGATAGATAGATAGATAGATAGATAGATGCACACTTACCAAACTCTGCCCTACCCAACAAACTGAATATTAGAGTTCCTTATCTTTTGTAAGAAGGATCTCTGATGGCTCTTGAAGTGACAAAGACCATAATATCCTAAGGAAAGCATGCATTAGGACAGACTACCCAATAGTCTATTCAACCACTGCCTCTCTTGTGCCTCTGAACAAGCCATTTATTGGAGGGGAAGCCTGTCGCACCACATAAAAATATAATTTTTAAAAAATAATCAGACAGACTGTCAGCATAAAACTCTTTGATTCTGTCATCTCTGTATTTCTGGGAGCAATGAAAGATCTATAATTTTCGCATTTAATGTAATTTTAAGACATCAAGAGTGATTTACCGTCGGTTTGCTCAATACTTTCAGCTTTATTTAATGTAACAGTTATGGCACATAAAAAAAGTTTATTGAAAATCCTTTGGGAATGTGATTGAGTAAGAAAGAGTCATTGCTAATACCATTATAAACGCTGAGAAGGCTCTTGGCATGTGCTTGCAGTGGCCTCTATGGCTGTCTGGTTCAAGGGTCATAGGTGAATGCATTTCCTGATCTCCAAGCTTTCCACAATGTGCCAATGCTACTTTGCATTCCTGATGAGCATTTTTCTGGACAGCCACATCTCACATCCCCTCCTATAACAAGGAAAGAATGCTCCTGGAGTCATTGGCTCCTCTTTGGAGCATTAAAATAGTTAAACATTGGACAGGCTATTAGCCTTTAACTTGGCATTATAAATCATTTGTCTTCATTTCTGAAATTAGAATGAATGCATCATAGCATCACAGAGCTGGAAAAGGCTCTTTAGGTCACTTACTTCTATGCAGGAATTCTGCTTTGCTCAATACAGACATTCACATTAAAACATTCCCAACAGATGGTCGTCCAGTTTCTATTCCAACGTGGAAAAAACAGGATAGCTCATTGACTCTGATGATTGGTTCCATCATACAATTTCTCTGACTGCTTTTTCTAACATTCAACCAGAATCTACTACAATTTTGTAATTTAAGGTAGTTTTCTCTGAAATGATAGGGAACAAGCTCTAAACTTCCTCAGTCTTCTGTTCTCTGGGTTAAACATCTCCAGTTTCTTCATTTTCTTCCTAAGATTTAGTTCTTAATCTCCTGATTGTGTTTTCTTTTTTTATAACCTGATTCCCATTCAGCTTGTAGATTCAATTTTTTTGTTCACATAGAGTAAACTATGCCAGCTATTCCTCATTTTATACCTGGGCATTTTATTTATTTTTCCTCTGGTGCATAAGCTCTCAGTGTACGTAAAAGCAATAAGTGATACATCATGATCATAGTCATCGTAAAAAATACATTCATCATAAATCATGATACAACACTTAGTGATAGTCATAGGATACTAAATAAGCAATCAATATAAATCATACTAGGATACTAAATAAAACAATATAAATCATAAGATACAAGCAACAAAATTATAGTCATAAGTAGATAAGGAGATAGGCAATAGGAAAGATGAGAATAATAATAATAATAATACAGCCTTACTAGATAGCTTGACAGTTTGTGGGATGATGGCATGGGGGAAAAAAACCGTCCTTGTGTCTAAATGTTCTGGGTATGCAATGCTCTATAGTGACATTTTGGGTCACCCAATTAACATATGTAGCTCTCTTCTTAGTCCTTTCAAAGGGATTAGACCTCCAGCTTCTGGTGTCTCATTCCTTCCCTTAAAACTGAGGTCCTCTTCCTTCTGCAAAGAAGCTCTTTCCACACTGAAATGGTACAGAAAGTCTGTTTTGTTTTTATGTCTCTTGTCACTTTTTGTCCACTGAGGTGCTCTTTTTTTATTCCTATCCTTGTGGAAAGTTGATTCTTTTGTCAGCTTGTTTTAGTGACTCCTTTGTTTGGTTCAATACATATTCATCCTGTTTTACAAGCTGAAATATGGCCTCTCACTTCTCCGATCCATTTCCCCCCCCCTTCAAACATAGTGATATGTTTGCCCTTGTTGCAAATGAATGCAAATATATGACAGGGATTTTTTTTCCAGGTCGGAACACAAACATGTCACAGTCCTTACAAGTCAGTCGTGTCACTTAATCGGTTTGTTAAAGCACCACCAAGAAAAAACATGTATTCTCATTCTCTTCCCAGTGTAGCAAAGTACACAGTATCAATGTATAAGGGAAAAAAAATATTAGGGAATTCTCTAATGCCGCAATGGGCATAAGTGTGAAAAATGGTCATAAGTCACTTTTTTGAGTGCTGCTGTAACTTCAAACAGTCACTAAATGAACTCTTGTAAGTTGAGGACTATCTGTATTTGGTTAATAGCAATAGCACTTAGACTTATATATCGCTTCATAGCGCTTTACAGCCCTCTCTAAGCGGTTTACAAAGTCAGCATATTGCCCCCAACAATCTGGGTCCTCAACTTACCGATAACAATTATCATTGTCTCTTACATCTAAAGTAATAACAACGAACTTTTTTTTATTACTATTAAAACACTGGAGTTTGCCCTTCCATCTCAGTATGACCTATTTACCTATTAACCTGTTTGATCTAATGGCTGCATCTATAAACAAACAAACAAACAAACAAGGAAACCTACATTCATTTCCACAGTAGATGTTCCCAGCTGTATATCATTTGTATGCATCTTGTATGGGTGTTTCCTAACATGAGAACTTTTTGACAAATTTTAATGCAAGGCTTAATCCAAGAAATATTTTGAGGCAGACTCTGAGTTACATTCCCATTCATACCATGATTGAGTTTATTTTGGCAGATGATAGTATTTCGCTTGAAAATAAATCAGTGACAGATTTGCTGAACTACCCTGCATCCGTGACATTTTATTGATTGTCATTCTTTATTCTAGTGCTTCTAATAATTATTTCTTCTCACTCCCAAATCATTCAAGGCCTCTAAATACCATTAATAATTAAACATTTTTTTAAAAAAAATACAGAAACATTTTAATTAGACAAAGATGTATTTCTAATTTCCTTGCTTGGCTCTCAAGTATGTGAATAATATAAGGAATTCATTTCAAATAAGGAGAACAGAATGTGGACCACATGTGTAACCATACATGTATATGAAAAACTGGAATAACTGTTAAAAGACACAGAACAAGAAGAAATAACTCTAAGATGTGAGTTGGGATAATAATATGGCGACAGAGGTGAAGGGACATGTAATTGAAGAACCAGTATAGCCAGAGATGGACATTATGTAAGTCTACAACAGCCATTTGGCTTAGAGATCACCATATGTTCAGCCAAGGTAGCCATTAATTTGGGGTGGCGGGAAGAATAAATCTTAAACTAAAATCCTGAGGATAAATCCAAATCCCTGACATCTTTTCACTCCAGTGGACAAGCACTAATTCCATATGGCTTCCATTTTGCCTGCAATAAGCATCCTAGGTAGTCAATCCATGTCATGAAGCTTCTTGATTCATGACATCAATTAATGAATCAAGAATCATGAATTCTTGATTCATGAAGCTTCTTGACTCATGACCTGGATTCTAATCAATCCATGTCATGAAAAAAGTGAAGAAGTTGAACTAAGTTATGAAACATCAAGAGATTGGTGATATACTAAGGAATCCTGGTTGGAGAAAATGACAAATTGAGTAGGAACAATCCAGTTGAAATAAAGATTTGCAATTTATAGGATTGTTGTCCATTCTTATATCGTTGCCGAACCACTGGAAACAAGATTAGTCAGTCAAGAGGAGTCTCAATGTTGTAAAGCCTAGTCTACGTAAAGGTGGATGGGAGCGACATAACTTTTCAGTTACAGAATGATCTCATAGGTCTGTTATTGTTAGAAGGAAATTCCTTTGAATATCTGCTGGCAGAACCGATGCTACATTTTAAGAACTAGTTCTTGGCAAGAGGTAACAGTGTGTGAGTGTGTCTCTCTGTGTGTTTGTGCGTGTGTCTGCCTGCCTGCCAAGAGATGGCTGTATAGCTTATGGATTAACATACTCTTATTACATTACTCTTTAAGCTGCAAAGGTCTGCCAGGAAACCTAAGCTTACCATCTATTGAATGACATTTTAAGAACAAATAATACATTCATATATTAAATTTGAGAATAAACACATACATTATAGAAAGGGATTTTGTCTGCGCCTGACCTTTCCATTGTATTCCCACTGGGCAAGGCTGGAAAAGAACCTCATCCAAAGAACTTTTCAGATGGGCTAGGGAAGAAAGGCTTTTAGTGTGTGCTCCAATTGTAGCTGAAAAGCCTGCTTGGAAAAAAGAGTTTAGCAGCGATTATCCCACAGGCACTAATCTATAGCAACACTAAATCTTATTGCCTCAAATTAATCAATTAAGCATCAAACCACAGAATAGGCGCAAGTGAGGCCTTGTTCTTCTCTTGGCAGAATCTTCCTTCCTTCTGTTATTTTTCTCCATCTGTCTCCACATTCTTTCTCTTCCCGTCAGTGAGAACACTTCTGAGAAAGGGTTTCTTCTCCAGCTTGGACAGGAATTTGAAAGACAAATAATAAAAATAAATTACAGGTTCAAACAGCTTGGAAAGCAGTGGTTCATGCTGCTAACTAACTTCATTCTGATAACGAAGTGTTTACAAGTTATGAAATCAAAGTCAGAAATCACTATTTGAAGCGCTCGGGAAAGCAATGATCTTCAGGGTTACATAAACTACAGCGAGACCCAGTTTGGTTTAGTGGTTAAGATGCCAGGCTGGAAACTGGAAGACTGGAAGTTCTAGTCCTGCCTTAGGCTATGTATATACTGTGTTTGCCCGAATATAAGCCCTAACTGGAAAATAAGCTCTAATGCGTCTTTTGGAGCAAAAATTAATATAAGACTCGGTCTTATTTTGGGGAAAACATGGTAACTAAGCCATTAATTACGATGTAGAAAGTATAATAGGTAATCCCAAAGGGAAGGAACATTGTGATGATTTAGATGATGTTTGAATTCAGTCACTAAAACAAGATGACCATATTATCTTTTTTAAGCATAATTTAGAATGATATAAAAATTGAGCACATTGTTCTTTTTGTTGGCAGGTAGAAATAGGAAAGCATTCTCTCATGAATCTTATTTTATTTTGGGATCTTTTGAATACCTCTAAATATTTGGCCAGTTATGAATGTTGTATTTTCCATAGAGACTCAGAAATAGCCTTCATGCAGATGTAATCTCTTGAACCACTTAACCTGATACTAATCTGTCAATCATGTTCAATTATATATTAGCCATTGTGTTTACTGGTCATGACATCTACATGTTGTGTCTATGATCAGCGGCAGTTGTTTTCTGAATGAATATAATTTTCTAGAGAATAAATGTATATAATGGTGATAAGGAGGAGCACTATT
This sequence comes from Azemiops feae, assembly GCA_023970755.1. Lineage (NCBI taxonomy): Eukaryota > Metazoa > Chordata > Lepidosauria > Squamata > Viperidae > Azemiops > Azemiops feae. The sequence continues at coordinate 364,502 of JALGBA010000075.1, read as the reverse complement.
GTCCTCATGCCTTGTTTCTCAGAAGCTTCTGGTTGATCACTGGGGAAATCTGGACTAGATTGACTTTCTCGGTTTTTAATTCAGTGTAACAAGACTCCTGTTTTGTTGTTTCAGTGACAAACCTGCCAGTCCCCAATGTAAGTTGGCACTAGCGTGGAAACTTTATATCTGAAGATAGAAATAAATCCCTATCTTCTGAGCATTATGACAGCATGCCTAAGAGGAAAGCAGAAATGTCAGTTGTGTTTAGGAACTATGCAATAATATGTTTATCCAGAGCCATATGCCACTGGATTTAATAGTAGTTATATTCAGGTTACAGTGGGGAAAAAAAAATCAAATGATGTGCCTTACTTCTGAATAAAAATTCAAAAAATTCAAAGGACCCCACTGTAGACTTTGGGTTTTTTTTGGCTAGTAGATCAAACTAGTTTTTGTTTAATTTATAATATATTTGTCAAGCAGCCAAAATTGAGCAGCAGAGACCTATCAAGGTCACATTTCTCCATAGCTGAGAAATCTAAATTAGCCCCATAGCATTATCTGTTTGCAGTCCTTGTATTATTATTTTTTTACCATGGTGCTAAAAATTTAAGATAAGACCACCAAATAAATAAAGATATTCAAGGTGAAACCAAAATGTTCAAGATGAACGACTGTCACGTTAAAGAGAAGAGGAAAAACGGGGTCATGCAATCCTATTATCTAATAACCAATAGCTGAATTTTATTTTGAACCACAATCAAACAAGAGTTTCTTTTCGATAGTGGACACAATTCTGTTGCAGAACACAGGTGTTGCATGCACAAAAAGTCTTTGGTCTAGTTTTTCACAAGTTCATCTTAAGGATTGAAAAAAATGAGTAGTTTGCAAGACACATAATGTTTGCCAACACCAATTTGGAGGTCCTCAACATACTACGCAAGCTTCATGTAGGTCTGAACTTGGCAGAAGTTGTTCACTCATAATTTAGAGGGCTCGATAATCAATAGAAAGCATCACTTCTATAGATTCTAGAGAGCATCTGCTAGAAGCCCCAGAGTAGACAACACTTTCTAGCTTGGTCTAAGCTTTCTATGCCCAGCCTTGTTGGGAAGGTTGATCTCTTGAAATAATATAGTTTTCCTACATTTCTTAGCTAATTCTATCTAGGCCATATACCCATTACGTTAAAGTAATCAATCCCACAGCAAGAAATATTTTCAATATGTTAAAATATATATCATAGCGAGAATCATCCAAAGTTCAAATTTAATTTTTACCACTGCTAGTGTAATCTGGTTCAACAAGCTTGTTCTGATTTGCTCTGACGAAATCATTTCTAGTGCTTTGAACTTCTTGAGGCTTTTAAATCAAATAAAATCTAAAGTTCTTGACATGCTGGATTCAGTCTGTTTCTTCAGACCCTCTGCTAAAAATATGTGGTGGAATCCTCACTAAACATTAGTTAAATATCAACTGTTGGAAAGAGGCTAAACAATTCCGCGACTGGTGATAGTCAGTTCACTTTCTGACTCTATTAAACCTTTTTAAGTGGATTTAATGGGTTACAAAGAACAATATGTTCCTTCCACAAGGATTCTGCACTCTCAAAACCTCAGGTTTCCACCATTGTGTGAACAGAGGCACCTTATTGCTGAACTATTCTCTTGTTTCATGTTTCTATTCCAGCATCTCTAATTCTTTTCTTTTCCACCCGCCGTGATTGATGCTACCAGAACACAGCTAATGGATGTGCTGAGTAGCAATTTCTTTGGGTTACTACATCGAATGACTGATGCTCAGGTGGTTAGTGTTACTTTGAAAGCCAATAAGAATATTATTTTCAGTGACACTGCCATTGATTGGCATCAGATGATCTGTATTTTTTTTTTTAATGTAAATAAAACACTTACTTCAGAAAAGCTGGCTCTGGTGTGTGTTGTTGGTGGGGCAGAAGAGGGAAATTGCAACAGTGCAGTTTATTGATCCCAAGTCAAGATTGATGGCACAATAAGAGCAGGAGGCAAAGAGTGATTTTGCTTTTGAAAACGTTGATGAATAAGCACTCAAGGACAACAAATAGCCGGACTCCCTGAATGATGGACGGCAGTGGCCGAACAAGATGCATTTTTATAAATGGGAGAAAGGAAAGGCAGACTTATTAAAAAAATGAATGACCACATGTGGCAGGGATATGCCACTGGGGAGAAGTGGGCCATTGATTTATGCGCACTCCTGGTATTTGAAAATTCAATAACAACATTGACAAATGAGAGGCAAAGCTGGACAGAGGACACCGGAGAAACCTGGGAGTGGAGAAAGAAAATGCCAAGGTCAGGATGGAGAAATGGGGTGAGGTGGAGGTAAAACATGATTATATGGGAGTGAAATCTGTCTTACATTTGCAAGTGTCATCATAAACTTAGATTTGAATATTGGATGCTTTCTTTCATACAGATAATTTCTAAGCAAAAAGATGATAGAGCAAAAGAAGGAAGAGCTGGAGAAAGTTCATGTTACAAGCAGGAAACTTAGGTTCAAGACATGCCTCCAAAAACCAAGTAATGCATGCTGAGGTTCTTCTGATCAGTTCCTTTATTGTTCCTCGCTTATAGACAGAATCTTGACAAATGAAAGCAATTACTTGCATCATTAAAAATATTCTCTGAGAATGTCTAGGGAGGAGTTGTCTTGACCGTCTTCCTCATGACTGTCTAAACTTTGCTTTCTCTTGCTCCTCTGGAATGTAGCCCCTCCCTCCTGGGAATCCAGACTACATTCCACCACACAGTCATGATGAAGCTGAAAAGTTTGCCTCTGGCACATTATTAGCTGGCAGGATAACCAAATATTGCAGTCTTGTAAGATTATGGGGTAGAATGACTACCAAAGTGACCTAATTCTTAGTTCAAGGAGAACTTTCCTTTGTGGTCTCCTTCCTACTGGAATTCAGCAGCGCTAGTCTGATTACTGGCTGCTGCTTGAAAGTTTCCAATGTCTACAGAATTCCTACTTTGATGTGAAATTATCACCTTCAACCTTCTCTTCCATTTTACTACTGGAAAAATACATAGATGGCCATGTTTTGACAGTTTGGGAAGGGATGGGGACAATTTGAGAGTGGGGAATGTAACCCAGGAATGTTCATTCCTATCCTTTTTATTAGTCCCCCAAACACACCCATACAAAACCTCAAATAAACAAAAATATAGTCCTCTGTAGCCTCTAATTCACTTTACTATGACAGCTAATTGTTGCACAAGCCAGTTGGAGGAATGAACTATTTCCACCATGGACTTCTTTTGATCTTCCCAGAAGTATCTGACTTATTAATACAGGAAACAGAATGCTTGTTTATATGGGCCTTGGTCCTTATTCAAGAAAGCCAGCCAAGAAATTTGCTTTTGGTCAAGGGAGGTTTGGCCCCGAACCATTTTTTTTAAGGAAAAGTAGGTTTTCCTTGTTCTCTTTCATTACTCTTTAGTTCATTTAATCATTTCATCAGTTCTATGGTCCACAGTTAAACATGAACTGTTTGATTAATCTTTCAGTTTCTTCTTTTCATGAGGATCTGGCCATATTGCCTCAGTGTGCTCAAATGGAATGGAATGGAATGGAATGGAATAGAAATAGAAATAGAAATAGAAATAGAAATAGAAATAGAAATAGAAATAGAAATAGAATAGAATAGAATAGAATAGAATAGAATAGAATAGAATAGAATAGAATAGAATAGAATAGAATAGAAAAGAAAATATGGAATGGAATGGAATGGAATGGAATAGAATAGAATAGAATAGAATAGAATAGAATAGAATAGAATAGAATAGAATAGAATAGAATAGAATAGAATAGAATAGAATATATAGAATAGAATAGAATAGAATAGAATAGAATAGAATAGAATAGAATAGAATAGAATAGAATAGAATAGAATAGAATAGAATAGAATAGAATAACAGTTGGAAGAGAACTTGGAGGTCTTCTAGTCCAACTCCCTGCTCATGCAGGAAACCCTATACCATTTCAGACAAATGGTTGCCCAATCTCTTGGCAAATTCTAACACTGCAAAAAAGTATTTTTATTGAGTTCATTTCTACAACTGCAACTATTATATTTTAAAAGTCTTTGACATGAATGGACCTACATGCTAGGTAAAAATGTTCATTATTTTTAAATACAAGCATAAATGCAATTGGGTGGCATGGTGGTTGGCTAGAACAGGGCTTTTCAACCTTTTTACCAATTGTACCACTTTTAGGATATGGCAATATTCGAGTACCACCTAGCAAGGTGTCAAAAACTTGATGACCAAAAAAAAAAACATGTTCAAAGTTGCAATTGCACTGAAATGACTTATGACCATTTTTCACACTTATGACCATTGCAGCATGCCCAGGGTCATGTGATTTATATTTGGATGCTTGGCAACTGATTCATATTTATGATGGTCACAGTGTCCCAGGGTCATGTGATCCCCTTCTGCAACCTTTTGACAAGCAAAGTCAATGGCCAAGTGCTAAGGCGGGACTTCCTTCCCTCCCTCCCTTCCCTGCCTCCCTTTTTCTCATTCCTATCTCCTTATGAAGGAAGAATTTGACCCCCCCCCCATATTTTCCCTCTTCCATATATTGATCAAACAAGGAAAGGCCTCCAGAGACAGAAAAGACAAGCTGCTGAGTGAACTAGCTTAAAAAGGCACATTCCCCTTTAAGAATTAGCTACTGGCTAGAAAAGAAAGTTAAGGAGTGCAGCCAGCACTTAAGGAAGAAAAAAAATGTAGTAAGTATTGGCTGCGGTTAAGGCAGCCTCCCCAAATGGCTCCATTCATAAGTAAAGGAATGCTATAGGCAAAATCCATTCAGGAGAAAAATACTTCAAAATCCCTTGCAGCAAAACTTACAGCCAACAACAGCAGAGCAATAGAAGCTAACATGAGACATCAGCCAAATAGAAATTGCCAAACACTCCTTAAGAACACAAAGCCCACATTGCACAAATCCCAGAACTTCAAAGTCACAAAAGCACATAAGAATCCTTCCACTCCATCTCCCTCCCTCCCTCCCTCCTCCATGCCTCACCTCCAGCCATTGCTGCCGTTTTTCATTCCTCATGGAGGGCGACCCCTCCCCCACTGCATTTCTTGCCTGTTTGCTGCTGCCAGCACAGGTGGCTGCCACAGCAGTTGTAGATTGGCTCATGGCCGGCCTGCTTGATCTCCTCTCCCCCCACCCTCCTCCTCCTCCTTCTTTCCCTTCGGTGCAGCTAGAGCTGACCCTGCCTCCTCCCAAGGCTGCTGCTTTTTTTCTCTCTCCCTCTCCCTCCCAAACTGCCTCCTTTTATAGCCTCTCCTGTCTCCGCCCCCTCCTCCTTTCTCATGGGGGAGGGTGAGCCAGAAGTGAGCCTGGGCCTTTGCAGCTCCAGAGGACTCTCTCACTGTAAGTCTTTGTCTGTGCTGGCTCTTTCCCTTCCCCACTACACTTGGTTAGGCAGGGCTGCGTACCACCTGCCACTCATTAATGTACCACAAGTGGTACGTGTACCACCGGTTGAAAAGCCCTGGGCTAGAAAGCCAGCAGCCCAGGTTCAAAACCTGACAATCATGCAACGGGATGAGCTCCTGTCCTTGCTCCATCTCCTGCCCACCTAGCAGTTCGAAAGTATGCAAATGCAAGTAGATAAATAGGTACCACTTCAGTGGGAAGGTAACAGCACTCCATGATGTCATGCTGGCCACATGACCACGGAAATGTCTTTGGACAGCACTGGCTCAATGGCCTTGAAACAGAGATGAGCATCACTCCATATAATCAGCAATGACTAGTGGAGTAAAATCCGCAGGGACTCCTTTATATTATACATGGAATCATTGAAAAAGTGATTTTGTTATTGTTCCATTGTTTTGGAACAATGACTGCTGATCTATGTTTATATCTATCCATCCATCCATCCATCCACACATAGAAAGACAGACAGACTTTGTGTTAAGCTCAAAAAGTTAATACAGTTGACAATCAGGAAGTGTGAAAGTCAGTGGATAACTAAATTTAAATCCATATATACCTGTGGGAGGTTGGAATCAAGTCAAATCGTACTGGATTTCACCAAGTCTGAATTGTTAAACAACTCTCTCTTGTCTATCTATCATCTACCTGCCCATCCATTCATTTATCCATTCTTAATGCAATGTGTGGATGGAAAAAGTATAGCTTAATGCTATGAGTGAAGCCAATCTTTGAGTTTGTGTGCACAGATACATAAGCCACAGAGTTGCCCACGTGTAAGCAATTAATGAAAATAAATTAAAATCCAGGTTATTGTTAGCTGTATCAGATTGTATTTTTGTCTTTTGCAATCATTACTACACAATAGTGGAGAAGGCCTCCCTTGCCCATTGAAGTCAGCAGCATTTACACCTCTTGAGCATCTGGCTGGGCCCATTAAAACAACGCTAAGATGCTTCCAATCATTATTACTCACTTTTATGGCCACATTGTTCACAAATGACTGGATTTGGCTATGAAATATATATACAGGGGGAAAGAATGTCGAACAAATGTGGTGGCCATCTGTGCCTGAGGAAAAAAAAAGTTGATATTTTGATGTATTGTTTGAGGCCCCAATCTTTCATTTGCTGTGACATTTGCTGAAAAGAAAGGACTATCATCTTGCTTTGTTTTCGTTCCTCTTTATAATACTCCAGCTCTCTCTCCCATAATCTAAATCTGGGGTTCCCAACCCCGGGTCCGGGCTGCAACATGCCAGAAACTGGGCCACACAAACAAGTGAAGCCCCACCCATGGGACGCAGGCATGTCCCTTCCAGTCTGCGGAAAACCCTCTCTCCACAGAACTGGTCCCGGGTGCCCAAAAATGTTGGGGGCCGCTGATCTAAATTATAAATCTGCTTTAAAGTTAAAGACTCCCTTGAGCCAAGCTTAATTCCTGGTGACTAAATGATCATGGATTGAGGGCAGTAGAAGAAGGGGACGACAGAGAATGAGGTGGCTGGATGGAGTCACTGAAGCAGTAGGTGTGAGCTTCAATGGACTCCAGAAGATGGTAGAGGACAGGAAGGCCTGGAGGAACGTTGTCCATGGGGTCGCGATGGGTCGGACACGACTTCGCAACTAACAACAACAACAAAAATGATCATGGTCCTGGGTTTTCTTTGGAAGCAGGATAGAAGATCTCTGCCGCTCTTTGAGATGTATTTTTCCATTTTCCAGGTTACCTATACATTTGGGATTTCTCAGTTGCCCCCCCCCCATCCTAACTGCAATCCAATCTAAAGTGTTTAGCCCTTTTTCAAGATCAATCAAGGTTGCAAGATGCTGGCCATCTGCAGCAGGCAAATTCATTTTATCAGGTTCTGTCCATTTATTTCATCACTCATTTGACAGGAGTTATACTTGGAAGAGCCAATCCAACCATTAGTCAGAGTGCTCCCTTGGATCAGCAGATCTGGCCCACGATATAAGGCCTAGGAGGTTTTTTTTTCCAACTTTCTTATTACCGTGAGCTTTCAGTTGGAGAAAGTTTGGGCAGGACGGTTGCATTTCTCTATGGTGCTAAAATAATGTGACTGGTTTGGGATATTCTTAACTTAACTTGGAATGATGGAGCAAAAATGCTGGTCTTTCATAGCACAATGGGATAAACACCTTTTCGTTACCTACTCCCAACCCTTGTTCATTTATTTTTTTAAAAAAAATCTAGGTGGAAATGAATGAAACTTAGTCCCAAATAAAGGAATACTGCTATCATGTCACCCCTATTTCTTCTTTTCTTTAGACTAGCCAAACCAAGTCCCACAGCCATTCTTCATATGTTTTAGTCTCCAGGCCTTGGATCATCTTAGTTGCTCTTCTCTGAACTTTTTCCAAGGTCTCAACATCTTTTTTGTAGTATGGTGACCAAAATTGGTTGCAGTATTCCAGGTGTGGTCTCTTCCATCTTCCACATGGATAGACTTTAATTCTCAGACTTTTCAATATAGTGCCTGAGAATTCTGGCAGGGGAAGCCCTGAATTTGAAGAATATGAATATGAAGAATGATTACAGGAATTGCATATGTCTAGTCTAATGAATAGAAGGACTAGGGGAGATATGATAGCAGTGTTCCAATATTTAAAGGGCTGCCACAAAGAAGAGGAGGTCAACCTATTTTCCAAAGCACCTGAAAGCAAGACAAGAAACAATGGATGGAAACTAATTAAGGAAAGAAGCAACCTAGAACTAAGGAGAAATTTCCTAAGAGTGAAAGCAATCAACCAGTGGAATGGCTTTCCTTCAGAAGTTGTGGGTGCCCAACACTGGAGGCTTTCAAGAAGAGACTGGACAGCCACTTGTCTGGAATGGTATAGGGTCTACTGTTCAAGCAGGAGTTGGACTAGATGACCTCCAAGGTCCCTTCCAACTCTGTTATTCTATGTTATTCTATGTTCTATGAATGGTTTCTAAGCTAATAATTTAAATGAAATGCTACGTTGGTCTTTTTTGGTGCAATTGTGATTTGATTTTTATTTGTCCTGTAGTTATATAAAGTATTTATATCAATTGTCTTAGGGAAAAAATGCTATAGAGTAACTAATAAACTGAATAAGTGAGCATCTGATATTATCTTGGGTTAAAAAATTAAGTTTTAAATGTTTACCTGTATATCACTGGGCTCAAAACGCCATGTCCCATTTTGTTCTGCTTACATAATAGTGTCTCTTTTCATTTTTTTTCCCCTTCAGGAATAGAAGAATGTTACATTTCAGAGAGTCAAAGAAAAGTACAGAGGGAACTTGAAAATCCTGATGACTTTCCTTCTACTTTCATCCTACCTTATATTTTCTAACCTTCCTTGGGGGCAAAAAATGTGCAGTAAACATAAGGAGTGTAAATCTGCAGAGGTTATTCTGGCACAATGATATATAAAACACTAGGAAGGCCCGCTTTGATATGTGGCATGCCATCGTGCACTCTCTATTATAGGATGGACACTGCAGTGAGGAAGAAAGGGCAGCCAGGAACTAAATAAATTGAGTTATGAGGCCAAGCTCTCTCTTTGTATGAGAACAAAATCTCATTTGAAGGGCTATAGATAAGTTTTGGAAGGGCACATATATTGCACCTTGTTATCTAAGCACAGAGGAGCTGCATATTAAATCTCGCAGGTTCTCAACAATTCACTTGTATTGCTAGCTACCACTAGTGCAAGATGGGATATTCTGAATCAACATTCAGAACCCCATTTGTGTGTGTGTGTTTGTGTGTGTGTGTGTGTGTGTGTGTGTGCGCATGTAATTCTTATGTTAAGAATCATGTTTTTCTTACACTGTATAAAAACTGCAAGATCCAATCTGGGTCAGTCACTAGTCTTACAAACCGTTTCCGTTTCTTCCCTATTCTGAACTTCATACCTGCATTCTTCAGTAATCATAACCATCTTGATTACTGGATTAACCATGGTGCAATTCATCTTCAGATGCTTCATGGAGAATTTGGTGGGCAAGCAGTGGGAACAAAAGCTATAAAAATGGGATGATTAAAAATAGCTACCAACTTTTCCTCATCTCTAGATCTGGTTTAGTGTATGAAGCAAATACAGGCACAACGTCCTGTTTCCATGCTAAATCCAGGACTATGGAAGCGCACAGTAGCCAAGATAGCAACACAATTGATTATAGAGGGAGACAGGTGATTTTACTACTGCAGATGGTGGAAACACCAATTGTAAGATACTGGGGAGACACTATCACCTCTCCCACTCAAAAATTTCCCTTCATCCTGCTTTTTTTTCCCCTTGAAAAATGGTGAAAAAAGTTCAAGAGGTACTTTTCACATTGGGATATACTGATTTTCAATCCAGTTGAAAGACTTACTGGGTGATCTGACAAGAAGAAGCTTACTTTCTTAGGTCCTTCTTTTGGTATAATCTCCTTTATTATAATCCATTAGCAATTACTGATCAATACAGGTAGGGCCATAATGAGAAGTTGTAGCTTTCTAGTCAAAGCTCATCGTTTTCACATATGAGGTCCAAGCTTCAATGTCCAGCATCTTCTCATAGGACTAGAAACAATTCCTGATACCTCATGTCTATTCTGTAGGGTAATTCTGGTTAAACAATATTGAGCTAGACAGACAATAATCTAAAGTAGTATCAGGTGCCTCCTTCTGTGTTTTCAAGTAACTCATGCAATTGTCAACCAGGTTTCAACCAGGTTTCAAGCATCTATCTTGGCAGTGAAATGTTCCCAGGCTATGACTGGTTCTGCACATCCAGTCTTTTTGTCTTCTTAACAAAAAAGAACTAGGAATGATTTCCTGTTTGGATGGAGAAACAATTGCTTTCTTGGTTCTGGTACTTTCCAGTGTTTTCCTTGGCTCAAGTTCCTTTCTTAAGCTTTGAATCTTGGCTCTGACTTTTTTTGATAATCCTTAGTATCAGGTTCAAAGCAATCTTCTGAGAGTTGACTTCAGCTAAGGTAACATATGGGGAAAAAAGATCTAATAGGTGACTGAGGGAGGAACGGCAGTGGTCAGCCTTCTTTCCCATTCTTCCCATCTACTGATGGTGACTGTGGCTAAGATTTTGTCCAGTTATTGACACTTGAGATGCTTAGAGAATCTGGGATTGTATCTGCATGCAGGAAACAAACAGACACATATGGACTGCTCAGAAGCCATTCTTCTCAAGAACATTGCCTAGCGTTGCATAGCACTTTCCTATTCATATATTAGTATTTTTGATCAATTGATGGCTTTCCGGACACTGCTGAGCTTGAACTCATAGCAGCCCTAAGAACCAGAAGAGTTAATAGCAAGGGATACTTCAGTGACATCTGCAGGAGCTAAGTTCTTTCCCCCACCATTTAAAGCATTACTATCCACATGGAAGCCATTAGGGCTCTCAGTATGTCTACAGATCAATAAAAAGTGGCAGTTCCTGCCCTCAGCCTTACAGTGTAAATAGGCACCACACAAAAAAATAGGCAAAGTAGAAAATAGTAAAAATAGGAATGCTTAGATGTTGATTCTTAATGCTCTGAATTTTGTAACGACAATTTATAATGAACATATAACATGATTGCAGTGTATCCAGAAAAATCCTTTCCTTTCCTTTCCTTCCTTTCCCTTTCCTTTCCTTTCTTTCCATTCCATCGCCTTTCCTTTCCTTTCCTTTCCTTCCTTTCCTTTCCTTTCCTTTCTTTCCATTCCATTGCCTTTCCTTTCCTTTCCTTTCCTTTCCTTTCCTTCCTTTCCCTTTCCTTTCCTTTCTTTCCATTCCATCGCCTTTCCTTTCCTTTCCTTTCCTTCCTTTCCCTTCCCTTCCCTTCCCTTCCCTTCCCTTCACTTCACTTCCCTTTCTTTCCATTCCATCGCCTTTCCTTTTTTCTTTCCTTTCCTTCTTTTCCTTTCCTTTCCTTTCCTTTCCTTTCTTTCCATTCCATCGCCTTTCCTTTCCTTTCCTTTCCTTTCCTTTCCTTTCCTTTCCTTTCCTTTCCTTTCCTTTCCTTTCCTTTCCTTTCCTTTCCTTCCTTTCCCTTCCCTTCCCTTCTTCCTTTCCTTTCCATTTTTCCTTCCCTTCCCTTCCCTTCCCTTCCCTTCCCTTTCTTTCCATTCCATCGCCTTTCCTTTTTTCTTTCCTTTCCTTTCCTTCCTTCCTTCCTTCCTTCCTTTCCTTTCTTCCTTTCCTTTCCTTTCTTCCTTTCCTTTCCTTTCTTCCTTTCCTTTCCTTTCCTCTTTCCTTTCCTTTCTTCCTTTCCTTTCCTTTCTTCCTTTCCTTTCCTTTCCTTCTTTCCTTTCCTTTCCTTTCCTTTCCTCTCCTTTCTTCCTTCCTTTCCTTTCCTCTTTCCTTTCCTTTCTTCCTTTCCTTTCCTTTCTTCCTTTCCTTTCCTTTCCTCTTTCCTTTCCTTCCTTCCTTTCCTCTTTCCTTTCCTTTCCTCTTTCCTTTCTTCCTTTCCTTTCCTCTTTCCTTTCCTTTCTTCCTTTCCTTTCCTTTCTTCCTTTCCTTTCCTCTCCTTTCCTCTTTCCTTTCCTTTCTTCCTTTCCTTTCTTCCTTTCCTTTCTTCCTTTCCTTTCCTTTCCTTTCTTCCTTTCCTCTTTCCTTTCTTCCTTTCTTCTCTCTCTCTCTCTCTCTCGCTCTCTCTCTCTCTTTTTCTTTCTTTCTTTCTTTCTTTCTTTCTTTTTTCTCTCTCTCTCTGCTTCCTTCCTTCCTTCCTTCCTTCTTTCTTTCTTTCTTTCTTTCTTTCTTTCTTTCTTTCTTTCTTTCTTTCTTTCTTTCTTTCTTTCTTTCTTTCTTTCTTTCTTCCTTTCTTTTTCATTATCTTTTCCTCCCCATCCGCCTTCCCTTTCCCTTTCTATTTCCCCATCTGAAATATAAATGACTCTTTGGGAAGAAGGCTGGGCCTGGTGAAGATGGCTTTTCAGGAAGGTTGGCGATGGCCTTGGTACCTGCTGTTCTCTCTCACATAGCCTTCTGAAATGACTGCTATTGGGAAAGAGGGTCAGCGGTCAGCCACCAATGCTAAGCCATTGAAAAGGGGAGCTCTCAGCAATCCTTTGAGGCAGGAGGCGAGTCAGCAACAATGCTTAGAAGGGACTGGAAGTGTAGCTCTGAGCCATTCAATCACAACCAACACACATTTCCATCCCCTGCTTTGCTGCCCGTATCCGTCTTTTACTGGCAATAATTTTGAATGAAAAATTCCAAGGAGAGAAATATGTGAAAATGAATTCCTGGCAAGGAAGGTTGAGAGGGAGGGGGGTTGCAAATAAAGTGCCTTCTTTTTTTTCCAAGGCACCCGGGCTTATTTTAATGGGCAAGGTCAGCAATGAAATGGCCAGGAAGAGAAATGGCTGCCATTATGAATCAGTTGTGATCTTGTATCAATTATTCCCTGCCTTGCCTTGGGCTGAAGCAAACATGGCCTAATCAGTTTTACATCTACGTTTAATTTTATTGGAAAGAGGAGCAGGCAATGCATCATGGGAAGCTGAGGTGACATGCAAGGTGACCCCTGCCAACTTAATGACACAATACATAACCCTTAATGAAGTCACTATCTTGTCTTTTTCCTCCCCCCCCCCTTTGTGCTGTCTGGAGACTGTGATTTATGGTGGCAGCATTCTGCTTTTGCCCTCTTTTCATTTCAGCTTGACAAAGTGGATGAAACAATTATCTTCGTTATCGGCTGGAGCAGTAGAAATGTGATAGTTGAAGATTTCTGCAGGTGGAAGACCTTGGCCATGGATCAAAAGCAATGTTGAAATGTGGGTAGGGATGGTGGTTTTCATTCTCTCTCTCCCGCTCTCCTCCTCACTGCCCCAACCCTGCTGACTTCGAACGTTGGAAGATAGATTGTGTATCCCAACATGCACTGCAAACCCTATATCATTGTAGCAAGAAGTAATTTCAGAAGAAAGCAATTTCTAGGCCCCGCTGCAAGAAGGATGCAAGGCTGGGCATTTTTCATTTCCTGCCAGGTCCTTTTTCTCATGCCACTGTAGATACATTACCACCTAGATGTGGTGCCAATGCACGCATTTGTGAAAAACCATGTTGATATGCACACCAAGTAACGTGTGAGTCATGAAGTCCAACGTGGGCAAAATAATGTTTACGATCTTCTTTAAAGAAATTGTTCTCCTATCTTTTGGGGACCCTTTAGAACAGGAGGGAAAGCAGCAATATTTATGATTTTGCTAGTTAACATGGTTCTCAGTCTGGATAGTAGACGCTTTGATCCAAAAACATCTAAAGAGATACAGTCCGACTAATATAAAATGAATATTAATATCAGAACATTTTGACAGTGGATAGATGTATGAGCTAGCATCTAATAGAGAATATGAGGATGATATGCATCACAATGACATGATGCAAACACAGCCATTTGCTCTAGCTTCCTGACATCAGGTGCAATTACATAAGTCATGGGTCTTGCAACACATGGACATTTTTTATCACTTGCCCATCCACCAACCCAGAATTAGAATCTATTCATTATTCTATTTCTTAGAGAAGCCTAACCGTTGCACGCATGGTGTTCATCTCCAGGAGCTACCCAGGATAGGTTTAATAATGGTAAAATAACAATTAAAAAGAATGTTTTTAACTCAGGGTTGAAACGAGGGGTCTTTGGTGCTCACTGAGCTTGGTTGTTTTCTTGCAGACATTTCATTACCCAAACTAGGTAACATTTCATTATCCAAACTAGATAACATGATGTTGCCTAGCTTGGGTAATGAAATGTCGGCAAGAACACAACCAAGCTTAGAGAGCACCCAGGACCCCTCAAAACTATAATAAAGTTAATGTCCTATGTATTGATACTTATTTTACACTGCGTATGTACTCGAAATGTAATTTGCTTCTGAGAGGCACACCCAGCAGATTGGAGCTGCAGAAAGAAGGATGATAACTACCTGGCAGCCAAGTGTTACTACAGAAAAACTTAAAAGAAAACTGCAGTGGTCATCCTGTTTTTTGCCACCAGATCTGATAGCTCTACTAAACTTTTCCTTTTGCTGCGCATGTATTGAAAGAGAGAACGGAACAGGCAGAACAAATCCATGAGGTTTGTTATCTGGTATGTTCATCAGTGAAAACAAAGATTGGCTTAGAACTGAGTCTGACTTTAGCTAGTCACTGTGATAGGTTGGGATTCGGATTGCTAATTGAGTCACCTGCTATCCATCTCATACTCCTGGGGAGAAAAGAAAATCTGTCAGGTCAGCCTGTATGACTGCACGAAGGAAGACAGAAAAGTTATGATCTCTCGGCAGGAAGTTGGAGAACTCTGGCATCTTTTAATGAGATAAACACACTGCTGTTTTGTGCAAACAAGCAACAAGAAATTAGCAACAGATCTTGGGAGAACCTTGTAGGAGAGCTTTGTCCTGATGGCTTTCAAAGAAGATTGGCCCAATGGATGGAAGACAACATTTTCCAGGCCAAGAGCCCCATGAGGTTTTGGAGTGCTGTGCCAGGGGCTTCCTTCCAAAAGGTGATGGGTGGGGCAGGACAAAATCCAGATTTGATTAATTTCATTTCGATGTACAATGATGATGCAAAATTCAGGAAAGTTACTATGATTGCTCCTCAGCCGCTGCCTTCAATAGGCCTTGTCTTCTGTCCCGTAAGAGATTCACAGGTTTTAAATGGTAGCAACAGGATTGTTTTGCAAACTAGATCAGATAAATAAATTGGAGGAGAGCTTGGCTGAGGCCACTTGCTCCTCTCCTGACTCTGTTGTGGAAAGCCAAGGATTGTTGGCTGCCAACCGTGGCTCAGAATCCGAGAATTTGCTTGGAGCTTGGAATCTGCTTTGGATCAAGCAGTGAGATCCAAAACTGCCCCCAGAGGAAACCTGTAGATTGTCGTTACTGCATTTTTTCCACGTATTCTCCTTCTTCCTATGTTTTTGTTTCAGCGAAGGGAAGGATACCAAGAGATAGAGCTTAGCAGCCATTCCTTATACAGAGCTCTAATGCGAAGAGATAAATAAATAAATAAATAAATAAATAAATAAATAAATAAATAAATAAATATGAGCTTCAGCATCAAAAACAGAGAGAGAAGAGATGTGGGGAGGGGGAAGCACTCTCATTATCAGCCAATAAACCAATAATCCATTAGTGACCAAGGTTCCTGAATAATATAGCGCTTTTTTGCCTGTACCATAATTTATATGGCAGACTAGAGAATAGACACGATTATTAGAGCGAGGGCTACAGGATGACACATGATGCATGACCGTGAGGCATTGATCTCCACACAACAGGAAGGTGTCTAGACTGGGAGATGTATGACCCTGCATTGCAGAGCTGGGAATATTTCATGTGAGGCCTAATGGAGTAGTGTAGTGCTGTGATGGATGACATTCCTACTTTCAGTAGCAGTGCAGTTATAGTTGTGCTAATGCCTGACCTTCTTTCACTCCTCATGTCCTTCATTCGGTCAGGGTGACCTCCTTGAAAGAGATGGAAAAGGAGAAAGGGAGAGAGGGCCATCGAGAGAAAAACAGGCAGAATGTCCGATTTAAATAAGATGCTTCTGATCTTGGAGATTGTATGCTAGTTTGCAAAGGTTGGGCAAGCACAAGGAGAATCCTTTTTTTTTTCCCCTTCCCAGGATCTTTGCACAGAAAGTGCTGACAATCAGTCCTTCATCAGTTCTTTTTGCTTTGGTTTGATGCAGCTTCTGAGCTCTTGTCCTTTTATAGGAAATATAGATATAGATAGCAGGGCTGGCCCAAAGATGCTTTTTCAAAAGGCAACTGGACTTTGTCTTTCTTTCAGGACATTTCACTTCTCATCCAAGAAGCTTCTTCAGTTCTCTGAAGAACCGAAAGAACTGACTTTTCCAAATTTCTTGAAAGCAACTTGAAATGAAAACAAACTGACTGTCAGAACCAGCAAAGCCAGTAGATTTATCCAGCCCTGCTACATATCTATGGAGATTCTCAGTCATCCAGGTCATGGTTGTTCCAAAGGTGCTTTTTCAAAAGGCAATTGGACTTTGTTTTAGCTTGAAAATGTTTTGCTTCTCATCCAAAAAGCTTCTTCAGTTCTCCGAAGCTTCAAGGAAAAACAAAGTCCAGTTGCCTTTTGAAAAAGCACCTTTGGGACAACCATGACCTGGATCACTGGAAAATATACATACAGAGATGCATTTAATAAGAAAAAAAAATCTACATATGCAGTGTGGGGGAAGATGTTTTAAATAGCAAGAGCAACTTAGACTTATATACTGCTTCATAGTGTTCTAAGCTGTTTACAGAGTCAACATATTGCCCCCAACAATCTGGGTCCTCATTTTACCAAGCTTGGAAAGATGGAAAGCTGAATGAACCTTGAGCCGGTCAGGATCGAACTCCAGGCTGTGGGCAGAGTTAGCCTGCAATGTTGCATTCTAACTACTGCACCATCACAGCTCCATGAAGAAAAATGCCAATATATGATGGAATAGATATAGGGAAAAAAAATAATAGATTAGAAATAGATTCACTCAACCCTTCCTTTTGGTTTGTTGAACTGGTACTCACAGCCATTCAATTAAAGGGTTGTCTTGTATAAAACAGGGTGCAGGTTAATCTCGAGCAATAAAACTCCAGAACTATACAATATGTTGTTTTTTTCTTCTTTAAAATCCCTTCCTATTTCATTAAATCTATCCAGAGTAAATGTATAAAACTATTTTGCCTTCTGCTGCTGCTCTCTCTGACAAAACTATCCTCAAAGTCAAAGTAGAGTGTTGATGTTGTAAGGTGGATGATGCTTCGTACGCTGCTTGTGTCCATCCTTTCCAAATTCTCACAAAATTTCCACTCCTTGTTATGGATCTTGCAAATGAAATAACTGAATTGGAGAGGGATTTTGGCTAAGGGGAAATTCCAAAGTTCACTTTGAAGGTTCACTGTTTTTTGACTGTTTGGTGAGGCCAAAATAGTCCTGTATTCATCACAGGTCATCTTAAATGTTCCAAAATAACTGTTGTAATGTATTTTTAAAAATACTCTTAGATCCCTAAGTTCCATTTTAAACATCATATTAATTATATGTGCATTACAGAGAGAATAACTTTTATTGCTCTAAAGAGAACCAATCACAATCCATAGATATTTATTCTGAACATTTCACTAAAGACTGAAGTATTACAATCACTTATGGAGGGAGGAGGAGGAGGAGGCTAACAGTGAGGGATATTGGGAGCAGTAGTTTGGCAATATCTGAAGAACCACAGGTCATGTAATCTAGCAAGTTGAGCAGGCAACATGTAGATCAGAACCCTTTTAATCTAGGTGATGTAAACATACTAGCAAACAACTATATTGAGAGAAAAACAGGAGTAGAAATGTGCAAAAGGATTGGAGTTGCTTCTAGTTGTTGGGTCATAGGAACTGAATGAACACAACAAATTTTATAAATCTGAAATCTCTCATTCTTGGTCCATGCTAATTGCTAAAGATTAACCTAGGTTTCCAATAACATGTTAAAAGAACTGATAATTTATACTATCCTTACTAATAGGGAGATCAGAGATTTTTTAACTAAGTACTTCCCCAAAGTTTGAAAAATATATTCATTGGGGGAAGTTGCATTCCAGAGAAATAATACTAGGAAAAAAGTGCATGCAAAAATCAATGTGAATTTCCATCTGTGCATATATCTGTATCAACATTTTGTAGGATTTTTTAGCACAGATATAGCAATAGAATTTGGCCTAGTGATATATGCTACAGTAAATAAAATCATGAACAGTAATGAAATTGAAATGCTGAATGTCCAAACCATCAAGAGTCATCAGGATGAAGCCTACTAATATCTGGACATTTTATAGTTAGATAGCATCAAGCATGGAAAAGTTGATTAATATGTGGTTAGTAAAGAATACATCCAAAGAGTGAGAGAATTGCTAAAGACAAAATTTAACAGTGGAAACTCCATCAAAGCCATCAATACTTGGGCCATACCTGTAATATAATACACTGCTAGAATTATTAACTGGACACAAGCTGAACTGGACAGTTTGGACCAAAAAAACAAGAAAATTGATGACTATTCACTATCCATTATACCCCGCAGTGACAATGATAGATTATACCTGCCCTGCAGAAATGGAGGCAAAGGTTTACTTCAGGTCAAAAAAACTGTCAAAGAAGAAAACCGTGCAGTGGCTGATTATCTAAAAACCAGCCAAGAACAGCCAAGAAGTTACAAATTGGAACTTACTGAATGTACAAGAAACAGAAAGTGAATATTGAAATAATGTAATGAAAACATGAACAGAATGTTGGCAAAGAAAAGCGTCTCCCATTGACTTTGCTTGTCAAAAGTTGGCTGGGAAAGTCACAAATGGTGATCACATGTTGCAACCAATAAAAATACATGCCAGTTGCCCCATGCCCTAATACTGATCACATGACTGTGAGTATGCTGCATTGGCCATAAGTATGAGGAGTGGTCATAAGTCACTTTTTCAGAGCTGTTGTGGTTGCTAAATAGTTCAAATGGTTGCTAAATGAATGGTAAGTTGAGGATTACCTGTATGCTTATCAGTCTTCTCCAACACCAAAGTTCAAAAGTACTTAATATTATTTTTGTCTTGCTTCTTCAAAGTCCAACTTTTACTTGGAATGTCATAAAAAAAACCCTCTTGCCTGCACAATTCCAAACTGCAGAGGTATAAAAACATCATTGCATCTGAATAAGTCTCAAGGTTGCTATTCTACCAGGGTTATTTTGCAGCAAATTCCTTAACTCTGGACTTACAGAATAAATATACTATGAATATTTAGAGTTTAGTATTAAGAAACAATACAGTTTGCATTTCTCTGCTAGACCTAGTGTTAGGCCTTTGAATACTAATATGCTGATTTTTAAAGGCTAATATTAAGGAACAAACGTGAGATTTTCCCCTTAATACTATTACAAACATCATTTCCAATGACGGCTGAAGATTATTTAAAACATGAAAAGATCTCCAAATCTGGATATCGGTCTATCCATTAAGGTTGCCCTGCGACCTTTTAATCTTGCAAATTATAGATTATCCAACCTTTCATTATGTCACTAGTGCAAATAAGTCTGACATTAAGGAGCTCTTTGTGATTTCAGTATAATCATGGGTGTATAGCAACATAATTTTATTGGAAGCAGGTAACCAATGCCTAATGGCCAATTACAGCTCCTTATTATCCTACGCAATAATTTCAGCATTCAGAATGGAGCTCACATATAAAATAACACGTTTGATCATTTCCCTGCAAAATAACTTAGCTTTACCAGCAGGGAGAAACAGTGCAGGAT
The DNA here is from genome assembly GCA_023970755.1 of Azemiops feae. Taxonomy (NCBI): domain Eukaryota; kingdom Metazoa; phylum Chordata; class Lepidosauria; order Squamata; family Viperidae; genus Azemiops; species Azemiops feae. The sequence continues at coordinate 344,714 of JALGBA010000075.1, read as the reverse complement.
ACCTGTTGTGATCTCAGTATAGGGACCATCATCTTTCCTTTGCGATTGCTAATCACTTTCCACATTTAGCGAGCAAGCAAACTGAAGGTCCTTCCTCAAAGAAGTCTAAAATATTCTATCATTTTCTAAGGAAGTTTGGAAGAACTAACATAGGAAGAACATCTCACCCCAGATATGCTGTCATCGTCTCGCTTCAGAACAAGTTATCTTTGGATGGCGAGTCTGTTATTCCTAGCCCAGGGGTCGGCAACCTTAAACACTCAAAGAGCCACTTGGACCTGTTTTCCAGAGAAAAGAAAACGCTGGGAGCCACAAAACTTGTGCGTGCAGGCGCACACACGGGGGGGGGGAAAGCTTGATTGAAGAGTTTAATTAAAAAGAAATAGAGGCTGCTATGCATGAGTTCTCTCTCTCTCTCTCTCTCTCTCTCTCTCTCTCTCTCTCTCTCTCTCTCTCTCTCCCTCCCTCCCTGCTTCCTGCTTCCTGCAGAGACGCAGCAAAGGCAGGAGCCCCGCCCAATAAGCTTGTCAGCTTCTCGGAGAACAGCGTGAGGCCACTCTCTTTTTTACACACACACGCACGAGAGAGAGAGAGAGAGAGAGAGAAGGGAAGCGCAAGTGTCTCTCTCTCTCTCTCTCTCTCTCTGTGCAAATGGCGGAGGAGACTGGGAGCCACAGGAGAAGGCTCAAAGAGCCACATGCGGCTCCGGAGCCACAGGTTGCCGACCCGTGTCCTAGCCTATACTCAGGTACTCCCAGCTTAAAGAAAGCACGTTGTCCTTGCCTACTGCTTTGTCATCACAAGTCAAAAGTCTATCAGAAAGAGAGAAATTCTCCATTTTGATCACAGTCGAATAAATATTATTCAAATTCAGATTTCAAAGAGAGAAGTGTTCAGCAAATGATTTGGTGGGATTGGTTGCTGCCTCTTCTTTTCTGATGTAGTTTCAAATTTACATGGTTGGTTCTTGTATTCTTTCCAATCAGTTCAGACCAGGGTGGACAGGAATGTAACATTACTGAATTGTTATTAGAAAAAATGGAATGAATGTGTTGATTTTCTAAGCTTTGGAGATGTGTAAAACAGCATATGTTAGTCATTCTGGCAGGGTATGAAGTTCTTGAGCCAATTCAGAAACATCTGACAATCCAAGAGGAATGGTCTCTGAAGCTTTTTTAGACCAAACAGCAAATGTGGCCAGTTCTTAGTTTCCCTTGCTTTGGAAGTTTCACGGCAAGCAGTGGGTGGCCACTGTCAAAAGAAGCACAGGTAGTCCTCAACTTATGACTACAATTGAGCCCCAAATTTCTGTTGGTGAGTCATTTGTTAAGTGACTTTTGCCCCATTTTATGACCTTTCTTGCCACTGTTGTTAAGTGAATCACTGCAGTTGATAAGTTAGTAACCTAGTTGTTAAGTGAATCTGCCTTCCCCGTTGACTTTGCTTGTCAAAAGGTCACAAAAAGGGATCACATGGCCTTGGGACAGAGCAACGGTCATAAATATGAACCAGTTGCCAAGCATCTGAATTTCAACCACATGATCATGGGGGAGGGTACAAATGTCATAAGTGTGAAAAACGGTCATAAGTCACAATTTTGAGGGCCGTTGTAACTCTGAACGGTCACTAAATGAACTGTGTAAGTTGAGGACTACCTGTATAGATGGCTTGGGTACCACATTGAGTTATCATATGAGTATCTGGATCAGAACAAGTAAGGAGTGACTGAACAATAAAAACATAGCTGGGTGATGCAAATCCAGATGACCATTAAATGGCAAACAATGGGTTAGATATTTTCTTTAAGTCTTTTGCTATCATCTAGGCCAGACATGTCAAACTCGCGACGTCATGTGACGTTGCGCAACATATCGGGACAGTTTTGCCATTGCCGGCAATGGGGTGGGTGTGGCTTCCAGATGACACGTCCAGCCCACAGGCCGGCAGTTTGACACCCCTGATCTAGGCATTATCAATATTATTCTTGGGTTTTTTTGGCCCAAATACAGCAGTCCTGATATCATGGCTATCTTTCTCTTTCACTAAAGTTCAAGCATGGCATCCCTTCAGTGTTTTTTCACAAAGCAAGATGGATTCCTCACTGTAAGAGTGAAACCACCATGCAGGGGTCTCCTAGGGCTTTCGCTAATGCTAATGAGATTGGAAAATTTATGCAACATATGTTACTGAAACAAATATCACTGCTTCCTTGAAGAGAACTGTTGTGCATCCCTAGCACATAGTTATTTGTTGAAGAGCAGTGCTTTTTTTGTAAGAAAAAAGATGCGGGAACTCACATCTTGTTAATCTTTTATTTAAAAAAATATATATTCAGTTCTTAGCAGGACCGATGGTTGAGAAGTATTTTTTTTTTCATTTTTAAATTTGGGGTCACACTTTTACACTAAAAATTTAAAAAAGATTTTCAATTCACCAACGATTTTTTAAAATAAGAAATTATTTACCTTTCGCACGTAGTCAAGCACTGTACACACACCCACACATGTCAGTTGTGTAACGAAACATAACGGTCACCGCCCGCAGTAAGCACTCAGCGCGTGACCACACGACCAATCACAAGCCGAGCAGCGCCACCACAACCAGCGTGGACGAAGTACGCATGCATTGGACTCGACACACAAGCAGCCCGCATGCACCGTTTTAATGATTTTGTCGCTGACCTACTACATTCGACAGGGAGATTCAAGTCCACGTGGACCAAACATCAAATTTTCAAAAGTTACTTTTTAAAACTTGGAAAAATCCATCGAAAAAAGGTGCCGGAACTCTGTTCCGGTGTGTTCTATGACAAAAAAAGCACCGTTGAAGAGAATTAAATTTTGTAATAGAGGGTTGAATCCTGAGGGTGGGGTTGCTTATTGACTAAACCACAGTCTTTTTTATAGCTGTAGTAAAGCCAAAGAAAAAGGATCAGGTGGATTTCCCAGGAGAAGAAGTCCCCAAAGCTGAAAAACATTTACAACAAGCTTGATTCTTTCCAAACAAACATCTGCAAGGCCTCCCCAATCTTGTCTGTACCATAGGAAAAAGCAAATGTCACTGCCATCCCAAATTATGTCTTGCTTATCCTTGGCTAGACTTGAAGGCAGATACCAGCAAAGCTCTGATATCGATTGGGTCCTAATCTAATCAATCTTTGCGGTGTGAACAAGGTAGGAATGTGTTCTTGCTCTTTGCAAAGAAGGTATTTTGGAAATGCAAGCCAGTGATTTCTTGGCCTTTCTGATTTTCTGCCATAAATACAACCCAAGTTCTTTGCAAGCAGAACAAAGAAGAAGAAGAAGAAGAAGAAGCTAAGAAAAAAGATGGGAGGAAAACATGCCTTAGTCTTTGGAGCTTGGATGTTTTATAGCTAGTCTTTGAGATTATTTGATACCTGCAAGAGAGGAAAGTAAGATAATCTTCTGGAAAAAGGGAAAGTGCTTTGCTATCAAGAGTGGTGAAGACTAGACTAGAAATGAAAGTGAGGAGCTGCAAAACTGTCAGGAAATATATGGTCTCAGCTAATGAAAGGAAGAGAAACATAGGAGAAATATCAGGAATGATGAAAGTTGGAGAGACTCTAGAAATGGATAGAGTCACTAGGAAAAAAAGCTTTTCAGAAGAAGGAACAAACACAACCTCATGAGTTCATGATGAGTTATGCATGGTTAAAGAGCTGCACTAAGGTTAATAAGCTGTCTACTGTTACTGTGGTCATTTGTATGGAAAGAAATGTTGACCCTGAGTGGCAGTGTCCCTTCCTAGCCATGAATCATTTAAGAAGCCACTGGTCACAAGTCTTGTGAACTATTGTAGAACCACAACTAGCACAGATTTTGAGGGTAAAGATCAATTGCAATTGCCCAAGTCTTAATGTTTGTTTAATTTCTAAATAAGTCAAAGTATGAGATCAAGATTTTAAAAAAAGGATTCCGAAATAGTTTTATGAACAACACATAAGAAGAGACCTTAGGTCAGATGAATTGAGGTTCCAACCCTACATACATCAGGAAGGAAGTCCCGTTGAATTTACATCTGAATAGGATTGAACAGTTAATCCAGCATCCAGTTTTCCACAATGGCAAATGAGAAGCGTTATATTTTCTTTGATGTCTACTGCCACCATCATCTATGCAATAGACTATTGTCCTTTGAGAAGGGCAAAAACAGATATATCAAAACTAATGGATTATTTGTTACCAGGTTCATTTTCTTGTAGATTGGCAAATTAAATTTCAGGATTTTGGGTTTTTTTTGTTTTTTGTTTTAAATTGATTGTGCCTTTTACAGCTTGTTCTTTTTTGTCATTTGGGCTTTAAGGGGAAAAAAATTCTGAGTTGAAAATTAACATAGGAGGAAACAGAGATGGAAGAATGAGAAAGGTACATGGGGGAAAAAAATCCACTGAGCATTTTTAAATGCTGGAATTGCCCATAGCTTGGCCAAGAACTGTGCTTTATATTTCCACAGATGCATGACTAGTATCATTCCCTATTAAGTTCTATCTGAATAAAATGATAGTAGACATTTAGGAAATATTACAGGGCAATAAAAGGTTTAAAGAGCCTTAGGGGATGCTATTGAAATATAGAAAAGAGTAGGATTCCAAATAAGCATCTGGCTAGAGGAGGAGGAGGAGGAGGAGGAGGAGGAGGAAGATGAAGAGGAAGAGAAGAGGAGGAGGAGGAGGAGGAGGAGGAGGAGGAGAGGAGAGGAGGAGGAGGAAGGAGGGAGGGAGGAGGAGGAGGGAGGGGAGAGAGAAGAAGGAGAAGAAGAAGAAGAAGAAGAAGAAGAAGAAGAAGAAGAAGGAAGAAGAAGAAGAAGAAGAAGAAGAAGAAGAAGAAGAAGAAGAAGAAGAAGAAGAAGAAGAAGAAGAAGAAGAAGAAGAAGAAGAAGAAGAAGAAGAAGATATTTGAGATCTTTTAGGAATTACTGATACTAGTTTTTCCGCTTGTGCCCCCCCTCTTCTTTTTCTTCCTTTTTCTTTTCACTGAGCCGTGCAAAAGGCTAGTAGTTAAAATTCAAAAAGCTTCCCCTTTTATCATTACCATGAATCAACACAATAAATGACCCCTTTCAGAACACAGTAATAAGAATTTGATAAATCATCAGCCAAAAATTAACTAGATGTCAAAACAATCTCGGGGAAGTGTGATGGATTAGGGGTGATGGCGGCAATTAATCTCCCAGCGTGAGTTCACAAGAGAGAATGAAAGCCAGGAGATGGATAGGGGAGACTGAGGCCTAGCAAGGTCAGGACATTGCAGAGAGAAAGGGACGGACAGAAAAATATGTGGTTGGGGTGGGAATGTAAAGAAAGGAAATGAGGGGTAAATCCACTGCATCTGCAGCTTTCTGGTATCCAGCAGCTGATCTGGAGGTCACCAGCCTGCCTTTGAAAAGCATTCTGCATCCAGCTGCTTCTTATGATGAAGCAAGCAATTCTCCACTTGGTCTAATCGAATGCCACCAGCTAGCTTATGGAGACTCTGAGCAGAGGGGGGGTGGGAGAGAGAGAGAGAGGGAGAGAGAGAGAGACCACAAGGCAAGAGAGATGGCTAATTGCAGTGTGCTTATTCCCCTATAAAAGAACATTATGGGGAGGGAGAAGGGCTGTGGTGGTCCCCGAACAAACCAGTCCTTTCAAGCATTGCTGAAAATACTTATGTTGACTAACTCAGGAAAGCCTGACGTGGATAGTCAGCGGGGCCATTCTGCAATTATCCATTCTAAAAGCAGCCGCTACACAAGTGGTTGTTTTTTTTTAGCCATTGCCTGGTTCCATCTTCCTCTAGGAAGGGGAAAGCTAAGTAGCCAAGACCAGGTCTCTATTCCCATCTAGTGTTGGGAGCCATAAGTAGCAGTGTGAAATATTAGTGGAAGAGACCATTAATCTGTGCCCTTGGTGTGTGCATTTCTGCATGTCGATGTATGTAGAGAGTCTGCAGCTATGCGCACACATTGAAACCAAAAGGCAGTTTTGCTACCTCTTTGTTTATTTGCACATGGTAATTCATTTCAGTGCAAGGATGTTGAAGGATTCCCTGTGACAAATGAGGAAGGGAAGGCAAACTAAATTATTTTGCTTTACATTAGCCCAAGCATGCATAGACAGCATGTGTGAGGGCATTTAATGTAAGCTTAAATTATCTTTTGAGTTTCTTCCTGTCTTCCTCTCTAGAAATGTTGAAGAGAACATGACTCAAAACATGAAATTCAAATCCCCCCATTTGAGTTTGGGTTTAGTTTGCAATCCCAAAACATCTGGAGCACTATTTGAACACCTTTGGCCAAGACAAAATTACCATCAGTCAATTGCAAAATGCAGCTTTACTTGGAGCAGCCTACATCCTGTGACAATACCTTTAACACCAACAAAGATCAACATCTGCCTATCCAAAGTCCTTTAGAAGGAGACAGCAGGTGGATAAAAATACCAAATTCAATCTGGATGACTGCGCAACCAATCATAATAATAATGTTTTTCCTCCATCTTGAAATTGAGATTTCTAAACAAAACAAATCTAGGAATGCAGACAGACTAAGCAACAAAGGGAAAGCAAAAGACACTTGAAAGCCAGTTTGGTGATTAAAGAAGTTGGACTTTTAGTAAATCCAAATTCTGCCTCAAACATGAAAGCTATATGGGTGACTTTGAGATGTTATAAGAAGGCCATGGCAAAACACTTTCTAAAAAGAGCAAAAAAGAGAAAAGAAGCACCTTAAGACCATATAATCCTAGCATCAAAATTTATGTAGAATTATCATTTGGGGTAATTCAAATGTTTGGCCTTGAAATAACAGTAAGATAAGCATCCTAAAAGAACATTGCTTATACTAGGGATCACCATCTTTACCCTGGTCTGTACTTGTAACAGTGCCATGGAAAATCCAGAATCCCTTATAACAGGATGAACAGGAGTATCCCCTAAGCATAGCAGGGGTTTATCAGACTTTGAAATTATTGTATTACATTCTAATTAGCTCATCTTCAGAAATCATTTGAAATAAGTGAAATAATACATTTTACCATTTAAGCAGTTCTGAACAAATCCAGAGTAGATAGGTCTAGATTAGTGTTTCTCAAACTTGGCAACTTTAGGACATGTGCCCCAAAGGTGCTTTTTCAAAAGGCAACTAGACTTTCTTATTTTTTGCTTGAAGATGTTTCACTTCTCATCCAAGAGGTTTCTTCAGTTCTTCTTCAGAGAACTGAAAGGAGAATCTCAAATATCTCAAGATTGATCAGGGGGCTGGAGGCTAAAACATAGGAAGAACGGTTACAGGAATTGGGTTTGTCTAGTCTAGTGAAAAGAAGAACTAGGGGAGACATGATAGCAGCATTCCAATATTTGAGGGGCTCCTACAAAGACGAGGGGGTCAAACTATTTTCCAAAGCATCAAAAGGCAAGACAAGAAACAACGGATGGAAACTAACCAAGGAGAGAAGCAACCTACAATTAAGAAGAAATTTCCTAACATTGAGAGCAATCAACCAATAGAATAGCTTGCCTTCAGAAGTTGTGGCTTTCAAACAGAGACTGACAACCATTTATCTGAAATGGTACAGGATCTCCTGCTCAAGCAGGGAGCTGGACTAGAAGATCTCCAAGGTCCCTTCCAACTCTATTATTCTATGTTCTAAATTCATGGGTGAAATACTGGACAAATAATGTGTGAGAAAATTAACTACCCTTATACAATTTTCCAATAGTTTGCTATCTCCTGGTTTCTTGCACTTGAATCATCAAAGTCCAATTTAGTCATACGATATCTCTTTCCAAGTTTTTTTTTTCAAGTAGCAGTGCTGAAAAGTGCCCAACCCTTAAAAGGTATTTAAAAAATTCAGTTTTCACTGGATAAATTTGAGGAAATGATCCACAAATTGGGTGGGGGCTTCCAAAATGCTATTTGTATCCAGCCTTACTATTAAGTCCAGATTTTAAAATCACCTACCAGCACTCCTCAAGCACATATATAATGCCTAATGATAAGATCAACTTCAGAAGAGCCTTAGATGTAGAACTGGATACACAGGAGGTTTTGTGGCAGGAAGCAGTCTTTACCTTGGATATTTTTCAGATCAAGGGCTTGCCAGTCAAGATTGATGACTGATATGTATGTTGAAAGATAAGGAACAATGTAAGGCTTCCAGACACTTTTTGTAGAGATAAGGAAAGGGCAGAAATCTGATCAGTTCCCATCACAAAGTTATTTAATTTGCAATTCCTGAACCTGTATATGAACCATACAAATTATTTTTGATATTTGGAACTATTTTACTGATATTGTAGGAAGGTTAAAGCAAGACCAAGAGAGAGTCTGAACAAACTATGGAGAAAATGTCAGATTTCACTCCCAGGACTCTAGGGAATCGCATGACTAAATTTTATCCCACAGTGTTGTACTCTCTATTTTGCATGAAGATGAAGATTAAATCAATCTCATCCTCCAAAAATCAAACTGTCCTTGCACAGTAGTTTCCCCCAATAAAATGCCCTTGAAATATGTTGGATTGCAATTCCCAAAATTAAGCAACCACACAAAATATATAAGATTAGAGCTGAATATAAGAATTGGGAAGAAAAAGCAGGTATTTATCTTCAAGCAGTTGTTTTTCCCACTTCTTTCTGAGACACACAACAGCTCCAAGACATAAAATGGAGAACTTTTCATGTTTCCCCCTTAATATAACCATCATGTCCAGTCCCATTATTGATATGTTGACTTTCTTGTTTCTGATTTAAACTGTCACAGTCAGTAAAATCACACGGACAGGTTGAGTGTTTTTGACAGAACTCTGACATGATGTTACTTACAGCTAATTAAAGCTGAGAGCATAATAAACAATCTGGGATCCTAGCAACATAATTTCCTCTGAAGTGAAGTTGGCTGGATCATGACCCCAGCATTTGCTTTGAAGTGCTAAGCCATATATTCTACGGTTTGTTCTTATTTGGGAAAGCGGCATTGCAGAAGGAAAGGCCAGGAAACAGGAGACTTGATTGTAGCTTTTATTTAAATGGAACAAGGAGGAGATGCTAGCCAAAGCTACAGAACAAGGAAAGTAGACACAGAAAAGGAATATCAGGTAAAGTAAGAGACAATGGAATACTATGCACATATGTATGTATATATATGTATCTGTTTTGTGTGCACAGACACAAAAATGCTGCATTCCTGCTTAATCTTTCACACAATGTCATCTTTCCCACTTTCTACCAAAATGTATGATAACCTTAAATAGACAGATTAGTAAGGGTCCTACACCAAAATTACTATACCTTTCAAGCATTAATCCAACAACAGTGCAATTTCCCCCCCAAAGTCTAGTGTGGGAAGTCAGCCCCTCAGAGAAGGAAATATTAAAAGGGCAGAAAAATATATTTCCTCAAAAGGATTTTTAAAAGCAGAAGCCAACCCTGCCTGCAAGTCTCTCTGCCCCAAAGCAGGAGCCAGCCCTATACGAATGCAGATGTAACCATCAGAAAGCTGGAGCCAGCTAGGAAATCAAGAAGACAAAAGACCTAAAAATCTGCATACCCCACCTGAGATGGGACATAATAGGACTAACCCATTACCATCAAGAATACCAGAGAGGCACACCTAAACTCAGGAGGTCAGAATACGTGACACAGGAAATAGCCTCCAAGTTCATGCCACAGGAACAGGAAACTTCCAAACAAAAGGCTTTCAGAGGGTATAAAAACCTACTCCACATGTGCTCAGTCCTTCTCCTTGATTTCTCCTCCTTCCTGCAAGAACCATCTTTCTGGCTCTTCAATAAACTGTAACCTTCTTCCCAAAGCAGTCGCCATGTTGTTTTATTTATCCCCGGCTTGGATGAACCAGGATGAAGACTTTAATCCAACACTAGTTATTTGTGTACCTAGAGAGACAAAAAAAAAAACTTCAGAGATAAACACTTGGATTCAAACCAAGCTTAGAAATTTCAGAGGAGATTAATATAAAAGCAACATGGATCCTTCCCCAAAACATGGGAGACATCAGAAAGTGCCTATGGAGTTATATTTTATTAACATAACAGAAGAGAGTCAGATCTGTGTAGTAGTTAATGTACTGGGCTACAAACTGGGAGGCTCTGAGTTCTAATGCCACTTTAGGTGCAAAGCCAATGACCTTTGACCAATAATTGTATCACTAGGAAGAAGGCAATGGCAAACCACTTCCAAAAATTTTCCACGAAAACTGCAGGGACTTGTTGCAAGGAGTTAACACAGATTCCAAGGCACATGAAACAAACAAAAGTGTAACTACATGAAAAAAATGATTGTCTGATAAGGTATCATGTTGAATATGTTTAGATACAATTCAATTTAATTTTGGTCCTGGTTCCACTTGTACTTTTGCAGTGGGCCCTTAGTTCACTATTCAAACCCCACAAATAACTTTCCAAGGCTAGTGTAAGACCTATAGATTCTTTGGCCAGAAAATACAGACAAAATAGTAATGACAGATGGATGGAACATAAGTATAGATGCCAAATATTGTTATATAAATCCAAATATATAGGTGACACCAAGGATTTGGGCAGGTCATAAGAAGGAAAGCCATGCAGATGGCAGAACTGATAGATTTATTCTTAGTTTCATTCCATCAGCTCTCTGATAAGTGTAGGAGACGGGGAATATAAAGGTCTTATTTTGGAAGGGATACTCCTTTGAATGAATCTGGATGAAAAATTGTTGTTCAGGGGAGTTTTAGTTTCAGTCTCCCTAGATCAAAGGGCTATTAGGCTGTAGAAATCAAGCAAGCTCTGATTCAAGCACTAGTTTGATCAGATGAGTTGGTTCAAATAATTAATTTAATAAGATGAGTTGATTCAAATTTAATTGATTTGACTGAAATTATTGAGTTAATTAAGAAAAAAGTGCTTTTTTCAGGAGGCAACTGGACTTTCTTGTGTTTCTTTTGAAGACGTTTCGCTTCTCATTCAAGAAGATTCTTCATCTTCAGAGCTGAAATTATTGATGAAATTATTCAAAAGAAACACAAGAAAGTCCAGTTGCCTCCTGAAAAAAAGCACCTTTGGGACAACCATACCTGGATGACTGAGAATCTCCACAGTTTTAGGACATAGAGATATGGACATCAAACTGTTCCATCAGTTTGGAAGCATACAAGTTTAATTTTACACCATTCAAAGATTTGCTCCGAACATTCAATTTGAAATGGCTGTTTGGCTGAGTTGCCTTCAAGATGAATCCTTTAATAGAATCTTTTAATAGATTCTCTATCAAAAAGATCCAAATCCAAATGTAGAATCTCTGGAGTTTCTAGAGATGGGACGATCCCTTTTTGCTTCAACGTCCTGGGCATTGCATGGAACTGGGTATTATATCCTTCAAAGTCAAACTTGAGGGATTCAGAAAGGTGATAATTCCATGATAAGTCATAACCTTTTATGTACTTTACTGATTAGTTCTTGCTTATTTCAATTAGAAATGCATCGCATCTAGGGAAGTGGGGAAAGGCCCAACTTTACCACCATTTTGAGGTGATAATTTTCAGCTCAAAAATAGATCTGGTCTAAGACTTGGTATTTACAGTTTAAAAGGCAATGTCAACATTTTGATAAGGTGACTAATTGCATGTAAACATTTGAGCCCATATTGGTTGCACCCAATCTACTGAGTCTGCAGAAATCTATTTCAAGAAATCCTACAATAGTATCCTACCCAGAAAGAAGTAAATACTATCTTCAACCAGCAGGCCCTCTGCTGCCCTCCAACCTTTAACCTGCATTGGGACTTTCCTTCCCTCACCCTTTCCACTGCATTAGCTCTTTCAGTGGTTGCTTAGCACCCTGATGACCTGCCCACATGTCACCTATGACCCCTATCATCATTGGTGAATGGAAGAGTGACATCTGATGGCTCTACGAGGCTCTGTTCTTCTCATTGCCTTTGGGACTCTAGTGGGGTGGAAAATGTATGTTCAAATGTGTCTGCTGGACATATTTCAAGATTTGTTTTCAAATCAGTCTGTCATAATTTCAGAGGGTGAGGATGGTGGCACATTTCAGAAAGCTATACTTGGTTAAGAAGCATTACACTCCAAGAAACATCAACCTCTGCATGTATCAGGAGATTTGTATCTAAGGTCCTCCTCCAGCCAACCTTTAACACACTTCAGTGAATTGGACTATCTCAGTCAAAATGACCCCTTCCCCACTTTCTGATCAGCCACAATCCTGTTGCAACACTGAGCTCTATAATAAGATTTTGCACCTGGTGACGGATGTCTGGTGAACTTTCTGGGAAAAGCCTGGTTGCCAAAAGTCTGTCATGCTGTTAAGAAAAATAGAGATACAACACAGAACTAAGGCAAGGAAAAAAGAACCACAATCAACAGTGAAGATATATTTGTAATCAGAATCCCAATGGTCTAATGCCTAGGAGAGGGAGAAATATGTGATCCCAGCTTGACATTTTCAGCCTGGATGAGCAAGTTTTCCTGGTGCAAACAACTGGTAACAATTTTCTAAAATTAGACAACTTTGTTGCTTTTAGCTTTGCCTTACTTAATGACTCTTCTGTGCTGCCTCTGGCCATCCCACTAATCAGTTGACGTTGGATGGGAGTCATCAAGAGTGAGCCCAGGAGATGGGCAGAATTTAATGGTTTCAGATTGACCTCAGATAGTTTCCCAAATATCTTTCTGGTGAAAGGAAATGCAGGGGGATGGGAGCAACAACTAGGGTTGACAGAACCAGAGACTGCTCAGAACAGGGGAAAGGGGGGAGAGTTCCAACTGAGTTGTTTTCTTCTCATTGTAGCATCCCAATGGGATAGGATTGAGTGAAACAGAGAGATCCCCTCCCATTCCTTGCCCTAAGCCATCCTTCCACTTGAAGAAGGAAGTGTTTCTTCAAATGGAAGAAACAAAACTAAACAAAAATTCAAAGGAAAAGAGAATTCCAGAGAAAATCCTCATGATGGGATATAGAGTGTTCTTGAACTTATTTAGCCATGAAGTAGCTGAGAGGTCTTTCATATATCATCTTCATGCTAGCAGTATGTAGCCTCCTTGACTTCCCATGTTTCAGCTGATATCTGGCGTATATGCCTATACAGGAATTGGGTGACCTGAAGATCTGTGGTATTGGGACTGAAAAATTCCCATATGATGGATATTTGCCCATACAGTTGATGTTAGGGCCTTCTATTGCTGAGTATATTGAGACTTTTTATACTCTGGCTATTGTGTGTGTGCCTGCCCCTCGGGAGTCAGTCAGGGTTTGTTGATTGTGGGGATGAACAAAGCTTGGTTAGGCATTTGCTCACCCCAGTTGTCCCCTTGGGGGATGATCTGATCGTAAGGGATGTCCATCCTGCACTATAGACAGTATGTTGGCATTTGGCGTGGGAACAGCAGGCCCCGGCAGAGAGGGTGGGGCAATTATGGAAGTTGGACAGAGAGAAGAGGGTAATACAACCAGGGGAAGTGGTGTGTTTGAGGGCCTCCATTAGATTAGATTGGGAATAGCCTGGTCCGTATCTTGTTCTTGAACCCGGCCCCAAGGGGTGGAGTGGCAGAGTGGAACTCATTCCAGAGGTAGTTTCCACGCGGGTTTTACGGCAGGCAAAAGGGCAGATCTCAGGTCTTGGGCTGAATCTCCTCCTATAGGAGTTGTGAAGACCCGAAAGTATTAGCAGAGAGGGAGTTTGCAGAATAATGGAAATATATGCCCCAGAAAACCATAATCCAGGCAGCATTTCCACCACTGACAATACCAAAATCAACTGAGAAGCAACCACTAAAAGAAATTGGAAGGAAATTCACAAGCACGCCGAGGTAGAAAAATAGAAGTCACTATTGCTGAAGAAGACAGCTTTTAAGAAACCGCAAGGCAGTTTCTGCATTTTGACCCAGCATTATTTCAGTGCGTCGATGCATGTGGTATATTGAACACAGTCCTTTGAATCCCAAATAGGAAAAAAAAAATCACGTTCAATCACTAATAAATATACAGCAATTAGCAGGACTGCTACAAGCATACAATATGGAACAAGCCACTGAGATAGAGTGCCCACCCTCCTGCCTTTGCAGATTCCAAAATAAATACGAACCCCCCCTCCATCTTTCTGATCGTTCACCATTAATTGCCCCTCCCCCAGTCTTTATGAATGAGATGAATTAAAAGAGTGCAGAAAGTTCAGGGTGCCACTAATTATTATTATTAGCGTTAGTTGTACTGTAATCATTTTGAGCCAAAGCTAAGCATATTTAGAGCTGCAATCATTTGCCCATTCACTTTGGAGTAAGCCACAGAGAAACACAGAGGGGTGTTTCCCCCCTGAATTAAAACCACAGAGGATTTGCCTCAATAATTTAAGTGGTGAAATTCAATTCACAACCAACTGAAAGCAATAGAATTTAATGTGCTTTGGGCTGCATTAGGCTTTTAGCTCTTCTGGTTTGGGGAACAAAAGAGCTTTATTTATTTACTCCTTTATTTAGGGGCAAGATAATTCAAGTCTGCCAATATCCACTTGGCTTGAACCAATTTACCTGCTACATTTTTGACTTTCTTATACCCACGACAGAATCCAAGGCAATGGATTTTGGATTCCCAGTTAGTTTCTGTCCGAACTGTTTAGCTTTCACATGGACAAATCCTTATTGGTAATGGGGTTTTCTATCTGAATGTAAAGTCAAGGAAATTATGAAGCTGCATAGCAACTCTGCCTGATGCTTGTCCAGGATGCCCATCTTTCATATACAAATCTTAATTATTATTGAGTGAATCAGATTTATGCACTGAACATATACATGATGCCTTCAAATCACTACTGTATATAGGATGAAGGACCACAGTGCTGAATGTCCATCCTCTCTTTTTGGAGTCTCAACATTTTTTTAATATCATGGCGACCAAAGCTGGATGCAACATTGTGGTCTTACTAAGGCATCATAAAGTATTATTCATTATCTATTTCTCCCTCCTGCTTTATTCAATGACACTTAGCCTCACTTGTGATCTATGAATTAAGCTATTTGGGGACATGGGTTTAGTGCTCCTTCAGAAGTGTAGTAGACCCATATTCCAAAATAGCCCAACTGACAGGTCATGGGCACATACCAACTCTTCATTTGTGAGCTCTTCTAGTTGAGCAACTTGCTAAGCAGTTAAACATGCCTTTCTAAGCGTCCATATATGCTCAACTCACATAAGAGAGAATGGTAATGGTTTTCTAAAGGCAAATAACATTTGCTGGATGAATGAAGCCAGGAGAATCTATCTATTGATTGATTAGTTATATGCCGTCAAGTCAGTGTCAACTCTTAGCATCCACACAGATAGATTTTCCCATGATCTGTCCTTAATACGGCCCTTTAAAAAGAAAATGTTATGATATCGTTATATGACTGATATAATACATTGCATGATTTTGATACAGTAGTATTTATACAGTGCTGACTAGAGATTATTAACATTGTAATGTTTAGATAACCAAGCATTAAAAATAGAAAAAGGGAAAGGTATTATATCAGAATTAACGATGATTTAAGGTGTTATTGTTAATAAGCATAACTTTATTTAGCTTTTACATCCAACATTAGGAACCAACTGCAAATTATATCAAAACATCTTTGTATGATAAAGGTTTCTGTCTTGAAATGATTACTTAATCTGGACTTTCATGTTTTCCAATGGTCTCCACTGTAACTGAATCCATTCATCTTGCTATTGGTCAGCCTCTTCTTCTCTTTCCTTCTCCTTTTACCACCATTAGAGTCTTCTCTAGGGAGCTAGATGTTCACATAATATGTGCCAACATCTACCTACTACTTTCCTTAGTTTATTTCACATTAAAACAATAATGTTTCCAAGTGCTGTTCCCATTACCGTGGAAGGATAGCAGCCCTGAATTCAGCAATCAGAGCATCAAATTTTATGCCAACATTCTTTTCAGAACTAGTGGCTATCATTTTAATGTAGCTGTAGCTGTCTGGAAACACCCAGAGTTACAAAATCCAGATTACTGGAGTCTTTCTAAAATGTGTAGGAAGAATTTTTCCCCCCTCTGTGAATGCTTCCTTCAGTTTGTTGGTTTTGAGTATAACCAGACTCTACAATCTGTACAGTCAAGATTTTGTTTTTAAAAGACAAGTGTGATGTAAAGCATATTGTTGGAAAGTTTAATGAAACGTTTCCAGACTCATCTAACAGATGAGGAACTAAGACACAATGTCCTGCTGCATTTATTGAATTTCTTTTGCTGTCTATTTGAGATGCTAGGGAGTATATCAGTTTGTTTATTACATGTGGATCCTTGTGAGAGGCATCCTTATGAACATTTGGGGAGAAAGAGAAATGGTAGACACTTTCTTGGGCAGGACATAGATTAGCAATGATGAGTATTTCCCTTCACACAAAAAGCAACAGCGGAAGAACTTCCCCAGTCAGTACAACTGGTTTGAGGATTCAATTTGCAGATATTCAGACTTACTCAGAAGTCATAAAGCATACATGTTCATATATATTATTATGCATTGACAAACAGACAAAGGGGAAATGCACAGTGAGAACTAGGTGCATCAATCAACATGAAAAACAAGTGACTGATGTGTCATAAGCTTACTGACTAAAAGAAATAAACAATTGATTTAAAAATGTAACACAGAGTGCTGCATTATTATCAAGGAGAATATAGAGGATTAAATATGGAACTTTCCAAATTACACAGCTTACCCCTTTATTTGTCTTCCCAAAAGCATGGGGATCCTTGTGAAATTAATGGCATCGTTTGAAGCTATTAACATCTGGATGTGATTTTTGCATTGTTCCCTCATTTTTTCCCCCTCTCTCTACTCTTGAGGATATTCAGGCCCCTTTCCATCTGCAGCCATGGAAACTGTCTCTTGATTTTTCAACAATGCAGATTTCATTAACCTTCTCTTGCTTGGAATGTTTCAACCTAGTCATCCTTGTATTGCCCCACCTAAAACTAGGATTTGTTTTGGATATTAATTGAATCAGCATCATTCTGACTAATGTTCTCAGACATTTTGTGTGTATTTGTGTATATGTGGTATCTTTCGGTGGGGAATCATTCTCAGTTCGCCCATGAGTGCTTCTTCAAAAGGCAACTGGACTTTCTTGTTTTTTTCTTAAAGACGTTTTGCTTCTCATCCAAGAAGCTTCTTCAGTTCAGCTGAAGAACTGAAGAAGCTTCTTGGATGAGAAGCTAAATGTCTTCAAGGAAAAACAAAGGAAGTCCAGTTGCCTCTTGAAAAAACACCTTTGGGACAACCACGACCTGGATGACCGAGACTCTCCATAGACATTCTCAAGCTGACTAAACATCCCTTCAATTCAAACTATCTCCCGGTGGTCCCGCTTCCTCTGAAGGACAAAGAATACCAGATGAAATATGGTACCTTTCTTTTTCAGTTTTTCTGCTGAGTGGTGCAAAAACCATTTCAAGGTTAGGCAAGTCTGTCTTATAGTTAATAAAAGGTAGGTGTTGGAAGGATGAAGTCTACCTTCTCTGGTGTTGTTGTCCTCATCCAATTAACAGCCCTCCTCGAATGCTCTTACACAGTAATGCAAGGGAGAAAACAAGCTGGATTTTTAGTGGCATGCTTGGGGCCATACTAAAAAAAAATGTGGCTAAGGCCAGGAAAGTAGTTTTAATTTGAAAAAAATGATATAAAAAATAAACTGACTTTAAATTAAATTGCTTTCAATTAATTTATTGAGTTTTAGTTAATTTTCAAATAAAATCCACTGAATTTAAAGTCAACTCACTTAATATATTATGGAGCTCTCATGCAATCTTCCCATTCTATTGTTAACTCTTATAAGACATTGCATGTTGGAGGATCTTTGAGGAGACAGTCCAACCCAACCTTTAGTGGTGTGTGTGTGTGTGTGTGTGTGCCTTTATTATTCGTTTATTTGTATCCTGCCTTTACTATTTTTTAGAAATAACCCAAGGTGGTGAAGATATCCAACACACCTTACTCCCCCTGGTTTCCCCGAACAACAACCCTGTGAGTGAGTTGGGCTGAGAGAGAGTGACTGGCCCAATGTCACCCAGCTGGCTTTCTTGTCTAAAGCAGGACTTGAACTCACGATCTCCCAAATTGTGGCCTGGTGCCTTAACCACTAGACCAAACTGGTTCTCAGCTTTAACAGAGGTTCTTTCCTCTAAGCAAACGATTATACTTTGATTTACCCAGGGTGGGAATGGACGGGGGGGGGGGGAGAGAAAATTGGACACTTCATTTCCAAATCCATTTCATTTGAGGAAATTCAAGTGCAATCCATGAATCTACTCTTATTTAAAAAGCCCTCTGGTTTAAACTGGTTCATTTGGGGTCGCCACTTGCTGGAAAGGTCAAGCAATAAATCAAAGACTACAGAAGGAACACCATAATTAGTTCTATGGTGTGTATCTGAGCAAAGAGTTCCTAAGTTTCTTTTTCTTTTTCTTTTTCTTTCTTTCTTTTTTTTTGTAAGGGAGCACAAAATATGTCCCACGCACCTAGCAACCAGATCATACCTTTCACAAAAAGTCACTTCGAGGTCACTCTCTTTGTCCAGTCTTTCACTCCATTAAATGCAATTACTTCATTGTTGATTTACCTGTCATTAAAGGCATGTGTTTGAACAAGATTTATTGAGTGAGTTTTGTGCCAGTTGACTTGCAATAGATTGCACAATATTCAAAAAGGCTCATTTGCCTGGCATTACATTAGAGGCAGGGTGATTGCAACACAAAGCAATGTAAATGAGTTCGGAGAGGCGCCATCACTCATGTTGTCATGTACTGAATCCTATTATTATTTATTACCATAATTGTACTGTGTTTCCTGGGGCGATAAATTAGGACTGATGGATCCTACTGACAGCCAAGGACTGGACTCGCTCTATATAATTTAATAGGGATACAGTTGGGTCTCTCCTCTGTGGAGAGTCTGCGAGGAATTAGTGACTGAACAAAATCTTTCCTTTCTTTAAAATGGGAGGGGGAGAGAAGTTAAACTTGGGAAGTGTTGTTTTTCCTCTTGCCCTCCTCCCTTTTCTTCCCCTTGGCAGCAATTTAATACTTAGTAAAAAGTGCAAAAGTGGTGGGGGGGAGGGAAATCCTATTTTCTAACTGGGTGAAGAACCACTGCCTTTTAAACTGCTGCTTTCCTTGTTGTTTTGCTTGAGAAATGAGGACCTTACAGCCCTCCAGATGTTGCTGCAGTAGAACGTCCGGCATCTCCCACTATGGGCCACATGGCTGGATCTGCTGGGGCTCCTGGCAGGCATAAATCAGAACATCTGGAAGCCCATAGATTTCCCAGCCTCGTCTTAATTTTCCTTTGATCAGAGGTCTGTTGACAGTTTCACAAGGCAGGCAAAACTGTGTGCCAGGAAGAGTTGCATTATGGGTACCAGTCAGGCTTTATCCCTTGGGTCCTGATTAGAAGCCTTTTGCTCTCAAGAAGCTCACTTCCTTTTGACACCATCAACCCTGCCGTATTTTTTCCTCTTGACCAAGTCTATATAACTATGCAGAAGAGGAACAGAAGACCGGTGAGGGTAGGGTGGGCACTTCTGCTCCATTTCTTGATTCTTGTTTCAGAGAAGTCATCAAGGAAAGGAAGGCAGTATGGTGATGCCAAGAAGGGGTGAGACATTTATAAAGACATGGAATTTGGAAGCAACTGACAATGCTGATTTTTAACACCAGTCCTGGGGAGAGTGTTTGAACATTAAACATTAAACATAGGTCTGGCAGGGACCTCAAGGCAGGAGTCTTATACATCCCAGTGAAATGATTGTCTATTTTTGAAAACTGCCAGTGATGGAGCACTCACAGCTCTGGGAAGCAAGCTGTTCCATTCACTAATTGTTCTCACTGTCAGAAAAAAATTCCTTACTTCTAGGTTGGATCTCCCCTTAATAAACTTCTACCCATTAGCTCTTGTCTTGTCCTCTGGTGCTTTGGAGAATACGTCAAGGCCCTCTTGTCTGTGACATTTGCTCAAGCACTGGAAGACAGTTACCATGTCTCCCATAATCTTTCTCTTTGCTAGGCTAGACATACCTATTCTACCTACCATATTCTTTTGACCATGTTCATTTGACCTGCCTACCATGTTCTTTTGAAGATTAATACAAGTTGTGCAAAATGAATAGCTGAACAGCTGAAATCTTTATGATACATTAGTTCTTTGGAAAGCTAATCAGCAAGTAAGACATTGCAGAAGGTTTTTCCAAAAATGAATTCAGATGTGACAGTGTAAACACGGCAGATCAACACAATCCTCAATCTGCCTATGAGCATAATAAGGCTTCATTGGGGCTGGCATAAAGCTTCTACATTTTACTGTGACACAGGGATAGCTAAATGAGCTTTCATTCTTCTTACAGAATATTTTAATTTACAATGCCTGGTATTTTTACCAATATATTTATCCTAGTGGGCAGTTAAGACGCTGGGCTTGTCGGCTGAAAAGCTGACAGCCGAAGTTCAAGACCCAAGATGATTAGGGGACTAGAGGCTAAAACATACATAGAACAGTTGCAAGAATTGGGTATGTCTAGTTTAATGAAAAGAAGGACTAGGGGTGACATGATAGCAGTCTTCCAATATCTAAGGGGCTGCCACAAAAAAGAAGGGGTCAACCTACTGTTCAAAGCACCTGAAGGCAGGACAAGAAGCAATGGATGGAAATCAAGGAGAGAAGCAATCTAGAACTAAGAAGTTTTCTGACAGTGAGAACAATTAATCAGTGGAATGACTTGCCTCCAGAAGTTGTGGGTGCGGGTGGCTTTTAAGAAGAGACTGGACAACCATTTGTCTGAACTGGTGTAGGGTCTTGGGCTTGAACAGAGAGACTAGAAGACCCTTCCAACTCTGTTATTCTGTTATTCTATTACATAGGGTTAAGAATTTTGCCCTGGTTGGGTAGCTGCATGTCAGTCCCAACATTTGGTAGGGCCTCAGATATTTAGCCTAATCAGCAGTTGATTCTGTTGTTGTTGTTAGTTTTCCCCCCTCTTTCTCCTCCAATGAACCTATTCTTTGATGTGGTTGAGTAGGGCCTCTGTCAAAGAACAAATAAGAGGATCAAATGTGAAGCATTGTACTAATGGCATTTTTATGGGGTTAAACAATGAGACCCGACAGCACATAAGTTATTGTGCAATAAATCACACCAAAGTGTGTTTCTCTGCAGCCTACAGCATGTCTTCACCAGCACCTGCATGTGAATTATTGAGCTCATAAACATTGATTAATTCAACCATTCCATACCAAGTGTAAAAGGGAACTGATTCAAATGATTTGTTCAAGACGAGGCTATGCATACGTGGGGATTGGAGAAAAAAAAAAATCAAAATTCACATGCCCTGAAAAGGAGCCTTTGGTGAGCTGCATAACTATTGTGTATCTTGCTGCTTTTCATTCCTTTTTTTTTCTTAATTGGCATAATTTACTTTGTTTATCAGGAAAAGGGCTGCCATTGTCAGAGAGCTGAAGGACCTCATGTATTGCTGGATGAAGTTGCAACTTCCATGTTTCCATTGCTTTGACTTGTTTTGGATGAATTGGATGAATTTGGGAAGATAACAATCAATTCACTACAGAGTCAGGAAACATCAGCCTCAGGAAACTTCTATTCCATCTGGGGAACTTCTATTTTATATCACAGGGGAAAGTAAAATGGCAGCTTCACAGAATTGATCCTAACATTAGGCAGAATGAGATAGTTGCCTCAGGTGACATATGCTATGAGGCAAAAGCAGCAAGAAGCTGGAGAAAGTAGAACAAGAGGCCTGTGTTTTTGTCCCCTAAGGTACTTAATTGACTTCAGGTCAGTTCCACTGAAGAAAATAAATCACTGATGATCTAGCAATTTCTCTACAAAGAATGGGAAAGAACCACATCTTCATCTCAAACAGCTGGGTGACTCTTATAAAGATCTCTAGATTTCCTATTACTGCCACTTAAACCACTGTAGTGTGTTTTGGGAAGGGTAGGTTAATTTAGTGACCCCCAACCTTTTGGGCACCAGGGACCGGTTCTATGAAGAGAGGTTTTTCCGTGGACCAGAGGGGGGCATGGTTTCGTGTGCTGCCTGTAGACCGGGGATGGGGCTTCGCTGGTTTGCACGGCCTGGTTTCTGGCATCATGGTGTGGACTGGTGCTGGTCCATGGACCGGGGTTTGGGGACCCCTGGGTTAATTTGTTTATCAAGTTTGGATTTGCTTGGATTCCAGTAATGCAGATGTTTTAATGTGCTGTTCAGGAAAAGTCAGTTTAGGATCAGACTAGAAACCAGGAGATTGTGAGTTCTAGTCCTGCTTTAGGGATGAAAGTTAGCTGGGTGACTTTGGGTTCTTTCTCTTTCTGAGTTCAAGTCACCTCACAGGTTGTTGTTTTGGGGGTAATAGGAAGAAGAATGAGTGTTAAGTATGTTTGCCACTTTGAGTTATTTATAAAAAAATAATAAAGGCAGGATAAAAAATCTTAAACAACACGTATATGCATTATGTATTCCCCCCAAAGTATATATTTTTTGTACATGCTTCTTAGCATGCAGGTCCTTTCTGAGAATTTCTTAAAATATAGGTTTATTTGTATATATATTTGTTTGAATTGGAAATTGTACTAGAAAATTTGAAATGTAGATTTTGGTGTACGACTCTGTTTCAGCTCAGATATAAGCTTAAGCAATGGAAAACTGGTAAATGCAAACTAAAACATGAATTATCTCTGCTTACTGTTCAAACTTGAAGCAGCATGTCTTTTTTAGTGGAAGATTTCCATGATCCAGTTTGGGATGCATATGAGCTAATGTGTAAAACCTAGTTGCAGTCAGAAATGAGCACTATTTCTCTGAAATGCTCTTTTTTGACTTGAGGTGCATATCGAGATTTTGAGCATCAATAGTCTCTTCACACCTTGCATTAAGTCCATGTTTATTTAGTTCTGATTTCTTAAATAAACCACAACTGCGGGAGTTCACATGACACACTATGACCCTTTCACCCCACATCCCTAAATATTATGGGTTGGTGTGATTTGTGAGCCAGGTATTTCTTACAACCAGATCTTGTGCAAAAGACAGCATGTTGCAACCATTTATTTTCTCAAAGGAAAACCCAAAGCAAACAGCCATGTGGCATCTCTCTCTCTCTCTCTCTCTCTCTCTCTCTCTCTCTCTCTCACACACACACACACACACACACACATGCACGCACAGATGCACGGACGCACACACATCACACATCCCTATTAAAGATTATCAACACCATCTTCATTTCCTTCTCCTCAGGCTGTTGCTCAAGATCACATTCCTCGGCTTGACACAGTCATATGAAACCGGTCACTCAAACATCAAAGTGGTGAGACTCCTTGGGCCTCAAGTTCCACTGTACCAGTGACACATTTTTTTGGTCAAGCTTGTCACATTAATAGAATTTGCTGTCAAACCCCAGTCACTGCAATAATAAAGGGATTGTCTGGAGCTCAGCATTGCTGATGGGCAGATTCCCAAGAAATCTGATACAAGGCATATAAAATATCAAGGTAAAAGACCATGTTTCCCTCAACTCAACCTCAGCTCCTGGTGACTTCAGATTACCAAGAAAGCGCCAGCAAAATGACAAGCAAATCTTGTAGTTAGCAATTTGGTTTTTAGTTTCACTTTGCCTGATCTTGGTCTGCCTATTGTTTCCAAGCCTTAGGATACGCGTTTCCTTTAAAGGATGTGATAATTCCATTTTTTTGTACTCAAGGATATTCTTTTCCTGTGACATTTTATTTTATCCTTGCATGATTTGCTCAGAGGCAAATCATGAATGCTGTTCAATAGAGCAAACTTGCCCATTATCCTACAACCACTATGCTGCCATATAAAAGCATTTAAAATAAATAAATAACTGTACTCAGATACAGATGCATTTTGTTTTATTTTTGGAAATGGGGGAAATATATTGAATCCTTCTCCCAATTTCTCCAGACCAATACCATCGAGTGGAATTATTTCCGAGTTGATACTTAAAAGACTGCACTAAAAAATGTGTATTAGAAACAATTATATATATATATATGAATGGGTCTCCATTGTTTTTCATCTTGTATAGGTAGTAACCACTGGGGTAGATAAAATGGGATGTTTCACTAAATTCTTATTTACTATGCTCCAATCCTTTCTTTTTTAATTTGAGTATGCAAGTTGATTTCAGTAAGGTAAAGCATACTATCTAGTGGTGGGATTCAGCCAGTTCGCACCACTTCGGCAGAACCGGTAGCTAATTTTTTGTTGCCCAGGCCCAGAATGGACTCCCAGAAGCGGCATCCACACAGAGAACTGGTTGTTCACCTATTTGAATCCCACCACTGATACTATCTAATTATTGCAGTTTTCAAAAAGGTTTATTTCTGTATTTGGGTACCATAACATTAAGGTTACTTATCTACTTATCTACCTTCCTACCTGCCATACTTTCTCTGTGATCTATAACATTTTATTTATTTATCAAATTTGTATAGCCACCCATCTCACAAATGGTTACAATAAAAACAAAAAGACCCAGCAAGTTAATAAATACTTAACAATTATAATAATTTAAAACATTTAAAAAGCTATAAAAACAAAACTAGAGTTTAACCAGAATATCCTGTTCTCCAGTGCTACTGTGATTGAAACAAACAAAAAAATGTTCAGACCAAAAGGTAGAGGGTTTATATAAACATCTCAGGCTACTACTTTTTCTAGTAGTAGCTGTTTTTCTCTCCCATTCAAGAAGACTCTACATTTTTCCTCCTGACAAGACCCTACTTTTCCATGTAGATCCCCCACACTATTATTCTCAAATACTGATGGGTATTTCCACAAAATTGCTTATTGATTGATTGACAAAACTGTTTATTGATTTATCACATTTTTGAACCACCTATCTCTCTTAAAACAGTGTACAATAAAACAGAAGGGGATAAATAAAAAATCAAATCAAATCAAAGAATCTTCAGTGTCCCTCTTAGTGCCAAGATGATTTCTATGATTAGCTGGCAGTTTTATTTCTCTGTCCCTGTGCAATGCCTGCTTAAATGAAACGGTTACTAATCAAATCAAATCAAATCAAACCTTTATTATAGTTAAAGACCTGCTTAAGGAGAGTGGGCTACAGTTAATTAAAAGCATAGACAATGCATCAAAGTCTAAAAAATAATAAAAAGCTAAACAATATAAAGCAGAATTCTATCTATCTATCTATCTATCTATCTATCTATCTATCTATCTATCTATCTATCTATCTATCTATCTATCTATCTATCATCTATCTATCTATCTATCTATCTATCTATCTATCTATCTATCTATCTATCTATCTATCTATCTATCTATCTATCTATCTATCTATCTATCTATCTATCTATCTATCATCTATCTATCTATCTATCTATCCACATACACATATATACCAAAAGTTTATAAGGAATCTAGAAGGATAGGTAGAGATGTTAGATGGGTGTAGGGGTACATAAAGGTTAGTATATGACACACTAAAGCTATCACAATGCAGTGCACTCTAGAATGGCAAACTAGATGCTCATTAAGACTAGTTTATGGCCCAGTTCATCATCTGACAGATTTTAATGGCTTCTGTGCAGAACCATTAACAATATATGTTGTAGCAGATTGGTATCTGAGAGTGGCAGGGAAGTATAAAATTGTCCTGTCTGCCTTGGGTTTTTATGCAGTGATGGGGGGATGAGGCTAATATGAATATCTCTGAAATTACAATTAATAAAAGTGAAATCCAGCTATTTGAGGAACCACAGTTTTTGGAAGATGTCCTTCCCGACACCTTCCTCCAAGGCCACCATAACTTTCTACTGGGAAACATTTTCTACTCACTATTGAGCAGGGGATTGGAATAGAAGACCACCACGATCCCTTCCAACTGTATTATTCTGTTCTGTTTTGTTATTTTGCTACAGATCTCTTTGAGGATCGGTTAGAACCACCTTTATGTTGTTGTTGATGTTTGTAACTTCTGTCAACTCAAGTGCTACAATAGAATTTGCATGACATCTTTGCATTCCTGTGCTAGTAATGCCTTTTCATGGGATAATTATTTCAGCATACGACTCACTAGGCTGAAACTTCTCCTTACAGATTTTGGACAGGATCATCTCATCTGTGGGCATCAACATATGCCCGGACAATATTAAGCAAAAAGTACAAAGAAGCACAGATTAGAGATGTGGATTTAGGCAGCAGATAAGCAGATAAGTATCTTCTTGGTTATGGCCACAATCACTGGTAGCATATACCAGGTGAGATTCCTGATACATTCCTGTTTAAAAACATTTGCCGCTGAATATTTTTCTAATGGCCCAATGAATATGAATGCAACATTTACAGCCATTTGTAAATATGAGACTTATGGCTACATACATTTCTCACCCACAATGCACAGTTTGCCATTAATGGCCTGTCATCTAAAGGAAGGGAATACACCTCTAGACCCTTTTGAAAGATGAGGATATTAATGCCTTTCAGTTTCCTGAAACAGCATTCAGAAATCATTTTTCTCATCGCCCATTCTAGCTTCCCACCTCATTCATACACTTATTTTTATTCCTCCTCCTCCTCCTTTATTTTAATAACCCTTGCGTTAATGTTGGGAAAATGCAAGCAATTATGTCTGTTAGCCAACATAATTTTAGACAAATACAACTTCTTATCAAATAAGTATGCAATAAATGTTTGATGAACAGAACCCTTTGGTAGGACTCCCGATACTAATTTAATGAGAAGTAGCGAACGATTTTCTTTTCTTTTTTTTTAATATTCTGATTGCTCCCCAGAGACAAATGATACTTCACAAACCTATTTTTAACAAATGAATTATTGACTTAAACTGGCACAATTAATCACGATATAATGAGATCAGGGGATGTTAGATGCTCATTCATCATGACAGATGATGACTACTGACTCTTCCAAAAAATTAGTCTCTTTAATCACTCTCAGATGAACGATCCCCTGCTTTCAAATTTCAATCTTAGGGAACTGGCAATATAAGATAAGAAGAAGCCACTTCGGAGGGGATAAAAGGAATGACAGCCGTCGTATTCTTCTGCGGCAGTTCCTTTCGTAATGGGATGAGGAAGGGGTACAGGCAGTGGTGGGATTCAAATATGTGAACAACTGGTTCTGTGTGTGGATGCTGCTTCCGGAAGTCCGTTACCGGTTCTGCCGAACTGCTGCAAAACGTATGAATCCCACCACTGACTAGAACTCACAGTCTCCTGGTGATTGGACCAAAGTCACCCAGCTGACTTTCATTCCTAGGACAGGACTAGAACCAGTGGTGGGATTCAAATATGTGAACAACCGGTCCTCTGTGTGGATGCCGCTTCCGGAAGTCCATTCTGGGCCTGGGCAACAAAAAATTAGCTACCGGTTCCGCCGAAGTGGTGCGAACCGGCTGAATCCCACCACTGGGTATAGGGGGCATGAAGAGAGAGAGAGAGAGAGACCTGTTTTCCATGGAGGAAGAACTAGAAAAATCACCTGCTACAAAAAGTGAGGGTCTCAACCCCTAGTTATATACAGGTACTCCTTGACTTATGACCACAAATGAGCCCAGAATTTACGTTGCTAAAGTGAAAAATTTGTTAAGTGTGTTTTGTCCCACTTTGCAATCTTTTCTTGCCATGTTTGTTAAGTAAATCATGGCAGTTGTTAAATTAGCAACACAGTTGTTAAATGAGTCTGGCTTCCCCACTGACTTTGCTTGTCAGAAGGTCACAAAAGGTGGTGACATGACCCCGGGACACAGCGACCGTCATAAATATGAACCAATTGTCAAGCATCCAAATGGGAATTGGGTGAACAATGGGGATGCTGCAACGGTTGTAAGTGTGAATAGTGGTCATTAGTCACTTTTCTAAGGGCCCTTGTAACTTTGAACGGTCACTAAATTAACTGTTGTAAATCAAGGACTCCGTGCACATTCAATTAACCAGGTCCCAGCAATCAGCATAATCACCATAAGAAAACAACTAATGGGGCTTCTGAAAATTAAATGATTGATAGGCTCAAAACTAAATAAACCAACAATAGCAAATTATTAAAGCAAATGAGATTATTTTTCCTTTAATGAAAGCATTCTTAAAAATCTTGCAATGAACTCAGAGAATGGAAAAACAAAAACAAATAAACAAGCAAACGTGGTACTTAAAATACCGTAATAGAGCAGCAACGAATATCACAACCTGTTTTGATGTATTATCTATCTATCTATTGGCTTCTGAAGATTTTCGTCCTTTGGGGTCAGTAGGGAGTTGATTTTCTGATAATATCTGCTGTTTTAATTGAAAAATAAATACATAGTGCATACATACATACCTAATATTGAGATCTTCTTGGATTAACTTAAAAAGTCAAGCTTTCTTTTGTAGTTTATTTTTTATTTTTTTAAAAAATAACCTTGCAATGTAATTCTTAGTCAAAGAACATATCAAAATGGGTATAAAATGGGGGAATGTTTAATAGAAAGGGTAAGATATTCAGAAATACAGATTTATTATATATTATTGAGCACGTGTACGGGGAGTAGTTGCATGCACGTTAGTGCAGAAATGGGATGAACTGGAATAATGGAATAATGACCAACATCTATAAAATATCCAATCATTTCATAGTGCCTGGGTCACAGAAAGCTGTGAAAGTTCGGACAAGAGTTATTGACTCAGATCAAGGAAGATCCAAGCTTCAGACTACAGTTATGGTGGCTTCTGAAATAGACCCTTCAACATCTCTATTTTTATTTCTGTCTCTTATAGATAGTTGCTTACATTAACAAGCCAAGACTTACCTTGAAATGTGTTGAAGGGAGGTTCATATTTGGAGTGCTACTGTCTCTGCTTGGACTTTGTTACTTCAATACCTTGCAGTGATGTCTGAACTGTTACTCCCTATCCTGTCCAGAAATATGGGTTGGCCTGAAATAGAGGTTGTGAGCTTTCCACCAGTGGATTGGTGTACTGAAATGTCCACAAACATTGCTAAATGTTGCTCATTCATGATTGTTGTCATAGGTTGTTGGGTTTGTATAGGTTATTTTACCAACCAAGGATACGTGGTTCATAGTTCAGCTATGAAAAGACCTTGAGGCCAAAGTCTAGGACCCAAAAGCCAAACAGTGAAACAAACAACAAGAAGATGACAAGGAATGGCAAGATGAACACAAAGGAATGGAATCTAGGCAAAGATCTATGGTCATCAAAGTATCCTGTATCGTCTACTCTCCACTTTTAAAACATTTTAGAGTCAGGGAGCTGGCTCGTTGAGTATGTACATAGCTATGAATGATTATTTTATGACTTGGCAACAAAATAATTACAAACATACAAGTGTTTGAAGGAGCTCTCCTGCCCCCATAAGACCATTACACCAAGTGTAGACCATTGCCTGGACTGTTCAGTTGGTTGGAAAGTCTCAGAAAAGGTGAAATGGACCAGAATAAAACCAAACTCATTATAATAGACACTATTTAGCTTTTCCTGCTATAGGCAGAATCTGATCTAGGTGCAGAGTCACTAATAAAGTCAGGCTAACAGAGATCCTTGTCTATGCACATGTATAAGCATAGAAGAAATGGTTGGTCAGGATTGGAAAGATGGCAAATTGGATCTAGAGGTTTATTGTTTACTTCCCAACAGACAGTCAGATTTTATTCACTTTTCTAAAGATTGTCTTGGCATTATCTCCTTCAGGGCACTTCAATTCCAAGTACAGGTGGCTTCAGAATTCATAGTAATCTCATCTCAGGATATAATTGCAAAGAAGGCAGATTCTCATTCCAAATTCCCAGATATTGTGGACTGTAGTGCATCCAATGGTACATTTCTGGTTTGCAAGAAATACATTATAAAAGGCATGTCACAGAGGTAGAGAGGCTAGAATGGAGAACTTGGAAAAATGACAGATGCACTGGATTTCATTAGGCGTTAGCCCAACATATGTCATTGCCTACTGAGCAATAAGCAGAAGTGGAAATGCACAGACCCTGTCCATGTGTGTTCCAGGCATATTATGAAGTTTGGCCTTGCTTTGAAAGCCAGAGCTGTTCTTGCTAGGGTAGGATAGCCAAGAAATTTCTTTTTTTAGAAAATGAGGAAACAAAGGTATTTGTAGAGACTACAGAAAGCTAGAATGGATTAAGAAGGAGTCCTTGCTTTTTTTACAGAGGATAGGAGGAAATCAACAGATATTAACAGCAACTCTGGGCATATTATCTTCTGCTTGCTCCCTTTAACAACTTTACATGACATATGCCATTTACATTATGGTATCTTGCACATGCAGCCTTTGGCTGCCTGTATCCTCCAGAGTTCCAGATTTATGGCCTTGCAAATAAAGTAATCGGCAAGCTAAGGGAGGCAAGTGGAAAAGCCTGCTTCATTTCAAGACCAAAGATGAATGAACTCTTTTTCTGCCAGACTATGAAAGAATTATCTTTGACTCATGCTTAGATAAGAATTCTTGTTTATTTTCCTCCAGGTCATTTCCATGATTCTCTACATACACATATTTACAATTGTATAATAAAACATGGAACCCCTTCTAAGTAAACCCCTTCTGTGTTTGTTTGTTTGTTTATTTATTTTTATTTTTGTCATATTTTTGTAGCGTATATCGGAGGTGGTGACCCTTTGAGGGCTGTATGCAACAAAATTTCATTTTAATGTATGCCGATTAGTGTACATTCAAAGTGACAATAAAGTTATTATTATTATTATTATTATTCTATTCTATTCTATTCTATTCTATTCTATTCTATTCTATTCTATTCTATTCTATTCTATTCTATTCTATTCTATTCTATTCTATTCTATTCTACTCTACTCTACTCTACTCTACTCTACTCTACTCTACTCTACTCTACTCTACTCTACTCGATTCGATTCGATTCGATTCGATTCTAAAGAGATAAATATTATTTCATTGCAAAATGGTATCTTACTAAAGTTAATAATACTTATATCCTACAAGGATACCTTTAATATTATTGAGCAACAGCATCTGCCTATGGGAAGGTCTTGTTAGGTGAAAACATATGCCAAATCCATTCTAAGCATCTGGGTGATTGTGCGACCAACTATAATAGGTTGGCAGGATGCAATCTGGGTGGTCACTGGGATCAGAGGCTTTGTCTTCTGAGGTTTCGGACTCGTGCTGCAACCATGTCTATGTCTATAATTTGTAGGTCTTCTGACATGAATAGGGTGATGTGGTGGCTCAGTGATTAAGATGCTGGACTTGTCAGCTGGAAAGCTGGCAGACCAGGTTCGAGAACTGAGCACCACACAGTAGGATAAGCCCCAGTCCTCAGTTCCTGCCAACCTAGCAGTTCGAAAACATGCAAATGCAAGTAGATAAATAGGTACCACTTTGGTGGGAAGGTAACAACACTCCATGATGTCATGCTGGCCACATGACCTCAGAACTGCTTTCAGACAACACTGGCTCAATGGCCTTGAAACAGAGATGAGCCTCGGTAGTCACCAACGAGTAGCGGAGTAAAATCCGCAGGGATTCCTTTCTGACACGAATAAAGACTTTCTTTACTGGCTGCTCCAGCCAAACTGTTAGGAAATAGATGCACAAAGATATTATTAGATATCTTAAAGAACCATTACCAAGAGATCCACGATGGACCGTGGCATCTTGGTGATCCTCCTCCTGGTTGCCCAAGAGAACTGCTGCTCCCTTGGCTTTATAGCAGAAATTGGGTGTTGCAGAGGCGAAGAGCAAACCGGTGTAAATCTGCAAATCGTAACAGTTCTACTCCTAGCGATGGTGCTGATGTTGTTTTGATAGGGCTGCCAAATGGCACACCTTAAGAAAAGAAAAGGAGGGGGGAAGCTCTGCTCAAAGACCTCTGCTCTCAGGAGGGCACCAGCGAAATATATAAAGCATTGCAACCATCTGTCAACTGTCAGGAAAAGGTTTTCTGGAAATTAATTTTCCAGTCTGATTTCAAGAGCCAGCTGATTTAAAGCAGTGCAGGGTGGATGGGAACAGAATGGACCTGAGTATTCTGTCATCATCTATTGTCTCCTTGATGAAGATCAAACCCTTCATTGTTTCATTATTTATTCAAAATATTTTAATTACATTTTTTTTTGTACAGGTTCCAAGGCTCTTGAAGCTGAATACTCGAGTTTGGAGGTGAAGGAAGTTGGGAGGGAGAGTGGCTAAGAGCCATTCTTTTCTTTGGTGTAGTTCTTGCTTTCCAAAGAGTAACTGAAATCAGGACTTGATTGGTTTTTGTTTATTTTGAAATGGTTTCAGGTTTCCTTAAAGGTATGTTAAATTAATTATAATTAAATAAATGCATAAGACATGATGACTCCCTTTATAGTCAACACATTTTCACAACTTTTCATTACCATAAAAACTACAGCAGTGGTGGGATTCAGCCGGTTCGCACCACTTCGGCAGAACCGGTAGCTAATTTTTTGTTGCCCAGGCCCAGAATGGACTTCTGAAAGCGGCATCCACATAGAGAACTGGTTGTTCACATATTTGAATCCCACCACTGCTGTACAGGTAGTCCACGACTTAAAACCATTCATTTAGTAACCTTTCAAAGTTATGAAGGCACCGGAAAAAAGCGACTTAGACCATTTTTCAGACTTACAATCATTGCAGCATCCCCATGATGTGTTCAAAATTCAGATGCTTGGCAACTGACTCATATTTATGAGTTGCGGTGTCCCAGGGTCATGTGATCATCCTTGGTGACTTTCTGACAAGCAAAGTCAACGGGGAAGCCACATTTACTTGACAACCTTGTTACCATCTCAGCAACTGCAGTGATTCACTTAACAATTGTGGCAAGAAAGGTCAGAAAATGGGGCAAACTTCACTTAACAAATGCCTCACTTAGCAACAGAAATGTTGGACTCACTTATGGTCATAATTTGAGAACTACCCATACTTTGATGGTCATGTTTAGGAAAATGGCAGCCGTATCAGAGCATAGGTCTATTTGAAGATCTGAGGCTTTAGGATGTGGATTAAACCTATTATACAAAGAATGGGGGTGTCCAGTTCTGGTTTCTTTTTATAAGTATATTGGAATGTATGTGCTCTAAACTGTGGAATCTGTAAATTGTTGAGGAATATTGGTTATAGCACGGAGAATAGCAAGAATATTCTGAGACTGAAAAAGTACTATGATTCAGGTGACAAAGGATTAGATTTAAGAAATGTGTAATTTATCCATGTTTGAAAACCCTTTTTATTTTATTTTATTTTTGTTAACATTTGATCAAGTACAGCAACGAGATTGTAAGAGTCATATGAAACCTAAAAATTAAAACCAAAGTAAGGGGAAGATTGATTGAAAACATGGCAGAACAATATCAGACATAGGGTAAAATAGAAATAGAACAAAATAAAATAAAAATAAAAGGTGTTTTTTTTTAAATCATATTATCACTCCAAGATTAGATTAGGGAAATTGCTGCAAATAGAAACTTAGCAGCTCTATTGGTGATGGTGGGATTCTGATTTGCAGATAGAAAAGGAGAACATATACACACATATCCTAGAAGAAGACAGTGACAGATTACTTATGGATTGTTGCCCAAATTCCCCAACAGAGATGTGTCTACGCCATCAAAAGCAGTTGAATTTGACTCGAGGCAGACATTACCCAAGGGAAAATGGATAGGGTAGAACATTAAGAGGATGCTACCCCCAAGGGGATTTTAAGTGCAAAAATGACATAACATGAATGGAGACAGGTGATTCCTTTCCTACAATTATGGCAGACTTGTGGATCAGTTACATATCCTATACCCCAAGGAAAACTAAAACCACCCAGTCACCAAAGAGGAATGAAGATGAAACAGATTCATCTGGTCACATCACTCTTCTTTTAATAAGCCGGGAGCTTTCTGAGAATTTGGGGAGGAGCAGGGATCAATAACGGTAACCACAGGCAATTTGAGATCATTGTTCGCGTGAGGGCTGCATAATGCTAGCACACAAAAGCTGGCCTGTTCTGTCAGTATGAACTGACAGTGGTATTGTTTGGTGTGAATCGATAGCAACTAGCGCATCGCCCACAATGACACAGGTGCTGCTGGTTCTCCTGGGGTAGCTCTCCAGTATGTGCAGGAGAGAGAGAGAGAGATAGAAAGTGGGAAAGCAGGAAGAGAGATCGTAAATCACACAGGATTGGATTTCATCTGCAAACAGGTGTTGAATACAACACACCGAAAGGACAAGATGCATTCCATCGCTGACTTTGGGATAAATTAGCATAAATTCATAAGCCTTAAATCCCAGTGATGGCAGCACAGCATCTCTCCTGTTGTTATTTATTTTGAGATTTTCACAGGGGCAATAGCTCTGCATTTGACATTTATATAGGTCATGGTGAGCTAATAGCCATCTGTCATCTGGGGACTTTTATAATGAACATTGCAGAAGACTATGAAACAATCTCTGGCATTTCCAAATTGAACACAAGCTGGAATGGGGTTGATCTTTTCAATATGCTCTGCCATCCACACGAAGGTTCACAGTAGTCATTTGTTTGGCCTTGCTCTACACACGCTCACAAATGCAAACAAACAAGCATAGACTAGGCTTCTGGGAGCAGAGAAACACCCTTGATTGGAGCAGTTGTGTAAGGCAATGCATGCTGTTGCAGAGCCATAAATAAATTGCATTGAAAACCTATATTTAGAAAGCACAGCTTTTGGGAGAGCTAAGATTTGCATCCACAACCATTCCATCAATTTTATGAATAAACTGTTAGGGCAGACTTCATCGTTTCTTGCTCTCCAGGAATTCATTTCTCAAATCTTCAGTCAAATTTTAAGCCTGGGCCTGCATGGCCAGCTCCATGTTTTTAATCTTGAACATATTAGTTACAACTAGAATCATTCATCAAAGTAACAATTGCTGGTTTAATTACAGTTTCTTTTATACACTGTAATTGTTTGGATTCATACAACACAACTTATGATCCATGTTGGATAGTTCTTAAAACTGATCAATTATATATAGGACCGCACTGTCATAATGCAATGGTCCATAAGTTAAATTCCCAGTAGATTCTTTGATCCCACTTGATGACATTATGGGAATGGTTTGCCATTATCTCCTCATCTTGCCCATAATCAAGATATTGCCTGATGAATTTCTGAGCACCAGCCAAACTGATGTTGTTTAGCGATTAGTCATTGTCAGCTAGCTGTTGCTACCTGTACAAAGAGCATCACAACATCTGGAAAAAGGAAAGAAAATCTTATAGACCCACAAGATGTTTGTTTCCTTTTCCCAGATGTTTCCAGAAGCTCTGCAAAAAATTAGTCTTCCCAGTTTTGTTCCTGGAAGACGTCTTTCAAGGCAACAAAAAAGGCCTTTGAGTAGCGATGCTGTATCCAGCACTTCATTTGTGGGTGCCATTTGTGAATGTTTTCATCAAAGTATGTGTAAGGATCATTTGAACTGCAGGATTTCCTCAGCAATAGGACAGGCAAAGATGAAGGTATGATTGAATGCTGACCAAGGTTTGACCCCATTTGACAAGCATACCAGTTAGAACAGCCAAGGTCTTGCTGTGATAAGCATAAATCTTCCATACCAAGACATTCTGAAAGTTCAGAAGGTTATAGGTTAAATCATTCAACATGTTCAGATGTTAGTTTTAACCAGAGGAGGAAGGTCACCATGTTCAGCACAATTTCCAACTGTTCCTCTTCTCTGGCACCTGTCCCTAGTAAATCACTGCCTGCTTCTAACTTTCTTATGCAAGCTTTGTTAATAGTTTTTAGTACAAATTCCTAAATTTGTTGCCACTCTTCTACATGGTCCCAATGACACATAAGAAACTCCATCTAGGATTAGGGTGAGCAGTAAGGTTTATTTAACATAACTAAATGGATGTACACCACAACCGTACCAAAGCCTATGCAGCAATTTCTGTACCATTATGTTCCAAAATACTTATATCATCCTCCTTTGGATTTGCTTTAGGTTTAATTCATTGCTTTTCAATGGAATAGGCCTCCTCCAATCTTCACTTATCCATTTATGAGACTAGAATGCGGTATACAGGAAATTTATGAGATACCGTATTAGGTGAATAACTCAAGATACCTTTATGGTGACTTCTAAGATTTCTCAGAGATGTTGCACTTAGAGACAGACATGGGTTAAATTTGAAGGCAACCTGTCTCCACTATGTTCTCACAATTAAGAATCAGAAGACTGTTAATCTGTAATGGTTTTGCAGGCACACCCCTTCTCTCAATTAACTTTGCAGTCACTCATTCTGTTTCTCTATCCAACTGAATCAACAGTCTTGGTAGTGTTTACATAATCACTTCCCATGAAAGTCACAACAATTTCACCATGCCCTGAACTTGCCTGGAGTTATTTGATTCTCTTTTAGTTCACAGTGATCTCTGATTCACCTCCTGGAATGCAGAAATGGCTCCAGGTAGGCACCTGGAGATAATTAAGAGGTAAATGGAAAATAAAAACGAAGAGAGCTGGCGTAGTGCAGTGGTTAAGGCACCAGTCTAGAAACTAGAAGACCATGAGTTCTAGTCCAACCTTAGACACAAATTGATTGGGCCAGTCAAGTTCTCTTACCCTAAGAAACAGGTAATGACCACTTCTGAAATCTTGCTAAGAAAACAGCAGGGACTTGTCCAGGCAGTCACCAGGAGTGAAGACGAAAGAAAAGAAAAGAAAAGAAAAGAAAAGAAAAGAAAAGAAAAGAAAAGAAAAGGAAAGAAGGAAGGAAGGAAGGAAGGAAGGAAATTGTAATTACTCTAGTTCCTCTCCATTAAACTTCAAGCAACCATCGGAGCTATGTATAACAAGAGATGCACTTACAAGTCAACACTGCACATCTACAGTATTGCTTTTACAGGATCCACATCGAATATCAGCATTTGGCAGTGAATGTATTATACATATGCTGTGTTATATAGGAAACAGATTGCACATACATCTTTTATACATATTTATGCTGGGCTGACAATTTCATGAAGTCTCTTGTCTTCCAGAAAAAAAGATAGAAATTTTTAGCAACATTCAGAAGTCAGACAAAATAACAGCAACAACAACAATAATTCATTTTATCACCCACAAGGAATGGCATCAGGCTGTTATTCATAATAGTTCTGCCGTAACTTGAAACAGTAGGAAAGCTGTTTTGCCTCAGTAAAATTAAGACTCTGAAACCTACTATTTTATTTAGCATGATTAATAGCACTCCTTTCTTCTTTCCATAGAATCTCTTTTTCTAACGGAGTGTTTAGTCAGAAGGGAGAGACATGACCATCACCCAGACAGACTTTGAAGAGAACTCTATTTAGGTTCCTTTGCTAAAAAAAAAAAAAAAAAAGATCTGCTCCAAGTTGACCAAAACAGTCTCCCCCTTTCTGTTTCTCTTAAATGCAAGATCAATCAGGATAGAGCTGGAAGGGACCTTGGAGGTCTTCTCGTCTAACTCTCTGCTCAAGCCGGAGGCCCTATAAAATTTGGGACAAGTGGCTGTCCAGTCACTTCTTAAAAACCACCAGCGATGAAGCACCCACAACTTCTGGGGCTCTGAAATTGGGGAAAACTGCATAAATAGAGAAGCATGAGAACATGCTGTGGGTATCAATTTGTCCTGAGAAAACATGTAATCTCATAACCTTATTTTTATATATTTATAAAATTTTACAGAGGAAAGTACCTTTCCATCTGCTACATGCAATGTTTAAGACTCTCTCCAAAAGAATGATAATGTTAAGTTCACAGATTTTCTAGTTTCATTTATGGTGGGATAAAAGCAAAAGATATTCAGCAGCACTTATTAACTGAAGATACGATGATAACAGTCTGAGATAACGGAATGCTCCAGTCTTTCTCGTTTATTGGTGCAATTACAGTTTTATGCATGGAAGTCAAAGTGCGCAGCATTCCTTATCAAATTCACACATTTTGCATCTAGAGAACAAATACCTCTGTAAAGAACAGAAAACAGATTACAGGGTGGATAGTATTTCACCAGCGGATTATTGCATAAAAATATGGACTAGATGGACATGTTAAAGAGGGACTGTGGGATGTATGTGATAGGAACTTAGAATCCATATAAGACACACAAAAATTATTTAGGAATAGGAAATTGGAATCCATATAAAACACAAACAAAATTTATTCAGGTCCTGGCTCTGGACTAAAGTTCATGGAGGATGGATATAGGGCAGTTTAGGAAAACGGATATGTTAACTTGAGCTTTTCTTAATATATTTATTTC
This sequence comes from Azemiops feae, assembly GCA_023970755.1. Taxonomy (NCBI): domain Eukaryota; kingdom Metazoa; phylum Chordata; class Lepidosauria; order Squamata; family Viperidae; genus Azemiops; species Azemiops feae. The sequence continues at coordinate 306,373 of JALGBA010000075.1, read as the reverse complement.
ATGACTAAACTTCATGCAGGATGGATACAGGGATGTATGAAAAATCTAATGTTGTATACATGTTTTATTCATTTTGACATCCCAAAATACAACAGAATCTGACATGAATACTCTTTCCAAAATGTAAACTTTTCAGAATTTTGTGAAGTGATCTGCAACTACAAAAGGGGCAGAATATGCAAGCAACACAGGTATTGTGAGCTTTCCATGTTGAGTGAACATGACAAAAATGAGCTAATTCTCTTTTATTGTAGAGTTACATTAATGGAATCTGGCAAGTCTGAAAATATAAATCTCCCACAGTCTCTTTTTACTGCCTGATTAGTTAGGGTGGATCCTAAGTTTCTTTCTCTGCCTGTTATACAGCTATGGGCTCCTCCTCCCTTTATCGGATTGTTCCCTAGGAAGCACCTCTTCTCCTCATTTCCCAAAGTCATTCCCACATACCAGTACAGGTACTGAGAGAAGTGAATACAAACAACTTTCTTGTAATGAAAAAAAAAAGAAGAGTTTGTAAGAAATGTCCAGACCAGAAAAGAGTACACAAAAATATGTCCATTAACAGAATAACAGAGTTGGAAGGGACCTTGGATATCTTCCAGTCCAACTCCCTGTTCAAGCAGGAGACCCTATACCATTTCAGACAAATGGCTGTCCAATCTCTCCTCAAAAACCTCCTGTGTTGGACCACCCCACAACTTCTGGAAGCAAGTCATTCCATTGATTAATTGTTCTAATTGTCAAGAAAATTCTCCTTAGTTCTAGGTTGCTTCTCTCCTTGATTAGTTTTCATCCATTGCCTTTTATCCTGCTTTCAGATGCTTTGGAAAATAGGTTGACCCCCTCTTCTTTGTGGCAGCCCCTATCATCTCTCCCCTAGTTCTTCTTTTCGTTAAACTAGAAATAGCCATGTTTTAGCTTTCAGTCCCCTAATCATCTCTGTTGCTCTTCTCTGCACTTTTTCTTACATTAGGACAAGTGCAGGTGAAAATTTGTACAAATAACTGTACAGAGCTTCCCTAAATAATAAATTGACTGGCTGGAACAGAACCATGAATCCAACATAAAAAGCCAGGCATCAACAGACCCCAATCAACATCTAAAAAGCCACATACATCAGGCATCATATATATACCATACACAGAACAGCACACACTCTGCTATTGAGAATTTCCCTGAAGATGGGCTCCAGCAAGAGTCCAAAAGCTCAGAAGACTAAACCTTTGTCCCAGTGACCAATCTAGATTGGATCCTCCAACATAAGAAGGATGAAAACGAACCATGGCAGACTTCCTTGTTCCTTAGGTAAATTGCCAGAATGTTGCAGCGCAGGAGAAAGAGAAAGAGTGACAGCATACTTAGTAATGTGGTCCTTTGATCAGTGGAACACAAGCAAAACTAATTTTTACCAAAACAAAGACCTCTTCCCATATTAACCTGCCTAGCTTTGGGCTTATACAGTGAAAGCCACAACGATATATCATTTTCTTTCCTTCCTTTCTCTTTCTGAAGCTCTGGTTCTGATTAGCAGGTTTCAGAAAAGGAATGAACCAATTTTAAATGAGAACATTCTGTGATGGAGATGGGTGGGAAAAAAAAAGAGCTAATGATTTAGAAGAAAAGGCATTGTTGATACAAGCCTGCCAGCAGCTGGAAGTTTCTGGAAAGTACCAGGTTGCATGTACTTGGCATTCTTCAGCCCTTCTTTCCTTTTTGGAGGACTGACTGGAACAGATTGCCATTGCCATTTCTTTGCCTCAGATATTACTATTTTCTTTGATTCAGAGAGAACTTAAAATTGAAGTCTAATCCATCTGTGCTGTTAATGGAGGAATGGCTTAGCACAGGGGTTTTCAAACTTGGCCCTTTTATGACTTGTGGATTTCAACTCCCAGAATTCCCAGCCAGCGTGAAGTCCACAAGTCATAAAAGGGCCACGTTTGAAGACCCCTGGCTTAGAGGATCCATCTTGATGAAGGAAAAGTTTTGATCTAAAACAATGTCACTCAACCTCAGCAATTTTAAGATGCATGGACAGTCAAGCTCTTTAGGGAAATCTGGGAATTGAAGCCATATATCCTGAAGCTGCTGAGGTTGAGAAACATAGATCTAAGGAATCCTGTGTTTAATTCCCAACATTTTGGTGGAATGAGTGGAAGAGATCTCTATGTGAAACCTTGAAGAGCTATCCTGAGACATTTAACTAAGTCGGGGTGAGACGCAAGGGCTTCAAACCACACATGGTCTGCACAAATCAAATAAACGTATTAAGAAAAGCTCAATTTAACACATCCATTTTCCTAAACTGTCCTGTATCCATCCTCCATGAAATATGGAAAAGTTGATTTCTTGCTGTTTAGGCTCTTCCTCTTTGGTAATGTTGCCATATACCTGATATGTCTCCCTGCACCCACTGAGGAACAACAATAAAAACTGTGGTTTCTGACTAGAAAAAGCACACAAAGTATAACTATAACACTACAATAACCTATGCTTTAGAAGTTGAGTTCACATAACCCACGGTATCAAAATAAAATGGGTACAGTATGATTTAATCTAATGACGATCCACCTGAAGCTCTATGAAAGACTCTGAAAGTCAGAGGTGGCACTCCAGAATGCTCCCAAAATTGTTGTTAATTCTTAATTCTTAGCTGACAGAAGGGGGAAATTATTAAATATATGGCTGGAGAGTAATCCTATTAAATCTATTTCATTGCAATTATATGCTAGTGTAAAGTAATTTGACATGAACTACTTTTTGAAGGAGGCCTCCCCACAAGCCATTCAAAGATCTAGGATGTCCCTCAGTCAGAAAAATATGGTACCCCTGGTTTAGTGCTATGTGTGAATCTTGGTAATACAAACAATACAGAGCTTGGCTGATTAATGACCTGACTCATTCTAATGGAGCGTCCTTTTGGTGGAAAAACTATAGTAAGGCTTTGATAGAAGAGAATAATTGTAGCTCGGGGTTGAATTGTGGAGTTTCATTATGAGCATCGTCGATCAAGCCAACTAGAGAATTCCTGGAAGCCTGGCACTCAGACAAATTGGCCATCAACAATCACAGAGTGATAAACAGCATATACATGCCAATCAAAAGAGACAATCAAAAAGCCCCAAAGGAAACAAAAAGACCAAAAAGACCTCCTCACCAGCAATCAACACAATAATAATAATAATAATAATAATAATAATAATAATAATAATAATAATAATAATAATAATAATAATAATAATAATAATAATAATAATAATAATAATAATAATAATAATAAAAAAAGTTGGGAGGGACCTTGGAGGTCTTCTAGTCCTGCCCAAGCAGGAGAGTCTATACCATTCCAGACAGATGGCTGTCCAATCTCTTCTTGAAAACCTTCAGTGATGGAACACTCAGAACTTCTGAAGGCAAACCATTCCACTGATTAATTGTTCTCAATGATAGGAGATTCCTCCTTAGTTCTAGGTTGCTTCTCTCCTTGATTAGTTGCTTCTTATCCTGCCTTCAGGTGCTTTGGAGAATAGCTTGACTCCCTCTTCTTTGTGGCAACCCCTGAGATATTGGAAGACTGCTATTATGTCCCCCCTTGTCCTTCTCTTCATTAGACTAGACATGCCCAATTCCAGCAACCGTTCCTTATATGTTGCATCCTCCAGTCCCCTAATCATCTTTGTTGTTCTTCTCCACACTCTTTCTAGAGTCTCAACATCTTTTTTACATAGTGGTGACCAAAACTGGATGCAGTATTCCAAGTGTGGCCTTACCATGAGCAGAGACCAATACCAAGATTAGCACTAGACCAGGGGTGTCAAACTCGCAACGTCACATGACATGTCATGACGCATCATGACTTTTCCCCTATTGCCGGCAATGGGGTGGACGCGGTTTTGCTATGATGCATCCAGCCCGTGGGCCGGCAGTTTGACACCCCTGCACTAGACCAACAATCAAGTAAACAATTCCCAAATCAAGGAAGTACCAACACAGACAAACTAACTAGCAGTAAACAACAGCCTAATCAAGGAACCACCAAGAATACTCCCACCAACAATGATAGGGCAAGACATTAGTATATAAAAATAAGAGCAAACCCCACTCCCTCTAGCACTGATGATGTTACCTAGTTTGGTGATTAAACATTTATTAAGAAAACCACCAAGCTCAGAGGCCACCAAGGACCTTACAGTAAGGTTTAAATCTAAATTAAAGATTATGAGGATTGGCTCTACGTGACCTGAATACACATTTCTGTACAGGTTTCCACAACTGAAAACCTGATTATTACTAACTGGAAAAAGAGTCTGTTGAGCAATGGAAGTAGAAAAAGAGTGAAGCTTTTTGGAATGTTGGGAGTGGTTATGACCCGATAGTTGTGACCTTATACTTTAGCCAAGCAACTGAATGCTAGAAGAACTGTGTGCCAGCTTTGATTTATTTCCCTAATGATGTAAAGCCCAGGTTAATGAAGTCCAAACAGTCCTGGGCCATGCTCATTATGAGCAATGCCATTAAGTGTTCCAGTTTGCATTTGGTTTTCCCTTCCCATCTCCCACCCACCCCATTATGTGTTATAGTGCAGATTTTCTGGCAGAATTCTCTACCAGTGCAGCCCCTTGCCTGCATTTTGTCTATATAAATTAGACCCTGTATAGCATATTGGCCTGTCAGGGGACTGGGAAGAAACTATATATTGTTTCTGGCATTCCTGGACCCTTCTGCTCCTGACATCTGGTATATTTGTGACAGGGAATACATTCCTATCTCATTACCCGGGCAAGTGGAATCCCATCCTGACAGCACCATTAATCTGAATCAAGCAGCCTAGCAACTTAAGAAAGAAAGGAGGAGGAGCAGGAGGAGCAGGAGAAATAGGAGGAGCAGTAGGAGGAGGAGGAGAGAGTAGATATAAGTTAAAAATAGAGAAGAAGGAAAAGCTATTTTCTAACTTCCAGTGAATGTCATTCCCTTCACTTTCCAACGAGCAATCTATCTTGCAGAGTGTGTGTTAGTATTATGCATGCTGGTTTGTATTAAAAGTCAGCTTGGCCCCCAGCTTGTCACTCTGCTGAAGATTTGTTAAACATTTTTTTTTATTATTTTAATTCAGAAGAGATCAAGGACTAGGCAGACTCTAGAGTTGAAGGGTAAGAATAAGGGTGGGTCGTCATGAGTGAAAAAAAAAATTCTGCAATTTAAATTTTGCTGAGAGAGAGAGACAGGAAGTTGGGGGCTGGAGAATGCATGAGCCCTGACTCCAAAAGGCCCTGGTGATCAGCTGTTCGGCAAAGGAAAAAGTTGTGTCTTCTTTATAAGCGTCTAAACTCATTTTGGACTTCTTTAAGGAGGAACACCGACCTTCATTGCTCTTTAAAGGAGCTTTGGATGTTTAAAACATTTGCAGAAGTTAAATAAATTGGTTTATTTAAGGTAGATACAAATCATGTTGATGAGAAAATTCATAGGGTTTGTAGGTGTGATGTACTGCATAGCATGGAATGGAAATGGGGAGGGACGTGCGGCTGTGCATGCAGGCTGTGCTCTCCACATCCCCAGCTGTTTGCCGAGATCTGAGTGCATTTAGTGCAAACATTTGAGTCTCGAATGCAAAGAAATTAAAAAAAAAATTTGGTGTTTTTGTCCACTTTGGGGAGGCCAGTCCTTTTGCCCACTTTTGGATCTTTGTATTCAAATGAGGAGGATATCTAGGAAATATACTAAAATGGCACCCTCAGACTTATACATGCAGAGACAAATGCCCATCCACAAAGAGCTTCTAAATTACTCCAGCGGAGTGTAGAAGTACAAATTTTGTACAAGCAGTGTTTGAATGCCTACAGATCAGGTGCAGGGTAAAAGCCAAGTATTAGTGGTTGGTTGGTGGATTACATAAACACGAGCAAACGTCTGGATACTCAGAGAACAAGTCCACAAATGTTGTGAGAGATGTATGATGGGATGTTTAGGGCGTAATTTTGTTTCTGCTGCATAACAGAGGGAGAAACGGGGCCTCTGATGCATGCATGCTTCTTTTGAACAAAAACATCCCAAGCAAGAAATATTTTGGTTACTGCTCCTCCAGGGTGCTGACACAGACATCATGAAAGGAAAGCAATACATATTTTTATTACCCTCATTCGAAATAAAGTTTTACATCTTTGATGAACCCCAGCCTTGCCTCCCCCCTCCCCCCTCCCGTGAACATCTGTTTCACCTGACCCTAATGGACAAAAAACCAATTGGTTTTGCTTTAATTAAAATTTGTTTCATCCTTCATTCCCAGGTGACCTCCCAAGTTGGTTTTCTGCAGGGTGTTGTAGTACATAACCATAACAGCTGCAAAACCCCACAGCAACCATTGCAATTTGAGCGCAGGAGACCAAAGGGTATGTGTGAGGCAAAACATCCAGCTGTTCTGTGCTGTTGCCATCAGAGGTCCAGGACTGTTCCATCAACAGCAATGAGTGGGAGAGGGGCTAGTCAACAGATTGAATGGATTGTACTGCGTTAAAGAAGTTACATTGGGCCTCCCATAGTATTGCAATTCCCTGGAGTTGTGCTTAATCTGTTCTTGGCATGGGGCTTATTTAAACTCTTTGATTGTTACAGGTCTATTGGAATGACTGTTGAGATAGGATCCTGGATGAGAAAGATCTTTGTTTCCCATAACTGTGATTGTTGCCAAGTTTTAATAAACTGAAACATGGGGGAAAGAGGCTTGAATTCTGCTTTTTCATGGTGATCAAAGATTTGCAGCACACTTGAGCACATGGCCTATTCAAAGTGCATTGGGTTCAGAGAGAGATTCAAACTGTTGTGGATCCTGAGACAGAATTTATTCATTTGGCTTTCTAATAAAGGAGAATATTTGTAGCTCAGGGTTGACATGAGGGATCCTTGGTGCTCTCTGAGCTTGCTTGTTTTCTTACAGATGTGTCATTACCCAAACTAGATAACATCATCACTTCTAGTCACTGACTAGCTCTGATGATGTTACCTAGTTTGGGTTATGAAATGTCTGCAAGAAAACAAGCAAGCTCAGAGAGCATCAAGGACCCCTCATTTGGCTTTCTGTAGTATGGATGAAGTGTGCCTGTCCAGAGGCTACTGAATTCTGGCTTCTATCAAGGGTAGGAAGCTAATAGGATATGGATGAAGCCATTGAACAACAGTTGGAAGGCCACAGGTTGCCCACTAATGATCAGTCTGATTGGTAGTGACTCCCTTAGGTAAAAGAAATGCCCATCCAATAGTGGAGAATATTTGTAGCACATTGTTGCAAGGTTGAACTGTGGGATCCTTGGTGCTCTCTAAACTTGGTTGATTTCTTGTAGACATTTCATTACCCTGTTCATGGCCAAGAGCTATACTTAACAATTTGTGGGTGGATGCAGTCTGGGGCTAAGGGGCATGGTGACTCAGTGGTTAAATACACTGAGCTTATCAGCTGGAAAATTGACAGCCTGGATTCAAGACCTGAGCACCACGTGATGGGGTGAGCTCCCGTTCTCGCCCCAGCTCCTACCAACCTTGCAGTTCGAAAGCATGCAAACGCGAGTAGATAAATAGGTACCACTTTGATGGGAAGGTAACAGTTTTCCATGCCACCTCGGCATATAGTCATGCTGGCCACATGACTACAGAAGTGTTTTTGGACAACACTGGCTCCCTCTGTGAAAACATGGAGGTGAGCACTGCCTCCTAGAGTTGGACAGGACTGGACAGAGGAAACCTGCAGTCTGGAGTAATGTTAGGTGATGATGAAATTTAGCCAAAGTCAAGATTTCCAGATTTGTTTCCCACCACTGACTTTCGGTGCAGAATTTTAGGGATTGCTTGTATTTGCAGTGTTAACCCTATTCTAGAGCTCATGCTTTACTTTCTCTGTTTCCTACTTTATCATGAAAGAAACTATGCCCCCAATTTTGGGAAACTGTGATCAGTTGCAAAGAGTAGGAATCCTCCCTAGAGTTATTATTGTGCTGCTATTGAAAAAAGCTACACTTGGGTGGACTTTCCTCATTTTTTGAAAGTGTGGAAAAGTCGGGGAGGCTGCGAACTGCTGGATAAAATGTTGAGCAATAAGAAACTAATACAGTAAATTATCATCTCTCCTATGAAATACAAATCCTAACGTGAGGCTACATCCCTTTAATGCTTGTTTGATTGCTCACACTTTTTGACAAAGGAGTTGGCATTTGGGAATAAATGAAAGGTAAGAAGCCAAGCCCAGAAAGTGTTGGACATTTGGTGGAGAATTGTATAGTGGAAATCAGGACATGATACACATATTTATTTAGTCAATTTATAGAACTGCCCATCTCACATATCTGACTCTGGGAGATGTGCAAAGTTAAAAGCACAAAACAATAGAATAAAATGACCACCACCAACAACAAAATCATTAAAAAACAATACAGACCATCAAAAAAACACCCTGTAATCTGCAGAACACATTTAATTTCTTTTGCTTTGTAGCCACTTTGCTGATACCCATATTAATGGACACCCAGACCATATGGCAAAGCCATATTTACAGGGTCTTCTGGAAGGAGAGAAAGGTGAGGGCCAATCTCAACTCAGGGGGAATGATGTTCCAGTGATGACATTCCTTTATGGAAGGAACCCACAATATGGAATGGGACAACTTGGTGTGGCGAGCTGGCCACAGCCAACTTGCCCCAGCCAACTTGTCATGGTCAAGTCACCATGGCCAACAACTTGCTATAGGACAACTCGCTCTGGCCAGTTCATTGCTGGACGACTTGCTGCAGAACAATTCAATTGAAGTATTTAAAATAATCAAAACATTATTTTAATGTTTGTCATTTATATTTCATTTGGTCCCTCTTTTTGCATCCTTTATTTAATGATTCTATTCCATTAAATATTATTATTTGATATTAGTGTAACTCTTGTCTTGCAATGAGTTGGCCACGCCGAGTTGCCCACAATGTGCTTTTCCTGTTGGACGTGATGGAACAGGCAGGTGTGACTGGGGAAAGGTGGTCCCTCAAATAACGGGGCCTCATACATATAGGCTAGGGGTCTTCAAACTCGGCCCTTTTATGACTCATGGACTTCAACTCCCAGAATTCCTCAGCCAGATACGCTGGCTGAGGAATTCTGGGAGTTGAAGTCCATGATATAGGCCTTTGGAGACATTGTCCATAAATAAGAGCAAGAAATTGCATTTTACCTATGAAAATTTTCTCTTAATTTTTCATCTCTTTCAAAACAACAACAACCTGATACAAGCTTATCTTTCATCAGATTTCAGGAGAATTTCTGTTCCTGTCACTGACGAGACTGATGAAGGTGTTTTTATCCCTCTTAGCATTAGCAGTTTCAAGACACCTCTTGCATTTGAGTGACTTCTCTTGATTAAATCATGGTTAAGATAATCCTGGCAAACATGTGCAAATAAAGCTTGATATATCACTTTCATGTTAGTCTGAATGTATCCCACTAAATATGACCTTAGAAGGAAGACAGAGAGACAGATTACTTAATTGTTCAAAATAGCAATATTTCAAAATCCTATTCAGACAGAACTGTGACACAACTCTCATTGTTTTGTGACAAAACTTATTTTTTTTCCAATATTTGGTAAAGCAAAATATTTTGAAAATGTCAAACCTGAAGCACATGTTTTGAGACTGCATGAATGAACATGATTTTAAATGTCAAAACATTTCATTTAGGCATTTTTGAAATGCTTTGTTTAACCACTGGTAATCTAAGTAGTTCCAGATCTTTATTGGGCCCCATAGTTAAAAGAATTAATTTAGAGACTGGCAACTTAAAAAGTTACACATCTGAACTTTTAAGCCAAACGGGGCAAGTTCAGAAGTTCTCCAAGGCAAATCAAGGTTCTTTCATCTAGATTCTCTTCAGGCTTTGGAAACTATTTTATAAATGTCTGTTTTTAATAATGACTCTTTTTAATTGCTGCTGCTGCATTTTCTCTTGTTTTGCCTTTAGCATTTCCATTTTTAAGAGCAATTTTGTTGGTGGTGGTTCATGAGTCTCTTAGCACTCTGTGGAGAAGAGACAGGATCTAAATGTTTTCAATAAATAGAAAACTCAGAGAAGTATAAACAGAATGTTTGCAACAATTTAGATGAGTTTTCTCCCCCCTCTGTAAGGTTTTCATAAAAGTTAAAAGTGACTTACATTTGGTAGAGCAGCCAAGAAAGTCTTGGAAAAGTTATTCAAATTCTGTGATATATCTATGCCTACAAGGATGGAAATTGTGCAGGTTATGGTATTTCCCTCTGACATTCTATAGAAGCAAATGTTGGGCTTTGGAGAAGCTGGATAGCAAGAGTTGTAAAAGAGTTACAAGAGTTATTTGTAAAAACATTAATAGTAATAATAGTAGTAGTAATACTACTACTACTACTACTACTACTACTACTAATAATAATAATACCCAAGTGAGGCACTATCTTGATGTGGTGGTGGGGCTTGTGTGCTCTGAGGAAGATGAGAGCTATGCCAGAGGTTCAGCCATACTGGACAGGTCTCATCAGAGGAGTCAGACAAAAAGTATCTCTCCCATAAAAAATATGGTGAGACGTAAATTTCAGAAAGCCATACCAGCTAGGATGTCACCCGGGTTAACAAGGTCCGTGCTAAATGTTGGAGTTCCTGGATATCTAGTGAACAATGGGTTACAGGAACCAAGGACAGCAGCTGCAGAACTACTGGAAGAAAAGGTGATTACCCATCGCAAATACACAATGATTGACTAGGAACTGCTTCCATCCTGCGACAATATCTGTAATACCATCAATTCAAACATCCACATCTGCCTATCCCAGGTCCTTGGTAAGGACTCGATCGGTGGACAAAAATGTCAAATCCAGTCTGAACATCTGGCTGACTGTGCGATGATCAACAATAATAATAATGGTGGAATTTAAAAAAACCTTGCGTCTAAAAAGAGACCAATCTTAATTATTAGGGAGAAGATACACCAACCCAAAATTCATTTCAGAGCCATATTTGATTTAGAAAAAAACTCTGATTGCCTTGGACTAGTGTTTCTCAGCCTTGGCCACTTAAAGACATCTGGACTTCAACTCCCAGAATTCCCCAGCCAGCCACACTGCCTTGGACCATTCTGAAGGGTATATTGACTTGGGGTATACTGAATCCACTGGGAGATTACTATATGTTTATTTAGATGGAGTGATATAGAGGTTTCTGATGCAACTGTCTTGTTTGATGGAAGCAGTTTGACGGGATGAGAGCTGGTGGTGTGCCATTTGTCCACAATGTTGAGGAAACTGGTAGATCTTTAGATCTTTAGAAGGCTCTAATTACCATATAGACAAGGAACAATGTGAAAAGGTAAGCCTAGATTTAATTACAATTGGAAATTGTAGACAAGATAAATGGCATCTGTTCCATATTTACTTTTCAGATATAATTCAGGAAAAAAAGGATAGAGATCTTGTGGGTTACTCTTGAGTCTGCTGTATATTTTCAGCCTTCCAATTAGAACCTACTAAAACTGTATCATCAAAGTTGTGTGTGCTTTTTAATAACCCAATTTAACCCAAATATTTGGCCCCCAGGAGGGCAGAATTTTAGATTTTTTGGGGGAAACAAAATCACATTCCTCCCCAAAAAAGGAAGTTGTCAAATTTTGATGCTGATAGAAACTCACCCCCCCTTTCCCCCCCCTCTTTCCTCTTCATTGGGCCAATTCTTAATGTGAAGATTGGTTTTATTATCAAGTATGTATATGTCTGTTTCCTAGAAAGTTGAAATACAACTCTATTTCAAACTGAACCTCATCAAATTAATCACACTCATGAAGGGATTTAATCGGCTATCTTTATTTTTTTTATCGTTTCTGACAACTTTTCTGTGGCAATTCTGGCCAAATCTCATCTTTCTGCTTTTTAGGACAGACAATATTGTAACCGTCTGGTCTGTAACGGAACAGCAACATATGAATCTGGTTTCTGGGAGGCAGACAGAAAATGCTACATTAATACAGTCAGTCAGATTACATCGTTCAGGGTTAGAGCTCGGTTTGATGAGTGATTCTGACACGTAACGCAAGAGCCAGATGGCTTTGTTCTTATCCCATATGAGTTTTTAAAAATGAAATCCTTGAGTTAATTTATGGGGAAATCACTGTCTTCCTGTTAGATTTGAACCCAGGATGGCAACGGGAACTGACTTGATTTCAATGTCTATCTGAGCAGACAGATCCTCCTTTTAAAACTCCTGTTCTGTGAGAGATCGATTTTTGTAATGCCAGGTGTCTAAAGTTGGGTATGTAGTGTAGCTTTCCTGTTTGTATGCTTGTTTTTTTATATATATATTAATGCTATGTCAATTTTTTCCTATATTTTTCATATTCTTCTTCATCAGGATAGAAAATAAATGGTCTTGTATGATGTTCTTGGTAAGCATGGATATGTGGAATTCTTGGTGCTTGGTGGTTTTGTTGCAGTGCACTGATGATGTTACCTAGTCTGGTAAAGAAAGTCTGCAAGAAAACCCATAAGCTCAGAGAACAGCAAGGACCCCACAGTTCAAGCCTGAGCTACAAATCTTCTCTTCTATCAGCAAGCACGCATATATATTTTTTTATCAAAGTAGAAATAATCACATTATCTTCAGTGGATTGTTGGTTTCTGATACTTCTGTTAAGCAAGAGGTGACTAAACAGTGTCTTTGTCTAAATGATATACATAATATTGTGCCATCTTTTTCCCCATGGTTTTCAGCCTTTTGAAGTTTAGCATCCCACACTTTAATTAAATCTTAGGGGCAGATATGAGGATATTAATGGGGAGCTCCATCAGGTTGGAGAAGTGAGAAAAATACCACTACCGATATTTGGCCAGATGAAGCAACACAGTGAACCTCCCCCTCCCCCCCTTTCCCTTCCATTGAATCACATCCAATTCTCAGAGACTGCCTGGAGAAGATCCAGCAGTTTTCTTGGCAAGATTTCAGAAGTGGTTTGCCATTGCCTGCTTCCTAGAGCAGAGAGACAGTGACTGGCCCAAGGTCACCTAGATGGCTTATATTGAGCACAAAGGAACCAGGTCCACACATTTAGGGCTCAAGCCAGTGGTGGGATTCAGCCAGTTTGCACCCGTTCGGCAGAACCGGTAGCTAATTTTTTGTTGCCCAGGCTCAGAATGGACTTCCGGAAGCGGCATCCATGCAGAGAACCGGTTGTTCACCTATTTGAATCCCACCACTGGCTCAAGCTAACTATTTTATTGTATTCTGCCCATAATAGAGCTATCTCCCCAGACTGTTTGCCTTCTCTTGGGAACAAATAGATGACTCCTATGGAACTTAGGAGGGTCAGCCCTAGGTCTCTTGCAACTGCACAACAACTGAAGGCTACTTGATCCCTCCTCTTGCCTGGCTAGTGGCTTCCCAAAATTTCTTGTCTAAAATTCACAGTCTCCTGGTTTCTGGCCTGATGCCTTAAGCAATATAAAACCGACTGTACTCTCACCCTATATATTTAATAAATGGTAGCCATAGCACTCGCTTTTTTCTAATCTATTGGAAAGTTTGTGCTGGTACTTAAAGGCATTCATCTTGAAAAAGGCAAATGAGGACAAGGATTGATCGGGCACTGTACCTAAAAAGAGATTCTCCTCCGTAAATAGGAACAGTTGGAAAGTTTGGCTAAATACCCCCTTACCCTGATCTCCATATTTCGCAGCCCCACCTTGCTCATTTATCAGAACCTACTTAAATAGGCTAACTTGGGTATCTGTCAACAGGTTTGCTGGAGCCAGAAATATTGGAACACATTTTTCCCCCTTTTTTACAGAGCAGGGTGAGCCCTCCCCAAATCGCGATGCTTCCCCATAAAGGGACAAGTGTTTGTGCTCATGCTGGCATTCCTACTTGCGCTGAAACCTTCCTTTCATCACGACATATTAAGCTGAAAATGCCGCCTCTTTGGTTATGTACATAGCACATTCCAGGTCCTGTCACTAGCATGACTGATGCGTCAAGCTTCTCAGAAGCTCGGCAGCACCTGAGGGGGCACACAGCAAAGCCAGCTTTTCAGCTAAGAGCACACACAGCTATTTTTTAAAACCACCAGGGAGCTTTCTCAGCCTCCTTTGGCCCCATCCTTCTCTGCCCCCAAACCTGAAAGAACACTTCTTTCGGTAATGGGTTTTTTTCCACCTGGTTGATTTGATGAAAGGTTTATGAGTTGACATTATGCGTAAGCAGAACAAAGCAAAAAGGGAAGATGAGTGGATATACTGGGTGCCAGAGGGTGCCGGATGCAGCTGCTGAGAACTTTATTGCAAACTAGAAGACTGGTGCCATAAATCCATTGGAAGCTTGTTGCTGACCAGACAGAGATGCAGCTGTATCTTCCATGAAACTGGGAAGCTGAACTGTGTAAGGTATTTGTAGCAGCAATGTGCAGCAAAGGCCTCACTAATTTCCCACTGAGCTTTCAACAACAAAAGATAGAGCACTCCATTTGAAGATGGCTATAATTTAGTTGAGAGCCAGTTTGGTTTAGTGGTGAAGGCATCAGGCTAGAAATCCGAAGACTTAGTCCTAGCGTTGGGCACAAAGCCAGCTGGGTGATCTTGGGCCAGTCACTTTCTCTCAGCCTTAGGAAGGAAGTAATAGCAAATGTCTATGGAGATTCTCAGTCATCCAGGTCATGGTTGTCCCAAAGGTGCTTTTTTCACGAGGCAACAGGACTTTCTTGTTTTTCCTTTGAAGACATCATCTATCTCCAGTCTACAACACGGTCCTTTCAATGGTTTCAAGAAGGCTCCACACCCATTTGCACTACTCAGGTGACCCCGAGGACACAGACAAACCTCCAAGTGGCCTCAACGACTCTCTAAAAAGAATGCAAATGACCAGCCGTCTGCAAGGAGTATAAATCCGTCCATTCCCCACCATCCAGTCAGAACTGAAGAAGCTTCTTGGATGAGAAGCATAACATCTTCAAAGAAAAACAAGGAAGTCCAGTTGCCTCCTGAAAAAGCACCTTTGGGACAAGCAATAGCAAACTACTTCAGGAAAATCTTGCAAGAAAACTACGAGGACTGTCCAGGCAGTTACCAAGAATCAGATATGACTGAATGGGATGAATAATAAAAATAATATAGTTACCATGGCCAGACCATTATTATGGATAGTCCAGAGGTTTGGAGTTTTGCTGCTTTTCAGTGGCAGCCCCACCATTGCTGAACAGTCTTGCCATGGAGATTGGGCCAGCAATTCTTTGTTAATCTTTTATTTATTTATTTTTTTGGATTTACAATTTTTTATTAGTTTATAATATAAAATACAAAAACACAAAAGCAAGCAGTAGGAAAAATAGGGGAGGGAAAAGGGAAAGGAAGAATGTAGAGAAAAAGGGGAAAAAGAAAGAAAAGGCATTGACTCCCTTTGGTGCAGTAGAATAAGATAAAAACATGAAACCTCAACTTTTTACTTCTACATAATAGTATAAACTAGCAATTTCTATAACAAATCTATCTAGTTGGTAAAACCCAACATCAAAGTTTTATATTTTTTTTCCACCTCAAGCACAAAGTCCAGAAGCAGTGTCCAAATAGAAACTTTGTTTTTTTTTTCTTTATCACAGCAGTCAATTTAGTCATCTCTGCTAACTCCATCAACTTCTGCAGCCATTCGTCCTTTGTGGGGATCGAAGCGTCCTTCCATTTTTGTGCATAAAGTAATCTTGCTGCTGTCAACATGCATAACTTCAAAGTTCCAATTTTCCCCTTTTCCCATTAAACCCAAAAGAAAAGTTTCTGGTTTTATCTTTATACTTACTTTAAGAATTTTCTATATTAGAATATGAATCCTACTTCAATGTTTCTTTGCTTTGTCACATGTCCACCATATAGGATAAAAAGTCCCTTCTTTACATTTACATTTCCAACGTTCATTTGAAATGCCTTTATAGATTCTTGATAACTTGTCTGGTATAAAATGCCGATGATACATCATCTTATAGAAATTTTCTTTTCAATTGTAAATTTAGTGTAAATTTTAATCCTTTTATCCATGTGTTCTCCCATTGGTCAAGCATTTCATTATATCCAAAGTTCCTTACCCACTGAATCATACAATGCAATTCTTCATTGGTCTTTTAAGAAGTTTATTCCAGAGTGTTTTCCCCTGATGTGAATGCCACTATCTTTACTTCTAGTTAATTTATTTGTAACTTATGTTGTATATCGTATGGCTTTTATTTTTTATTGTGTTTAGGATTGTTTTATTCCTACCACAGATGTATTAAAGATAAAGGTTTTCCCTGTCCAGTCACTTCTGACTCTAGGGCATGGTGCCCATCTCCATTTCTTAGCCGAGAGACCCAGCATTGTCAAAAGACATTTCTGTGGTTATGTGGCCAGTACAGTGATGGGATCCAACCAGTTTGCACCAGTTCGGCATAACTGGTAGCTAATTTTTTGTTGCCCAGGCCCAGAACGGACTTCCGGAAGTGGCAACCACACAGAGCAGGGGTATCAAACTGCCGGCCCGCAGGCTGAATATGTCACACCGAAACCGCACCTACCCCATTGCTGGCAATGGGGAAAAAGTCGCGATACGTCACAACACGTCATGTGATGTTGCGAGTTTGACACCCCTGATGCAGAGAACCGGCTGTTCACATATTTGAATCCCACCACTGGGCCAGTATGATTATAGGCCAAGGCTCACAGATCACTGTCAGCTTCTCACCGAAGTGGGAACTATTTATCTACTCGTATTTGCATGCTTTCAAACTGCTAGGTGGGCAAGAGCTGGGGTAAGTAACAGGAACTCACCCCATTGCATGGTGCTCAGGTCTCAAACCCAGCTGACAAGCTTGGCATCTTTAACTGCTGAGCCATTGTGCCCCCTTACCACGGATGTTTTAGTCCATATCAATTCTGAGAATCTCTCTGGATTGTGGCACTATAGAAATATGTTTAATAAATAAATACATAAATAATCTCCTTTCTTTCATCATGTCCTCCTCTGTAATGCTCACTGTCTTTAGACAAGCTGTGTAGTAGTTGAGATGTTGGACTCAAGGGCAGAGAGACTCAGTTCTACTCTTGTCTCTGGCAGGGATGTCAATTTCTTCCTCTCTCTTTTCCTCTCAATCCTGATCAGTGTCACGCTCTGTGACAAGCTGTCTGAAGAAGAAAACCTTTCTTTGCATCACGCACTGATAGGTTTAGCTGTGAAAGTACAGTGTAAAACAAGCGGACCTTGCAACTAAGCAAGACGAGCACCGAGAAAAACCACTGCCCTCTTTTCTTCGAGTATCTTAACGGCCAGCTTAAATTTGACGCAGTTATCACTTGAGGTTCATTTTCTTGTCTGTTGCAGAATGCTTGCAATATCACTGTAAAACTCAAATAATAATGCATGTCTCCGTTCCAGCTGATGAAATGTGTCAGGTAGGTAGAAAAGCACACCTCAAGTAAAAAAATGACATCTGAAGGTTTGAACCGGGCTATGGAGTCTTGAATGGATGTTGTACAGGTAGTCCTCGAATTACGATTATGAAGCCCCAAATTTCTGTTGCTAAGCAAAACATTTGTGAAGTCAATTTTGCCCCATTTCACGACCTTCCTCGCCACAATTGTTAAGTGAATCACTGCAGTTACTAAATTAGCAACAAGGTTGTTAAGTGAATCTGGCTTCCCCATTGACATTGCTTGTCAGAAGGTGGCCCGTGACCCCGGGACCCTGCAACTGTTATAAATATGAGTCAGTTGCCAAGCATCTGAAGTTTGATCACACGACCATAGGGATGCTGCAGCGGTGATAAGTTAAAAAATGGTCATAAATTACTTTTTTCAGTGCTGTTATAACTTTGAATGGTCATGAAATGAACGGTTGTAAATTAAGGACTACCTGTAGTTTGAATGGGGGAAAAAACCCGTTCAGTATGAAGAAAAAGCTAGGAGATCCTCAGTCCAGGTGGACTGTAGGCCTGGTCTATGATGTACATTTCACTTTCGGAGAGTTGATTTTTTAAGATACTGTAAATACACTACAATGGTCTCTCTAATTAATATACATTTCAGTAGGTAAAACATAACCCATTGCTGGAATTATTCCTGGCTTTAACCAAACCTGATTTTGAACCAATAAATAATGAATGACACAGAAGTTATATTATGTCATTCCACTGTCTACAGGTTTTTAAATGACTTCCACACATGAGGAGGAAGGTCCTCATTTTCACAGTGTATAATCCTGTGTGGTATTTTCAATTACATTGACCACCAGGAGGCGCCATTTGACCATTTTCATCCTTGTTGGCCATCATCAGAGATGGGTAAGTAGATGTAATTCTATAGGGTTCATAAAATAATTCCTGCTAAAGTTTTTGAACCTGTAATATTTGGTCACCCAGGTATGATAATTCCTAATAAAGATGAAACTTATGATGCGGGATGTAGACATGCTGGACTTTTGAAAAGTAAACAACAACAAATATACATGAGACTCACAGACATCTTGTAAGCTTTAGGGGGAAAAAGTATAATCCCCATAAGCCTTGTTGTGGAATAACCATACAAACTGGTATAGATTTGTTCTGGCCAGGTTACAAAATAACAGAATAACAGAGTTGGAAGGGACCTTGGAGGTCTTCTAGTCCAACCCCCTGCTCAGGCAGGAAACCCTATACCATTTCAGACAAATGGTTGTCCAATCTCTTCTTAAAAACTTCCTGTGTTGGAGCATTCACAACTTCTGGAAGCAAGTCGTTCTACTGATTAATTGTTCTGTCAGGAAACTTCTCCTTAGTTCTAGGTTGCTTCTCTCCTTGATTAGATTCCATCCATTACTTCTTGCCCTGACTTTCAACAGAGATCCAGTCCAGTAAACTTTCCAGTCAAACACAAGGAAGAAATGCCTTTTCTTTTTACTAAGTTTAACCACAGACCTACAACTCTGAATAAGTTTGTGTTTCATTCCCCTTTGCTGTATTTCCCGGAATCTTGTTCACCCTGGTTTTGATAATAAACCAAGGTGTGCATCAAAAGCACTAATGCATATAAGCTGTTCTTTTCTTCTTGGCCCACAAAGGATCAAATTCATTGGAAAGGAATTGTTAAAAGGAGAATGGAGGAGAGAGAAAACTGGACAAAAGCAGCAAAGTGTTTGTGCAGGAGGAAAATTTAAATCCCTGCTTTTTCGAAATCCTTCCCTAAGGTGATATGATGGGTCCAAGAGCTAATTGACCCTGTTCAAGGATCTTGTAGCTTGCTGGGTTTCACAAGCAGGGGGTACAGTTTCATTAGCAGGGAAACGAGTGCCTTATACCATTCTTTATATTGTGCTACATTAAAGACCCCAGAAATGACCCATTCTGATTATAATTGCTGTTATTAAAACTATAAAGTATATGGCCATTAAAAATCAAGAGAATTTCAAAATAAAACCCAACCTTTGCTCCTCTAATAGTTCTATCACTATTTTCAGATCTCTCTCACTATTTCTGCCCCGCCCCACAAAAAAAAACAAAAACCCACCATCTCAACACAGTGAGAAACAGCTAGGGGCAAACAGTCCATTAAATCTGGACAGCCTTATTTTGAGTATTGTTTTATGTGGCTGTTTAGGAATAAGTAGAGTGTTCTAAGTACGGCCAGGTGATTGTGATAACACAAAAGAAATTTAGAAAACAAGTAATCCTGATACAGAAGACCTTGTCAAGAAGACAATGTCAACAGGAGAGGGCCATTTGATATTGTGGAATAAAACTCCCTTTAGTCTTCATCAGTAAGAACAGTGGAGTGGCCAAGATGATTCACGTTAGTTTGGGATATTAAGTCAGTGTTTAGCAACTGTCAAAAATATGTACATATCTATGTACAGTATGTATGTATGTATGTATGTATGTATGTATGTATGTATGTATGTATGTCTTGTCTATCTGCCTGTCTGTCTGTCTGTCTATCTATCCATCTATCATCTATTTATCTGTCTGTCTGTCTATCTGTCTTCTGTCATCCATCATCTATCATTTATTATCTGTCATCTATCATCTATATATCTATGTTTGTACATTTGGATCCATCAGATTTCTGCAGCCAAGTTTAATATATCTAATGTCAAAAAAACTAAGCAGATTTGGATCAGATTGGAACTTAAATGGGAGGTAACAAGGAATCCCAGGTCTGAAGTCTAGGCTAGGAAATTTGGAAAAAATTGCCAGAAGCCTGTGTAAATTTACTCCATATTATGACTGTGAAGACCAGAAACCCAGCTGAACTTAAAGCAAAGTTTAATTTAACATTATTTCATGCCTATCAGCAACAGCTATAGCAAACTTAAACAAAAAGGCCAGTTGGCAAACTACTTAAACTTAGCTTATCTGAATGTAATACTTTTCTGCTAACTAACTGCATTATGTTTTTAATATCGGATGATCTATTTTATAGTAGCATCTCTAGAGAACTAGAGGGAGGCAATAGATAGTGACTGGAATAATTTGTGTGGAATGCAATGAATGCATCCCTGAGTTTTCAGATGGATAGAACAAAGAAGCTTCTAGTGCAGGGGTAGGCAACCGTGGCTCTTTTATGACTCGTGGACTTCAACTCCCAGAATTCCTGAGCCAGCCATGCTGGCTCAGGAATTCTGGGAGTTGAAGTCCACGAGTCATAAAAGAGCCAAGGTTGCCTACCCCTGTATCTAGTGGGTTTAAAATAAATAAATAAATGGAAAAATAAAATACAGAATAGTGCAAGGTTGGCTTCAGTAGTACTGTAGTTATCCCAGCATGGTACCCTGTAGAAATGGAGGGATACACTTCCCAAAAGCTTTTGGTCATAGGATGTAATGATCTGTGAGAATGACTTTGAGAGACAGGAAGAAGAAACTCAGACTCGACCACTGATGTGTAAAATCTATCTCAACCTAAAAAGGAGGAAGGGCACGGGCAATATTTCAGAAGGGACCCTCCCAGGTTTTCCAGAGAGTAAAAGGAAAGCATGGGATGAATGCTTTCAGTCTTGCATGATTCTGTTAATGTTAAGCTTACAATAAAAATAGAGCCAGTACTCCCTCTTGCTTGGATTATCCCAAAGGGTATATACATAGGACTAGGGAACTCTGGCAGTTGTAATTCCAGCACATCTGGAAGGTGCCCATTGGGGAGATAATTGATGTGAAGTAGAGAAGTCAACCTGCATCCTGCTTGTTTAAATCAACAGCCCCCAACCTTTTGGGCACCAGGGACCGGTTCCATGGAGAGAGGGTTTTCCACACATCAGAGGGGCCGTGGCTTCACGTGCTGCCTGCATCCCTGCATCACTTGTTTGCGTGGACTGGTTTCTGGCATTCTGCGGCCCGGTGCCGGTCCATGGACCAGGGGTTGGGGATCCCTGGTTTAAATAAAGAACAGTTTGGAAAATCTCCATGAGTTGATCAGGCTTCTGGCCAGTTGTTCTTGAACTTTTTTGGCTTTTCAGGGAGATGGGAAAAGAACTAAAAGTTCTCTCCTGTCTCATAATGGTGTGGCATCTATGTTATGCTGGTTGTTTTCACAGAGAAATATACAGGTTGAGTTCACTTATTTCACAATTACTCTGTAGAACAAGATATGGCAGAAGCAATGCACAGAAATTTAACTGCTCTTCCATTCATTGGATATTAAGGCAAGCCAAGGTCCCTTTGAAAGAAAAAGTGTATTTCATTTTAAGTAGAGAGTAAATTTCAAGGAACAATTAAAGAAATGGCTTGACACCCTCCTACCCTTTGAAAATAAAGGACTCTTAGCCTATATAATGCTGAATCATCTGCATGAAGGTGAACTGTTGACATGAAAATATTTTTGCATTTATCTATAAAATAGCTGGCTTTATAGCCCACTTAGTTTCATAACAATGGACAATCCTTGAGTAAAAGCCATAGATTACTACAGGAAAAAAAGTGACATATGTGTAAACAAAGCAAGAGTGTTTAGAGCACCTGGTTTTATTCTTTTTTTATCTTTGAGATTTCTTTTAGGGCACAATAAGCTCTACCATTGTCAGCCTAGGTAATCTCCAGAGGACAAGTGTAGTGTGCAAGCGATGGGCTTTAAGTTAATATTATCAGATAAAGCTGGTTGATTTATAGGACCATTTTTCCAATAAAATGGAAGGAACCTTGACTTAGATTCTAATTCTTCTCTGCAAAGTAAGCTTTTTAAAAAGTTAAATTCTGACTCATAAGTTTTACCAAGCAATGTTTTTTTTTTTTATTTGTAGGTAAAGAAGCATAGGATTGCCATAAATTCTCATAATTGCTTTTCATCTTTCTAATTCTTTCCTTGAACTTTGTACATTTGTCTAAGGTTCCACACTATAATTCACAAGAAGTGATATGCAGGTAAAAAACAATATTTAAGGAAAATCAAAACTTATTTATTGAAGCGGGAAATGGTGACAGTGTGATTTTTTTTTTGTTAATTAATTTTATATGCATACCAAAATAATGGTTCTCATTTTCTGACTTGAAAATCTTCACTGGGCATAGGACCTCCCACCTGTTTCCATCCTGACAGTTCTAATGAAATTCCTGTTAAAATGCTTTGGGTTACAGCTCCCACAGTCTCTAATGTAGGCTATAATTTAGGGAGTAATAGTCTAAAGAAATATGGAAAATATCAATTACCTGCCCTTCTTCGCAAGGATATTTCTATAAGCATGCAGAGAGGAAGGTAACCAGATCCCTAAATTCATGGTTTTCTGTAACAAAGGTCTCAGTAGAGAAATGATGCTAACTCTACTGGACAAAGAAATAAAACTGTTCATTTCAATTTCACATGTTTCCAGACCTATAATCCAGACAATAATCTGACAGAAGTTTCTTTGTCGTTTTGGACATATCTGCAATATAACTATGCTGGTCCTTGAGTTAAGAAGTATGGCCTTAGCAAATCCTTATCAAGGTTCTCAAGCTCTAAACTGAACATAGTCTCCCATGTCACACCTCTCTGCTAACCAACATCAAATGCAAAGTTTTAAACCTTAACCTTCTGTGTGGGATCCATCTATCTAGTTTTAGCCTGCTTCTTTTTCCACTGTATTTTCTTTTTTTTTATTATTTCAAAATTCTTCAAAGGCAAACTGTCTATGTAGATTCTCAATTATCCAGGTCACGGTTGTCCCGAAGGTGTCTTTCGAAAGGCAACTGAACTTTCTTAGTGTTTTTTTTTCTTGAAAACGTTTTGCTTCACATCCAAGAAGCTTCTTCAGAGAAGCAAAACGTTTTCAAGAAAAAAAACAAGCAAGTCCAGTTGCCTTCTGAAAAACACCTTTGATTTAAAGGCAAAAATACAAAGGATTTACCAGGTGAAGATTTTTTAAAAGAGGGAAGGATTATCCTTGATATATAAAAAGAGTTTTTGATAGGTCTAAGTGGCAATATCTAATTAACCTTAATAATAATAATAATAATAATAATAATAATAATAATAATAATAATAATAATAATAATAATAATAATAATAATAATAATAATAATAATAATAATAATAATAATAATAATAATAATAATAATAATAAAGTTGGAAGGGACCTTGGAGGTCATCGAGTCCAACCCCCTGCTCAACCCTATACCATTTCAGACAAATGGCTGTCCAGTCTCTTCTTAAAAACTTCCAGTGTTGGAGCATTCACCGCTTCTGGAGGCAGGTTGTTCCACTGGTTAATTGTTCTAACTGTCAGGAAGTTTCTTCTCAGTTCCAGGTTGCTTCTCTCTTTGGTTCGTTTCCATCCGTTGCTTCTTGTCCTGCCCTCAGGCGCCTTGGAGAATAGCTTGACTCCCTCTTCTTTGGGGCAACCCCTGAGATATTGGAAGACTGCTATCATGTCACCCCTAGTCCTTCTCTTCATTAAACTAGACATACCCAATTCCAGCAAACGTTCCTGATATGCTTTAGCCTCCAGTCCCCTAATCATCTTTGTTGCCCTTCTCTGCACTCTTTCTAGAGTCTCAACCTTGGTTCAGCTTGGAAAAAGTAAGCCAGATCATATTTGATGAATATGAGGGTGAAACAACCCAGGAATTCCCTGGCCTTCAAGTTACACTTGGATGCTAAGAATACATCAAAAAAGCAATGATACATCAGGTGTCTATTGCCATGGTCATGGATATGAAGTCACTGGATGAATCAAACTCATCTCGAAGAACAAGTTTAATTGTGATGTGGCTTCACCTGGTTTTGGCCCCCACGTATTTCCTTCTTTTTGACCATTTGTTTAAATGCATCCTGCAGCCAGCTGACCAAAAACAGGCTACTAAACCTTGTATTGGTAACCATTTTACACAGATAATATATACATTAAAAAGAAGAATGTGCTTGTACTTGAGAAGACAAGATGGATTGAGATTTTTTTTCCCCTCTTCCCTTCCTTTCCATCCTTTTCCCATTTACTAAGCATCTCTTTATTCATCACTTTAATTACTTAATCGTAAATTTCTTTAGGGGGTTATTTAGAAAGAAAATTAGCATCAAAGCTTGGCAGATCTTCCAAGGTTTTTTGGAGGATGGCCAAGCAGTTTCACCCGTGATTAATTAGATGAGGAGGGGGAATCTCCCCTTATGAATACCAGAGGGCTGCTGAGTTCTTTAAGCAGTTACATGACTGCTGGCAGCTCAGGGGATTATGATTGATGGGTTAGGCTGGTGTTATATGCTGCAGCAACTTTTCATGATATGTGCACACCCACACGAACTGGAGAACCTCAATACGGAAAGTTGTGGAGCCTACCAGAGATGTACAGCCTTTCTTCTAAAGTTGCCCAAGATACTTGACATTATCAACCATTGCCAGTTGACTGCAAACAACTCAAAACTCTTTCTTGGAGGCAAAAACCTATTTAGAGGTTTTTTTTCTCTTAATCTTGCCTTTTATATTTGGCACGAACAAACAAGTTACAGCTTCCTGAAGAACTTAACATCCTTCCACATCCCACAGTAAAATAGGGCAATTTCTTTTGATGTTCTGCCGCTTACGGTACACATTACCTAGTTATTTCTGAACGCTCCAAGTAATAATATTATACAACCTCTCAAAAGAAATAGCTTGGCTTAAGAATTTCTCACCTTTCTTAAGGAGCACTGTTGCAATTTCCACTTCACTTCCTAAAAAGCAGGAAGATGGCATAAATGGAACCTAAATATTTCACATCTTTTGCATTCGGTGGAAAGACAGTGCAAAGGTGAATGGGAAGAAACTACTTAGGTTAAGCAAGGGGATTTTAAAAAAACAACAACCCCAAACTAGGCCTAAGTATATGTTAATGTAAGTGTAGATGGGGAAAAATAATCCTACCTTGATAGGCAGCACCATCTGGAGTAGAGCGGTAGCTTCAACGATTATTAGTTTGCAATATGTTAACTTTCGGCTTCACTATATCAGGAAATATAAAAGTCTCACAGAAATCTCAGCAGCTCCACTCCAAGGAAGATGGGCAGTTAAGAAGTATGAAGTATAAATGAATAAGTAAATGGAAAGAATCTTAATGGTCTATAATGTACCTGTTCTGAATTTTTTTTTTTTTTTAAATCCTCCTTTGCCAAGGATTTTTGATCCTGAATTATACAGGTAGTCCTCAATGTATGACCACAATTGAGCCCAGAATTTATGTTGCTAAGTGAGACATTTGTTAAGTGAATTTTGCCCTACTTTACGACCTTTCTTGCCACATTTGTTAAGTGAATCACTTCAGTTGTTAATTTAGTAACAAGGCTGTTAAGTGAATCCGGCTTCCCCATGGGCTTTGCTTGTCAGAAGGTCGCAAAAGGGGATCACATGACCCCGGGACACGGCAACCGTCATAAATACGAGTCAGTTTCCAAGCGTCTGAATTTTGATCACATGACTATGGGAATGCTGCAATGGTCATAAGTGTGAAAACAGTCGTAAGTCACTTTTTCCAATGCCATTGTAACTTCAAACGGTCACTAAACAAACTGTTGTAAGTCGAGGACTACCTAAATATCATTGGTGCCTAATACCTGGAAGTAAATTGAGAGAAGCTGATATATTGTCATAATTGGGCTCCAAAGTTTGGTCGCTAAATGATACATTCATTAGGTGAGTTGTCATGTAACCAGGTTCAATTTTAATGAGCAATATGACTGTGCTCATTAAGTGAATCACACAACTGTTAAGTGAATTCAGCCTCCACAATTGACTTTGCTGGTCAGAAAAGATCACAAAACACAGTTATATGACTTTAAGACTGTTCTAAGTACAAGCCAGTTGCCGAGCACCTGAATTGATGTCATGGGATTGACGTGACATTTTCTGAGACTATTGTGACTTCAAACTGTTATTAAAGGAAGGATTGTAAGTCAAGGACTCCTCTGTATTTCCTCCACCACTGATCTTCTTTAAATACTTCTGTTTGTTTAGGTTTTGAACGTTATGTCTCTTCGACTGTTATTTTGGTTTGTGGGGCATAAAAGCTCCGTTCATTAACAATGTGTTTTATTCTATACCTGCCTGCTTGGATCAGGAGCATGCCACTGAAGAGGGATTAGAAAGGGCAAGCCTGAAAGATTTTAACCCTGGCCTTAGTTTCACCAGAGAAGTGAAGCCGAAAGCCAACCAGGAAGAGAAAAGAAAAGGACTTCAATAAACAGGCTATCAAGCCACCCACCTTGTCACAATGAACGCCTAGAAATTCCTCAAAACAAGTTCTAATCCTTGAATGACAGATGATCCCAGGGTCCTTTTCGCTCACTACAAGATTAAATCTGTTACACTTGGACACCTCTTCAAAAAATACTTTTACATCTCATTTCTGTCAACACTCTCTTCTCACCTGTCTCAAGGAGACTCCACCTGGGAGTTTGAATTGTGCATATCTATTATACAACTGGGGTGAGGCTCTATTTAAGCAGCTTCTCTTATCTGGAAGAACCAACATCTCTGTCATGAGAATTCTTGCAAGGTGCTAGAAAGTGTTTTCAACAACAGATAATCCAGATTATAATCTGCAATTGGTAGCATGCAGCCAAAAGCAATATTCCTGAAGCTGGAAGTGCTGGCAGTGTGATTTTTTTGTTTGTTTAATTAGTTTTATATAGTGGTTCTCACAATGTAATCCTTTGCATGTTTACTTGATGGAATCCTCATTGTGCATAGGACTTTTATCCCAATTCCTCCTATTTCTAGTCAGCCATCTTTTAAGTAAATGCTATATATATAGTCTGTGTGTATATATATAGATATGTATATAGTGTGTGTGTTTAAACTCTTGAGATTCAGTTCTTGTGTGTACATATACATACATACATACATACATACATACATACATACATACATATATACATAGTTTAATGTATATGTCTAGTTTAATGAAGAGAAGGATGAGGGGGGATATGATAGCAGTGTTCCAATATCTCAGGGGCTGCCACAAAGAAGAGGGAGTGAAGCTATTCTCCAAAGCACCTGAAGGCAGGACAAGAAGCAACGGATGGAAACTAATCAAGGAGAGAAGCAACCTAGAACTAAGGAGAAACTTCCTGACAGTTAGAACAATTAACCAATTAACCAATTAAATATATATATATATATATTGTGTGTGTGTGTATTTAAACCATATCCATAAAAGGCTGGAAAAAAGGCACCTGCTTTTGATCTTACAAAGGTTGTTTACCTCTCTTATAGATGTTTGAGTAATTGGCTTACCAGAACATGAGGCAGTTTCATAGACTATTTCTCAAATGATCCTACAGCACATCTAATTTCTCTGCAAAGCACCACAGTTAAGAACTGTGCAATATTTTACTGAAATAACTGCATGGCTTTCCCTTTAAAACCAAAGGGAAGTTCAGGCCTTTGTCTCCTGCCTGAGGGATCACTTAATTGGCTCCCCAGTTTTTTTGTTTTGTTTTAAAGCACTGAACTCAGTTGCCTGATATTGATTATAAATGACACAGACTATCAGATTTACCTTGGGACATCTCCAGGGAGTTTGCAGTTAGTTTAGTCTGAACTCTGCGTCAGCTGCTTGGGCTCTTTTCTTCTTGGTATGCAGTGGCTGGATTCAGGCTACAGTCTTTCAGATCTAATTAGTGTTAGGGGAGAGGGAGGGGGGACGTAAAAGCAATCCTCGTTTTTGTTTTGCCCTGTAAAACAAAGTCAGGGCTTATTCAAGGCAAGTTAACATTTGTAGGGAATGTTGTGCATAAAGACCTTTGACTTGGAGTCTTTGAATAGCAGTGTATACTACAGTGCAGGAATACACACAATTCTGCATTGGGTGATAGCAATAGCAATTGGACTTATATACCACTCCATACTGCTTTACAGCAATCTCTGAGCAGTTTATAAATGTCAGTTTATTGCCCCTAACAATCTGGGTTCTCATTTTACTGCGCTCGGAAGGATGGAAGGCTGAGAGCCGGTCAGGATCGAACTCCAGGCTGTAGGCAGAGTTAGCCTGCAATACTGCATTCTAACCACTGTGCCACCACAGCTCAGTATGGGGACATGGGTGATCCCATCCCAGCCTTTTCACAGTGGAGCTATGTATGGATATTTTACTCATGGGCCTTATATCAACTCTGTTCACTTGAAGGTGGGATTAAGACGGGCTCTCTTTGCTGAACTACCATTTCCTCTTTCATCTGAACAGATCAATTAGGGAATACAGTTTTTAGAAGAGAGAAGGAAGTTCTCAAAGTAAAGATCCAAAGCAACTTGTTCAAAAGTTCAGAATCATAATTTCTCATTTGGGATGAAATGGAAATGTGTGGGTTAAATGGTCATCATTTACAAACACCCAGTCCTTCTGCAGCTATCCTAGTATCCTTACTAGGAACAAAGAAAATTAAACAGAAGAGCTGAGTTGTTAAGATGAAATGTTGACAAAAATCAAGGATGTGAGGGAGAAGCAAGAGTGGTCTAAAAGATCAGGTGTTTTGAACATGACAGCTTTAGTTGGAACCTGCAAATTGAATGACCTGTTAGGAGGGGTCAGTTTCAAGTTCTAAAAGCAGAAAATATAGTACTTCTACTGGGTTGCCTACTAGGGACAATCCACTCACTTTCCTGATCTGATCCAGAACCAAAATTTGAAACTTTATAATCTCCATATCAGCAAAGCCAGAGAGTAAATTGAGACAGTACAAAAGGCTTTCAAGAAATTTGCTGACAGTGAGAACAATCAACCAGTGCAATAGTTTGCCTTCAAAAGTTGTGGGTGCTCCGTCACTGGAAGCTTTTAAGAAGAGACCGGACAGCCATTTGTCTGAAATGGTATAGGGACTCCTGCTTGAGCAGGGGGTTGAAGTAGAAGACCTCCAAGGTCTCTTCTGACTCCGATTTCCATGTTCTATGTTCTATCTTGGGCAAAATCCATAATTCAGTGCAGGAGTTTTTCTCAACGGTGGGTTGGAACCCATAGGGAGGTTCGAACAACTTGGTGGAAGTGTACATTTAAAAGGGAAAAAGAAAGGGGAAAAAAGTAAAAGTCCTGCTAAAACTTGCTTTGGGATTAGTTCCTTATTTAGCTCATTGAGTTTGAAATCCGTTGCAGTTGAAAGGATATAACAAAATTAAAAAGTTTGAGAATTCCTGGTGAAATGGAGATAAAACTTTAATCATTATACTTTTGTTTGTTTGTTTGTTTGTTTGTTTGTTTGTTTGTTTGTTTGTTTATTTATTTATTTATTCATTCCCCAAGCCTATCTCTGATGGAGTTGTCGCTTTTACTCATGTCTATATGTGTTAATATAATTTCATGTATTGCAATGTTTGAGATGCCCTAGCTTAGGGATCAAACATATGCCTCTGTGCAAGAGATAGGAATACAACTCCTGACGTTGCAAATTAGTGTAGTCAGGTTCATGCCCGAAACGCTGTTGAATCATTGTCGATTAGGAATAGTATGTCTGTAGAGATATTTGAAGTTCCAGATCAATTTGGGCCTAACTGGATTTATTTGGAGTGCTTGATTGGTTCGAAATCCACACATCATTTTAGTGGTCTGAATCAGTCCAAACTGATTTAAATCAAATTTGATTTGGTATTCAGTATGAATCAGTCTGGACACTTAAACTGACCGGTTTTCCAAGTTAATTCAAACATGAGAACTGGAATGGGCCTGATCTATATACCCCATCACAACAGCACTTAGCCAAACAATGTAATGTTTTAACTTTTTATAAAGGAGCTTTCTAACTTAATAGGATTGTGTATACCTTAGTTTAATAAACTGGAGATAAAATCATGTGATAAGAATAGTGCAGCATTTGCCCAAAGCAGATGCTTTCTGTTTTCTGCTAGCTGATCAACATAAATTCCCGTACTTATTTTGTCTCTAATTTTGTCTTTAAGAAAGGGTGCTCTAAATTGATATAATTATTCAGGCAATAATCTTTTTTCCTCTGGTTTCTGTGTGTGAACAGATCAGGCTCAATTCAACATGGCTGCCCACCCTAAGAATGAACCCAAGCAAATGATTATATATGAAATCATACATGAAGTACGCATGCATTAGACTCGACACACAGGCAGCCCGCATGCACCGTTTTAATGATTTTGCCACCGACCTGCTACGCTCGACAGGGCAATTCAAGTCTACGTGGACTAAACATCAAATTTTTAAAAGTTACTTTTAAAACTTGGAAAATCCATCAAAAAAAGGTGCTGGAACTCTGTTCCGGTGCGTTCTATGACAAAAAAAGCACTGCTTATATGTGGGAGAAGAGCAGGCAGAACTGGGCAGTAGAGTTAAATGCACCATCAGTTTACTGAGTCCTTGCATTTCCACAGAAGATCCAGGTCCCCTTGAATTCCCTTGACCCTTATCTAGTGCTGACCATTAGTTAACCATACTCTCATATTATAGATCTGAATAAATCTTCTATGTTGCAACTCTATGAACGATCCTTATTGTTTGCACCGAAGATTACTTCAAATATCTAGGGTAAAAAACAACAACAACAACTTAAAACAAATGGTCACAGACACTTCTTAAAGAAAGAAGATTTTATTTAAAAAGGAAGAGTCATTTTCTTTCTGCTGAAGGGCAGTCCTTGGACGTTTTGGTGGAATAGACTGCACTACATTTGTTAGGTCTTTGGATAAAATGTTATATGGAGCAAGGCAAAAGAGTTGATCAGAAGCAAGGATCTCGAAATTAGTGGGTGGCCGAGCAATCACAAACCTGTTTTGGGAAAAAGTCACCAATAATTTGGAAATCAATTCAAAACAATAGCTGTATTGGTCATGAGAAAAAACAACAACAAATGTATAAGGCAATTAGAGCAACTAATGTACAAAATCACTGTATTCAAAGACCTGAAAACTTACATAACGTGGACGGAAAAAAAGAGGTTAACAGAAATTTATTTTAAAATAGCATCTTACACTGGTTCCTCTCATTGACAAGTTAAATGGTATGTTGGAGAGTAACAGAATTGTTTTTCTTGTAAGATATTGATGATGAAAAGCTTTTATTGAATAATAATGCTATAGTTTTCAACAGCAACAATATTGGATTAGAAAATCAGCCAAAAATAGAGAAGTACTAATCTTACATGGCTATCTTTGCTTAACCCATGTGGGGGAAAAAAACTTGAAGGAATTTTAGGAGAAAATATAGAAATATTTGGCAGGGCTATAAGGCATCTTATGTCAATGTCATAAGCCTCTGAGTTATTTCTGAATTGGAAGGTGCCTTTGGTTAATGGAATAGCATAAGAATTCTTGCTCTCTGTGAAAGAGAAGGTGGTAGAAAAGAAGAGGTTACAGATTCATCCTCTGACTTATATGACAAGAAAACTGTGGTGCATCAACTCCAATGATGGATGCCAAAGTCCCAGAAATTCTGGAAGATACTACCTCCAGGAAGCCATGTAGGTCAGATATCTGATCCATTTTTTGGTATTAGATATCTTTACAAGTGGTTCTCAAGCTGTGGTCCATGGACCGCAGAGGTCCACAAAGCTTTGAAGAAATGCTATGATTTAAATCTTAAATTTTGGTGGTCTGTGGCCAAAAAAATATTTAAAGGGGGTCCATGGTAAAAAAAAAGGTTGAGAACCACTGATCTATACTGTTATATAGTCCACCATCTTATTTGTCTTAGTAGCCAACTAGAATATCTTCAGCAAAAGATCACAATCAGGACATAAAGACAATGGCTTCCTTCTTCTGTTCCTCCAAAGCAAGAGATATTCATCTGGAGACTTGCATATCACTGTCACAGCTAAAAGTCACTGAGACTCATTATCTGTGAATTTATCTCACTGGCTTTTAAAACCAATTGAGCCAGCAGTCACAACCGCATCTCATGACAGCAACTCCATATATTAATTATAATTGCATAATTCACTAGTACAAGATGCGCTGGATGAAATGGGTTTAAAAGAGGATTAAACAGAGAACAATAAATCTCATATGACAAAAGAAAGCTCATTACTTCATCATTACTCCCGAATTCTGTCCTTTAATGATGATTTTTCATTGTATTATACATCCCCTAAGCTACTTTTTAAAATACAAACGCCATATAGTTTTTGAAATATTATTAAACATGCCAATATTTTCTTGCTGATGTACATGCAGGCAGATAGCTAAACCTTTATGAGAAAAAATTCAATTTTACTATACTTTCCTGATTTCATATGGATTGGGGTTGGCTTTCAGGCGATAGATACCGAAGCAAAGAATTCCACACATATCAAGGGCTTTAGTGAACACATCACCAAAGAAGAGCTGCAAAACAAGAAAACACTTTTGATTCTATATCAACCATCCTTGATTAACTGAAGACCCATAAACTAGAAGATCACAGTTCAAAAAAAGGCAGGTTTCCCACATCACTTCTTGGGAAAATAGCAAGCTAAAAATAATTTTCATCAGCTCTTTCCAGGTTTCTGTAGATATTGCCAATGTGGTATTTTCATTTTAAAAAATAGGTATTGTGAAGATATGAAGGAGTGCTATAAAACAAACACTTTTTGTGTTGGATTCATCAATATGGGGCTGAACAGAACCTACAACTGGCCTAGGGAAAAAAAATGAAAAAATCAGAAATAATAGAATTGGTAGTTTCTAGCAAATCTTTTATGCAAAGAATTCAGACGTGGAATGCTGAGCGGAACGAATCCATAGAAATATCAAGGAAGAGAGGATAATGTATCCATCTTTAGAGTCGTATCTGATTAGATCACACTTCACATTTACAAAATTATTCCATCCAGTGAAGGTCCCATCACAATGGAAGTGTCGTAACACATATGGGAGTTGCTTACACTGTCCTAGAGTTGCCAATGACTCTCAATTCAAATCATTCATCAAACAATGGACTTAAAAAAAATATATTAGAAAGGTATCATCTTTTCCTTCTGAGCAGATTAACAGTGCATTCTTGCCTGGACCACTGCCATTGATCAGCTGTAAAAGCAGCTGTTCACTTGCCAGCTGTTTTTCTCAGGTATCGACAATTATGATACTCAGATAAGTAATGTGGAGACCCCCTGAAGATATCTTGCCTAAGAACAATTGAAAAGCTGGAGCCAACACAGAGGTGATTTCTCTGTTTTTCAAATGCAGGTCATATTACAACAGGGGTCTTCAAACTTGGCCCTTTTATGACTTGTGGACTTCAACTCCCAGAATTCTTCAGCCAGGCACGCTGGCTGAAGAATTCTGGGAGTTGAAATCCACAACTCATAAAAGGGCCAAGTTTGAAGACTCCTGTATTACAACCAAACATGTTTACTGTGTCCAGGTGCTCCTAACCATTAACCTTGATGGAAGCTTTGTCTACTGGCTCCAGGATAATGTTCTAAATGCAAATTGTGATTTCAATATTCTATTTAGGACCAGCTTGGCAATGTTCAAGCATGTCATCCAGAGCCACATAATGATAGTTAACTCAAGACTATCAAATGCTTAGCTTTCCAACTCATTAGAGAATTATCCGAGAGAGCAAAAGGATTAGCTTGAATTAAATCAGCTGGCATCTAACAAAACTTACCAGAAGACCTTCCATTAACTGTGGATCATCTACTAGTGTTAAAAGAGCCAGTTTACATCTGTTTCTAACTCCCCAGGACATCACATTGCTATTACTGCCAATCAGTGTACTCCCCTCTGCCAAATATTCTTCAAGGTCTGGGCTTGTCCCACCTGTCACCAGCGTCTGAAGCAAAGCCAGTACATGGTAATTATGGTAGGTCTGCAATGAGAAATAACAGAAAACCAAGGAAAACATTTGTGTCAATCAGATAAGAGAAAGGTTTGCAAACTCAGTTCACTCAGAATTAAATGACCAGGCTGTAAATTTCACCTGATTGGCCAATCCCTTTCATACTGATTTGACTGCAAAGAAATTTGCAGATATGTACTTCTTTTTTTTTTTAAAGTGTATTAGCAGAATCAAGTTGTGGGCTTCTTGGGTCTGGTTGTGTCAGGCATGAAGAATCAGGACCTCATGTCAAGTTCCAGTTAAACTGAATTATTGCTCATGCCTACATGCAAGAATCTAGTCAACTAAAAGCACTACATTGGCGCTAGATAAAAGTCAATGGAATTCAAGGGGGCCTGGACTTGGTTTGCTTGTGGTAACATAATGACTCCAGGCTGATTCCTCTCTTGACTCTGGCCTTTGCCTCTGCCTCTCCTTCTCTGACAAGTTATCACTCAGCATATTGAGAACATGGTTAGAAGGCATTATATATGCCTAAGAGAGAAAGAGTCATATTTTCAAATCTTCTTCTTTATGTTTTTCTGTTCCTTTAAAGTGCTAAGAGCACCGTGCAAGTAGCCATCCCTGTTTTTTTTAAATTCTTACAATCAATCAATCTTTTATTACGGTCACAGACCAGAATTAAAAAATTAAATATTGAAATAAAATAAAATTGAATAGAATAGAGCTGGAAGGGACCTTGGAGGTCTTCTAGTCCAGCCCCCTGCTCAAGCAGGAGGACCTACACCATCTCAGACAGGAGATTGTCCAGTCTCTTTTTAAAAACTTCCAGCGATGGAGAGCCCACGATTTCTGGGGGTAAGCTGTTCCACTGTCCTCAGTGTCAGGAAGTTTCTCCTTAATTCCAGGTTGCTTCTCTCTTTGATCAGCTTCCAACATGTTTGAGTTACTGGTCTCCAAAATTTAGGAAGAGTTATATAGCTATCTCACTCATTTATGAAAGAGGGGGGAGGGGGGTGGACTGCTCAAGAAACATTCTCATTCTTAACAGTAGTAATCTTGTAAGGTAGGATGATCTGTTACTGTCTTAAACTTACCCAGTGGTAAGTCAAGTAAGGCATATTAAAACTGGGTTCCTTCTGTTCTTATCCAACTATACTGTTTTAAATAAGCCACTATTTTGAAAGTCTTTGCTGAATTTGGAGAATCAAATAATTCATTTGAACTGCTTCCTACCCTACTAGAAAATATCCCAGCTATGATCATATTCCAGTTAGGATGAAAGCATTTTTCATCTATTTAGCACCCACAATAAGCCTAACTGAGCTGAACCTGGAAATCCCAGACCAATTTGAAATTATTAAGAAAAGAAAAAAAGCAAGCTGGTGAGCAGTTTTGAGAATACAACACAGTTTAATTTGGATGAAGGGGTAACTGCAATCACTCCAGAAAATTCATGTCAACTTTTACTTTCTCACATCCCATTTTTATATTTTGTAAATATGAATAAAAAAGCTGGAAACTTGTTTTTTCTGAGATGTGCATATTATAATAAAGTTACTCAAAGTAGACCTGGATCTGACAGACTCTTCTCCCCAGGTTTCCAGCAAACATATTTTGTGATTCTAGATGCAGTTCTTGAATTGAAAGACTTTACGTATTGAAATGAGCCCATAACACAATGAAGATGTTACATGCATATTCACCTATTAAACATGAAATGCAATACCTCTTTACCCTCAACTATGCAAATGCTTAGTTGATGGGTTTACAGTTTCAGTTTAATATAAGCCAAAGAACCTGGGGTTTCAAATTTTAGTTAACGCTAGCCAAACATTATGACTAATATAGGTTTGGATGTCATGTGTAGCCACAACTAAGAGCATATGAGATTGGGGTATGATGATAGTATATGCCTTTCAGGTTGATCAGCCAGAGAAATTAAACATCTTGGACAAAATATTTGTTCCATTACACAGTAACTGCAGATATCCAGAACACTGTAATAAGGTTTTGATTACTGTTCCAATCAACAAGAAAGCATAAGGACAGAGCAGACAATATGTTTGCCTTTGTCTGTGAAGACGTAGGCCATTTTGGTGAGTTGTGCTCCATTATTTCAATAGCTGTATCAGCATTTTTAAAGATGGAATTATCCAGTATTATCCTGAGCACTAGGTCAGGTTTATCTTGCTCAAAAGGAATTGGCATTTTACATACTTAGCTTTATAGGGCTGAGCTATATTTCTTTTTTTAACATCAAAAGGATTGTTGCATTCTCTGACTTGGAAAAAAAAAGAGAAGGATTTGTGTGTCACCTGTGTCCCTCTGTATTTTATTCGCTGAGTTAAATACATTATTGGAGTTTTCAGAATAAAAAGGCAGGCAAGTAGAGAGATCATTTTCTATCAGAATATCCCTGCAATTTATTTTTTCAAAGTTCAACACAGGGTTCATAACTTGCAGCTGTACCAGACTTCTTCAAAGTTGCTGCTGATTATTATTAATATTTGGTAACCGAAGAGGACAATTATTAACCATATGGGGATTAATCATATCATTCAAATTAATTAAATTTGAATAATAGAATTATAGGGCTGGAAGGCACTTTGGAGGTCCTGTCCAAGACAGGAGAGCTTATATTATCCGGGACAAACGGTTGTGCAATGTTTTCTTGAAAACCTCCAGTGATGTAGAACCCACAACCTCAGGAGGCAAGCTGTTCACTTGATTAATTGTTCTCACTTTCTACTTAGTTCTAGGCTGGATCTTTCTCTGACAAGTTTCCATCATTTATTTCTTATCCTGCCCTCAGGTGCTCTGGAGATAGGCTGAACCATTCTTCTCTGTGACAGTTCCTCTAGTATTGGAAGTCAGCTATCATATCACCCCTAATCCTTCTCTTAACTAGGCTGGATTAAATCAAATTAAATTTAATCAAATTCATTTTTTTCCTTCGTGCATACATTTTTTGCAAAGTGATACATCACCTAAAAGGAAGTTGTAGCCCCTGTCCAAAAAATTGGGCATCATTGCTTTAATATATTCCAAAGAAGGCTTTATTAGAACATCAAGAATTGCACTCTTAAAATCATATTACGTTGGGGAAAAGGAAGAGCTATTTACTAATTAAAACACTGTAATAATAGCCATTATGCCAGTATATCATAAGTACATCAACGTTCTCTTTGAATTATGTTTTAGCAATGCTCAACAAAGCCTTGTAAAATCCAGTGTAAATAACCTATTTAAATTACTGCTAGGTAGTGTTTTACCAATAGATATCCATCATTCTGAGAGTTTCTAAAAAAATTAGAATTATTGCCATATGTAACTTTCCCTACCATATACATTTCACATGCAACTATTTTGAATATTGTTTTGCTTTGTAAGGATCTAGTTAGATTTTTTTTTTTGCATGCAACTCCCTTAAATATACCCATTTTTGTTTGAATGTTTTGAGCTGAGACATATTGAGAGAAAAATGCTAGTGATTCTGTGATTTCATTTCTGTCTATTCCCTGACAGAATTTTGGCAGCTGATGCCCTTTCTCCTGAAAAGAAATTTAACAGATTTCATTTACATTTCTAGCGAAAGCCTAGCAAAATTATACATTACCCAATTCTGGTGATTCTGGGTAGCTAATAATGCTGTGATAAAATCCATAACATAAGCTTTGCATGGGCTAAGTGAAGAAATATGTTCTGAGAGTCTTCCTAAATTGTATCAAGAAAGGGACCAGTCTCAAGTCCAGTGACAGTTTAACCCATAATGTAAATTTCACCAGTGAAAAACTGTTGACATTAGATGTACCTCTGATGGATTTACCAAAACACACCCTGTTAATAATCATTTGTGGTCATTGGGGTCATTCCAGTCTTTCTAGTCCAAGACTGGAAAGACAACAATCAAGGACTGATGCAAAGGTGCTTTTCCAAAAGGCAACTGGACTTTCTTGTTTTTTTCCTTGAAAAAGTTTCACTTCTCATCCAAGAAGCTTCTTCAGTTCTAACTGCATGGTAGGAAATGGAAGGGTTTATATTCTTTGCAGTCATCTGGTCATTAGTTCTCTGAGTTTGGGGATTTATATTCCAATTCCCCATCATGCAGTTAGAACTGAAGAAGCTTCTTGGATGAAAAAATATTTTCAAGGAAAAACCAAGAAAGTCCAGTTGACTTTTGGCAAAGCACTTTGGGACAACCATGACCTGGATGACTGAGAATCTCCATAGAACAAATTGATTGGGTTGGAAAGCCTGTTTATTCTCTTAGGTAGATACTTGGACCCAAACTGTGAAAAATTTTCAGCACCATACTCTGTGTTCTTTGACCTGAGTCCCCAAGCAGTTGGCAATTCTTAACTCAGTGACAGCTCATAACTCATATGTTCTCCAGCTCAGAAGGAAGTGTTGACACTTAAGTTACCTAATTCAGAATCGATTTAGAAGTCAAGGAATGCCCTGGAACCTCTGTCATGACATAACTTGTCTTGACACTGCTCTTTAGATGAGAAAGACCAGGGAAGACATACTCTAAAGAAGATGTTGATGCTGAGCCAATAACCAGGCCTACGATTTCAGTTCTAGACCTAACAGTCTTTGATTTAGGCCTTAAGCTTCATCTATCCAACTCTCATCAATACTGAAACAGAAATAAGAATATTTACCTATGTTGAGAAACAACTGAACCAGGCAGGGTGAGTTAGGAGTAACTTGCTGAAGGAAACAAGGCCTGATTAGGATTACCTATGCTTAGTAGAGTAAGAGAGTGGTGATATTTATGAAACAATTGGGCTTTCTGGTTGTTGCCTGTCTGTGAAGACTTTGATTGATTTCTGTTCTAGAATTTCTATCTGCAAAGACCTTCAACATTTGACATTGTTTGCTTTTGAACTCTTTTTCTTGGATTTGATTCTCTGGATGCTTTCTTCACTGTGAAGCTGCTTATGTGTGTATAAAACTTGACCTAAAGTTACAATTCTGAAAGAAACCTAAAACCTTAAGCCAACTGAGCACTGCTGTTTGTGATGCCAAGGCAAGTCCTTTGTAAAAATCATCATGTATCTTCAGGAACACCAGTTAAGCGATCGTGAATGTCCAGATAAATATGTCTGTCTTTATGGTAAATTAATGTGTTGTATTGTGATAACATGTGGTACTTTGACTGGGGTTCTCTTGGCTAGATTAGAGATAAGCAAAATTAATTTGACTGAACAAGGAAGATCAGTTTGTACTTCTGACAAAGTTGGAGAAGACCGAGGAGTTAATTGATTCATCCTACAGAAAAGGACAGTTTAATAAGAAGTTTGAACTGGGTGACCTTTCAGGAACTTACTGTGCACAAGAGAGAATCCAAAAAACTGTCTGAAAACAGTGCTCCTTTGGATAAATTATGGTCCGACATGTCAGAGTTTTCCATTCCGCCCTGTTGAAAGAACTGTGCGTTTGCAGCTACCTCTGTAGGAGAAGAAAATATTAAAGTATAAACATACAACACAAGATCAACTGCTTGCATATATCAGCCTATCACAAATGGAAATTATAAGTTGGGGAAAACTCCACTAGGTTCATTGCTACAGCATGAAAATGCATACAAGTAGTCCTCAGCTTTTAACCAGGAGCTTAGCCATGGTTCAAAGTTATGAGAGATACCCCGAAAGCTACTTACTACCCAGTTTTGAAGTTCTAACATCATTCCTCTCCCATTACCTGACTGCATTTTGGGGACTCAGCAAACTGGCTTGCATTTATGACCATTTGCAGTGCCCAATAATCATGTGATTTACAATGGTTTTGCCGGAATCTGGTGTTCTCTGCCAGTAAAAGTAATGGCAAATGGTAATGGTAATGGCAAAAAACAGCCCATAGTGAACAATGGGTTTGCTTAATAACTGTCACAAAAAAAGTTGCAAAATTGAGTCTGGTCACATAATTACTCACTGTTTGACTGTTGCAACTTATGACGGTAATTGCCAGGCTCAATTGCAGTCATAACTCAAGGACGCCCTGTATTGTGCCAGTTGCAGAAATTCCCCTCCCAGAGTAGTTTAATGGAAGAATTTATTTTAGAAAGCTTTCAAAGGAAAATTGTATTTGGAAATACACACATATATGCAATATGTATGTATATACATACTATACGTAAGTATGTAGCCAAAGATATTTGAGTGACTTTCTTGTTCTTAATTTTCTTGTTCTTGTTAGTTGCCTTAGGTTGAGTGGCAAGTAAGTGGCTGAACATATAAGTTAAAGTAATAAATGAATTGTTTCCCTGATGGTCTCCAATTTTTCCAGATTTTCAATATATTCTGGGGAAAGACTTCATCCAATAGATTTTGGGTTTAACATTTGTATTGTTTTAGTAGAATGCTGTTTTCACTACTTTTCAGGAACTGTCAAAAGCTTTTTTTTTTCTTTTTGTTTCATTTCCTCATTCCTCTGGAGGAATTCTGAAAATTAGTCACCAAATTTCTCTTCCCATAATTTAAGAATTTCCACTGCCAGTATTATCACAACTGTTTGGGTATGGTATATATGGCAGTGCACTTCAATTTAGTTACATGATGCACTAATTTACTGAGATCAATTTGCTTCCCCAGTTCATAATCTTAATATTAATAATGTTGCTTTGTGCATTTCAATATTATTTCCACTCACTGGCAGGGTTTCATCCCAGAGTATTCCTCAGCCTTATCAGAAATGTCAAAGAGGCTGGATTGTCAATAGTTTGCATAGCGAAGATATATTCTCCCATTAAACCATGGCAGTTTTCCCAGACGCTTAAATGTTACAAACTGGGATACACAGACCCAGTTTGGTGCAGTGATGAAGGCACCAAACTAGAAACCAGGAGACCAGTGCTTTCTGGAATGACTGCATGACTACACAACACTGTGTCGAACAATCACAGTAGGAAGTGCTGCAAAGCAGCTGCATAGCCTCTGCAGTGACCTTGCATGCTTTGAGTGCGCAGGGCATTTCTGCAATGACAGGAAAGAAATGAGCCTCTAATCCTCCATTGTCCCTAAACAGACAAAAGCTTTTAGGTCCAGATATCCAGATATGCCAGAATGGCATAGTGGTTAAGGCATCAGGCTAGAAACCAGGAGACGTGAGTTCTAGTCCCACCTTAGGCACAAAGCTGTCTGGAAGCCCTAGGAAGAAGGCAAGGGTAAACCACTTCTGAAAAATCTTGCCAAGAAAACTGCAGGGATTTATCTACAAATCATCAATGATTTAAGGCATTAAAAAAAGGAGAGAGGGGAATAGAAGTATAGAATACACCTCATCTTCTATTCTATATATATATAGAATAGAAGACAAGGGGGCCAAACTATTTTTCAAAGCACAAAAAGGCAAGACGAGAAACAATGAATGGAAACTAAGGAAGGAGAGAAGCCACCTAGAACTAAGGAGAAATTTCCTGATGGTGAGAGCAATCAACCAACAGAACTTGCCTTCAAGGGTTGTGGGTGCTCCATCACTGGTGGCTTTCAAAAAGAGACTGGACAACCATTTATCTGAAATGGTATAGAGTCTCCTGCTCAAGCAGGGGGTTGGATTAGAAGACCTCCAAGGTCCCTTCCAACTCTATTATTCTATGTTCTGTCCATCATAACTACATCAATTAAAAATCATCATTCTGGGTGTGCCCACCCTTAGGCAGGAGTGGGAGAAAACCTCTCCAGATGGAAAACTTTTGTTTAGCTTCCTGCTGAGTCTTTGTAACACTTCATTATATTTATTCTCCTGATAAGCCATCGAGACGTCTTTAAAGTTGCTGAATTAACATTTAAGTCAACCCTTTTATTGTTCTTTGGACACGGCATGCTGTCACTTTCTATCTGCAGATTCTAAAGAGAGCTGGCAGTAAATAAATAATGCATCAGGCATATTGCTTCGTGAAATTTGTTCCTAAAGAAAAACTTACTAAGCTCGGTGATGACAGAGATCCGTTTGGAAAAAATGCGTGATTGAACTCCAATTGAATCTTCACTGAATCCCTGTGGATTAACTTTTGATATCAGTGGAAGAGGGAAGGAAGGGAGAGAAAAGAAACAAAGAAAATCAGGCATAAATATAAGAGGTTCTGAGTCTGCCAACAAATGCTTCTTAAACATTATTTAACGCAAACAAAGAGACATTTCTTTGGCCTTCAGTTCAGCCCCAGAACTTCATTATCTTGGAAGGTTTGCAGAATTACAAATGGGATTCATTTTGTCCAGGCTGTTTTTCTTTTTCTTTTTTCTTTTTCCTTAATAACCCAGTTTAATTCACTTCTTAATTAATGTGCCGATCAGAATTCAGCTATTCTATAGATTAGGGTTTTCTCTGATGTTGCGGTGCAGCACTTGGCTTTAAAATTGGAAAGGCATATTTTGTTGGTAAGATGTTTATGTGAATGGAAATAAATTCACAAGGTTAAGTGCAAGGCTTCTTAGTTTTACCTCTCCCCCAGTCCTTGCACAAAACAGGAAGTAAAGAGATTGATAATTACATACATGTAAAACAGACATAGTTTAGAGAAACATAGATTTCACAGCTTCTGATCAATTTGTATGGGACCCTCTTTACTGCTTTTTCAGAGATGGTGCAAAGGCTTTATATATTCAGTACCAATTTGGCTAATTAGTTTGCTCTCTGCTTGCCTTAGCCAACCAACAGCATTGCTCATTGGCTCTCGTAAAGGAATATGAACAAAAACATTGCCACAACTTTCTTTTATTTCTGTTACAGTGCTTTAAGCTACTGCAACATGATAGGCAGTAGCAACAAACATGCATATTTAAATCTTCCTTCCCCCCCCCCAATGTATTTCTCCTAAGAAAATCCCAGGAAAATTCTCTTCTTCCCCTGGCTGCAATGACACACCATTTATCCTACAGCAGTGGTTCTCAACCTGTGGTCCATGGACTCTGGGGGGGGGGGCACAATGTCATCACAGGGGATAAACGAAGGCTTGCTGTGATTTAAATCTTCAGTTAAGTCTTGGGGTGTCTGTGGCCATGGTCTGTGGCCACTAAAGGTAGTTAAAGGGGGTCCGTGGTGAAGAAAAGCTTGAAAACCACTGTCCTACAGTATATTTCCATGCATTTTGATGGTGCATCAGGAATTGGAAAGTTATCAATGTGGAAAATCCACTATCTTTGCCGATCTACCTTAAGAATATCCCGTTTGCTTTTACTAAAATCAGCAAAGTTGTCAGGAAGGGAGAGACGTAGACATTTCTGGGGCAGTTTGAAGAAGCTTTGTAAGACTGAATCTCTGCTTTATCCTGAAAGGGAAATTTAAAGCACCCAAAGTCCTCTAAAACAGGGGTGTCAAACTCAATTTCATTGAGGG
The DNA here is from genome assembly GCA_023970755.1 of Azemiops feae. Classification (NCBI taxonomy): domain Eukaryota; kingdom Metazoa; phylum Chordata; class Lepidosauria; order Squamata; family Viperidae; genus Azemiops; species Azemiops feae. The sequence continues at coordinate 262,864 of JALGBA010000075.1, read as the reverse complement.
CCACATCAACATCATGGTTGCCCTCAAAGGGCCAGTTGCTTGTAAGATTAAATAAGACACTTCAGCAGCACGTGGCTCAGGTTTGTTGACTAGCTTTGGACCAGGCCCAGTGCCCACGAGCCTCCTGTCTCACGTTTCCTCACATGGGCTTTGGAGAAAAGTTTGCAAGGTGAGCGGTTACTTGTGCAGCACAGATGAAGGAAGAGGTGGAGGGAAAGGCGCTGAGGCAGGGAGGGGTGAGAACTAAAGAAACAAATGATCCGAGCGCCTTCCGTCCTTTCTCTTTCCTTCCCTCCCTTTCCTTTCCTTCCCTTGCCAGCCACTCACTCTCAGGCAGAGGCTGCTTTAGCCATGCCCACCCGCCCTTGTGGTTATTGCTGACACACAGCTCCATGCGTTGGAGATGCTCCTGCTGCCCATCCTCTGCTAGCGCTGTTGCCACTGACAAGACACCCAAAGAAGCGAGGAGGTAACTACTCAATCACCTCCTCCTCCTCCTAGTCTGCTTGCAGGCCAGATCTGAACACATCATGGGCTGGATCTGGCCCACGGGCCTTGAGTTTGACATGCTTGCTCTAAAATATAAAGTTAAAAGTAAAGGTTTTTCCTATCCAGTCATGTCTGACTGTAGTGGGTGGTGCTCATCTCTGTTCCTTAGCTGAGGGAGCCAGTATTGTCCAAAGATGCTTCTGTGACCATGTGGCCAGCATGACTATATGCTGGCCACTATATACCTTCCCACCAAAGTGGTACCTATTTATCTACTCGCATTTGCATGCTTTTGAACTGCTGGTGGACAGGAGTTGGGGCAAGGAATGGGAGCTCACCCTGTCATGCAGTGCTTGGGTCTCGAACCAGGGCTGTCAGCTTTCCAGCTGACAAACTCAGCATCTTTAACCCCTGAGCCATCGCACCCCTCAAAGTCTTCCAGGACCCTCCCAAAGACAATAGGATCGCATCCTAAATATCCCAGCCTTAATATATATTTTTTGCAGAAATTCTCATTCTCCTTATATTCACATCTTTGGGCCTGATGCTGTAAATAGGAACCTTCAAATTCGCTTCAAAATGTCCTGTTTTTATTTATTTATTTATCATTCAGAGACCACCCATCTCCATCACAGAACGACATTGGGAAAAAAAGGACAATTGCAATTATTTTAACACAAAGGAACAACTAACTTTATGAAAAAGGGAGGAAAAATTGCACATTTGATTGGCTTAATCGTCTCTTCTAATTGTTGTTTTTTTGTCATAAAGCACACACTGCCCTGCACCTAAGCCTTGAAAATGGGGGGGGGGGAGAGGGAAATTCCTTACTTCTTAACTTAAATCCTTTAAAAAATTGCAGTAATTAGTTCTCTCTCCAATATGTTAATGACAAAAGCAAGGTCATACTGCCAAGGTGGTAATAAATTGGATTAAAAGTAGAATTGGCTGTATAAGCAGGAATTTGGGCAGTATTAAACATGTTGGTGGGATTGTTTTGTCAAAAGCTAAAGGAATTAAAAATAGATACTGGAGCATCCACATAGACAAATGCAATCCAGGGAGAACTTTTATGTAGCCGTTAATCCAGTTTATATGTCAATGAACCTATAGCAGCCACTCAGCAAATTGTAAAAACAGCCTGAAGAGATGAAAGGATTTCACACATGCTATAAGAGGCTCCTAAAGACAGTGAAATTATCAGCATCTGAGAAAGAGGATCTACACTACTTAAGTCTAATTTCTTTCAAGTCAGAATTGACCCTTGATGCCTTAGATGGACACATCTGTGCTGTTATTTTGGCAACAAAACACATAATTTGCTATTGCTATTGTCTTTCTGCCTTGTCTTTCTCTCATCTTTCTCTCATCTCTCATCTCTTTCTCTCTCTTTCTCTCTCTCTCTCCCCCTGCCTACCTTCTTCCCTCCCTCCCTATGTATCTACCTACCTATCATTTCCTGAGTTAATATAAGCCAAAAATAAACTTTTATCCAAAAACTAAGCAGGGCTGACCATATCAAATCCAGATACAGTTGACCACCCATTGCTATCTGCTGAGATCTGCAATTATTTATTAACTGTGATCACTTTAAGCCTTTAATATAGCACCTCTTAAGCCATTTCATTGATTTTTGCTTTCATCTTGTTAAAATATCAGATAATCAACCACAATTTCATTGAAGGAGGATAGGACAAAACAGCAATGTTGAGGGTAGTATTCTGGGGTGAGCTAATATTGGTTTAGGCTCCTCCCCCCATTATGGAGAAGAGAGGGACTGTTTGACATTTGTGTGCATTTAACATACATTTTTGTATTTACTGACATATTTGGGGTGTGTGGTTTTTCAAGAATTTTTGTCTGCACATATTTGAATTGGGAAGTCTTTTGAAAAACAGGAAAAGGTTGATTTCAAACATGTAATTAAATATGAGTTTTCCAAACGTAATTCACGGAATTCAGCAACTTGAATTCCCTTTGGTTACTTTTATTCACTAGTGTTCTTTAATTTATTGTGAATTAAGGATCCTTCTCTTGTGGAAAAATGTTGAAATGTCCACGATTGTGTCAAACTAATTAAGAATCCTTCAGGTTGCTTTGGCTGTTTTAAAGCAGCTTTATTCTTGACACAAATAGCTCTGAAGAAAGATATGGGCCTTGCAAGATATGAGAGGTGAAATTTAATTACAGAACTAAAACCCGTACATAGGCAATCAACTTACTATATTCCTTTTTCAAGAAACCATTCCAATTTTGTCCTTTGTCTTTTGTATATTTGAATTTTGAGGCTCTTTAGATGTCTAGTCCTTCTGAATCTTTAGGATATATTTGAGACTGAGCCAAACTGTTTTTACTTTTTTGTGTATTGAGACATTACCATACTATGATTATGGTCATGTCTATATATTTAACAGCTTAGAGTTTACAGAGAATCCTAAGCCAAAGTATTGTCCTTCCTAGCCATTGCCTTCATATCACATATCCCCATCAGGTGTGTCTCAACAGCTAAGAAGTCCTTAGAGTTTATGGCAACCCATTTTGTAGATATTCCTGAATATTTTAACCAAAGAATATCAGACACCTAGGATTTTCTATCATTTCAAACTGGTCAATAGCTGCCTCATCCTGCCCCTTGATTAATGTCTAAGAAAATATTCTTTATCATCCAAAGCAAAAAGAATGTAAAATAAACTACTGATATTCTCCCTCTCTTAATCTCTTCTTTCTTCCTTTCTATACATTTGTGAACATTTCTCTAGTTTTCTATATTTTTTTAAAAAATCAAAAGACAATTTGAGAGGTAATTGTTAAAAAATGCCCACCCAAAAGTATTTTCACCATCTTCAGATCAGTAAATCTCCTACCTATGCCATTCCCATTGACTTGTAACGATGAGCTATCAGAAATTCTTCAAGAGTCCCGTTTTCCTAGCGCTTTGCTATATCAGGGGTCCAGAGTTGGAAAGCATGCTGAAGCAAGAATTCCCCAAACAAGATCTCCCTTGAAACACAAACCAAAAACCATTACCATTTCTGAAAGAACATTTCCAGAAATGGCTTTTCACCATTGAATGATAAAAATAGCTCAGACACAAGAACAGATCACAACTACCAAAGAGAACTCTACCAGCCCTAATGTCAGAGAGATCAGCTGCCTTGGATAATAACACAGCAATTCGGGCGTTATTTCCAAGCCTTCAGACTTGCTCATTTTCATATAGGAGGGAATCTGTATGTGCCATAGCATACGTTCTGCCCTGTCCCAGAAAACAAGCAGATATAGTAGAAGACCTTATCTCGTTGCCAATGTTGAACGATCAACTGCCAACAACTTGAGTATATGGAATGGAATTTGCCTCGGGGAGCAACGCAGTTAGGTTTGGCATCAGAAAAGAAAAATCTATCATCTCGGCAAGGTTTATTTCATGGATTAATGCTGCTCTACAGTTTATTAAAAATAATGTTTGGGAAATGAGGAAGCAGACGACTCAGCCCTTCCTTGCTGATGTGTCATCAAAGCCATTTCAAAGGCTTCTGATCATTTCCCCAATGACCATAGTAGGAAGAAAGAACATTTTCTCATCCTAGAAGCCAATTTGAGGGAATTGTGGATACAGAGCTTCCCAGAACCCCAACTGTGGAATTACGGGAGAACATATAGATTTTCAGCTTCACCTACAAGCTGAAATGATTGAAAGTACCACTGAATGTAAAAGAACTTTCTCTGCCTGATAATCAAGAGAACTTTCCAAACAGACAACATTAGGATAAATATGAGACTTATGTGTGGTTTTTTTTTCTCCCAGATGTATCATATTGAAAAGAAACCTCCTTTGAATACAGAGGGTCTTAGTTCCCTGCCCCTCTCATTGAAAATTCTCAAGTAAGAAATAGTGGGAAAGTCCTATTGTTGGTTCCTGAGAGCTCCTGTTAATCAGACTGGATAACAGAGGGGCAGGTAAGCAAACAAATTCACCTGGAATAGGAAAGTATATCGGAAAACAATTCAAAAATCTGGAAGAAAGTAGATGAGAATTTCAGTAAGAAGATGTATTAAGTTTTTTTTATAAGCAGCCCCTCATAGCTGGCTACATTTTTCTTGTGTCAATATTTTTACTCCCAAACAATATACATCCCCTCTACCTGAAATCTCTCATCTTGGCAGGGTGCTATTACAAAACATTAGTTAATTATATGTTTCTACTGTACATTCGAATTCCAGTATCATATTAAATTGTCAAACTAAATTACTATAGTATGTTTAGTTTATGCCAAAGATTATTTAGTTCAGTACCTAAGTTTGCCAATCTGAATTTGATGAAACATGACAGGGTACTAATTAGAGTAAAACTGAGAAAAATCTATTTTCCCCCCTTTTTTAGGAAGCAATAAAGTCAGGTAACTACAGTGACTCACGCTTTCTGTATCTATGTATTTAGACATATATAGATAGGGATCCATATCATTGTTCCCTATTTGTGTTTTTGTTTACCTTTATGAGTCTCCTGTACTTTTAAATAGGTAGCAAAAAGTGGGAGTGATAGATTTCAGGCATTCAGTAAACTCCCACAGCCCAGAGTTTATAATAGTGCAATGTTGAAAAAATATTTCTGTTTGTTGCCATTATTTTGCAATCTTTTGGGTTTTAGCTTTTCAAAAACAAACAAACAAACAAAAACTAAAAAAACCCAAAGGTGCTTTTTGAAAAGGCAACTGGGCTTTCTTTTTTTTTTTTCCTTGAAGACATTTCACTTCTCACCCAAGAAGCTTCTTCAGTTCTGACTGAAGACCTCAAGAACTTCAGTCAGAACTGAAGAAGCTTCTTGGATGAGAAGGGAAACGTTTTCAAGGAAAAACAAAGAAACTCCAGTTGCCTCTTGAAAAAGCACCTTTGGGACAACCATGATCTGGATGACTGAGAATCTCCATAGAAAAAAACCATTAAAGCATTTTTTTTTAATGGATGGAAGATCTGGTTCTTGTAATAAGTTCATTACATGGCGACTGAAGAGTGCCTGAGAGTATCTTGCATTTCATCATAGGATCACCTCTGCAAAATCTGAAACTTCCTTGACTTCCCCACCCTTCAATTTAATCCTTTCCTCATCAAGAAACGGGAACAGCCAGGATGAATGGCAAGTTGGTCTTATCGGCAATGAGCCCCAGCCGAAGCAACCACTTCAGAAGAAGCAGAAGAAGAGGCAGGAGAAGACAATCCAGTGTTGTTATAAAGCATATGGAGAATGAAGTTAAAAAGGGGGGGGGGAAGACCCTGTCTCAGAAACTTGCAAAATGGAGTTGAGATTTCAATACAGGTGGTCCCCGACTTACAAAAGTTCATTTAGTGACTGTTCAAAGTTACAACCGCACTGAAAAAAGGGACTTAGGAGCATTTCTCACACTTCCGACCATTGCAACATCCCCATGGTCATATAATCAAAATTCAGACGCTTGGAAACTGACTCGTATTTGTGATGGGGTCATGTGATCACCTTTTGCGACCTCCTGGCCAGGAAGGACAATGGGGAAGCCAGATTCACTTAACAACCCATCTTATTAACTTAACAAATGCAGTGATTCGCTTAACAACCGTGGCAAGGGAGGTCCTAAAATGGGGCAAAACTCACTTAACAAATGCGTCACTTAGCAACAGAAATTTTGGGCTCAGTCGTGGTGGTAAGTTGAGGACTACCTATAGAGTATTTTGTACAGGTTTGGCTGTATCACTGACCCTCTGTTTTTGTAAAAGCTGGGAACGGAGGGTCTTTTCAGAGGTAGCCTGCATTTGATCATCGGTCCCAGGAGGTCACTGTCTGAATCTTGTTACTGTAAACAAAACCACAGCATCTGGCCAGAAAATGCTGCGATAGAAGGATATTAGCTTTAAATCCTTAACTTCCCCTCTCTGATGCTTCTTGTTAGAACTCTTTTTCCCAAACAACTCAGTTCTAGTAGCACAGCCTAAGACCGTTAAAACGGGAGGAAGGATAAAGTTTCCAAACTTCTGGCCTGCAGATTCAATACTTGAATCTTACCGTCCACTATCTTCTTTAGATACAAATCTGGTGACAGTTTGGGCAATTTTCCCCTTTCCCCTCTTTCCTATCCCTGGGTTAAACCTTAGATAGGCAGAAGCTTCTTTCGGGGTTCTGTATAACCTAGTCTAAATTTCTGAGATGGAAAATATTCTCATTTAATTACTATTATCTTCAGTGTAAACCCAACATTTCCTGCTAGACTTTTCTCCTTCTAGAACTATTCAAGAGAGTTAAACTCTGAATCCTACATCACATTCATGACAACCTCCCCCCCCCGCCACCTCCAGTTTTGGCAAAGTTTTTGATATGAAACAAAGAGACTTTATCTACCATTGCAAAGTTTAAAATAACAACTGAATGGGAACAGCAGGGTGGCAGTATGTCAAAACAACTCAAAAACTGGTCTGTCAGCAACTGAGAAGCATTGCGTTTAAAAGGCACATTTTTAATTGTCTTTATCGGGTTTTTTTTAAAAAGAGAAGAACCTTCTAACTTTAAAAAGCATATTAATAGTGTGTGTTTATTTATATGAAAGTCCTAATGTACTTTATGGAGCTCACTGTCTGGAAAGCAGGCATAGCCTAAATTTGTTTTCCCCCTCCAAAAGTAAAATGCTGGATTCGACATTTGAGAATTGGAACTGTCTACCTTTCTTAACCTTCATATCTTAATTTAACTTTCTGTATGGCAGACATTATGGGCTATTTTTTACAGAAAAAAAGTACACGTCATATTTTTCTTCTGATGCCTGTACATGATTTAAGATATTTTTAAGATTTTCCCATCCTCCGTCCTTTCCTTCACCCATGTTCATGTTTATGTTAATCTAGATAATTGAAATGATAGAATAGAATAGAATAGAATAGAATAGAATAGAATAGAATAGAATAGAATAGAATAGAAAGATAGATAGATAGATAGATAGATAGATAGATAGATAGATAGATAGATAGATAGATAGATAGATAGATAGATAGATAGATAGATAGATAGATAGATAGATAGATAGATAGATGGACAAGACAAGACAGACAGATAGATAGACAGAGGTATCTATACTGACTGCCATCTGCCAGCAATTCAGCAGTTCGATTCTCACCAGCTGAAGGTTGACTCAACCTTCCATCCTTCCGAGGTCAGTAAAATGAGGATCAAGATTGTTGGGGACAATAGGCTGACTCTGTAAACTGCTTAGAGAGGGCTATAAAGCACTATGAAGCAGCATATAAGTCTAAGTGCTGTTGCTATTGCTACTGCAATAGATAGATAGATGATAGATAGACAGATGATAGATAGATAGATAGATAGATAGATAGATAGATAGATAGATAGATAGATAGATAGATAGATAGATAGATAGATATAGAAAGAGAGAGACACAGAGAGAGTGATACAGATAGATATAAAGATATAGATTTAAATAGGGAGATAAAGAGTAAAGGTACTCTTCAATGTATGACCATAATTGAGCCCCAAATTTTTGTTGCTAAGCAAGAGAGTTGTTAAGTGAGTTTTACCCTATATTAAGACCTTTTTAACACAGTTGTTAAGTGAATCACTGCAGTTGTTAAGTTAGTAACACGGTTAGAATCAGTCTGGCTTCCCCATTGACCGTACTTGTCAGAAGGTCACAAAAGGGGATCACATGACCTCGGGACTCAGCAACGGTCATATATGCCAGTTGCCAAGCATCTGAAGTTTGATCCCGTGACCACAGGGATGCTGCAAGTCCTAAGTGTGAAGATCATAATGATGATAAAAATGATCATGAGTCACTTTTCTCAATGCTGTTGTAACTTCGAATGTAAACAATTGCTTGTAAGTCAAGGACTACCTGTATGTATAGATAGAGGTAGAGAGATAGAGATAAAAATCACAGTATAAATGGTGAACAGTAAATTATCCACAGCGCCATTTGATGGCACCTTTAGGGGTGTATTCCTTTACTTCACTACAAACAGAAGCTGCTTCTTCTACAGCTTTTGCTGTAACTATTAGGTAACGTTCTTCCACCATCAGATAAAATGGATTTTTTGCACAGTGTGCTTATCTCAAACATTTTTTTTATGTCTGAAGTTTTTTTTTTTTTAATTGTCAAGAAAAAGAATTAGGCTGGTTCTGCTAAGCAGCAGAATGGAGGTATTTGTTTCAGGTGATCCTATGAAAGGAAAACAAATGAAGCTGGGAATGACACAGCAGGGGTACCCAAGATGGATCTTGGCCACTGCCAGGCTCCTGTGAAAGATAGCATTTCTGCTGGGTATGAAATGCATTGCTGCATTGCCATGAGGAAGCCTGCTTTCTTTCTTTCTTTCTTTCTTTCTTTCTTTCTTTCTTTCTTTCTTTCTTTCTTTCTTTCTTTCTTTCTTTCTTTCTTTCTTTCTTTCTTTCTTTCTTTCTTTCTTTCTTTCTTCTTCCTTCCTTCCTTCCTTCCTTCCTTCCTTCCTTTCTTTCTTTCTTTCTTTCTTTCTTTCTTTCTTTCTTTCTTTCTTTTTCTTTTCTTTTACAACTCCCTTAGCTTTGAATGAAATTATTTTTTGTGTTGAGTTCTCCTCTCCTCTCCCCCTCCCCTCCCTCTCTTCTCCCTCTCCCTCTCCCTCTCCTTCTTCCTTTTCCTCTCTCTCTCTCTCTCCAGTTTGCTGTAAAATGTCCTGAATGTTAATGAAGAAATGGGCAGACCACTTAGGTGAGTTATCCATCCCCAATTCATTTTCAGTTAATTAATATTGCTGTTCCCAAGAGGAGGAGAAATCTTCACTCTTCTGTAAATGGAAAGACAGAAGATAAGAATCTCTAATGATAAAAATAAATGATGTTGGATGTAAGGTAATTTTTCAGATTATGTGTCTGACGCACTGATATAAATCCAGCCTAGAGTCTCTTTTTCTGGGGCAAGATCTAAAGGTCATTAAAAAAAGAGGTGCAAGGTCAGGAACTATAGAGAAAAATGGGTGGGGGACTCAGGAGAACCCCTGTATTTTATTGTCTAACACAGCTACTTATTTATTCTAATGGAAGGGCCAGCTGTGCTGGAAATTAAAAACCATTCCTTGTGGAATTGCCCATAGATTTTGTTCATAAATAGATTAATATCCTTCATAAAATTTAATTTAGAGGTGAGATAAATGTTAAAAAGAAATGGTAAGTGGAGACTAATTAAGGAAATATGTCCTGAAATGTCTCCTTCCTTCCTTCCTTCCTTCCTTCCTTCCTTCCTTCCTTCCTTCCTTCCTTCCTTCCTTCCTTCCTTCCTTCCTTCTTCCTTCCTTCCTTCCTTCCTTCCTTCCTTCCTCCTCTCCCTCCCTCTCTCCCTCCTCCCTTCCTCCTCCTCCTCCTCCTCCTCCTCCTCTTGCCTGCTTTTCTCTCTCATCCAGTTGCATCTACAGCAAATCATGATGATGCCAGAATGACAACACACCTGTGGTACCATCATCCCATAAGCACTGTCTTTTGTGATTGAAACATCAGATGCAAGTATGTAAAGTGAGACAAGGGCATCATCCATACCACATCTTTTGAACCTCCACCCTTCAGTGAACGCCCATGTTTTACCTGTTGATGAAGTTTGCTTGAACTGCAAGGAACGTATGTTCAGGGTAGCCAAGATCGATCTGGTATCCACTAGAGTCTGATTACTGGCATCTGTGGCATTGGCTGACAGAACGGCACACATGCTGCAGTATTGGATGCCAGCTGCCTTGAGATCTGCACAAGATAGTCCAGTGCCCTGATAAGAAAAGTGAGAAATGTATGTATGTATGTATGTATGTATGTATGTATGTATGTATGTATGTATGTATGTATGTATGTAAAATTATTTTTTAATGCCTGAGTGCCATGGTGGCTTAGAAATGAAGCTCTTGCCTCACTATCAGGAGGCTCTGAGTTCAATCCTAGGTAATGGGCAGATATCTCTCTCTCTAGGAGCAAAGAGAAAATATGTGCTGTGAACTCTGCATAGGCATCAGGAAGGGCATCTGGCCAGTAAATGCACAGCTCCATTCAGTCATTCTGACTCCATCCTAACGCAAGGGATTACAGGTTCGTTAAAAAAAAAAAAACATTTTTATGCTGCCGTCTTCCCTACAGTGTACTCTGGGTGGCTTATGAGATGAGAACCACAGAACTAACAATACTGAAACTTGAGTTTTAATTTAATATAAACATTCCTAACAACGTTTTGAAGAGACATGTTGGATTCACGAGATTTAAAAAAGGACAGAATAGTCTCAAAAACAATATAGATATTCAACATCTCCTATCAGTAAAAGCTATGGCACTTCAGAACAAAAAGCAGATTCCTGGATTTTGGAATAGCAGATGTTCCTAGAAAAGGCTAGCTAGTTTAAAGCAGAAAGATAACCATAGTGTATAGACAATAGGTAAGAGGCTACTTTCTTCAACTCCATTATCTTCCACCAGTCAATGAAAATGGGATCCAGGAAAATGAACTCATATACTGTTCTGTCTAGAGACAGCTTCAATTGAGGGTGCAACACCAAGGCTAGTATTGAGATTGAAGCTTCATAAAGACAGAATTTGCTTTTGCATATCCATAGCCTTCTCTGATCATCCTTACCAATCATCAGTGGCACAGTTCCCTAATATTTTGAGATGGCAGGTATGAACAGTCCAAGACCAAATCATAAAAATAACCAAATGCAAGTCAATGGGGAGAGAGAGAGAGAGAGAGAGAGAGAGAGAGAGAGAGAGAGAGAGAGAGAGAGAGAGACTAAAATAGTGTTTTGTTTTGTTTTTTAAAAAGCTCATCTTTTCACCAAAGCAAGGAGGAAGCAATGTTCTTGCTTCATCTACAGTGGTAACACAGTTAATGAAATTTGCCTTATTGCCCCATCCGATGATGCTCCCATCCACTAAAAACACAATCATACCTTCAGTAAGTGAAGTTTTGGGAAATTGTGGATGAATTCCCATTCCCGCTCCAGGTATTCAATGCAGCCAACAAAGATGATGTCCTTCAACTCACTTAATGCAAAGTTGCTAGCTCGCAGCGGCATCACAAAGTTCCGTAATCCAATCATGGGCGAAGTGGCATCTCCAAAAACACAGACTACAATATGATCACGCAAGTCACTGAAAAACCTCTTTTTGGGTTTCTACAGAAGATAAAGCAGAGGGTATATAGAAATGAATTTGGCAAAATAGCAATGGAACTGAAAATACTGGAAAATTTAGATTATTTTACCAACCTCTACAGAGAATGCATAGATTGTACCAACATACAACCCTTTCACAACCCTCGGATTTGGGTTCAACGTTCAACAAGGTGACATACTCATCGTTAATGCTAGTTCCAGATTTTGAGAGATCTTTCAACAAGTTGCCTTCTATGAGGCTCAATGGGAGAAAGAAAGAAAGAAAGAAAGAAAGAGGGAGGGAGGGAGGGAAGGAAGGAAGGAAGGAAGGAAGGAAGGAAGGAAGGAAGGAAGGAAGGAAGGAAGGAAGGAAGGAAGGAAGGAAGGAAGAAAGGAAATAAAATTTTTGGGGCTCTTTCTATTAGTGTCTCTGCTGCTCACTTTGAAAGGCAATGCATCAAAGAGAGGCATGAACTTCAGAGAGAAGTAGTAACCTGCATTGCTGGAGATACAGATCTGATACCAGCCATGTTTAACACAAAGAATGGCAAAGAAATGAAAATATTTCAGTCGTAATAAATCTGAAACCCTAAATATCTGAAGGGGGAAGTCTACGTTTCATGCTCCATGTCTTGAATTGTATTTAGACATTGTGAATTGTACTCCTGAAATATAGCAAAAGAATGCTAAATCCACCACTGCTCCGTTCCTAATCTCATAGTCCTCCTGGTACTGAAAACAGACATCTGAAATTGGGAAGGTCTTTAACTGATGGAGGTTTTATGTATGAAATAGAATCTATCACCTCTTACAAATCTAACAGATTGGCAATTTACCCATCAAGTGAGATGTCACTTGTGACTCATCTTGTTGAATGAGATCTTAACCAAGTATTTAACAGGGGAAAAATATTAAACTTGAGGTCACCATACCAATTAAAACAGACAAAACCCTCACAAAATCTAGTTCTAGCCTATGGATTAGTTCTTAGCACCCTACAGATTTATCATTTATAGCATAATCTTTGCATAGCAAAAAATATATACCTCAACTTCCTAGAAAAATCTGAACTATCCTTTGGTCCACTATAAGATGATTTATGTCTCTTCTGTCTATTATAGCCTTTTGTTATAGATTTCTGGGAACCTAATAATGTCATGTTGTGTCAGAGAACATAATGGTGATTTGTCATACTGGGTATTTGACATGACAAGGTGACTATACTTAGGTGTGACGGAAGAAATCTTTAGATGATTGGAACATTCCCTATCAAGAACTGTCAAGCAAACATTCATAAAACCATTTCTTCATAATGGTTTTATCTTTGAAGGCAAATAAAAGATTCATGTCAGGGAACTTTGCTGATGAGTGATTAGAATCATTGCCAAATTAAATGATCATCTCTAACTAATTGGATTAGTTTAAATTGAATAATGAAATTTCAAGCTGTATTTAGTGGGACGTGCCTTAAATCCAATTATTAGTCTGTCAAATGATACTAAACAATGGAAGTGATTCATTCTATAACCTTTTAATAGATGCTGGGGGTACAGGAGGGGCTAGCCTGATTGGAATATGAGAGAAAAAGATGAATTTGCTATATTGAAGACAAAGACTAATGTGCATATTAAGTCTGATAGAAGAGGTTTCAACATAAATATCTTATCCCAAACTAAAGATGCTTCAAATTTCTTCTCAGAGTTTGGCACTCCAATGAATAATTTAAATAATAAGTTATTTTTTCCTATATTATTGTGTTTATTGATAAGGTCTCCAAACAGCCAAATTACTATGACCATGTCGGAAGACATATAAATGTCCCCACAAAAAAAATCCCAGGCTTTGAACTACCACATCAGCGATGGACAATCCTGAATAGCATTTGCAGCTCACAGGGCATCTGCCGGAACTCTCTGTATAAATGGGGCATAGCATCATCTCCTCAGTGTGACTGTGAGGTCCCACATTAAACTGTAGATCACATTGCGATCGGCTGTAAGCAGAGAGCATATATACCGGTCCAGTATCTGATTTTTTTTTTAATGTTAGGTGTAATGTATTGGCCACATCTGTTCGAATCACTTGCTTAATGGCCAATCACTTGTTTGAATGTCTGACCTAGAGTCTATTGTTTGTATTGTTTTGTAACGGCTGCTGTTACGTAGCCAGGCTTGCTGGCCCCGGGCTGGTAGTTAGGTTTTGGGCGGGAAACTGTTACTTTAAACCTACTGGCTGCCGCCTGGAGGCTACCCGTATAAATAGCTGCGCAGCTGCTATTTCAGTTGCTTCTGTTCTGAGTTCAATAAAACCTGTTCCTGTTTCAACTCCGTCTCGCTTAATGCCTGCAAGAACCGAATACGCAACATTAACGATGTGCGGTTAGATGGCCTAGACGTTAATATTTGAACATAGATCTTTTTAACATCTAACATTTTATTGAGTTCTACTAATCTACTTGAAATGTTAATATATATTGCTAGTCCATTTGTGATATGCCATACGCTAAATAAAAAAATAACTGTGACTGACCATCACTATTTTAGGCATCACCGATGTTAGAAGTTATGCACTGTCTCAAGGACCAACAATTAACACATAAGCTTTTGTGTACCATTATCAGTGGTCCACTGCTTTTTGCTTCCTGTTCCAAAAGAAAAGTTGGTAGCCATTCGGACATAAACTGTCTACAATTTCAACACTGGGGTAAGTAAGTACATGGTTTGTACAATTGCACATGTAAATAGCAGATGGGCTTACAAGCTTCAGGGTTCTGCCTAATGATAGGCAGGACACCATATTACTATTAATTTCTGACATTTGTGGAGAATACATGGAAAGTAGACATAAGAGTTGTAAAAGGACAACCTCAGAACTCTTTATTTTCTTTTTGAGGGAGGCAGAAAAAATGCAACTGGGGAGGTTAAATACCTCATAAAAAAACTTCGTTAAAATTTTTGGAAATTGCATGGAAGGAACTAATAAAGCAAATACAAGCAAAAATGGCCTAACATAGAAATAGGTTGTACATTAACAGGCTGTAATTAAAACAAAAGTAAAGCAGTGCCCTGAATAAATCTAGATTTTCATCTAGGTTCATCACCTACCAAGAGTGCCATTTCAAAAGGGACAGCTTCACACCAATGAAACATTCCTGTATTATCCAATGAGCAAGTACTAGCTTTTTTTTTTTCTTCTTCTTCTTCTTCTCCTTCTGAACTTCTAGGTGGAACAAAATGACAGATTGTTATAGGATGACTAACGTAGTGCCATCTATGGTCTGAAGAATAACAGACATTCTTCAAAGTTTCTTTACCAAAACAGGCTTACAACTGGACATAAAGAAGAAAAAATAGAGGAAGGAGGACAGGGGGACAAAAGTGAGAAGGACATAATCAGAAGATACAAATAGGACAGTGAGATACTTTGCTCTCATTTATGAATCAACTTGTTGAATGAGATCTCAATCAAGACAATTCTGCGTTTCTCCCGTATACCTTACTTTAAGAACATCTTTTCGTTTACACTTGAATGGAGAGTGCTAAGATCGCATTTAAAAAAGGATCAAATACAGAGTAAGGATTAATATATTTTATCCAGCTGGAAATGGTAAGTTAGTTGACATTTGTATTATGTTCTTTGGTAAACAAGATAAAAATCCCAAACTGATAGAAACTCACAACAATCTTGGGCTCATGCTAAGACATTTCTTTCTTTTTGACATGGTCTCCTTTCTAGCCTTTCTTTATTGATTTCTGGGCACTAGATAATGACATGTGTCAGAGAACATAGCATTCATTTTTTGTATTGTGGATATGACTTTGAGAAGGTGACTGTAATAGATATGACTGAGGATATCATTGACAATGAGGCTACATAGTCAAGAGTTACATAGCAAGCAGGATCCTAAAAACCAAGACACAAAACAAGTCCTTAATTCCCATCCAACAGGATCTTTGGCAGAATTTACTTCCTCTTACTTCCATCAAACCTCATTTCTGGGGCGGTGCACGAACACCTACAAAATACCTTATTGCCAGAAATAATTTCCAGGATTCATAAATACACGTGCATTACTGAATCGACACAAGTTACACCTGCCACAGATGGCTGATATTTAAGTAAAACCAGAAATGAGTGACAGCTCCCTTCTCACCAAATAATATCCCAGCCTTTAGTAAATAAGTGTCAGAAAGAGTGTCAGGATTCACGTTTAAGCAGCAGGAAGGAAAACAGTCTAGGGCCATTCAGCACAAGAGAAGAGTTGGTATTAGTAGATAATATGGGGAAAGAAATTAGTCTGTGTATCTCAGTGCACTTATGCCAAGAATAGACATTTTTGTCCATTAGTCATATGGCACCTCCCCAGCATTTGCAACCTCCTTCTTGCTGCCCAGATGATGGATTGGTCAGCTGTTGATTAAATTGTGTTTTGGCACGAGGGAAGCTATCTTGTTGCAAGCTCTTTTTAACTCAGCCCAGCTCAGCAAATCAATCAGTGCACACTTTTCCATCATCATAAAACCATGATCTATGTACACAAGCTGTCACAGACGATATCTCCCTTCACTCAAATGTTATAGGAAGCATCTATGCCCTGGAGGGAACACCTGTCAGAGCCCTGAGCAAAGAAATAAAAAGGCAAGGCAATGCTTGAAACACACTTCATCATAAAGGCATCTTTCTTCAGATATCATTGTGAAAGTGAGAGGGGGGGGGAGAGGGAGGAGAGAATGCTCATCCATCTCTAGGTGCCTTAACTGCTCTTCCCATCTGCCATATTTTCCACAAGCAATATGAGCTTGTCTAGAATCTACTGCCCTAGGAAGGTCAATGAGCAATTTTAATGAATACAGCTTCTGCGGTGGGAGGTCTCAGGAAACGTGAAATGAGAAGAGAGAAAAACAGACATATCGAGATAAGGATTCAGTCTTCCAAGGAAGTTTCCTGACTCTGGCCACAATTTTGATCAAGCCTATTGAGCAAGCTAAACATTAGGATCCACTGCAAAAACTAGCTTTCAGGCTTGAAATTTAGGAAAGGACCTTCTACCAATTAACAATGGCTTCTTTCTAAGATGCCATCTTTGAATGGCGCCATTTTTTTTCCTTTACCACTATCATCAGTTTCCTATCTCTCTCTTTTTCCCAACACAGTCCCCATGATTGCCTAAAGGGAAAAGACAAGTTAAATAGATGATTCTGTTCCCTTTTTATTATTACTTGAAGATAAGTAGCAATAGCTAAGGTGTTCTAGCAGATGTCACAGGCTGCTTTGTTACGGTTAATGTACCTTGGACTATAAGCACATTACAAATCAGACAGTTTATTTTGCTAGGCTGACATTATCTGTTTTCTAGGGTTTAAGCTGAGGACGGATGACCAGCTATTCAAACCGACTGGGTGAACATTTTTGGATATACTTATTTAGAGTGAAAGCTGGATTCTATTTCAAAAACTCAGGGGAAGACTGCAGGGGCAAATATCATACAAAATTAGTAGTTATGTTAAAAAATACCCCACCACTATCAAATGTTGCTGTGTCTCCCCATCCTACTTTAATTATATCTATTAGAATTTTTATAGCGGGCATGATCAATCCTTTGCAGTTGAGAATTTCTGTTTGCCTCACTTTCAAGCAAATTCTTAATATTGAGGTAGAAAACAGCAAACCATGTCTCCTTCCAACAAGAAAGGATCTCACCCTAACTTTCAGCCTACTGAAGGTCTCTTCAATAGCTGGGAGGATCTTGACGTATTTTGAGGTGGGATTTCTGTGGGGTAGGTTAAAACTTTCCTGTATGCTCTTAGGATTGCTGAAGAGAGAATATGATCAAGAGTTGTTGAAGAGAGACTGCAATCTAGTAATGCTAGATCTTTGCCCTGGCTTTCAAGTGAATCTGGATCTGATTTTTTTTAAGGTTGGCCAAACCATGTAGAAGTGACCTAAAGCTGTATGTGGTAAGCAAATTGAGAGCTGTTTGAATCTACCCTTATCAGGTGCAAGGAATAAGAACAACTTCATGAACAGACCAAAACAGTTTCTCTATTGTTGGTCACCTATATTACAAGAATCTCACCAGGCTGGCTGCATTCCCTTGTGAACCAGCAGATAAGGCTTTGCTAATCTGGTCTACGGTGTTTCCTCCCCTGGAGTGACTCCATAATGGTATGCCTCTTAACTCCCCCTTCTCCTTTAGCTGGTGATCCCACTACATCCATATAGAAAACCCATTGTATGCACAATACTCACTTTTAATATGCTCCCCCTGCTCCATATATGAGGTCCTCAGTAATTTATCTATGCAAATAAACTAGAAGGATTAAACTGAGCAAAATGACAGTACTAAGGACATTCAGAGCTGAAGACTGCCTTGGATTTGAGTATCCCTAATTCATTTAACTGTTATGTCATATGGATTTTCATTTCGCCCTACAATAATAAGGCTTGATGTGAAATGCACAAAATACTTACAAATGTGTATAGCATTTCCATGTCACTTTAATGTTATGTTTATGGGAAGCTGTCATCTCTTCCTCTATTTCCACTTCATTACCCTGAATTAATACCACTCAATTTATAATAATGAAGGGTTTTGCTTGCCATCAATTGGAATATTAGAAAATTAAGATATATGCAGACCCTCAGTTTGTATATTTCTTTAAAAAAAAGATTTATAGCATTTCAACTACTATCAGTGAAAAGCCCTTGCAGACAGGTAAACCCAATAATCAAATGAGCAGCAATATTTCAGCAATAGCTAATCTATCAAATACTCTTAAGCATCAAGAGTCTTCTGTCAATGTCCTCTCCTTAATGATGCACTCTTCTTCTCAATGGCTTGGCTTCAAAAGTTGTGGGTGCTCCATCACTGGAGGCTTTTAGGAAGAGATTGGACAACCACTTGTCTAAAATGGTATAGGGTCTCCTGCTTGAGCAAGGGATTGGAGTAGAAGACCCCCAAGATCCCTTCCAACTCTTGTTTTTCTGATATTCTCACCTGCAGTTCCCTGCACTACCCTCATTTCAAACAAATCCCAAGGAAAGAAGCTTTTCTCATTGGATGTCTTCAAACCAAGAAAGCTTCCTTAATGATGCAGAGATACATAATAGAAGAAATAAAATGGCATCCACTTCATACAACGCACAGTTGCTCAGTGGTTAAGACATTGGCTTGTCAGCTGGAAAGCCTGGGTTTGAGACCTGAGCACCACACAATGGGGTGAGCTCCCATCCTCGCCTCAGCTCCTGCCAACCTAGCAGTTTGAGAGCATGCAAATGCAAGTAGATAAATAGTGGAAAGGTAACAGCACTCCATAACATCATTCTGGCCACATGACTGTGGAAATGACTTTGAATAGCATTGGCTCAATGGCCTTAAAGTGGAGATGAACCGTGCCCTATAGTCGGCAACGATTAGGGGAGTAAAATCTGCAGGAACTCCTTTACCTTTACTTTACCTCATACAACTTTCAGTTGTATGCAGTTTAATAATAGACTAAACCCAAAAGCCTAGCCTAAAAATGGTAACTTAGGATGTTTCATAGCACTTTAAGAATGAGGAAAACAAATAGATGCCTCTTTTAAAAGAGAAGGCAGGTTTTGAAGGAGTGGAAAAGATATGTAGTACAATAATGTAAAAAGTGAAGCCAGAATATAATTGATTATTTCAAATTCTAGAGGGCAGACCAAAACTTTGCATTTTAAAGATCTGATTCTAAAAAAGAAGGGGGATCCAAAGAAATAAAGTACTGTAAGATTATTCTAAACTTTATTGCTCAGAGAAAAGGATATGTTTGGGATACCTGTGACCCCTAGCATGTTCAAATGAGTATAAAGATTTATTGCAAAGCTTAAGCTCTCTACAAGAATCTGACCTACTAACAGTCAAAGGAAATAAACAAGAATAAGAAAGCATTCAAGTGGGATGGACTTAGATGTCTTGCAGGACTGTGGGGACTCATGACTTATGATGAGTTTGACCCCTCCCTTGGGCTCAGGTTGGCCCTCTCCTACATAGCAATTATGAAGCTACAGATCACCATTGCCAACTTTTTGATCAAGACTGATTGGACTAAAAACAAAGTGCTTCCCCTCTTCTGGTGTCACCACCCTTTGCAGTGACATCAACATGCAGTCCCAACAATAGCAATTATTCTATGTAACTATGGGCACACACACACACACACACACACACACACATATATATATGTCAAGTTCTAATCCAAATTTACTATGGTGATTTCAGATTTTCCCCACCCATCAGACTAGACCCCATATTTGTGTTCACTTAAAGAAAAGAACAAACATGGAATGACGTGAGAAAATCTCCTATACTGACAATCCCCCCCCCAAAAAAAAGGCTATAACCTTCTATAGCTTTCTGAACTGGAACTGTTTTTAAATATTTTAGATCAGCCCTTGCAGCAGGTAAAAGCCAATCAAATAGATTCTAGCCCATTTCCTGGAATGAAAACTCTAAGCATTTCTAATTTGGCATCCTTTTGTTTTTTTTTAATGTGCTGCTATTTGTTGCCCAACTGAAGTCAAGTGTATAGAATGCGCCCCCTCCCCCCCCATATATATATATATATATATATATATATATATTACAAAACAGATGCATTGGGAGCTTAAGTTGAAAGCTCCGGAGAAGGAAAACAACATCGTTATCCAGAACAACAAAACCTAATGCCCTTAACAAAGCAGAAAGGGAAATTGTGACAACCAGTAATCACCACTGACAACATTGTCAGCTGCAAGACATTCTTGACAACTCTTCATTGTATTTGGCCACTGCTAATCAGCTTGAACAGAGCGGTTAATTAGTAAGTTAATTTAATTATGGGTACTGCTTGTCTATAGATTGGTGGGAATCTGGATAGGGCAAGGAAGCCTTCTACTTTTTTTCTTGATTGAGAAATCCCATGGATGCCCACATGGGAAAATTCTGAGACTGATCATTGTCTCGTTTTTATTAATTAGAACATGGTTCTTTTCTGATAATTTGTTGGGGATAAATGGCATAACTGCGTGGAACCACGTCTTCCCATCCTCCAATTTGAAAAACACCTACTTTTAACAATGTACAGTATAAGTCACGATCACTTCAAATGAAAGGTTTCAAAAGCTCAATTCAAGCATGAGAGGGCATAAAACTGGGTAGAGGTTGAGTATGTGCACGTGAGTCCCCATTCTCTGATTTTCATATTCTGACCCATTCTCCTCATCCTTTGCTTTCCCCAGCTGGCAGATTTGAAAGTGGCTTGTGTTCATATGTACTTCAATCTGTTTAACTGTGCAAACACGGATCACGTCAAATGAGTCAGATACCTCTAAGCTCACTTTTACTTTCTATTAGGGGTGGGCAAGCTGAACTCACAGAACCACAAGTACACTTTTTGATCCTTGTGAAACTATCTCCCACCCCTTTTCTCTTTAAAAAAAAATAAAATTGCCAAAAGGTATTCTGACATTTTGAAATGGAACCATCCTCAAAATAAAGTTTAAACATTAAAATACGTTAAACCTGATGTATAAAAAGGGGGAGTCTTTCCAGATCCCAAGAGAGAAGCAACTCAGACAATCATGATTGAAATTACTTATGTCATCCCTCTTTCTACTGTGACTCTTGGCAATTGAAACATGTATCCTGATCGACAAGAATAGCAATAGCACGTAGACTTATATACTGCTTCATAGTATTTTACAGCCCTCTCTAAGTGGTTTACAGAGTCAGCATATTGCCCCCAACAAGCTGGGTCCTCCTTTTACCAATCTCAGCAGAATGGAAGGCTGAGTCAACCTTGAGCCGGTCAGGATCGAACTCCTGACTGTGGGCAGAATTAGCCTGCAATACTGCATTCTATCCACTGTGCCACCACAGCTGCTAGTTCCCCAGCTCTGCTTTAGTTCTCTTTGTTCTATGCAGGAGAAGATAGATAGGCCCTATCCTCTAGTCACTTTCAATCTCTGTACAATGTGGATAAATATCCAAATTAAGCTATAATAGCTCCCTTTTCATGACCCTGTGATCCCTTTTCAAGGTAGGGTCAGGATGACTGGATGGAGCTGAGCATTTACTGGGCAGATGTCCTACATGGAGTTTGCAGCAGATATTTTTCCTTTGTGCCCTAGGAAAGAAACATCTGCGGCTACCTAGGATTGAACTCTCAACCTTCTGAGGGGAAGATGAGTGTCTTCACTATTAGGTCACCACACCACTCAATCCAAATTAAGATAGACTGGCTGATGCAAAATGTACTAGAAGAACCAGGGGTCCACATAAAGAGAGACTTTATGGATTTTAAGTAATTATTATTATTTTCAATATATGTGTATGCACCTGATTCATATGTTACTTGCATGAAGGACTTTGACATGTTAATATAAATTTTGTATAGATTCTCATTGCATAGATTCTTTATATATGATCAGCTGCTTATGTATGTGTACCTAACTGATTTTAATTATGCTGAATAGTGATGGTTGGGATTGAGGAAGCATAGACATTTGGGATCAGAAATAGAATTCTTCTTTGCTCAATCCTACAAATGAATAATTCCTAAGCAAATTGCCTTACATGGAACACATTGCATAGAAAAAAAATGAATGAGAGGCAGTGTTAACTATAGAATTAGTGGGTCAATGAATATCCAGTGTAAACAATATTAGTACCACAAAAAATTCAGATATTTTGACTTCCTCCCAAATCATAGAGGAAAATCGTTAAAAGGTGGGAACGGAAAAGCTTGACCAGGAAAAATGAGTTGTCATATTAATGTTGATCTATCTTTTTACAATAAGCCAATTTGCATAATTGCTTCAAGTTTCTTTTTTTAACAAGGTATGATACCACTATCTATTTTGGAATGCCTCCTTCCCTAATACTTGCTGATTTTATACAATACTTTATAGGAATGGATGCATAAGTTTATAGGCAAGTAGAAACTGAATTCTGTACAGCATTATACCAAAGTGTCTTTTATGGGGTCGATTGCATTTTTCACATTCGGACACTAAACATAGGGGAAATGTTCATAATAAGGAAATAAAACAAAGAAGGCATGTAAGATCCATTGGACCTTGATGAGCCAGGTTCCTGCTAGACAAGTGTTACTTTATATAATTTTAGATATCCCAAAGGTGCTTTTTCAAAAGACAATTGGACTTCCTTTGTTTTAGCTTGAAGATGTTTTGCTTCTCATCCATGAAGCTTCTTTAGTTCTTGGATAAGGGAAAACACAGTCCAGTTACCTTTTGAAAAATCACCCTTGGTACAACCATGACCTGGATGACTGACAATCTCCGTAGTAGTTTTAGATATTGTTGATTTCTTTATTGTAATTTTACATGTTAAAACACTTTACGTAAATTTTAGATGTTATCACATTTTATATAATTTTAAATAATACCTTTTAAACTAGAGATGGATTGCTCCTTTTGGACTTCTTCACTCACAGCGTCTAGTTGGATTGTTTTATCGAAGTATTTTAATTTTATCTTAAATTTTATTTATTGTCTCTTAAAATAGAAATATAAGTAATCACAGAGCACTCATGGGTAAATTGCTTGTACTGGTCTAAGACTGTAACCAACTGACTGTCTGAGAAATAAAACAAGGAAGGCTATGAACAGCTAGCCCACCATTAAGTTACCGTATGGACCAAAACTTGCTAAAATATTCAAGATTTTTTCATGCAAAGGGTACAGGGTTTTTTTTTCCAACCTAACTTCCAGCTTGTGTTCCTTAGAGCCTTAATTTCCTTCTTAATCCTCTTTCAATCTGTTTAAACTTGAGTTCCCAATCAGTAATTCAATAAGGGCCATTATGATATGATTTATGATATGTGTGTAATTGTTAGAATTACTCTGGGTTATTAAAATATAAAGTAAGCATTGCCAGGGGGTTCTGTCATTTTCCACATCCTCAACACAGAATTAGGAACTGACCATATTATAAATAGGCAGGTTTGCACAAGTTAACTGGGCAGAACTAATAATTAGCTAACATCTTTATGCATCTGGATTAGACTGAGTAAATTCAGATAATCAGCTTTTCCCCAGAGCAGTGTACAAGGAAATTCTATCTGGATATATGGGTTTTGCTGTGCAACACATTTAGGGAACATTGGTTGATAGATAAATCATGGGCACATGTATCTGTTTTCCTCTCTCCTATTGTATTTTCCAAAACCATTGTAGACAAAGTGACTTCCCTCCCCCACTTTTGTGGCCAAGGTCAGGATTCTTTTTTTTTTCCCCTGCAGAAAATCATAGTACATGGGGACACAGTGGAAGAAAATCTTTCTGTGATGAAAAAAAAAGGGGGAAAATAAAACAAAGCAATGTTCTGTATGTTATATTTATGAGTGCATTTTGTATTTGTGCTATTCAACCATGCTTTGCCCTCTCCCCCCTAGATAGAAGAAGATAGAGAAGATAGATAGATAGATAGATAGATAGATAGATAGATAGATAGATAGATAGATAGATAGATAGATAGATAGATAGATAGATAGATAGATAGATAGATAGATAGATAGATAGATAGATAGATAGATAGACAGTTTGAAGGCCTCATGTGGGCTCTGGTTTGCCCATCTTGCTTCAAGATATAGTCAAAAAGAAATGCAAAGACTTTCCAAGTTGCTACATTTTAAAAGATGGGGAAATGATTCCATAGTCTCAAGAGAATCAAAGTGGAAATGGTTTCTATAGTCCAATTCTGGGCAGGAGGTGGGTGGGTGAGAAAGTCTACTGGCACTGAATCAATTATACATCACCACATCCTGTAAACAACACATCCAGCACTGATTGACGGATCTCCTTCATATGTCAATTTCACATGCTTCAAGGTACAGCTCAACTAATAAGATTTGCGAGCGTTACTAATTTGTTCTTTTGCTTACAAAATTGAAGTCATTTCCTTTCCCTTGCAGACCCGTTTCTCAGCAAAGCAGCCCCAAACTCACAAATGGTTGAAGAAAAGGCGCCCATGATCGCATGGCTACAGGCATTCGTGAGAGAAACCAATCCTGTTTTCACTCATCTGGAATAGTCCCGTGAAAGATCTTCATGATATGGAAGACACATTTTCCTGTCTCTCCATCTGGGGAGAGACAGTCCACAAAGAATGTTTCTGACA
This sequence comes from Azemiops feae, assembly GCA_023970755.1. Classification (NCBI taxonomy): domain Eukaryota; kingdom Metazoa; phylum Chordata; class Lepidosauria; order Squamata; family Viperidae; genus Azemiops; species Azemiops feae. The sequence goes on along the minus strand of JALGBA010000075.1, from coordinate 238,098 downwards.
TTCCAGCTGTTGCCTCTCTTCTAGTCTGTTTATCTTGCATGGGTCCACCACCACAAGTATACAGGCAGCTAGAATTTCCTCAGGCCCCATTGCGAGATAAAAGCCAGAGGAGGTCAGACGCTAGAGCCATCTTGTGCAAGCTGACAAAAAAAGTGTCTTTGTGTGTGTGTGTGTGTGTGTGTGTGTGTGTGTGTAGGCTTTCTGTAATGTCACAACACATTAACTAACCCTGCCTGTCTTCCCTTTCTGGAGAACAGAGTTTTACACTTGTCCTTCACACAAATAACCCAAGGGTGGGAATTATTCAAAAAGCTCATGTTTGACACCCCATCTGTTCATTTCTGACAGCAATATATAATGTAAAGCTATAAAAACTTGAAAAATAATGCAACATAAAAAGGGATTGACTCGGCTCCAAGAGGCCATAAACGGTAACAAATACCACTGTGTGATTTATTTTGTGCTGTAATCTTTACAGTAAGTCATCTTTCAGACATTTCCCCGTGACAGGTTTTAATAATATTAATGCCCAGAGCAATCCAAATCATTGCCAATAGACATATTTATCAAGCTGCCAATCCAAGTAAATGAAATTCTATAAGCAATAATGTAACATGTTAAAAGTGAGCTAATAAAACAAGTCAGCGGAGAAATATTACTTCAAAGAATTCTTCCCCTGCTCTCTCTAATCCATCCCTGAATGTTATATGGCCAAAATGCAAATCTTCCTTCTCTTTTGTGATTTATCACTCCAAAAATATCAGTGACCTTTCTGTAGACTTCGACACAGCCTCCCCTTCACATTCATAAAAAATGCATTGCATTCTGCCGGATTAAGGGAAGGCAGAGTTGCTTAGTTCTAGTCTCACCCCCACCCAACCCCATCCCACGCCCCACTTGCCCTTGGACCTGGATGTGATGGATAGCATCAAAGAATAAAATCTTAAGAACTGGGGATTTATGAAAGACTGACACACCTTGACTACAGTTTGGCAATCAACACGTACTTACGAGCAATTATCCAGATGTTAGATAAATTTTAATTAAGAAGGAATACAAATTTGGGTGGTGCTCTCTTAAGAAACAAAAAAACAACAAGCAAGAATACCTTTTCTCTTTCATCTAAGCTGTTTTAATCTTATTTTATGTTGGTAGAAGTTGGATTAGAATCTTTTTTAACTCGAGAGAGAGAAAGAAAGTACGCATTTCTGCACCCATTTTATGTTTTTGTGTATCGCATGACAATCTCGCTCTCTAAGGTGAAACGCCACTAGAAGACACCCGGAAAGGTTAATGGCGTCACCAAAAGGAGATTAACTAAATTTACAGTAGAAATAAGGTGGCCATCCTTATAAGACAAAAGAATTATGGATTTTTTGGTTATGAAAGAACCAGCCCGCTATGACTTGTCAAACAAACTATGATTGAAAACAAGCCACATCCTAGTGAAATACGTGAAACTCATGCAAACATCACACAAGTAGCATTTCTATCTACCAGACATTCTTGTGTTTTTCATGGTGATTGTGGAAAACAAAAGCTAAGTATGGCCCAAATAGTAGATCTAATCTAATTTCAAAAATTCTTGTAAAATCCTTCATTACTCAGCCTGTAGTATGAGGAAGAAAGAGGGAGGGAAGGAAGGAGGGCGAGAGAGAGACAGACAGAGAACATTTTCCCATAGTTTTGCAAGATTTTTGGCAGGGGCACAAACATCTTATAAAATTTGTGAATTTTTGAGCATTATTAAAAGTAATAATGTTGGTATCTGCTAGACAAACAGGGACAAGTATGCGATAGTACCTCCAGGCACCATGAAGGCAGATGCTGAACTGAAATGGTGCTTAAATGATGGTACAGAAACCCACATAAAAGAAAACCCCAGGAACTGCTGATTTAGAAAAGAGTGAACTTTAGGAAGAAAAGAGAGAAAAAAGAGAAGAAAAGGAAGAGAGTGGAGGAGATGATGAATCCTATGGCTGTTTACTGAGACGTTCTGCTGCATTCAACAATTTTCAGATAAATATGGATAAGACTGCAACTTCAGTATAAGGCATCCAACTGCATGCTGAATCAATCTATCTATCTATCTATCTATCTATCTATCTATCTATCTATCTATCTATCTATCTATCTATCTATCTATCTATCTATCTATCTATCTATCTATCTATCTATCTATCTATCTATCTATCTATCATCTAGCTAGCTAGCTAGCTATCAACAGATAGTCCTCAATTGCAGCATCCCCTTGATCACATGACCAACATTTGGGCAATTGGCATGTGTTTATGATGGTTGCAGGATCTCAGGGTCATGTGATCACCACTTGTGACCTTCCCAGAACAGCTTCTGACAAACAAAATCAATGGGGGAAGCCAGATTCACTTAATGACCATATGATTCATTTAACAACTGCTTTGTTTAGCAATGGAAATTCCGGTCCCAACTGTGGTTGTAAACTGAGGACTCTGCCTGCCTGCTTCCTTCCTGTCTTCTACAAATTAGCAAGAACCACCAACACTTATGCAAACCGTTTAAATCCTACAAAGATCCAGATCATTAATGTCATCTCCAGTAGCCATGAGGGGAAGAGTTCCTAGGTCTTGGCGTCATCTCCTTTGCTCCAGAGTTGCCTCGTTTGGTGGCAGGGGCTGGCTTCCAATGGCCAAAGGAGCAATGTTTTCCCACCATATTTGTTCTCTTCTTGTGAGGGCTACAGAACATCTGACTGTGCAAGTCTGCTCCACTTTTAAGTTAAACAGCTGCAAAGAATTCAGCAGACTTTGTAATCCCCGAGGTGTAATCCCACAGTATGGAAACTTGCTTCTCTTAAATACCTCCCTCTGGCATAATTGACTTTTCATGCACATTTTAATAATGATATTTCAGCAGGTTGAGAAAGGGTTTTCCCCCCCCTCCTTCCTTTTTGCTTCAGATTATGTTATGGGCAGAAGTGGGAGGGGGTGTTATAAACTTAACGATTCCCTTTTTGGTCAAATCGGCACAATGCAATAGTATGGATAACTTACCCTTTAGGGTAAGTTTCTAACCTAATGTGTCCCCTAGACAAAACTGGTTGTCAACAAATAGCTGTAGACAGCCTGCCTATTTTTCCCTTTAGTCAAACAGCAGCTGAAAGGTGGGGTGGGGTTTCAAATAGGGCTAAAACAAGAGTGAGGAAACAATAGTCCCTTATCCATTTGTGTGGTTCCCATATCACTCCTTGGTCATTACGGTTGAATGTTAGCAATATGATTATTGGAAATTGGTGCCAGTTTCCCACAATTTTGAGTTAGAAACATATGGAAGCTGTAGTATAAGTACTGAAAGAAGCTTATAAAGGAGGAGGAGGAGGAGGGGGGGCAACCTTGCTCATTTTAAATAACTGTTTTATTCTTTGAAGCCTACAACAGCATAGAAATGTTCATCATGGCTCCAAATTGCACAAATATGAAATGGTTCTGATTCTTTCTTTCTCCTGGCTGTGTGTGCTAGATATCTCACACACAATTAATAGACAAAGGTACAGTTATGGCAGAAGATGAATGAATCCCTTGGTGTTTGCAGTTGTTCCAAATCTTAATCCATAGTGCCATTGTTCATGTGCATGTACATTTCTGTTTTAAGAGACTTACTCCCATTAAATAAACCACTGAAACTGGAGCATCTGGCTAGAAAGGGGTGAGAAGGCCCTTATTAGTTAGGTTTGAATGCAATTTGATTTGGATGCTCCTTGAAACACGGCATGACACTATTTTCAAATTAATTTCCATTACTAGTGAAAAACTGCCCATCATCTCTAGCCCTATTTAACCAGCAAAGGTAAGTACTTCTAAGTTCAGCTTCTAATATATAACGAGAAGCAAAAACCCATTTCTCTTGTTTTATTCCCAAATTATCTGGGAATCTAGCTCAAGAAATGGATTTGTAACATAAGGAGAACTCCGTTTAACTCTCTTACCTGGGGAAAAAATCCAAGAAGGAGAGAATCCCAAGGGATCGTGAATGTACTACAATTTCATCTGGAGGTCTCAAATTACTATGCCTGCTTGATGTGTTTTCTGAAATGAAAATTATTAAGAGGAAATTTCTTCTTTTCCTTCCTTCAGGTCAACAGCCTATGTTCTGCTGAAGCTATCCTAGCCATGTACTCATAGCAAGTACATGAAGTTCTTCAAGTAATGCTAATTTGCCAAATTATCAAACAACTGTTCAATCTACTAGTCTGCACAAGTTTATAATATTTATCAATACAGGCAATGTCAAGAAATCTTTGAAAATCTTTTCCTCCTCCTCCTCCCACCTCATTATTAATATCTATGTAGTAGTTAACTGTTCTGCAAAAATGTTCTGCTTTACTAATTAGGGACTCAAAGAAAGACAACTGAAGTTGCAGTTGGCAAGTAGCTGATCTCCTGAAGGATTGGGATTGCTACACCCTTGAGTAAATAGGTTTAAAAATACCAGGTGGAGAATTGAAGATGACCAAGAAAAAATAAACAATAATCGTTTCTTTGCAAGTTGGTAAGTCAATGGACATTGGTGCTAGTGATCAATGGCTATCACTGTCTCATTTCTCTGTTGCTTTTTTCGTGGCAGAAAGAAATAGAAAGTAAACAGCATTGATTACAAACTTCTCCTGGTGAATGCCAGAGAAATTGCCCTGTTCTTCTGAAGAGTATTGCTGTAGTTATATTGATCACAGAATTTAAAGAAAAGCCTACAGGTGTAGATGTTCCCAGACCTCAGTTTCTCTTATTGCAATTCTGTGCAATTTGCAAAGAAAATGAAGTAGCTAAGTCACCAGCGAGACTTGCCTGCCATCTGCTGTTCAGTTAAGAGATGAAACGATTATTCATAAAAAGAAATACTTGAATAGGATAAAAGACCTTAGATAGTATTACTTTGCAGGGAAAGTTGGCCTTGCTTAGAGCTTCAGACTACCCGGACGACAACTATTCCTGAAAGAGCAACTCAGATTGAGCTTGTGTGCCTGAGAATGTAAGACACAACTGGCCAACTGAAGTGCTTCAGTAATGCCATTTCCACTGAGTGATAGGGAGAAGATCTGATCTTTCCTTTCCTTTCCTTTCCTTTCCTTTCCTTTCCTTTCCTTTCCTTTCCTTTCCTTTCCTTTCCTTTCCTTTCCTTTCCTTTCCTTTCCTTTCCTTTCCTTTCCTTTCCTTTCCTTTCCTTTCCTTTCCTTTCCCTTCCCTCCCCTCCCCTCCCCTCCCTCATGTCACTCATAGTCCTTCTTTTTACTAGCCTAGGCATACCCAGGTCCCACAACTGTTCCTCATACATTTTAGCCTCTAACCCTCTAATCAATTTTGTTGCTCTTCTCTGCACTCTTTCCAAAGTGTCAACATCTTTTTTAAATTGTGGTGGGTTCATAGTTAAGTGATTGTCCACTAGGGCTCCAAGATCCCTCTCGCAGTTACTGCTATTGAGCCAAACAGTATTTTGTAGCTGGAAAACACTTGCTATCCAGTGTGCTCTGCACAGGACCTAATGATGAATAGTGATATTTTATAACTAAGTAAATGCCCCATCCGTGAGAATTTCACCCACATTTCTTTTCCTTCTTCTTAAAAAAAAAATCAGAAATGATTTCTTTTTCATAACATGGCATGGTAATGGTAAAAAGAAATGCAGAAGACTTATGTTACATGACACCAGCAATTATCCGTCAATACATTAAAGCCACTGAAATGAAAATTAAATTACCAGAATCTGGGATTGGTTTTTTCACACTTTTTCTTTTGCAATGACACTTCACAATGAGCTCAGAATTGGTGATCCCACTGTGGCATTGTGTACAATAATAATAAGCTCTGGATAATAAAAGTGGAACAAAAAAAAATGGATTAGACAGAACAGCTGAGAAAACAGACAAGATAGTTTTATTTCATTTCTTCGTGTTCAGTGGTAATAAACCACTTTTCAATATTCCCCCCAGTTGAATGGAAATAATTAAAAGAGATTACCTTTTCAGTTCCTGGAAAGAGGAAGCAATAAAAAAGCCCATTGTGTTGTAATGGAGTTTAATTGCAGAAGGTGGGTTGATCAGGATGCTACTGTCAAATAGTATATTATTGATACATGTCAGCGTGACCACTATTCTACTTAACTTACTATCTGAAAAATATACCTAACTCCTGTAAGAAGAAAGTAAAGCTGAAGCTTAAGAGAGAAGGCAAAATACGCAGAGCATGGCTTCTACAAATCTTTCCAATGCTTTAATAAAAGTTCTCCTCTGGGACACATGATCATGAGAGTGGGGCATAGAATTAATTAATTAGTCATATGTATACTTATATAGCCACCTATCTCACAGAGTACAGTTCTAGGCAGTGCATAACAACAACAACAACAACAATAATAAATGATGATGATGCTAGTCATCATCATTATCACTGATGATGTTACCTAGTTTGGGTAATCAAATGTCGGCAAGGAAACAAGCAAGCTCAAGGACCCCTCATTTCAACTTTAAGCTTCAAAATTCAAGAAGGGAGGAGGAGGAGGAGGAGGAGGAGGAGGAGGAGGAGGAAAAAAGAGTGATGATATTGGCGGCATTGTGTGTCATTGTCCAACTAGCTCTTGGTGGGATTTTATTTTTTCCACAGATTCTGGACTGATCCTGCCCATTTTTCTCAGTTCCCAATAAATTTAGTTTATGTTCAGATTTATGGGAATCATGTTGGTGATGGAGTCCCAACTCCCTTTACAGCTGTGTCCCAACCTCCTTTACATAATTTCTTTTCAACATTCCATTGGGTCTAAAAGAATAAAAATGTATCCAGAGTGCCAATTACAATCTGTTGACGTTATGGGCCTCTGTCTTTTCAAACCAAAAAACTGGGTCTGTATGAAAATTCAATTTGAAATTCACTTTCAATAACATTTGATCAAATAAGATTTCTGAATTAACTCAATGGATTTGTGTGCAAACAGAGAAAGAATTATCCTGAAATTCTTTCTAGATTTAAATTACAGAGAAATTAAGGTTGAAAGATCTGAATCAGATTGCTTCCAGATCAATCTTGATTTGACATTTCACACATCCTTAACATTTCAAACTTATTAATTGAATTCTTAATCAAAAATATTTATAAGGGCATGTGTGTAGATCAGTCCAAGGATCAGAGGTGATCTATCAATTGAAATCAATAGAATGGATTAGCCTGACTTCACTGATTTCATTACATCTACTCTAAACATGGATATACTTGGACATGATCTTATTTATGTTTAAACGGTGCAAATAATTCATTATATTTAAATTTTTAAAATCCAGGAAATATTCAAGTGTTTTCACCCATAGATAGTGGTTTGCATTTATAAAGAGAATGTGAATTGTATTTACTTGCTTTCCCTGTTCACTGTAAGTTCCACTAAAACTGTCCTTAATAGCCCTGTATAATATTCCAGTGGGAAAGTACAGACACCTGCATAGGTCACCCTGGTTTTGGAAAACCATTTGGATCCTAAATAATTCCTAAAGTCTCTGGAATAAAGCCTATTTCAGCAGAATGTATATTTTTTTTCTTCTGCAGCCATACATTGTCACATACTGTCCTATACCTAGCCTATACCATGGTATATCTCAGCTCTATGATGGGTGAGATACGATGGGTTAGGTTTTCACAAATTATACCTCAGAACTAAGATTTTAGGGTCACCCCGTCTGCTCCGTGAAATACTTTTCATTCAGCTGTATATTCCAAAGTCCCTACAGGCAACAGACAAACATGACAAGCAAACCTGGAGTATTATCAACAGATTCTAGGCAACATAATATGGCCACAAACACATTCAAACAAAAGAATGGGAGGAGTTATTAACCTGATACACAGAGAAGTTCAAGCATCACCTGTTTCTTTGTTTTCCAGTTCGAAAATCAATAGCAAGAAGTATTAGATCCATCTTCAGAAAGCACAGTCTTAAACACAAAGAGATACGTTCAGGTTTGAAAAAGGATAAACAAATAAACAAAGAGGCAAAGTTCTGAATATTGTCCCATTATTAATACATAAACAATCTTTAATTTGGGTGAGGTCTTATTTTCTGACTTTTTCAAGCATGATGGGAAACATCCAGGCAGAACCCTCTATGACCACAATTTAGGCAAGGCATAAAATTATAGAAAGTAAAACCTTCAATAGCTCTATGTGTGTCCAATTGGCTAAGTTTCTCCTCTATTAGAATCAATACATATCCATAGCAATAGTCCGAAACCTTATATAGTAGCCAACTAGAATCTGTATGGTGATCAGCTCCATCCTCTCTGGAGGAACTTTAAAGAGCTTGCATTGCATTGCTTTGCCTCAATGGCTGGTAAAATGAGGATGGGTCTGCAGCAAAATATTGAGTGCATCAAAGAGGCTTTGTCTTCTGGCTTAGAAGGTTCCTGAAAGTAAAATTGACTGATCTTCCTTTGATCTTTCCTATGTCTTACAGTAAGGTCTAAACATTGGCAGTCATAAGACTTGAAGAATATCATCAGAAATATGCCTTTAATATGCCAATGAATGTTCAGAACTCAGGAACTTGGTACACTGAGATCAAGCTAAGCAGATTCAGAACTGGTTTAGTTCTGGAAATACAAAATATGCAATCCAGAATCTCACAGTGAATAAATTGTGGCATTTCAATATACAAAATTAATCCCTAGATGCAGCAGTAACTACTCTGTTCATGTGTTGATTGGGATGGTGGAAAAAACTTATGTTAAGAATTAATCTATTGGAGTACCAACTTGTCCAGTAGATGGAAATCTGAAAATGTATATGTGGCAAAGAAAGTGGAAAATTAAGAAAGTGGATTAAGGGAGCAGGGGTAATGGGAAACTTACTGGCAAACATCTTTGAAGGACATGCCAACAAAATCATTGGAAAGAAGCTGAGTCATCACTTTATAGTCTTGGCCTTCTATTTCATGCTCATGCTTAATCCAAACAACCTTATGCTATATATAAAAAAAACAATTATTAGCTGGATCCCCTGTGGTTTAGAGTTGTTATCTAAATTGGACACCAACCACTCTAACAATAATTCATCCTGTTAGTCCTTCTGATTAGAAATATCAAGTACTTAATAATGAGGATGTCCCAACAAATCTTCAATAAAGATTAAACAAAAACAGACATAGATATTTCAGTTCACAGACACAACTAACAGGCAGAATGATTATGAAAGGTATAACAAAGTTTTGGTAAAAGTGGGCAGCAATAAGCTGTCTTCTGCCCTATAGGCCTGACTTTTTCATAAATATGGAAATAAAGATAAATTAACTGAAGTCTAATAGTGTCTCCCCATAAAAACTGTCTTACATATACATACACATACACATACACACAAACAAACAAACACATATATGTGTGTGTGTGTATGTATGTATGTGTGTATGTATGTGTGTATGTATATATATATATATATATATATATATATATATATATATATATATATATATATATATATATATATATATATATATATATATATATATATATATATATATAATTTTTAGAGAGCACTTCATAGTAGTACCCTTAAAGCTATTAAGCAAAATATTAAGACCAAATGGTAAAACAGTTCCAGATTAGTACGAACATCTAAGGAAATGATTGAAATAATTAAAAAAAACACCACTTTTTAATTAAATATCTGAGATTTTACTTTTTCCAATTCCCTAGAAAAATAGATTGTTGCTTCGATGAATTTTATTTGAGAGGTTGCTATCATTTTATTCAGGCATTTACCAAATAAGCTACAGCGCAGCAGTGTGGAGTGCCCACTGTAGCACTGCTGCTCCACAAGTTACATTGTTTACCAGTTTGCTTCCAGGTGCAATTCAAGGTGTTGGTGATCACCTTTAAAGTCCTTCTTAACCAGTAAGGATGCTTTGAATATTGTGGGGAAAACAAATTTAAATAAGAATTTTGTAAATAGGATCTATGACGAGGCAATCAAGATGATCAATTAGAAAAGAAGCTTTATAGTGATGTGGTTATTATTTGCAGAAACATGAGAAAAATGTCTATATTTAATTGTCATTTATTCAAATAATAAGAACTGTATTAATTTAAGGTTGGCAAAAGAGAACATTATTGGGAGAAGAGAAAATCAAGCAAAGCCATTATATGGACTATAGAATTATAGAAAATAATTGTTATTGATTGTTTTTTAAATACTAACCCAGAGAACACGCTATTTACCAAATATTAAGGTGATTATGTTAAAAATCAATAAAACATATTTTAAAAAGAATAAAGTCCTTCATGGCATGGATCCTTGAGGGACTGTCTCACCCCACTGGGATTAGCCCATACAATTTGTGCCAGCAGAGGAGGCATGCTATGAATCCTCTCAGCTCAATTATTCCAGCAGGCAGGGTACAGGACCTCTTCTGCTGTTGCTCCTGCCCTCTGGAACATTTTGCTCCCTGAGGTGAAGTTGGCCTCAACCCTCCTATCCTTTCATAAGGGCCTAATAGCAGTAGCAATACCACTTAGACTTATATACTGCTTCACAGTGCTTTACAGCCCTGTCTAAGCGGTTTACAGAGTCAGCATACTGCCCCCCAACAATCCAGGTCCTCATTTTACTGACCTCGGAAGGATGGAAGGCTGAGTCAACCTTGAGCCGGTCAGGATCGAGGGAGGGGGGGAGGAAGGGAGGAAGGAAATGGGAAAGGCAGGGAAGGTGGCAATAGCAATAGCACGTAGACTTATATACTGCTTCACAGTGCTTTACAGCCCTCTCTAAGCGGTTTAGAGAGTCAGCATATTGCCCCCCAACAATCTGGGCCCTCATTTTACTGACCTCGGAAGGATGGAAGGTTGAGTCAACCTTGAGCCAGTCAGGATCGAGAGAGAGAGGGAGGGAGTAAGGAAGGAAGGAAGGAAGGAAATGGGAAAGGCAAGGAAGGTGGCAATAGCAATAGCACTTAAACTTATATACTGCTTCACAGTACTTTACAGCCCTCTCTAAGAAGTTTAGAGAGTCAGCATATTGCCCCCCAACAATCCAGGTCATCATTTTACTGACCTTGGAAGGATGGAAGGCTGAGTCAACCTTGAGCCAGGGAGACTCGAACTGCCAAACTGCTGGCAGCTGGCAGTCAGCAGAAGTAGCCTGCAGTACTGCACTCTAACCACTGCACCACCACAGCTCTTCCAATTGGCCTCTTGCCCCAATGAGGAAACAGCACAGTGGAGATGGTTGATCAAGTAATAACAGATCCCACCTCCCTCCACTCCGTCCCCACCCTCCCCATGTGTCCTTGGTTCTACCGTCTGATTTTAATTTTTTATCTTTTAACTGTATATGTAACTGTAAGCTGCCAGAGTTAACTTATGGTAAGATTGGGGGGGCAATAAATCAATACAAGCAATCAGTACTGATTGGCAAGGAGGTCAAGATAGATTAAAGAGAAGTACCTGGATATCTTCTCTAATAAACAGACTGGTCAACAGTGTGGACAAACCTGGCACCACACAACTCTGAGCTATTAATCCAAGCTTGAGTTCAGCAAAGCAGATGATACTATCACCTTTTCTCCAGTCCCATGCAGGGAGTTTTGGCAAGTAAACCTAATTCAGGAGGAAATAGAGAGCAATATATAAAATTTTTTTAAAAAGCAAATCATTCATTTTTCATGTCAACAGCAGGGGAAAAAAAACAGAGTCCAAGAGTGTCATTCTTGGGAAGACTAAGGTATTATAGTTATACACTTTGAATTCATTCACTCTCTTTCATAAATTATATATAATAGTACAGTATTATACTTATGAAACAGTGTGCTAAGGTTCTGAAATAACTGTTTTTTTATTATAAACATTAGATTGGATTTCTAAATCACTCAGCATCATGAACCCATATAAAGTTTGACAAAGTCTTGGAGAACATGGAATGTTTCATCATGACTCATTCACAAACACCATTGATGTCAGCAGCAGGTAAGAGTAGCAATAAGGATAAAGGATAACAGAATAACAGAGTTGGAAGGGACCATGGAGGTCTTCTAGTCCAATGCCCTGCTCAAGTAGAAAATGCTATGCCATTTCAGACAAATGGCAGTCCAGTCTCTTCTTAAAAGCCTCCAGTGATGGAGCACCCACAACTTCTGAAGGCAAACTATTCCACTGGTTAATTGCTCTCACTTCTAGGAAATTTCTCCTTAGTTCTAGGTTGACTCTCTCCTTGATTAGTTTCCATCTATTGCTTCTTCATCCTGCCTTCAGAGGTTTTGGAGAATAGCTTGACACCCCGCCCCACTTCTTTGCAGCAGCTCTTTACAGCCTTCTCTAAGCAGTTTACAGTGTCATCATATTGCCCTCAACAATCTGGGTCCTCATTTTACTGACCTCGGTAGGATAGAAGGGTGAGTCAACCTTGAGCTGGTGAGACTTGAACTGTCAATCTGCTAGCAGCCAGCAGTCAGCAGAAGTAGCCTGCAGTATTGCATTCTAACCACTGCACCAACAGTGGTTAAGTGGTTGCATCAGTAAATGTGCCCCAGACCTATCACTTTTGTCCTAATGCAGGGGTGTCAAACTGCTGGCTTGTGGGCCAGATGCGTCATAGCGAAACCGTGCCCACCCCATTGCCGGCAATGGAAAAAAAGTCACGATATGTTGCGACACGTCACGTGACGTTGCAAGTTTGACACCCCTGTCCTAATGGAAATCCTCCTTACACCTTCCAGCCAGCTTTCTATTGGTCTATGAGTTGTACTGGTTACCAGTTGTCTTCCAGATGCAATTCAAGGTGCCAGTTATCATCTTTAAAGCCCCTAGACTGCATAGGTTGAGATGTCACTTATCTTCATTCATTTCTGTAGATTAGATATTCTCCAGATCCCATCGATCAAACTATGTCATCTTGCAGGACCCTGGAGGGATGCCTGCTTGGTTGCTGGCCTGCCCTCCAGATTAAAATCCACCTTAGAGATTCATGCAGCTGACACCCTTATGACATTCTAGTTGTTCTCCCAGGCCTTGTGTAGACCCTTTTAATTAGTTACTTTAGTTTTCTTTAATTGAAGACTTGGCAACTGTCTTTCCCCTTTTTATATTAGGAGTTGGGTGGCATTGGATTTTAAAGAAATAGATATTGGAACCATAGAGGGAGATGGGATATTTTTCCTTTAGAATCTCTGCTGGTGGAAGGCTTGACTGTAGGGGTGGCTAAGTGAATTTTACAAGACAGAAAAAAAAGATTCTGTTTTGAAAAACCTCAGTGGGTGAAGCGCCACCTCTCAAACTCGTAATGAACTGCTATATAAACCCGGAGCTACCTCAAAGATACAAGAAGAAAGAAAAAAGGGGAAAACAACCCAACCTTGTTAGAAGACTGGATGATTTGTATTATAACTCTGGTGTTTGGGAAATGATTCTTGATAGACAGTACCCTGCATGAAAAAACAAAGCTATTGTCAGTGTACATTGTGGATAGGGGTGTGTCAGAGTATGAACAGTAAATAATATTAGCTAAACTAAGTGAAGAGTGAGAATAAATTTGCCACCAGCTTAACTGTTGAAGGACAGCATCAAAAACTTCACATTGGATTGGCTATGTGCAGGCATCCATCTTCCACAGACAACTGAGCCCTAGTTTCTAATCTTTAGGTTGTGCCACTTAAAATTGCAAGGCTCGGATCAGGGAATGCTTCTCTATATTTATTGATTAGCAGAGGGGGAAAAAAACAACTAGAAATCCAGCATCTTCATGAATGAAAGCATCAGGTTTGTTCTGGATCCCAAGAGAATAAAATAATTTCTAACAATATATAATTATTACAACATTTTTACTTCCTTTTTCAGCCACCCAGACATATCTCTTCATGGTTTGTATGCACTCTCACTCATATTCTCTGTCACACCTATGCTTTTATACAAATGCAATGAAGTTCTTCAAATTATTGTTAAAAGGCTAACTGGGATTGCTATTTTTGCATCTGTCTTTCCTAGGCACTCCAAATGCATGATCTCTCTCTCTATATTTATCTGAGTATCTAATGGTTGAACAAGAAGATACCAAATACATAGGAAAACGTCTGATATTCCAGATATGCTAACTAAACTCCCAATAGTAACAGCCAATATTGGCTAACGATGAAGACCACTGAAAGTTATAGCTGAGCAACATTTGCAGGTCCATTAAGAACATGACAAGACTTATGAAATCATCTAGAACCAGGGAAACCTCCTTGCCAGTTTTAATATTGTAAAAAATCGGTAAGAAGGCACTGGGGGCTATCCTAATTAAATAAAGAAATGCAGCTGTTTAGATCCTACTTTACCTCATGATGTTGGAAATATCCTCCGTATAAGGATCAGTAGAACATATATCAGCTAAAATGAGGCATGCTTCAGCCTTATCCATCTATGTTTCAGGGAGAGAAAGGAGAGAGGAGAAAATATTGGAATGTTATGTGCCTATGTAATAAATAGCCTTATTAATTGTACTGTCTATAATTATATTACGTGCCTGAAGACATGGCTGTGCTGATTGAACTGGGGACCAAATTGGGGAGGGTGTGTGTTTCCAAACTGGAGGTGGCTGCTAGATTGATGGTAGATTCCACCTTCCCCTACTTGCTCTCTGTTCTCCATCCACCCATCTTTTCGGTTATCATAGTGATATATTTATTCTCACTGTGTTCCTTTGTCATTGTTTACTGTACAGTTCTGTTATTTACTTCTGTTTATATGCCTTTTCATTTTTCTTCCTTTTTATTATTGCGAGCTGCCTAAAGTAACCCTGCGGCAAGATAGGTGGCAAATAAATTTAATAAATAAATAAACAAACAAAGTGTATTTTCCAAGAAAATTAAATAGAATTGCAACTCATGCCAGGCAGATATATTTTCATGGGATTTTTTGTTTGTTTGTTTGTGTGTGCTAGCTTTTATTTCATTTTCCAGAAAAAACAATTCTTCCCAATAACTATGTTTATGATGGAGTTATGCTGTTTTTCCTCTTATCTGAATTACGAGGTGATCAGAAGTGTGTGTGAAAGTCCTGCCTCTCTTTATACAACCAAGACACTTTATTTGGCGTCTTCCCTGGCTTCCAAGACTTCTTCGGAATGCAAAGGGAAGGTATTCAGCAGGAATTCTTCCTGTCCAATCACTCTTTTTCTCACCACCATAAATCTGGTGGAGGATTTCACCATAATCCAAAGGTTATTTATGCACAGTTGTAACCATATTCTCAATTTTACAAAAATATATTTGATAATCCCTCCTTTGACATATTGACATGGCGCCTGCAGAGGTATAAAGCATGATCTGCTTAACGGCAATCTGTCAAATAAGCCTGAGTTGACTAAGAAATTGCCAAAACTGAGTTTTCATTTGTAGGTTCACAGCGGGTGCAATTTTTTAAATGCAGGGAAAGTAATCATATTAATGTAATCGGTTTAATTTTAATTTAATTTAAATTAAATCAAATTTAGTCCGTTGTATCCCTACCCATTCTTTACCCTCCATTTTGGAGCAAACCCTCAAAGGCTAAGGGTGATCTGCACTCTCTCCATCCCCTCATCCCAAAATTGCACACAACATAAATCAGTGCTTCTTAACCTTAGCAACTTTAAGTTGCGTCAATCATCCTGGCTGGAAAATTCTGGAAGTTGAAGTCTGCACATCTAAAAGCTGCCGAGATTGAGAAACTGCCATAAATTATACTTTACAAGCCATAGTTACATAGTAAGCAGCTTTTGGTCATCATGTTAAGAAACAGTCAAGAGAATGTCATAGTTGACTTTGCAATTAACATCCATTGTGTATGATCAGTATACCAGTCAGATACATTTAGTGAAGAATAAAGTGACAGGTTCTGTCACTCCATGTTGCAAGGACTTGGTAATAAGATCAGTGTTTCTTTAATGATAATGGGGGGGGGGAATAATCTTCTGTAGCATCTTACTGCAGAGGTCAGTTTTAGGGATAACAGGATACACAGGCATACCACATCCTCCTTCAAGGTCTATGTCTGACATATAACCATCTATCTCAGTCTGTCTAATGTTTACACAGGACTGTAATGTACCATCAAATGCTGTCCTTACGTTAACTCTCAGAAGATCCTTACTATTCATGACAGAACCTTGGAAAAAAGTGGTATACGCAGTGTAACATCTGAATACAGTTTCTAGTTCCAGAGAGGGAGGATTTCTATATTTGGAGAGAGAAGAAAAGCAACTATCAACTCTTGGAAAGTAATTACTGTTCCATATAGCTATGGGAATTACAGACCTTGCATATATGTTCAATGACTATTTGAGTCATGCAGCCTTAGGTTTATTGTTGAGGCCTAACTCTATTTAATCCTGCTATTCCAAAGCACTCTGACCTAGGAGTAAATCCTATCAAACAGGACAGAAGTCATTTCAGTTTCCAAAAAAAACATGGAAGTGATGGAGAACAATGTTCTGTGGCTTCATTGGCTGCATGTTTGACAACTTCTGCTTGACAACCTCATAGGAAGGTGACACTTCATCAGTCAGAGGCTCACCTTGGGAAGGGGCAAATCATCATGGGGAAAGAACTAGGATTTTCTAACCCTGTCATGCATACTTGAAGACAAACTAGGAAGGACAATGCATTTAAACTAGTGCCTTTCCAGGGAAAAATAATCCTGCATTTATTTCAGTTCAAACTTCCCAGCCTGGAGGGTCTAGGACAACTTGTTCTGACCAACTTGCCCCAGCCAACTCATCACAGCCAACTCATTGTGGCCAAATTTCCAGGTTTTTCTTTTCTTTTGTCTTTACTCTGCACTGTGGGTTTATCCCCAGCATTTTTGTTGCATTTTCCTGGTGAAGGAATGACCTGTAGGGCTTAGATAGAATAGCACTGTGATACTTACTCTCCCAGAAAGATTATCTCACTGGCAATGTCTCCTCTGTCCTGAGTTATGAAGTCACTTAAGAAAGCAGTCACACTGCTCAGAGTGATATTGCCACAAACAACAATAAACCTATAGAAAGAAGAGAAGTTTGCTGCTCACTGTCTTATTTTCAAGGAGCAAGACGAGGATTGGCACCTCACTCATAAGACAGTGGATTTTATTTCACAGTGTTTTTTTGGTTATTTTCCGAACTGCTCTGGGAGGAAGTACACTTTAGAAATAAAAATAAACAAAATAGCAAGTTGACTATGAGAAGTTGTGAATGCTCCAACACTGGAAGTTTTTAAGAAGAGACTGGACAACCATTTGTCTGAAATGGTAAAGGTTCTCCTGTTTGAGCAGGGGGCTGGACTAGAAGACCTCCAAGATTCTATTCTATTCTATTCTATTCTATTCTATTCTATTCTATTCTATTCTATTCTATTCTATTCTATTCTATTCTATTCTATTCTATTCTGTTCTGTTCTGTTCTGTTCTGTTCTGTTCTGTTCTGTTCTGTTCTGTTTGTTCTGTTCGCAACACAGACATGAAGACGAGGCAATTTGATGCAAAAGATGTTCTTTATTGTGCATGTGCACTGAACAGAAGCAAAGGAGAAAATGGCAACATGCCCTTTTATACTTCCCCTGCAAGGGGAGGCTCAACCAATGAATGCAGGCCATTCTCCTGCCTCGCGCATGCGCATGAGGCTGGAGACAGCCTGTCTGGGTCCCGGGCAACTTATGGGCTGCCCGGGTCTATACAACTGGTCCCGGGCAAACACGTGGTCTGCCCGGGTCTCTGCAGTTACCCTGCAGGTTGCCTGTGCCTTGCTGATTGACTCAGCAAGGCCCAGGACACAACACTATTCTATTCTATTCTATTCTATTCTATTCTATTCTATTCTATTCTATTCTATTCTATTCTATTCTATTCTATTCTATTCTATTCTATTCTATTCTATTCACATGAGTATATCATGTGAAAAAAACCACTCATTTCCAATAAATGCTTACATTAAAAAGTATAAACATTCAAGGAGGATAACATAAAAAATACTTACTTTCTGCCTTTCACAAATATATAGGAACCCATGTAGACTCTTCTGCTTCCAACAATGTCTGCTATTTCAGGTACCAAATTTGCAAAGAGGATCTAGGCAATGGGAACTCAGTTTCAATAGTTTTCCAAGATTCATCTATCTATCTATCTATCTATCTATCTATCTATCTATCTATCTATCTATCTATCTATCTATCTATCTATCTATCTATCTATCTATCTATCTATCTATCTATCTATCTATCTATCTATCTATCTATCTATCTATCTATCTATCTATCTATCTATCTATCTATCTATCTATCTATCTATCTATCTATCTATGTGTATACAGTATATTCTCCTAATGAATGGACTAGAGCTCTCAGAATTCAGACTTAGTATGACAGTTTACTTATTTAAATTTATTGTCAACCCGATTCCAGTGCAAACTGGTATATTGTCCGTGATAGCTATCAATTTTGGAACTGTAACTCAAGAGATCTGGTAGACATCAGATTGGAGCAAGAGAACAGATCCAATTAAGTACAGCAAAAATGAAAAAAACCTGGAAATTATTTCATTCTCAAATTATACATTAGATTTGAATCTGTTTCCTCTGGAAGGAAAAAAGCAACATGTAAATTTGAGGTTTGCTCCAATTCATTCTTATAATAATAAACCATGGAATGTGTCAACCTTAGCCTGTCACTGTATTCCACTTTCTTCTGGCTTTTACATTGAAAAGAATTGTTTGCAGAAAGAGGAGGAACAACAATATTTATAGATGAAAATAAAACCCACCCACTATTCCTAAGAGTAACTAGTCCATCAAACAGATAAATTAACCTGTGAGTTTCAATTTCTTTTTCTAATCTTGCATTGGTTTCTCCAATGTCTGCATAACTTGAGAATACTGTATGAGCATGTTAGACTTATCTCTCTCTCTCCCCACTGTCTGTCTGTCTGTCTGTCTGTCTGTCTGTCTGTCTGTCTGTCTGTCTGTCTGTCTGTCTGTATATCTGTCTGTCTGTCTGTCTGTCTGTCTGTATATCTATCTATCTATCTATCTATCTATCTATCTATCTATCTATCTATCTATCTATCTAGTCTATCTATCTATCATCTATCCATCCTATCCATCATCATCCATCCATCCATCCATCCATCCATCCATCCATCCATCCATCCATCCATCCATCCATCCATCCATCCATCCATCCATCCATCCATCCATCCCCAGTAGGTTTTTTTTAACAGAGCACAATGTTTGTATGGTTTGCATCAGTATACATTTCCTGCAGTTTTCTTCTCATATTTACAGTGTAGACGGAGTTTTTAAAATAGAAAATTGCACTGCAACATTTGTAGAAATATTACCTTTGAAAGATTACTAGTTTCAGGATCTGCATATTGGTTTGAAAATGAAAAAAGAAATTGTACATTTGTACTAAAAATGCCCACCAAATTTCCCCCCAAATCATAAAATTGGCATAAGGAAATTGGCAGTGGGCACAATACATCCATTTGGTGACTTCTCAACAATATCTGGGATGAGCTGTGGCGGCACAATAGTTAGAATATAGTATTGCAGGCTAACTCTGCCCATAGCCTGGAGTTCAATCCAGCTTGAGCTGACTGGCTCAAGCTTGACTCAGCCTTCCATCCTTCCTAGGTTGGTAAAATGAGGATCCAGATTGTTGGGGGCAATATGCTGATATTGTAAACTGCTCAGAGAGGGCTGTAAGGTACTATGGAGTGGTATACAAGTCTAAGTGCTATTGCTATCCCTAGAGAATATCTAGCATAACTCAAGACCTTTAAATATACCTTATATTGATTTTAATTTATAGTTGCTCCATTTTTTTATTCTTTTTTCAGCACCTTTTAAAAACGGCAGAGTACAAATTGTGCTTGAACATACGTACTGTATTTACAAGCAACATAATTCTATTGATCATAGGAGAAAACTTCTAGAATTCACGATCAACTCTATAGATCACAGAGCAAGACTCTGTTATTCCTGATTGTCCATAGTGAAATATTATATTATTACTGCTTAGGGTACATTTTTCTTTATAAGTGATACCCTTGATTTTCTTTAGATTCTCACAATTTTATTGTTTTCACTCTCTGTTAGCAGGCTCCACCTCTCAGGCACCTTACATGGCAACAAAATATATGAAGTGGAGCTGACTTAAATGTGTTCATCCAAATCCTAATACAGTTTCTTACCAGACCACCAACAATGAAGAAAAGTATGAACACACGTCCTATGGTGGTTTTGACCACAACATCTCCATATCCAACTGTAGACATAGTTACCATGATCAGATATAAGCATTCAAAGTAAGTCAAGGTTTGATGATTGCTGTGATATACCCAGGGATCTCCAGAATTCTCCATCTGTATAATAAATAGTACAACATAAGAACTGGGTATGGCTAGTCTAGAGAAAAGAAGGACTAGGGGAGACATGATAGCAGTGTTCCAATATTTGAGGGGCTGCCACAAAGTAGAAGAGGTCAATCTATTTTCCAAAGCACCAGATGGCAAGACAAGAAACAATGGATGGAAACTAACCAAAGAGAGAAGCAACCTGGAATTAAGGAGAAACTTCCTAACATTGTGAACAATAAACCAGTGGAACAGATTTCATTCAGAAGTTGTGGGTGCTTCATCACTGGAAGTTTTTAAGAAGAGACTAGGCAGCCACTTGTCTCAAATGGTATAGGATCTCCTGCTTGAGCAGGAGGTTGGACTAGAAGACCTCCAAGGTCCCGTCCAGCTCTATTCTGAATTGAATTGAATCTCATTTTTGCCTAGTCTGCTGAGATGTACAAAAACCATTTATTACAACTAGGGTTTACAGATAAGTTAAAAACAAAATAAATGATATTGATATGCCAACTAAATAATAATTACCAAAATAGATCCATATAAAGATATAGAACATGTGAACCCATGTCCAATTGTTTACACATATTAACTGCTGATATACAAACTTTTGCAAAACTATATGTAATCAAGTTTTTTTGTCTAATAAAATAACATTAACACAGACTTCATGAGAGTGATGTGAGATATATAAGAAGTCCAGGAACCCATGTTTTTAGCATGTTGTTGAACTATACTATCTCCTTAAACTATGATATAGTTTATCAGCTTTAACATAACATGATGTGTGAATAGAGTGACTGTGTTTCGCTAATACAAGTTTAGAATGCACCAACCTAGTCAGTGGATATAATAGAGAAAGCTTTGAGGAGGAGAATCATGTTAATTCGGGGAAAGCCTCAACAGATGAATTTCAATAGAAGTTCAAAGTTGTTGAACATAAAAACATTTGGGATTTTGATAACATATTGCAAGCATCACCACAAATGGGTGTCAGGACAGATCCAAAATGGTAGGAAGTCTGAAATAAGGGCTGTGTAGTAAAAAAGAGATTCTCTTGAATATGCAAATGTTTGGCATGCAATACTCACAAACATCAAATAAAAAATTACATCAATGTTTCCTATGTTACTGTTTAAAATGAGCCGTGGTGGTGAAGTGGTTAGAATGCAATATTGCAGGCTATCTCACTGCTCGCTGCCAGGAGTTCTATCCTGATTGGCTCAAGGTTGACTTAGCCTGCCACCCTTCCAAAGTCGGTAAAATAAGGACCCAGATTAGAGAGGGCTGTAAAGCACTGTGTAGCAGTATACTGTGTAAGTCTAAGTGATATTGCTATTCACTGATCACTACTTCTGCTAACATCTGCCAGAACGAAAAAAACTTGAATCCAATGTAGGTTAATGCCAGCTTAAGTTAAAATATATTTTAGGGAGCATCACAGGTTAGAACTATAGAATGCAAGCAGGTTCAAAGTTAAGCCCTGCAGTTTAATTTGAAACAAGCTACATTCAGTGGGGACATTCAGTATGAAATCTACCTTCACTGTTAAATAACCAGACATATGCTCTTGCTGGCATTTTCATCAGGCATTTGATACATACCCAGTGAAGAAATCCTGCAGCCGTGAGCCAGGTACTGAGAAATACAGCTAACAGTTTGGACAGCTTGATTGCAGTACTGAACATGCAAGGAGAGGGTTGATAGGGATGAGTTTCAAAGGAACAGGTGCAACATTCACCTCCATTTAATCCTTTGAGGGTCTTCCAAGTGAGGCACTATTAATTAATGTTCTTAACTCAAGTGGACATTGATTGATTCATTAATTACATTTCTCGTCCTGTTTCTGGCCCTGTAGATCCCACAGTGGCCCATGGAGGGAGACAACTAATAATCATATCATAAATAAAAGGTTTTCGCTTCCCATTCTGCTACCAAAAGGAATCAAAGCATTAGAGGTTGTTTGTCAGCCCATAATGGTAGGGTTTGAATTGCTACAGTTCAAATAGAGTAGACAGTTTGTCCTAGGGTTCTTTGTAGCTCAATTCATTCAACTTTGATTACCCCAGTTCTTTTTTAATAAAACACTACTACAAAGCAATCTCAGTAGTAGTTGTATATACCATACAGAATTGTTGGAGTGTTGGAGCACCTGCAACTTCTGGAGGCACGTTGTTCCAATTTTTCTAATTGTCAGGAAATTTCTCCTTAGTTCTAGGTTGATTCTGTCCTTGATGGAAACTGATCAAGGAAAGAACCAATCTAGAACTAAGGTGAGATTTCCTGACAGTTAGAATAATTAATTAGTGGAACAAACTGCCTCCAGAAGTTGTGGGTGCTCCAACACTGGAGGTTTTTAAGAAGAGATTTGGACAACCATTTGTCTGATAAAGTATAAGCAAGGGTTTGGACTAGAAAACCTCCAAGGTCCCTTCCAACCCTGTTATTTTGTTTGTGTTTTCCTCATAGAGTTGCTGAGGGCATCAAGAGAAAATTCCAAAAGAGGAACCTGAAATCTAATTGAAATCACCAGAGACCCAAGGCTGAAGTATCTTAAATTGCCCAACTTTTACAGAGCTCCATACCTGTTACAACTCCCATATCTAAACCCAGAAAAAAAATCCATGCAAAAAAGGAAAACATTGGATCTATTTTTTGGTAATGCAAAGACAGATAACATTGCATTAGTACAACACACTGCGGATGGAGTTACGAGACATATAAGCCTGTTTTGCCTGACAAGTAATAGTAGTTTGTTTTGACCAACAAATATTGGAGAGCAACAAAGGCATGATCAAGACCTAACCATCATCTAGTTCAATGGAGAGCCATGAGCAAGCAGTAAAACTGACTTGCAAGGTGGACGGTTGGGCAAACAAGGAAACAGCTGGGAGATGTTAATTGGAGGTAAATTATGAGAAGATTTGATACAATTCTGGATAAGACATTTCGGGGATGTTGGAAGTGAACCAATAGGAGTGGTCTAAATGGGAATTACATGCAGGAGAGTGCAGAATATGGTTCAGAAGATTGAAGAAGTGGGCAACCCATGAATAAAAAATATTTTTTTAGAGGAAAGTGCAAATGTGAAAGAGGGAGTGGCAGAACCTAGGGATGGAGTGAAAAGGGGGATCAGCCTAGAATCCATATATAGTCACAAAGTCCAACCCTCCTTCAGCACCATTAACCCTTATCTAACTCTAATCAGGTACAATTACAAGAAGATTCTTGTGCATAGGCTATAGCAATAAATCGATTTAATTGAACCTTCACTGTGAGGACCTGGTCTTTTGTACGCAACTGTGAGAGGGATTATTAACCTTCAAGAGACACCTGCATAGGAAGACCTAAAGTTAATTTTACTTAGATGTTTAGGGTCATGCAGTTCAGCTAACCTGAGCAGGATTAGCAGCCCTCTCTTCAAATTGGGACAAAGGACATCAACCTATTTTGAGCTGGAGACAACTTTGATTTTGCTCTAGCTGACCAATGCACAAAAGCCAGTTGGAAGCACAAAACAGACAGATGGGTTACTAATGACACAAAGAAAAGTTGTCTTACCCACTTGTGGTGATTTGGAGGAACTGCAAAATTTTGGGAAGTTCCATTAATCGCAATGCTTTTAAGAAGCGTAAACCTATAAAGAGGAGGAAATGAGGAAATAGGTGAAACTATCTTTTCTTTTTCTGGTGATTGAAGCATGGCGGCAACATTTAAACTGAAATAATACATACCTATTTAACTAATTTCTAGGCAGTAGGTGGTATTATTATCATTTTGCAGAGAATTAAAAGCCAAATGCATTTGATATGGGATGGTTGCCATAAATATATATTTGGTCCCATTGAATGCTGCATTAAATATGGCACATTACAGAAAATCTGAAGTTACTGAATTCCATAAATACTTCCTAAGGAGAATCAAAATGGCCTCAGCCATTTTTGACAGTTTATAAGAAGGAATCCTTCATTCACTTTATTCTCTTGCCCTTAACAGGCATCTAATTTCTCAGAAGTTTTCTCAGGAGAGAACTGAAGAAGCTTCTTGGATGAGAAGCAAAACGTTTTCAAGGAAAAACAAAGAAAGTTCAGTTGCCTCTTGAAAAAGCACCTTTGGGACAACCATGACCTGGATGACTGAGAATCTCCATAGACACATACAACTGAGGTGTATACTTACCAAGCCAATTTCTTCCGAGATAGAAGGCTATACAGACTGGAGTTATGGTAAAGAAATCCACAATGGAATTAAGTTCCAACCAGAATGCTAGCTTGTCACTTGCTGCCAAAAACTAAAAAAATAAACACAAAAACCAACAAAACCACAACACTGCACAATGTCAGAGATAATGAAACTCTTCTCTCCCTATCTGGTCTTTTTGCTTCATGATGTGATCAGACTTCAAAAAAGAAGGGGGTAATATCAAATGAGAACTCACAGCCTGAGTGATATCATTATTTTCCCTCAGGCCTACCTAAAATTTAAAGTAGGAAATTAATAGTTCTATCAGTGAAATAATTTGTCAAGTCTTATATTGCACATATTCCTATTTTTACAACATTCTACTACATATTTTCACCAGCTTCTAAAGCATTTTTTGGGGGACATATTTCTCTAAACTAATACAATTTTGTATTCATTATAAGTCTCCTCATGGTGAGACGGATAGCAAATAAATTTAATAAATAAGTAAAACAATTTATGGGATACCTTTTTGTCAAAATGTGTGCCCATTTTCACAGGCAGATATATTATGGCATGCACTTTTCTACAAATTGTTTAAAAAGTTACTCAAAACTAGTAAAATTTGGAAGAATATGAAAATTACAGAATAATTGCACTGCTCTTCAGTTGATTTAGGGAAATGAGAAGTAGACATGTTTGTATTACAGTCCACATTACAATGCAAATTTAAACAAATTTCTGAACCATTCTTG
Organism: Azemiops feae; assembly: GCA_023970755.1. NCBI lineage: Eukaryota > Metazoa > Chordata > Lepidosauria > Squamata > Viperidae > Azemiops > Azemiops feae. Next base: position 212,820 of record JALGBA010000075.1, on the reverse strand, counting down.
GATCTTATTCTCTTATTCTATTTCACCCAACACTTTTAAAATATTTTTAATTGCAAATATTTCTTACCCGCAATCCAAAGTACAGAAGAAAAAATAAATTAAAGAATAGATCGATTACAATTGTCTGGTCTTGAAAGGTGAGACAAAACTCTTTGACACTGTAGAAAGCGGAAAAAAAGAAATCGTTGTTTATCGTAAGACAGGACATTCATGATTTTTTTGAAAATCAACTGAAAAAATTTGAAATCAATTTTTTAATAATCATTAAAAAAATCAGAGCAAGAAGGGAATTGGAAATTAGAATTCACGGTCATGAGTCTGAGTTCATTTGCAAGAAATCTACATGTTTTCATGAAATTCATTTCTGGGAGATGGATGTGTGTGTGATTGACTCTAAATCCAGATGTGTGGACTCTATCAACAAACTCAACCCCCCTTCTATGGTGCCTGGCCAGGACTCAGATCATTGCCAAGGCAGAGAAGAGAGCTGGTTCTTAATCTGGAAAGGCTTTGTCATAGCAAAGGAAGGAGCCAAAGACTACACAAAAAAGGAGAAACATTATATGCCCTCAGCTAAGGCTGGAAAGCTAAAAAAAATTGAAGAAGAGCAATAAGGATGATTAGAGGCCTGGAAGCTAAACATATGATGAAAACTGCAGGAACTGGGCATGTCTAATCTAGAAAAGAGAAGGACTAAGGACGACATGATAACAGTCTTCCAATTTGAGGGTCTGACTCAAAGAAGAGAGGGACAATCTATTCTCCAAAGCACCTGAAGGCAGGACAAGACGTAATGGATAATACTTGAGGGAAATTCATGAAGGCATTATTTGTACAATAGTGTCACAAAATTCATGTCATCATTTGCCCCTCTTTGCCTCCGTATGGATTCCATGGGAAATGCAGATTATGCTTCATAGGCACGCACAGACCTATACATACATACAGACACACACACACACACACACACTACAAACATGCTGGCTCCTATACAGAAGAGCACTCAGTGCTTGATTCCTTCTCCAATGTAAAGCATTTGATATTACCATGAGGGGGAGATTTAATTGGATGATTCAAAACTGGCAGCATTTGAGCCAAGCCGTATTAACACTGTACACTGCAGAATATCAACAAGCAGAATTTCAAATTTCATTTGACATTTTTGACAGTTTCCACATTTTGTGTTGTTGACAAGTGAGGAATGACAGAATGAAATTGCCAAAGCTGGTTTGATTTGCATTTTGCAAAAAAAAAAAAAAATGACGGTGCTGTTTTTCCCAACCAAGTGTGTGTGTTTGTGTGTGGGGAGGAATCTCTTTTTTGAAAAATGTGGCTTATATCTTTCAAAAGTGGAAGATGTTCCCGCTGTGAGTATCGAAAAAATATAGTAGTTGTTTTCACAGCATGGGGTACTCCAGAAGTTTCTGTGTATGCACAGCCTGAATTTAGGATGCTGACCAGATAAATACAGTAACTTTAGCAGAATATGGATATTGTAGTTTAATGCAAAAGCACTAGACTAAAAAGATGATTAATTATAGGTAGTCCTCAACTTGCAACAGTTTGTTTAGTGATGGATCAGAGTTACAACACCACTGTAAAAAGTGACTTATGACCGTTTTTCATAGTTATGACCTTTGCAGCATCCTCATGATCATGTCATTGAAATTCAGATGCTTGGTAACTGGTTCATATTTATGACCGTTGCTGTGTGCCAAGGTCATGTGATCATCTTTTGCTACCTTCTGATGAGCAAAGTCAATGGGGAAGTCAGATTCGCTTAGCAACCAGGTTACTAACTCACCAACTGCAGTGATTCCCTTAACAACAGAGGCAAGAAAGGTCGCAAAATGGAGCAAAACTCACTTAACAAATGTCTCACTTAACAACAGAAATTTTGGGTTCAGTTGTGATCATAAGCTGAGGACCACCTGTACATTGCTATTTCGATAGCGATAACAGAGGCCAATTCATTAGAGACAGAGAGACCTAGAACTTATTATAGAACTGTCCTTAGGGATACAAAAGAATCATTTCACCGATGCTTCTGGGGATGACCCCTGAGTTCTTTCTTCCCAATTGAACCACAATGGAATAAATACAAGCAGGAATAAAATCGACCTAACATCTCTCATCTTTAAAATTTTGGAAGGTGACCGAACTTTTCCTTTGTTTTAGAACAAAATATTCCAGATGTTTGTAACAGCATGGGACTCTCCTTGGATGTTGCGATCCTTTTGCAGTGCTTTCTGGAATGACTGCATGACTACACAGCACTGTGTCGAACAATCACAGTAGGAAGTGCTGCAAAGCAGCTGCATAGCCTCTGCAGAGACCTTGCTGCTTTGAGTGTTGCAGGACATTTCTGCAATGACAGGAAAGAAATGAGCCTCTGATCCTCCATTGTCCCTAAATAGACAACAGCTTTTAGGTCTGGATATCCAGATATGCCAGAATGGCATAGTGGTTAAGGCATCAGGGTAGAAACCAGGAGACTGTGAGTTCTAGTCCCACCTTAGGCACAAAGCCAGCTGGGTGACTTTGAGCCAGTCCTTCTCTCTCAGCCCTAGGAAGGAGGCAAGGGCAAACCACTTCTGAAAAATCTTGCCAAGAAAACTGCAGAAAATGTATGGTTGTCTACAGCAGATGGCAGTATCTGGCCAAAGTAAGCAGGATAAGATCTGGTTCATACTTTTATGGGAAACCACCATAAAAAAATTCACAGCTGTGGGCTAGATTGGAAATTAGCCACACACAAAAAGCCAGCACACAATACTCTAGGAGGAGGCAAACAGCAAATCAATGTCGTATTCTTACAAGAAAATATGCACACGGAATAGCTAGGGGTTGAACTCAATTTAATTTAGTCTATGGTAGGTTTGATGTATTTCTTTCCATTGATTAAGTGGCTTTTTTTTAACCAAAGGAAAGAAAGAGGGGAGAGAGAGAGAGAGAGAGAGAGAGAGAGAGAGAGAGAGAGAGAGAGAGAGAGAGAGAGAGAGAAAAGCAACTATATTTTGATAAAAATTAACACAGACATGTGAAATACATTTTTTTTAAAGAAAGACATGTACATAGGATAAATTACTAGGTTCTAATTACCTGTAACAGTTGATGAAGTAAATGATGAGCGACCCAATACTAAATAGGAACACCAATATTACCTAAAACAGAAACCTACATATAATTAATTCACTGTTTATTTGCCAGTCTAATTCAAAACAGAGGTTTCTAAGGTTACTAGTTTTTCTAAGCTTAGTGCCATATTTGGCATTTGACTGTCATACTGGATCTCACCCTCAAGAACTATTGGGAGGTGTAAGAATCGAAATTCTATTGGATATCCTCCATTACCACTTCAATGTAACATACATAACACATAAACCAGTGATTATCTCCAGTTGTTTAAAACAATTTCCCTTTTTGGCCACCCTTAAACTTTTCAGTTAAATAATGCGAGCTTTAGGCTGTCTCTCAAACCCTAGGAAGGACGCCATGGCAATTCACCTCAAAACTTTGCCAATGAAGAATCCTTGGTGCTCTCTGAGCTTGGTTGTTTTCTTGCAGACCTCTCATTGCCCAAACTAGGTAACATTATCAGTGCTGATGATGTTACCTAGGTTGGGTAATGAAACGTCTGCAAGAAAACAACCAAGCTCAGAGAGCACCAAGGATCTTTCATTTCAACCCCGAGTTACAAATATTCTTCTCTATGGAAATCTTGCCAAGAAAACTGCAGACTTAGTCCAAGCAGCTGTCCAGGGATCAAAACACTGATCTAAAGGAAGAAAAGCTACATTTGGAATGGCCAGAGAAAAACATACAGGAACTGAGATAGAAGTGTTTGAAGGTGCTTATATAAATAATGTTCTTCAATATTAATTGCAGTGAATCAATCGTCTAAATTGGCTGTCTTTAAAAGTTAGTCTTTCAGCTATATCATGTGATTTTTTTTTCAGAAGGTGGCAGCAACTGAATTCCTGAATTGATGGTCCTGACAAATCTTTTTTTTATTATCACCTACCAATAGTATCGCCATTCACCTGCTTAATCAATATTTAAATCTTTCCTCAAAAATTAACTATTCCATGAAAGGTTTATCCTAGCTCTTTATTTTATACAGCCTTACTATTAAGCTGATTTAAGAGCAAAGCAAAGTCTAATATGGTTGAAATTTGGATGGAAACTAAGGCTATTGCTAAACTAGGAAATTGGAACATCCTGGATGAAGGCAAAGGCAGATTTTTGTTCTATTGTTGCAAAAAAAAAAAAAAAAGCAACAACCCCATATTGTCCATACCCACGAATTCATCCAGAGTTGAATTCAATTTAAACGAGATTTGACATATTACTCATGTAATCGCAGTAAACACAGTCATCCTCCCTGTCATTATGTATGCGTTCATCATTTCATCTGGATTCCACTTTATGATAAAAATATTCATGATGAAATCCACAATAGATAATGATTTAAAATTAATGTAGACTTCCCCATTCCCTTTAGCTTTTTTTGCATTTATTTTTATTGTGTAAGGTAGACCTATTAAGCCTGTTTTAGTAACACCAAAGCAGTAATCTTATCAGTCTTTTTTTTTCTATGGCACTATTTCATTTTAAGTGTGTTCCATGAAATCTTCTCTTGCAGGGTTTGGTATCACTTTTCTTCCTGCATTTTTATAAATCTTGGGACACCTTTAGACTTACTGATGCCTGTCTCCTGTGCGTGGGAAATTCTATTTTAGTAGCCGAAGCATTGACTCTTGTGCCTAATCATCAAATGCTGAAATAGTCATTAAATCATTCTGCAGTATAATATTTTGGCCACCTTTAAAACAACTCACCAGAATACGGCCTATAGACGTCTGAGCTGAGATCATCATAATCACCCTGTCTTGAAACTTTCCTTTCCAGAAACTCATCAGGAGCATCTTATTGGTAAACAGCTATCAAGATAAAAATAAATGTTAAGACTTTACGCTGCTTGTCTACATTAAAATAAGAGCCTTATTTAATTGCCTTCTGTGTGCCTCTCATATGGTGCAGGGCCAAAAATTTATTCTGGAATTGCTCTCAAACAGATTTATTTAGTTATTTGGATATTGCACAACCACAATTCAATCTCAATAGTATTCCTTTCCACTGGTTATTTTAGGATTATAACACAATAACAAAGTTGGAAGGGACTTAGTCCAACACGCTGCTCAGGCAGGAAACCCTATACCATTTCAGACAAGTGATTATCCAATCTCTTCTTAAAAACTTACAGTGAATTATGAACCATAAAGTATGACATCTGGAAAGGAAGGGACAGAAAAGCCCTTAAAAAAGCACCCTCAGCTGAAATTCCAGTTTCTCATCAGGATGTTATAATAGAAAGCAAAACCGGAAACTTATTTGCCAAAAAGAAAATTTAAAGTTATCCGGAAATGTAAGGGTACACTGATACATTATTTTATATTTAATATCCTGCTTCTCTTCCCAAGTGTGGTGAAATTCAAGTGGTGGTAAAGTAGGGTTTGTTTTCTTCAGGGAATGGAGAGTGGGCATCCATAGGTCACAAGGGAGTACTGCAAATATGAATATCAAATGGATATCAAATGGATATACCAACAACATGCAATCAAAGCACCGATTCTCCATCAGAATTCTCAGAAAAGCCCAAGATATTCCACTTCCGTTACATGTAACTCTCTATCTGATTTTAACTTCATGTGTAAGATACAATACTCAGATATATGATCCTAACAGAGTTTTGCCCCATTCTCTTTCTATGACTTAGAGAGAGCGCTTACCTGAAATTGAATGGAATATCTAAAGAAACACCTATGTAATACGTATCGGATTATTCTGATCATCAAGATGATAATGATACCTCCCACAAAAATAAAGAGACAAGAAGTGATAAAGGCCAGCTGGAGATAATCACTACAGTGGCCTCTAAATTCTTCAGACCAGTTGAAATGAGAAGTACTTAGGATTCCTGGCTTGTGGGCCATTTTTTTCCACTTCCTTTTTGTTCCCTTGGGGAATTCTAAGAAATTCTATTCCTTTGCAGAATCTTTATGATGTCACTGCCACTATACAGACAATGTCAGTATGTGTATGTGTGTGTATGAGAGAGAGAGAGAGAGACTCTATAGACCAGGGGTGTCAAACTTGCAATGTCACGTGATGTGTCACGACATATCACAAGTTTTTTTTCCATTGCCGGCAATGGGGTGGGCGCGGTTTCGTTATGTTGCATCCAGCCTGCGGGCCGGCAGTTTGACACCCCTGTTACAGATCCACAAATGACGGGTCCTTGTTGCTCTCTGAGCTTGGCTGTTTTCTTGCAGATGTTTCATTACCCAAAAAGGTAACATCAGTGCTAGTTGGATGGTGTTACCTAGTTGGCTAATGAAACATCTGCAAGAAAATAACCAAGCTCAGAGAGCAACAAGCGCTCCCCATTTCAACCCTGTGATAAAAATATTTTTCTTTATTAGACCCACAAATATCATTCAGAAACCACAGACCTGAATAGAAAATTAGTTTCCCTTCAGATGTTTTGTAAAATGTGTTACTATTCTTATCCAACTGACAAACAGACCAAGGCTTATTCTCTTTATATTCATTCATATAATTTATATCCAGGGATTATACACAGGGATCACTTCGTGAAAATTCATGGCTAATAAAGTAACCTGGGGGAAAAAATTATCACAACTTTCATAACTGAAATGGCTCTGCCAATATTATTGCTGGCTAGTCAAGCTATAAAAGAAGTTTGCAAACCTTTGACGAGAAATAGTCAAAAGCCTTGCCCATGGTGTATGTTGGAGGATTTACGGATTTTGTTATTACAGAATAAACAATAACTGCAAGTGAAAACAGATTCAATGTTCAAAAGAGCGAATTGCACTTTTCACAGCTATATGAGGTGGCTGTGGAGTTCGTTGTAGGCTTGTTAACCATTAAAAAGTCTGATACACTTACAGCAATTCCATTTGTGACTAAACTTTATAATACCACTTTATAATGTCTTGGTAAGATGAAACTTGGAATATTGCATCCAGTTTTGGTTGCCATGATATAAAAGATGTTGAGACTCTAGAAAGAATGCAGAGAACAGCAACAAAGATGATTAGGGGACTGAAGGCTAAGACGTATGAGGAACGGTTGCAGGAATTGGGTATGTCTAGTGTAATGAAAAGAAGAACTAGGGGTGACATGATAGCAATCTTCCAATATATAAGGGGCTGCCAGAAAGAAGATGGGGTCAGCCTATTCTCCAAGGCACCTGAAGGGAGAACAAGAAGCAATAGATGGAAACTAATCAAGGAGAGAACCAACCTAGAAGTAAGGAGAAATTTTCTGACAGTGAGAACAATAAACCAGTGGAATGACTTGCCTCCAGAAATTGTGGATGCTCCAACACTGGAGATTTTTATGAAGAGATTGGACAGCCATTTGTTTGAAATAGCATAGGACTTCTCACTTGAGCAGGGGTTTGGACTAGAAGACCTCCAAGGTCCCTTCTAACTCTTTTATTCTGTTACAAACACAGAGGTTTTTTCTCTGACCTGGCACTTCTTGGAACTTTAATATGTTTTTTTCCTACTTCTCCACAGCTCCATTAATGTTTTTAGAAATACAGAAAGAATTAACAGATCATATGTCACATCATCTCTGGCTTATAGGCAGAAGGAAAGGACTGCTCCAACCACCAGAAGGAAAGGAAAAAACAACAACTCCAAGTATTACATTCTACAAATTGCTAAATAAAGTACAACAGCCCACTTTTCTCTAATCAAGCCTTGAAGCCCCCTTGCAGCTGCTGGGATCAGATGTGCTACTGAGCTCAACCGACTTACACCCTACTGAAATGTAATCTCATCAAACCCTCTAGGATTCCTGAAAAGACTTTTTTTAAAAAAATCTTTTATGTAGCTGATGGAAGAATAATATTGCAATCAGGTTCCTCTTCATGCAATCAGAACAGCTGAGTGGGAAAGTGGCGATTTTATCTGAAAAGAGGACACATGCCCAGGCAAACTAAGTAGGAAAACAACAGCTCGCTTACTGGCATGGGAGGTGGTGAACACAGAAGACAATGCAGTGGGCTTCAAATGCTGTGATTAGTTGATGCCCTTTCTTCTTTCTTTCTGAAAGCCAGAGGAGACCATTTGCAGACAGAGCATCTGGATACAGACAGAAAGACAATGACATAATGTGCCAATGGCAGCCATTTTGCAAGTCTGAGAAAATGATTCCTCTTATTCAACTGAAGGGCATATGCGGAGCCGTTCTGACTAACGGCATAATTATAATCATTTCTCCTTTATAGATATCTTAATGCATCAACTAACATCTGCTAAAAATGTTCCAGCATTTAGCCTATATGCTCAACACACAGAGGGAGGCCTCCGGGGCTTATTGTAAAGGTTATGATTCATTTTGTGAAGGTGCTATCCTTGATAATTCAGAACTTACTTTCCCAAAAGGTGAAGGTAAATCAGGCTCCCCCCCCCCATTTTAATGCTGATTAAGATGTGTCAGGATTGCAACACTCAGAATTCCAAATCAGAGTTAAGACTTCTGGGAAAAACAGGCCAACTCATCTGGAAGACACCAGGGTGGAGAAGGCTTGTCTCTCTAGCACCAGTCTATTCAATCTATATGATCATACCGCAGGAGAAGGGCCGATTGAGCTGGAGAGTGGAGTTAAATGAATCATCAGCTTAGAGCTGTTGTGTTCCCACATTTGTTCCAAGTCCAACCACTCCTGAATTCCATCGAATTCCATTCCTTTATCTAGCACTAATTTAATGTTGAACATTAACTAATCAGATTCCTGTGTATAAGCTTGCATAAATCTTCTATGCTACAACCTAACTGGTGGTCCTGATTCTTTGTGCCTGACACATATCTATATATATATATGTTACAAAATGTAGTCTAGAAGTCCATGTAGAAAGAGGAATCATATTCACCTCAATAGCAAATACAGGGCATCTGGAAATTTGCTCTCTTTTTTACAAAACAAAGTTCACCCTTCATTGAGATAATCCAAGGATGGAAACTCATGTCATCTCACCTTGTCATCAAAACTGCCTAGAATTCATAATCCAGAGCATTATAAGAGTTGATCATAAAGGGGCAGCAACCATAAAGTCATGTATAATATACAGTATAGACCAGGGGTAGGCAACCTTGGCTCTTTTATGACTCGTGCACTTCAACTCCCAGAATTCCTGAGCCAGCCCTGGTATAGACCAAAGAAGAGCTATAATGTCAGGTTGTCAGGAATATATACATATACATACACATATATATACACACACACACACACACACACACACACACACACATTATATATAACGAGCCGTGGTGGCACAGTGGTTAGAATGCAGTATTGCAGGCTAACTCTACCCACTGGCAGGAGTTAGATCCTGACTGTCTCAAGGTTGACTCAGCCTTCCATCCCTCTGAGGTCAGTAAAATGAGGACCCAGATTGTTGGGGGCAAGAGGCTGACTCTGTAAACTGCTCAGAGAGTGCTGTAAAGCACTATAAAGCGGTATATAAGTGCTATTACTATTATATCCCACTCTTATTTGTACAACTGAAGGCAGCATACATAATGCTTTTCTCTTATACTTTCCTTACAACATTTCCCTCATGAAATGAATTGGACTGAGGGATAGTGACCACTCCAAACTCACCCATGCCTAAGAAGTGACTAGAATTTACAGTATCACCAAACTATCACATGTATTGATCATGATAACTATAAGTTGGCTGTAAATCAAATTTGAAGTGTCTCACTATTTTCTTTTAAGTCTAAGTTGATAGGTCAAGAAAGGTCTCCAATCAGGAATAACAATTAGATTCTGATGCTATTGGAGCAGTGTTGTGAAACATTTCCAGTGAGGATATTACAAGGAAATACTTTAAGCAGCTGCATCATTTTTTTTTATTTATTAATACAGCCATGTCTCTTTTTCAAGATCATGGGAAAGTCTAGAAACAGATGTGACCGCTTAAACAGGCTGTATTCTTTTTGCTGCACATTCCAAAGTACCTCTTTCAAATCATTTCCAAAGCATACACATAGTTTGATGGCTTAGCTTTATATTATAAAAATTTCAAGGGATTGTAAAGAAAGCTTAGTTTTTACTGCGTGGGTTTTAAGGAATTAATGAACAATGAAATTTGCATATATATGCACATTAACTCAGAAAGGGAAAATGTATATCATTTACATTGCATATACTGAATAAAACCAGTCTTTGGAAAAACATTACACCTATGTGTAAAGGAAGGAAAATGAAAATGACTTTCCTAAAATAGCATATACAGATAACAATGACAACAGCACTTAAGATTTATATACTGCTTCACAGTGCTTTAAAGCCCTATCTAAGTGGTTTACAGAGTCAGCATATTGCCCCCCAACAATCTGGGTCCTCGTTTTACCGAGCTCGGAAGGATGGAAGGCTGAGTCAACCTTGAGCCCGGTGAGAATCGAACTGCTGAACTGCTGGCAGCTGGCAGTCAGTAGAATTAGCTGCAGTATTGCATTCTAACCACTGCGCCACCTTCGTCCTTATAGTCCTTGACTTATAACAGTTAGTTTAGTGACTGTTCAAAATTAAAACAGCACCGACAAAAGTGACCTATGACCATTTTTCACACTTACAACCGTTACAGCATCCCCTTGGTCATGTGACCCAAATGTCAGTCGCTTGGCAACTGACTCATATTTATGACGGCTGCAGTGTCCTGGGGTCATGTGACCTTCTGACAAGCAAAATCAATGGGGAAGGCAGATTAACAACCATGTTACTAATTTAACAACGGCAGTGATCTGCAGTTCTGCTTGCAACTTGCACAACGGTGGCAAGAAAGGGCGTAAAATGGGACAAAACTCATTTAACAAATGTCTCACTTAGCAACAGAAATGTTGCACTTAATTGTGGTCGTAAGTCAAGGACTGCCTGTATAATACTTTTTCCCCTCTAAGTTCTTACAGCAAATATATATTTTAATTTTTTTTAAGTTCTTGATTAATGGAAGAATGCATATTTAATTGGACAAAATAAATTACTTGATTAACTGAGCAATGTATTTTTAATCAGACAAAATATTTCAATAGATTAATTCAGCTGATCAATCAGCCAAATATTGCTGTCCAATAAGAATAACACCTCTTGGACTAATGCATTTAGGAGAACATAATTCTCTTTATGCTTTTGTGCTTCTGCAGTTTGCAATGCAGCCCTCAGCTTAAATTATGATCAAGGTGCCTTCAAAAATGCATGTTTCTGAATCAAATACGTTTTAAACCATGTCTTTCAATATATCCTATGTTTAAAAGTAAAATATGTCACATGTCAATATAACATCATTACATGCAAATTATATTTGGGGAAGGTATTTTTAGATAAGAATACCTACCTATATTTTTTTTTTTGCACTATGAGTGCCTGCATTAAATTAAAATAGATGATTAAAAGCACTTCCATCCCAATATTTAAGTTGCATGAAATAGGCTTGCTCTACCATGCTTTGCCTTGCAAAGTGGATTTTACTGATCGGTTGCACATTTACAGAAACCACTTTGGTTATTTGAGATGGTACTCCATTCAGCTCCCTAGGAGTGTGTGCTTGTGTGTGTGTATGGGACGGTTAATTTATAATTTTATTCCAACAGACTGCTTGGTGCAAAGCTTCAATGAAAAGTACTTTTTATCTTTGGATTAATTATACCTAATAAAAATAGCTCCGGTTTAAATTCAATTTGTTCTTTGGTTATCTCTTGTATCCACCCCAGTAGGTCTGTTCCCAGTAGGCCTTTGCCTTTGGACATTGCCACCACATATGGTAAAATGTTCCCTCTTTGTTTTTGCATTTCCAACAGTCTGGGTTCATGTTTTTATACATCTTTGCCAGTCTCGCTGGTGCTAAATGCCATCTATGAAGCATTTTATATTGGTTTTCCTTATACGTAGTTGACAGTGTCAATTTACAGTTTTTATTCCAAATTCTTTCCCATTCTTCTAATTCTATAGTTCGACCCACATTTCGAGCCCATGGTATCATTGACCCTTTTACTATTTCTTCCTCCAATTCAACCTCCAGTAGATATTTATAAGTTCTTGTTAAGAATTTTTCTCCCCTACCCATCAATATTTTGTCCAGTTGTTGTGGTAGTTGGTTTATCCCATATTCTGCCATGTCCTTACTATATTTTGACTGAATCTGTAGGTATGGCCACCAATCTATAATTATTCCCTGTTCTTTTAATTCTTCCCTTGATTTGAGCTTCCCTTGATTATGTAATAGTTCTTCATATCTTTCCATCTTTTTTTTGTCTAATGTATTTGGATGAAGATAATGAAGATAAAAAAACAACTTTGATACATCATTGTACACATAATAACAGCGGCATGCATCGCATACGCGCAACGTTGGAAATGTGAGAATGTACCACCAAATGACATGATCATTTATAAGATACTAGAATGCCCTGAAATGTACAAGCTTACTTTAGAAATAAAGGATAAGGAAGCAACAGAATATTACGAGATATGGAACAAGTGCTATGTTTGGTTAGATCAAAGAACAAAAAAGTAGGAAAGCTATGTAACCAACTGTAAATAAATGTAAGAAATAGAGAACACAGTACTGTTAAGGAAGAAAAAAATGTATTTTGTTTTGTAAATTGTAAAGTGAAAAAGGAAAAAAGAAAAGAAAAGTACTTTTTATAAACTCTCCATATTGGGATGGAATCTGGTGCTGAGTTGCAGGACCGAGTGATCCTTTCCCAAAGAGGCAAATCAGCCATGAGTCCTGGGTATACAGAATGAGTCCAGGAGGGATCCTCCCTAGACCTTCTCAAAGGAGCTGTATGCAGTATTGCAGACTAACTCTGCCCACAGTCAGGAGTTTGATCCTGGCAGACCCGAGGTTGACTCAGCCTTCCATCCTTTGCAAGTCAATAAAAAGAGAATCCAGATTATTGGGGGCAATATGCTGACACTGTCAACTGCTCATAAAGTGCTGTAAAACACTATGGGAGGTATATATGTTTAAGTGCTATTGCAATTGCTATAGCTATCCAAATTGTGCTTTAGTCTGGCAAGATTCCTGTCTATGGGGGGAAAGCAATAAAGAAACTACTCGGAGCAATTCATCGTGTTGTTTTTGGTTCTTTGCACCCGGTAATACCTTACTTGACATGGTGCCAACAGCTACACTCCTCCCAGTGGCAAAACTAAGCAGGATGGAACTTCATTAGTACTTCTTGGTGAATTTCTTCATAGGATTTATATATATATAAAATAACTTCTTCTATTAACATTTGTGGACTATATTTATTCAGAAGCAACCACTAACAGCCTTCAATTTTTTTATTAACTATAATTTAACACCAGGTTTTGTTTCTTTTGGCCTGTCTGGAGTATCCTATTGGCCATGGCTAGGGCTCACCATTGGATGGCAGCATATACCTGCTTTTAAGATTCAATGCTACCTTTTTTTCCTCTGTCTTAGCACAAACAAGTTAGAAGGAAATGGCAGCCAGAGTGAATAAGAATCTGTCTGTCTGTCTGTCTGTCCGTCCGTCCGTCCGTCCGTCCGTCCGTCCGTCCGTCCGTCCGTCCGTCCGTCCGTCCGTCCGTCCGTCCGTCCGTCCGTCCGTCCATCCCAGGATGAGAATACAAGGAGTTGCTATCAACCGATTTTGAGGTTACCACTTGCTGTTTTCCTGTCAGGCTCCAAGGATGGGTTGAGTGAAAATGTAACGTCTCTTTGGATGCAGTGGGCCCAAATGCGGCAAAGATGGATCTATGCTGACTTTAATTTATCAAGTAATCAGTATGCCAAAGCAAAATCCATATCTTCTGTGCAAAAGAAGTCCCATTGGGCTCAGAAGAGAACAGACAGAAGATTCTAGCGGTAGCAAGCTTCCTGCAAGATTTGTAGGCGGGAGAGCACTAGCAGTTGCTCCCTCTTCAAGAATCTGTCAAAATGTTGCAAACGGAAATTGCTGGTATATTAATAAGGTTCTCTTTTAATCGACCCTTGTTAATGCTAATTTGAAGGGCATATGTGTGAGAAAATGTATTTTCTCCTTGTAAGCTCAGCTCATACATGATAAAAACAGATCCAGCATAGTAGAGGGCTTTATAATTGCCATCAGTTTCATCAGATTAGGACTGGATCAGGACCATAAGAACTCTTGGGGGCTAGCAGGCTGTAATAAATAGATTCATCTGTTTTGCTTGCAATCCTCTATTCAGCCAGAGAGAGAAAGATTGAGAGAGATTTTATGTTCAACAAAAATAGGACTCTTAAAAATGCATTGTTAAACAGTAATCATCTGTATTTTCTCTGAGGCAAAAGACAAATATCTTATCCAGGGTATAACAAACAACAGCCAAGGCAAACTTACTTCCTTTTATAGTTCATATAGCTAAACAAACTGAATTTCTTTGTTTCTGTTGTTCCCACACACAGGCTTTACTGCTTGAGTGAATCAGGGGGTCCTGTTTTTTCCCCTGTTCCCTTGATTTTTTCACTGTAAGTCCTAGGCCTGTTAAGTCTACCTCATAGTTACCGTGGACATAATAGGTAGACCGTGTGTCTCTGCGTGTATTTAAATGTTGGACCTTTCCTTTAACTAGTCTAACTTATCCCACCTCACATGCAGAAGTTTGGATTAAGCCAGGCATGCTTCAGAAGCTGCTGCTTACAAATGGGAGCCACTTTTAGGAGTCATTGCAAGAACGTTGTCTCAGTCTGTCTCTCTATAATGGAAAAGGGCTAGAATAGGTGTAGGGCAGGGGGCTTCAAACTTGGCCCTTTTATGACTTGTGGACTTCAACTCCCAGAATTCCTCAGCCAGGCACGCTGAGAGTTGAAGTCCACAAGACATAAAAGGGCCAAGTTTGAAGACCCCTGGTGTAGGGGAACGAGGTAGGAATTGTTGTAGTTCTTGATTGTGTAGTCCAGAGGTGTCAAACTCACCGTGTCATGTGACGTGTCGTGACATATCGTGACTTTTTTCCTCTTGCCGGAGCTGGGGTGGGCACGGCTTCCACGTGATTTATCCGGGCCACGGGCCAACAGTTTGAAACCCCTGCTGTATGTAGTCTGTGCAATGGCAGATGTGGTGTCCTCATGGAAGATGAGATCACAGGAAATATGTCACATGTTGATTTTGCATCACTTCGTTGAGAAGAGCACTAATAATCTACTGCCACACTAGTTACCCCACTGGTTAGCAACTGTTCGGGCAATGGACCCATTTGCACTATAATTATAGTGAGCATTTGTCCTTTATTATGATAATAATAATTCTATTTGAGGTTCATCCTCCAATAGTTTCTGCCCATCCCTCTATGATTGGATAGACTTGGCATGGTCTAGGTCTCACCAATGAAACAATCTAGTAGGACTAAGGAACCCATATTGTTAAGCAGGAAACCAGGTGTGGCTTGGTGCAAATGAGGTGGTCCAGGTTCTCTCTCTAAGTCACACATTTGTTGAGCACTGGACAAAGGTGGGTCCTCCCATAAGACTGGAAGAACCCTGAGTGCATTTTGAAGCAAATATATACAGTGTATAGGTTTCTTACTTTCACTTAGTTACATAACAGGAACAGAGCTCATAGTAGATAAGGTACAGTGGTTACAAAAATACTTGTGCATGCATCCTGTGGTTATGCTCACATATTCAGCTGTAAGCTTGTGGTTTCTTTATCAAAGTTTCCACAACTCTGAAGCTCTGCTAAATCCTGGATTTTATTTCTGCCATTTCAACATAAGAATCTTTAGACCAGAGTTATAAGAATCTTGATCAACAATACCTTCTCTATTGCTGCATTCTTCCACTCACCCCTTAGATTTGAAATGACCCTAGTTTGCCTACCTTTAAAAGCCTTGAAAATCTGGCTGGTCAATCCAGCTTCGATTTAGGGTGTTTGTTGAACCTCTTTAGATTGGAAGTTGTATATGAAAGAGAGTTCTTAATGCTCCTCCTGGTTGATAATTGTTCTGCTGTGATATGATATTTTTCCTTTCCTTTCCTTTCCTTTCCTTTCCTTTCCTTTCCTTTCCTTTCCTTTCCTTTCCTTTCCTTTCCTTTCCTTTCCTTTCCTTTCCTTTCCTTTCCTTTCCTTTCCTTTACCTTACTTTACTTTACTTTACTTTACCTTCCTTCTTCCCTTCCCCCTTCCTCTTTTTCTTTCCTTTTCCATTTGTAATGTAAGCAACCCAGAATCCTTCTGGAATCAGATGGTCCTAGAGATGTTATTTTATAGACAATATAAATAAACACATTCTGGAACAAAGGGAAGACATCTTCTTTATCATTGTTCTGATTTTGCCTCTTCTCTCTTTCATATATATCATGAAAGTATGTACTTTGTATATCTGTATCTGAAGTTACATTTCTAAGCCAAGTCAAATATAGAGGTGGATGCATTGTTCCTTTAGTGAACTTGCCCACTGAGTACACCTAGTCTTTGATATCCAACCATTCATTTAATCACCATTTGAAGTTACAACAGCACTGAAAAAAATAATTTACAACAGGTCCTTGGACTTATAACTTGCAGTTTCCCCATGGATATGTGATCAGAATTTGGGCACTTGGCATCTGGCAAGTATTTATGACAGATGTAGAACTCCGGGGCCATTGGCAACTTTCCAAACCAACTTCTGACAAGCAAAGTCTATGGATTTGGATTTGGATTTGCTTAACAACCACATGATTCACTTAACAAATGCAGGTTGTAAAATCAGGCATAACACATGTGACAACTGCCTTGCTTAGCAACGGAGCCCAATTGTGTCATAAGTTGAGGACTACCTGCAATGCACCTGAATACTAAGGCGGCATTGCAGTGCACAATGCCTTGTTTCTCTTTCTGCAGTTGTTGAGTTGTGTGCTGAACCCTTGATGACGTATTTTAGGAGAACTACCTTTCAACAGAAGGTACACATAACACACATCATAAAGTTTTTAGCAATTGTTAATACATTGGGGAGGACTAAGGTTCTACTCCCAAGTCTATCCTAGTCTATCCTGAAGTTTAAGCAATGAAAAAGCAGGTATTATTTAGCTTTAATCAGACACAATTTTCCAGAAAAGGAGACAGAACACATCTCAAATCTTTTTCTCAGACATTATTCTGAGTTGAGACAGTATTCCATTACATTTTTGGCCAAGAATGAGCTTGGAACTGTGGATGACTGGAAAGATTTATAGTAATATAACTGACTGACAATTCTATCCATACTGATTCATGATGGCTCTATTGTTGCCAATTTCCCTCTTTCCCACTTTCAATCAGTTCGATTTCCTCTCAAAACACACATATATACACGTAGTTTGCACATCTCCTCGTTTTGACATCAACTGGAGTGTCTTCCCTGGCAGTCCTCTAAAAGCTGAAGCTTGAATTTCATCACATGTAGACATAAACTACTGAATATCCCACCTTGTTTTCTGTGGGAAGCAGACTATACTCAAAGAAGAGTGATATTTCAGCAAATGTGGAAGCACACAACCCCAAAATATTGCGATTAACCTCAGAAAGGAAGTGAATAGCTAACTATAATATCCCTTCATATAAACATAAAATAAAGATAGCAAAGCAATGTCTCTTCAGACCCTTTTTGAGAGAAGTAATCTGACATCTCAACTGGCTATATTCTTTCTCTCTCTCTCTCTCTCTCTCTCTCTCTCTCTCTCTCTCTCTCTCTCTCTCTCTCTCTCTCTCTCTGTGTGTGTGTGTGTGTGTGTGTGTGTGAGAGAGAGAGAGAGAGAGAGAGAGAGAGAGATTAGTGTGAAGTTTGCAAGCAAATGACCCAGTACATTTTGTTCCTTCCGTTTCCAGTTTAATAAACATGCATCTATATCTAATGGTTAGTCTGTCAGTTCTGTTTAATAGAAATCAGCTAGTTCTCTAATAATCATTAAACAAATTGACAAGATAATAGCCAGGGCATCTCATCTTTACGCTACCTGCTCTGAGAAGAAAATTTCCCGCTAATACTTTTCCAAGAACTCATTGTTCCAGCTAATATAAGCAAGGCTTTCTGATATGATAGAAATATCGTCAAATACCTGGATATCAGGAACAGAGTCAGAGGGAGAACCTGTGCTACATATTTTTCTTATGAAAATGCTAGTAACTCCTCACCCTCCTGTCATTCAGTCTAAGAAGGGGTAGATGACCCTTACCTTCCTATAATATGTTTTAGCATGGATACCAGAAGTTTTGGCAAGTTCTATCATCAATGGTAACTTCAGAACCTCAGTAGACCTTTCCATCATTAATCTTTGCTATGAGAACAGTGTCTTCTTCAGATAAGCATCTTCTCTGCCTCATAATGGATTTTAATATCCTTTCCACATTCTCTGATGCTGACAGTTTCCAACATTTGTGTCTTCTAGTGAATGGGTGGACAAGCTTGTTACAAAGGTACAATTTCCACACAAGAAAGAATCCAAATCATCAGGGACTCCTAAGTACATGGCAGCATCAATATACATGTGATTGTATACCGGTAAAGGCTCTTTCCGCATGCTCAAAGTATGTAACAGGGAATTTAAAAAGAAATCTGTTTTGCTGGTGTGACACTAAGTGCTAAATGGTTTGTCTTGGTCTGACAGCCAAAAAAAATAAAAATCCAGTCATTGTAATTCATAAAATACAATGCACAACATAGCATATTCTGTAACCAACAGAGATAAAAGATTTTTTTAATTAATAAAAGTAAATTAATGGTTACCCAACAAATGCAGACTTAGTATGATGTGTGAACCCAGCTATTGAATCAGGAAGGCACAGCAGTGTCACAAACATGCTTCAATTTTCATTGGTGAAATGATGGAGGTGTCTTCACCCAAAAAGCATTGGGTCCTATTAGGGTTACTTAGAGAGCCAGTTTGATAGAAGAAAAGTCAGTAGTAGGGCAGACACTAGAAAATGGGAGCGTCTTTCTTTAGGCCCAAAGCCATCTGAGTGACCTTGGGTCAGTCACTCTTTCTGACCCTTGGAAAGAAGACTAGATGAAACCACTTCCAAAAATCCTGGTGAAGAAAACTGCAGGGGCCAGTCCAGGCAGTCGTCAGGAGTCAATGTTGACTCAAAGATGCATGCAAGCACATGCGTGGTTACTTAGCAACAAAAGGTATTCCATGTGGATTTAGAGAAAGTCCTGTTGTTCCCACAAATGGCTGGGTGCTTTTCCTCCTGCACGACAGTCACTGTTCTCTTTATTGACCCTCTCATCTTGGTTCTTCAGGGCTGATAGTTTCCTTTCATGTGGTCAATGAGCTTCCTTAGCTGCAGTGTTCATTATGAAAAGGGACCATTTAGGTTAATGAAGGATTTTCTTGAAAACCTTACACAAGTCTCTTGATTGCCTCAATCAAGCTAACTTTGAAATAGCATGTTTACCTGGTAGGGCCTCTCAGACCATATATGTGTCTGTGTGCATGCTTGTGTACATGCTAATCTGTAACTAAAAACCTAAGGGAGAAAGGCAGCTACTACGTATAATTAAACAGTGTATTTACTGGTACCTCTGAGAAGATTTTGCAGTAGCTCAGAGGATAGTGCTTCAAATTGAGCTGCCCATAGACAATTCATAAGAAAATCTGATCTACCTCATAGACAAATACAAACTTTTATTTATCTACCCGAATGTACCATAGGTGCTTTTTTCAAGAGGCAATTGGACTTCCTTTGTTTTTCCTTGAAGACGTTTCGCTTCTCATCCAAGAAGCTTCCTGAGTTCTGACTGAATGGTGGGGAATGGAAGGATTTATACTCTGCTTAATTCAGACTACACAGGTTTGTTCTTAGACAGATTTAAGATTCTGGAAAGAAAAGCAATGTATAGACTAATGAATAAATTTATCTGGCTTCCTCCCTGATTCTCAATTTCAGTTGTATTTATTACTGCCTTTAGCCAGCATCCTGATTTGGATAATTTACATCACCTAGAATTCTCATCCAGCTGTTTTAATGCTGGAAAAGATGTTCATGTGTACTACACATGTCCAGAACTTTTTCTAAGGTTTCTGGAAGCTGACTAGAGTCATCGGAAGAGGCAAGGTTGCTGTGTGAGGCTTGGTTTTTAAACACAGAGAGATGTTGTTGCGTGGTAAAGTAGGTTTGAAGTTGTGCTTTTAATGAATCTTCATTAAAGTCAAGTATTCCTTTGAAACTTTGCAGCAGCCCTACTCAAAATCAGCTCTTGTTTGAAATGAAAGCTGGGAATCTGGGCATTACAGCTCTTAGGGGGTAAAGGGGTGGAAGGAACTGTGGACACCCCATGGAGACAAGATGAGCAGAACTTAATTTGTTTATTAAAGGAAGTATTTACCTAAGGAAACAAATGATTTTCATCTTGAAGCATGGGGTTGTTTTTAGCGGTAATTGGTATTAAATTAAATATGCTTAGTTACAGCTCTTTGGATATAAGGTTAATGAGTTTACAATAGCTTTTTCTTCCAGACTAGAGTTTTAGTAACCTTGCAGCTAGTTGTACAACATTTGCTATTGTTTCTGATGCCATTGCTCTAACTTTAAGTAGAGCAATGACAGCTTCTGCACCGGAAACAAATTTCTTGTGTGTCCAATCACACTTAGCCAAATAAAGCCTGTTCTGTTCTGTTCTGTTCTGTTCTAACCAACCCATGACCTGTTGGGTCATCATTCCAGATATATTTTCTTACCAAAACAGGGAAACAGTATGACTATGGGTGGGCACCAAAGCAGTGTGAGCAGGATCAATTTCCCCAGAAAGCTGCTGCTGCGTTCATGTCAGAAGCTTCCTGGTTGAAAGGATTAGCCAGTGACATCACCGTTGCCCAGAGGATGCCCGAGGGGGCTCCTTTCGTATCCTTGTTATTTTTCCACCAAAGTGGTACCTATTTATCTACTTGCATTTGCCTGTTTTTGAACTGCTGGGTTGGCAAGAATTGTAGAAAGCTGACAGGGAGTATTGCAAATGACGATAGTGTGACCCCAGTTGACTGTGGCAACATGGCAGCACTGAAACAGCCACAATGTTGCCAAATTTTGACACATTCCATAAATCAGAGAGATGTTGATTCAAAAAGTGTTGCCCTATGATGCACCGTTTTGGCCAATTGAATGTTACAAACAACCGAACAGACACAAGAGTCTTAGTAGTATATAGAGTCAGTCATTTTAAGGACAATTTGTTGTTGTTCTCTTTAGTTGTTCTTCCTAGAATTGGACACTTTTGCATGTTTGAACCTTTTAACAAGCACCTTATTCTCTTCTGCAAGTGGTCTTTTCTTGGCACAGCAGTGTCAGAATGGAAAACATGTTGCAGTCTTTAACCACCTGCTCTGCCCCTCTTTCACCATATGAGCATCTGGCAATTTAAAGCTTCCCTAAGGCAGTTTTCACACCAGCATCATTTTCATTCTCCTGATACTTCTTCAATCCATGAAAATAATCCATGGTTATCTTCTCTTCTACAAATCTTGCAGCACTGATAATATAGAGAAAGAAAATAAATCACTGCTTCATCCAAGATCCTGCACATCCTGAAGAAACCAAAATCCCTCTATGCCTAGTCTATGCCAAATGGTGCAAAGCTCCTTACCCATGTACAGTATACTCTATTTCATCCCTTTCCTTCATGTAGTGTACATTGGCCTAAAGGTAAAGATCCCCTGTCCAGTTGTGTCTGACCCTAGGGTGTGGTGCTCATCTCTGTTTCTTGGCCTAAAAGATCCAGCATTGTCTGAAGACATTTTCCATAATCATGTGACCAGCATGGCTATACACCAAAGGTGCATGGAATGCTGTTACCTTCTCACTGAAGTGGTACCTATTAATCTACTTGCATTTGCATGTTTTCATGGGGCAAGGACAGGAGCTCGCCCTGTTGCATGGTTCTCAGGTCTCAAACCCAGACTGTCAGCTTTCAGCTGTCAAACTCAGCGTCTTTAACCACTGAGCCATTGTGCCCCTTAGAGATGGGTTTAGCTGCATGAAAATTAAGGAAAAGTAAATACAACAAAAAGTAAAGTCATGATTCTTTCCCCATGTTTTTTGTTGTTCCACATTGTGGGAAAAAGAACCTATTGTTTTTACAGAAATTGCAGAAGACATGCTAGCCTGTGAAGAAAATACATTGTATATATTTCTAATCTTATGAGCTTGGCTAAAGTTTGGAAACTGCGTGTAGGAGCTAGGATCAGAGGCCTTGCTATGATTAAAAAAAAAAAAACAATCTTAACCAGAATTTGCTGATATGATAGTTACTCTGGAGATAACCCCTAGGAATTATAGCCATAAAAGGTAATTTGTAAATAAGGGCAGGGGGCGATAGAATTTGAGTAATGGGAGATGTAATCAGTGGCGGAGGTAATGTATTCACTTTAGGCGCTTTAATAGGTTGTGATGGCCTGAGTACTAAGCCAATGAGGGAAAAGTGGGAGGTAAATTTGCAATGGCAATAGGGAATATAAAGAATATTAATGATTTAAGGTGTGTCCACTGTACTTCTGTGTACGTGGTACACCCTCTCTGCAAAGTAGTACAAATAAATTACCATTGTTTTCTTTCGGAAGTTTTAGCTGGTGATTGTTTATTTAAACTAGACAACGAATCCCACAACAAGTTGTTTTGGAAATCACAAGTTAAATGGTAGACTGCTAAAAGGAAGGCACTATATGGCATTCCATCTTGTGTATTCTCTTTTAGAATCCAGAATGCGGATGGAGGCAAGCCAACTGATGTCACAAACAGGGAGGGATTACCACACTTGAATGAGATATGTGTTCTTCTAATTAGAAATCTAATCACTCCAGGCAGACTCATTACCGCTGCCTTTATGTTAGTCATTTTGGCAGCCTAAAGGACCATGGCAATTCCTTCCCCTAACTTGTACTCAAGGACATCATGTTTTTAATCATTAAATACCTCAAACTCCCACTTTCAGGAAACACTGAAGAATTGCTTTTGAGTAATGTAAGGGGGATGGGTCTTCCAAATTCTCACCTGACAATCTTTCATCTGCAATTGTTGGCATCAAACAAGCACTTCTGAAATCACAATTTTGTTGAAGTGCCCCTCTCTGCATTCAGCTTCAGCTTTTGTTCAGTTGTGATTTCAAATAGTAACTCCAGTAAAAAAACATCAAGAAGGTTTGAATGGGAGAAATTTATAGAGAAGGGGGACTAGGAGGAGCCTACCATGATAGATAGATAGATAGATAGATAGATAGATAGATAGATAGATAGATAGATGATAGATAGATAGATAGATAGATAGATAGATAGATAGATAATAGATAGATAGATAGATAGATAGATAGCATAGATAGATACGACGGACGGACGAACGGACGGACGGACGGACGGACGGACGGACGGACGGACAGACAGACAGACAGACAGACAGACAGACAGACAGATAGATAGATAGATAGATAGATAGATAGATAGATAGATAGATAGATAGATAGATAGAGTCACAAGTCATAGGAAGCCATGGTGGTGCAGTGATTAGAATGCAGTATTGCAGGCTAACTCTGCCCACTGCCAGGAGTTCGATCCTCACCGGCTCAAGGAAGGCTCAGCCTTCCATCTTTCCAAGATTGGTAAAATGAGGACCCAGATTGTTGGGGGCAATATGCTGACTCTGTAAACTGCTTAGAGAGTGCTGTAAAGCACTATGAAGCAGTCTATAAGTCTAAGTGCTAGTGCTATTGCTAAAATAGAGAAGAATCACAGATCTGCAATGCTCCAAGTTATTTGCAATGTAAGATTTGCTGAGATCAGCTTCAACTGAACAGTGAATAGGAAGTCCAGGGGTGAAAAGTCATTCATTCTCACATCAGTTCAGCTGGCATGGCCCAGTAGTAAGTAATGATGTGCTGCATTGCATTCCTCGAGAAATTATTGGCTCTTTTTCCAAATGCAGGTCAACATTTTGTGACAGATTTTTCCTCTTTCTCCCGCAGACTCTGAGTTTTGGGTCATCCCTCCAAGATACAAGTTTATTATTAGACTGAGAGATCTGTCTTAATCTCAATTCAGTTGGAGAGCACCAAGTTGGAGAAGGTAGCAATGGACAATGCAGAAACAAATGCTTAGGTTGTCTGACTTGGTTTAACGTAAGTCAAAGTCCAGTGATCTCATCTCTTGTTTAACAGCCCCAGTTAAAACCAGAGCTTTAGTCTTCCTATTCCCCTCCTAGAAAATGTAAGCTCTGAACTCTTGGGAGACCTTACTTGTGTGTTTTTTTCCCTTCACACTACTACACTCAATTCAGTTGGGGAGGAGAAGAGAAAATTGGCTTGCAACAAGGAATGTGTCATAAGCAATATGTTACAAGTCAGACTTGAGACCTATTTCCTGTTTGGGAGAGACTGCTTAAACTCTTGATTTCCCTTGGAATTTGCCTGGTCCTTGCAAACCGTAGATTAAATCTTGCACATTAATCCAACTTTCATATACATGGCTCAGGATCCTCTATTATTCAGAATTGCCAGACAAAGTGGAAGGCTTTGAAGCATACAAAATGTGTATAGGGCAGTAACACACCTTCTTTCTGCATTCTTGCAGAGAGTTGGCAGTATTAAGAGTGATTTATATTCTGTCAGTTTTATTCAAGAGAAATGATATTCTGTATTTCAGCCTTTTCTGATTAACACTGTTTGGGTGAAAGGAGAAACTTTTTCTCTTTCGACATTGTTGAGTTCAATTTATATGCATCCCCCCCCCTTTATTCCCACCTTCATTTGTCTGCCTCGGAAATAAATGATACTGACAGCGTCAATATTTTAAAACCCTTCCAAACCGGATATGATTGCTTAAATCCAGATATCCTGCCAAATTATATGTACTTTTGGACGATAATTTAAAAGAGGGCCGTTAAAAAAGGAAGCCTAGCAGTTATTTCAATTGTTGGCTACATACTGAAGTGGAACTGAAGTGGGACTGTAGATTTTCTGTGCCGCCAAATGAACCATTAAACGGTTTTCCCAAGGATAATTCAATTATACTTTTCAGGTAAAGTAGGCAATAGATACAAACAACAGCACTTTTGTTGTTGCACGAATTGCAATCAATCGATAACTAATGTCAATGTGTTTAAAGTTAATGTCCAAACTAGGATTTAAGGAAAATTTAGGGTGCCCATTTAGTACAATTATGCTGGAGAATATCTTACACCAGTGGAGAGTTCAAGTTTGCTATGAGAAGATCTGAAGTCTCCAGTGAAGAGGGCAAGACAAGAAACAATGGTTGGAAACTGACCAAAGAGAGAAGCAACCTGGAATTAAGGAGAAACTTCCTAACAGTTAGGACAATTAACCAGTGGAACAGCTTGGCTTCAGAAATCATAGACACTCCATCACTGGAGGTTTTTAAGAAGAGACTGGACAGTCACTTGTCTGAAATGGTATAGGTTCTCCTGCTTGAGCAGGGGGCTGGACTAGAAGACCTCCAAGGTCCCTTCCAATTCTATTCTATTCTATTCTATTCTATTCTATTCTATTCTATTCTATTCTATTCTATTCTATTCTATTCTATTCTATTCTATTCTATTCTATTCTATTCTTCTGTTCTGTTCTATATTAGAAGTCAACTTTATGTCTTCTTGGTTGTGCAGTGTTTAGAATGCAGTACTGCAGGCTATTTCTGCTGCCAGCAGTTTGGCAATTCGATTCTCACCAGCTCAAGGTTGACTCAGCCTTTCATCCTTCCAAGCCTGGTAAAAGGAGGACCCAGATTGTTGGGGACAATTTGCTGACTCTGTAAACTGCTTAGAGAGGGCTGTAAAGCCACTGTGAAGCAGTATATAAGTCTAAGTGCTATTGCTAGTTTGTCCTCTAGGAGCAATGTTCCACATTCAATTCTCTTTGAAGATATCAATTATGATCTTGGCTGATCTCAAAAAAGGAATAAGGAAATCAGCATTGAACTTGGACTGTAGGCTAGATTGGAAAAAGTTGGAGGGGGGGGGAAGAAGGGGAAAAAAAACACTCCAGAAGGAAGCACTTCTGTGTTGGTTCCTACATGGTTGTGTGTCCATAGGAAATGTATTCAACTCAAATGGCTGATGTGTATGACTTGCAAATATTCAACCCCTGAAATGGAAAACAGCATCATTTGAAAAATTATATCTATTCTACTTATGTGTTAACTTTCTAATTTTAATCATTTTTTTCACTTAAGCCTTAAAAAAAATAGTCCATCCCCCCCAAACCTTCATACTGCCTAATAAAGCTTTGTTCTCCAATATGTTACATATAAAGTATATTAAAAAAAACTTTAGTTTTAAAAAGTTTCTCCAAGATATTAAATACATTTTGATGCCCAAGCATTTGCTTTGATGATACTGATCAAATTTTCTGCACCAAAATACACTCTTCAGTTGATTGGAAATTCTAGCTTATTCCAAAATAACACATAAGTGAGACTAATGCAGTGTGTTATATGTGAAGCAGTGGCTGCTTCAAAGTAATTTTTAATTATACCTCTTGCTTCTAAGGACTGAAATATTGTTTTTGATTATATCCTTGCTTTCTTCATTTCCCATAGAAATATCTGTTCTTTTTCTCACCAATTAGTTGTAATTGTGGGGAATATTTGCAATGGTGATATTTTAGAACATTACTAAGAGGTTAATTAATGGGTTTATTCTGAGGAAAATGGCTTTAAATAGAAAGAATAATCAGGACCAATATGGATCCTTTGCCCTGTGGCCTCACCATCAAAATTTATAAAATTACATTGGCACAATATCAAATGCCAAGAATCAGGATCATACATTAAGGTGCGGTTCAGAATATTTATCGCTCAAGCTTATAGACAAGAATAAAAACTCCTTTTTTATGATCCGATAATCGCTTAATTTGGGGTAGAGTCAAGAATCTAATCAACTAAAGTTCAACACTAAATTGGCACCAAATAAGGGTCAACTGAATTCAGGAGGGTTGGATTTAAATAATTTATGGGAA
Organism: Azemiops feae; assembly: GCA_023970755.1. Lineage (NCBI taxonomy): Eukaryota > Metazoa > Chordata > Lepidosauria > Squamata > Viperidae > Azemiops > Azemiops feae. Next base: position 185,810 of record JALGBA010000075.1, on the reverse strand, counting down.
CATAACAACTCTAGGCTAATGTCTCATTTAACTCTACTTTCCTGCTCTTCTCCTACACACATTTCCCATTTATTTAAAATGTGAAATAGATCTACCTGGCCTTTGATAAGCTTAATGCATCTAATTAGAATAGACCTCTCATCCCCCCTCCATATTGTTTACCAATGCTTAAAGTTAAACAAAATAATCAAATTGCAAAAGGAAGAAGCATGCATGAGTTCCGCTTTATCTAAAATATGGCACTGCTGGTACTGATCACATTTATATGGACTAGCAACCTTCTAAAGAATCAGAATTGGAAAATCAAACTGAGAAGCTGAATTTCTCCAGTAACTTTGGCTCATGAATAGATAATAAGCAGATATCTGTCAATATGTTGTCAGGAGCTTTTGCTGATCGTTTGTATTGCTGGAGCTTAGCAAATCATTTACTCCCACTCTGAAGAAGGAAACATTAAACATATCTTTCCTTTTGAAATGATGTGTTTTTTCTGGACTCCGATTCCTCCCTCCTTCCCTCCTTTTGACTTCTCATTGACAAATGATAAATTGGCTAATAATTGCAAATATGTTTCTTAATTAGGCCCTGAGCTGCTATTTCAATTAGAACTTCAGATTGGATGGAAAATAATTCACATATGACTGTGAGTTGGCTATGATTTGATTTTCCCTTAGATTTGAATTACATTGAATTTTATTCCCTTCACAACTTAGCAGGTGCTCAATGCAATTTCAAGAAGGAATGAAGCAGATGGAATGAGATGCCACTCATTAGTCATGATGGATTCTGTGCTTGATTTTTGCTCATATTTTCGGATAACAGCACAAATGTAAAATTTTTGGAATAGGGAGATACTCACTCTTCAAACCTGTGTTTGAAGACTTCCATACCTATACCTCATTTATTTTCCCAGCGTAGTGCCTCCAGCTCCCTAAATTGATATTCAGCATTAGAATTTTAGGAATTACTTTCTCATCATACCTGGAAAGCACCCCCAATATACTCAGTTATATCAAACCTGATATAACAGCCAGAACTTTCATTTAAAATGGTAATTTGGGATTATTCCTTAGGATTATGAGGAGAATAGAATCTATTTATTTATTTAGTGTATGGTGATGGTATACTAGCCAGGAGACTACAGTGTTAATACAGAGTAGTTGTTTGGTTGCCTAAGACGGCTAGTCCATTTGGTTCATGCTTGCACACGATCCAGAAGTGAACCATAGAAGGTGACCAGCTTCACATTCAGAATGGCTAATGACTTTTGGAAGCATCATCTGGGGCTTTCCCCCTCTGTTGATGTCGCCTCGTGTTCAGATGCCACATTCAGGCAGATTTGGCACAGGTTGGGTTCACACTTCCACACGAAGCGTCTATTTATCTACTTGCACATAACATGCTTTTAAATTGCTGGATTGGCAGGACCTGAGGCAAGTGATGGGAACTTAACCTGTCACCTGGTGCTAGGACTCAAATCATTGGAACACAGAGGTTCTTCAGCATCTTTAAGCCACAGAGTTACCGCACCTCTGTGAGAATACTTGCTGATGTCATCTTGTTTCAGGTCTCTTTCATTTTTTATCAAGTGGGATCCATTCTATGATTGCCTTAGTTCAGCTGCCATCCGTTCTTCTTGCTATGTGATCAGCCCATCTCCATTTCAATTCTTTTACTCTCTTGATGATATCGTATATATTGATTGCAGTAAGTTTATGTAAGCAGTGTCTACACCTTGATTGAGCAATGCATGAATTATTGCTTGCTGGAATACCCAGTCAAAAGCCTTTGTAGTCATATGTAGTCATATGTTGTCAATGAAAGCCATGCACAGAGGCATGGTGTATTTTGATTTATATTGACATGTTTTTTTCCTCAATTTTACTTAAAGGTGGGGGAGGCCCTGACCAACGTCTTTTCTGTTTCTAAGAAATAATATTTTGATTGCACACAGAGGATTTTGAAGGTAACTAAACAAGGGAGGTTATCTCTGTTTATACATTTTGGTATAAACAGGGTGGGTGTTGATACCGGTTTTCCTCCTGTTTTCAAGGGTCCTTCTTGAAGGCCAGTAGTAGTCCTGCTTTCCTCAATATCAGTAGATGGCAGGTAGGTTTTAGCCCAAGGTATGTTAAAGCACATATATTTGTCTTTTAGTCCAATGCTGTTGGCCTTGTGGGACAGATCAGATAGGAAATGCAAGCAGATGAATTAATTCCACTTTATGGTAAGGCTACATTGACACAATCTTGCAAATCTCAAACCCCATTTCTCGCTTTGCCTCTTTTACAGCCTGAGGATCTTGCCCTCCCAATTATCCAGCTGCCAGCTATACTGGATATCTTATCCGAACATTCCCTTGGCAGTGTCCCTTTGCCCAGTCTCCCAAAGTCATTCCTGCATATTATTAGAAATACACCCTAGAAGTCAGCACCATTGGCATCCTATTTGATGCCCACCCTCCACTTGAACAACCAAAATTCAGGTACCCAAAATGAAAGAGCTCCAGAGAAGATCACGACAGTTCTTGGGATCTATTGCACAGAAGACAGGAAACAAGATCGCTTTTGTTCTTTTAGCACCAGGTATATCTGTATCTATTATTCTGGATTCCATGCTTCTGAAAAATAAATAGCTATTCTAGGCTATGTAATTTCCTCAGTGGTTAGGGGAACTCCGATGTTGTGCATCCATTCAGAAGACCAAATATGACTGCAAGCCATTTGTGGTAAAACACTCAAGTGGCCCCACATAGTGTGAATTACACCACTCAGACATGGACTCAAAATGTGCCATTATGCTTTCAAAGGAGCATTTCCCCTATTATTAGAAAAATCAATTACACCTTCCAGTTTGCACAGGAAATATTGGAGGTGACAGAGTATCTTGTACTCCCGTTCACTCATAAACTTCCTTTCTCTGCCCTAGGATCACCACAGAGATGCTAATAAAATTTCTGTCAGGTGATTCACACACATTTCAGCATTCTCCTGCAATCTAGCTTGGTGAATGAAAAACAAATTTAAATCATGATAAAAGTCTAGGCAGATGTGATCCATAACGTTAACTGCTTGTCATCTGAAAAGATGTATTCAGGGTCTCTTGGGAATGGCAGTTCTCATTTCTCCTGCTTGTAAACCTATAACACTTACTGTCTGTGAGCAGGATGGAGTATCTCATCCGACGCTGGGTGTGTGCATATGCGTAGTTTATAGTTCACGTCTCAGAGTTTCTAGTTTTTTTCTCCACAATATTGCAAGAATTCTCTGGGTTGTTCCTTTCTCAGTCTTTATTAATTTCTGACAATAACAAAAGTAATAAAACACTCAGTTTAGCTTTCTCTTGATTATACACCCACTTCAAATCAACTGTGTGTTGTTCCCTCATCCCTTTACATCTTATAACCAATGCTGTTTCTGTAGCCTTTTTTTCCTCACCTCTAAAATAATAGGATCAAGACTTCAGCTAAAATGCTTATGGGAACCTGAGTGACAAATCTAGAAATCCAGTCTGAGAACCAAAGAATCCATTAAAAGTCTCTAAGAATGAGTGCAAAAGTGTTGACTAATTTCTAAATAACCCCAGCTGTCAGTATTATGACTAGGGAGACCAGATAGAGGTCAAAGAAGAGGACTAAAGTAGGTATGAAATTGCCTTATAGTGAGTTCAGATCATTGATCTATTTAACCATGGCTTAATTTATATATATATAATATTTTTGTTCCAGGCCTGAGCAAGCAAAGGCAAGGATCTTGTGGCTTTTGTTCCCAAGGGTAATGTTTGAAAGGCCTCAAGTTTTCCACTCCACTTGACCTAACATTAATGAAGAGAAAGAACTCAATGTTTGCGCACATTGTTCTATGAAACACTTGAAGGTAAGAAATGAAAGAAAGACTGTAGAATTTTAATTCATTGTTTCAGAAACAAACTTGCATCCGGTTAGATCTCTGAGTGCCTGTAAGAAAAGCAAAATCTGTGGGTTGTAAAAATTTGGAGTTTTTACAGTTCTCCATTCAAAATCTCTGCCCATTTAAGTAATTTTTTTGATGGTTTTTACTTCTCAGCCGCACTTTTTAAATATCTGAATGAGGACAAAATGTAGCTAGAACATTCCCCCCCCCCAACAACAAATTATATTCCTTGATAATTTTTTTAAAGAAATCACCCTGCACAGGAGCCACTCATGTCATATCAATGCAATTAAGATCATGCAATTAATTTTACTAATGAAAGGATCTTCAAATGTGCTTTTTAGAAGGTTTTTTCCCCTTATGGTTTCTAATTTTCTAAAGTAAATACCAAGCTACTGACATTTCTCAAAGCTCACTTTTATAAATAGCACATTTCCATCGCACTACATGTAATAGAATCCTCTTAGAAAACCTATTAGATCTTCTAATGTAATGTAAAGTTTTATTACTTTTCGCAATTACTGTGTTTGTTCTGTTGAATTAATTACCAAACTGTCTTCAGTTCGAATGATTCATCCTTCATTCTCTATAAATAAATCTGCATCATTGCCCTAATATAATTGATTGATAAAAGGAATAGGTGGTGATCTATTAAAGATATCTATGTATCATTAATCTGTTGCTTTATTTTACTGAATTCATTAAGTGGACTTATATCAAGGCGTATATCCATTAATTGTAGAAATAGAAAGGAAAGTTGATTTCTGGGATCTGCTTACTATCATTACTATTTTGGTCTATCAATTGTCTTGGAAAACAATTCTAGTTCTCAGATCTCTTCTCTGCAAGAAATTGGGATAGGGCTGAATAATATTTTAACTGATGGAAGTATCTTTGTAGGCAGAAACAACAACAACAACAACAACAACAACAATAATAATAATAATAATAATAATAACAACAACAACAACAATAACAACAATAACAAAAATAATAAAAATAATAAAAATAATAAAAATAATAAAAAAGTTGGAAGGGACCTTGGAGGTCATCAAGTCCAACCCCCTGCTCAGGCAGGTAACCCTATACCATTTTGGACAAATGGCTGTCCACTTTCTTCTTAAAAACTTCCAGTGTTGGAGCATTCACCGCTTCTGGAGGCAGGTTGTTCCACTGGTTAATTGTTCTAACTGTCAGGAAGTTTCTCCTTAGTTCTAGGTTGCTTCTCTCCTTGATTAGTTTCCATCCGTTGCTTCTTGTCCTGCCTTCAGGCGCTTTGGAAAATAGCTTAACTCCCTCTTCTCTGTGGCAGCCCCTGAGATATTGGAACACTGCTATCATGTCCCCCCTCGTCCTTCTCTTTATTAAACTAGACATACCCAATTCCATCAACCTTTCCTTAAGTTCATCTGAGTTGAGTGATTGTACCCTCCACTGGAAAGTCTGATAGACATCGATCTTCTGGTGTTGGAGCTACCATGAGCAATGTAGTCCAGAGTAGTTAAAGATAAGGATTAAAAACCTCCATCACAAATCTCTTTTCTACTGAGATGTTACAATCCATCAAAATTGATCTTCTTTAGTAAGATAATGTTGATGTTATCTATTCAATTGTCCCCAACTCTTGGCGATTCTATGGGCCAGATCTTTTCGCGTCTTCTGACCTTGCTCTCCTTCTTTGGGTTTTTCTACGCTCTGGCTGGTGTCAGATTTCATGGTGTCCAGATCATTTTGGCATACTCCTTTCACAATCCTTTCTCCATCTTAAACCAATCAATGTCTCCCTAGGGTGTTCTCACAATGGCTCCCTGATTTGTGTATAGTGATTAGCGTACAATGAGGTATATCATTCAGAGTGCTTACTAGTGGCCCTTAATGTATATAGTGGCTCTTCATGTATTTATGCAACTCTCTATAGAGTTTTACACTGCTTGTCCTATCCCACTGAGTCTTAGCTGTATCAATATCAAGGGGGGGGGGAGGTAATATGGAAAAAGCTATCAGTGGTCCTTTTTCTGCTTCTATTGCTGAAAGCATTGCTGGCTGGGGAATTCTGGGAGTTGAAGTCCATGCAGCTTAAAGTGGTCAAGGTTGCGAAACACTGGCTTAAAGTAACAACTATACAGAAGGAGAACATGGAATAAAAAAAAAATCTAGAGCAAATTGCAATGGGAGTCCTATTGTTTCCTAGATCTCTGTAATTCTCCAGCGATTCCAACCCCAGACTCCAACTCCAATCAAGTTTGAGTCCATCGGGAAATGCGACAGGATATCAATACAGTGCATAAATAAATAAACAAATGTGAAAGTGTGTTTGGGCATTGCTTTCGTTCAAATTCATTCCTGAAGACAGTCTTCAGGAAAGGGGCTACACTGTTTGTCAGGGACTAAAGCTAGTTTTCAACCTCTTTTCTCCTGCTGAGATCACAGATCATTAACATTGTTAATGCTCTTGCTAAATCTGTTTGGAGAATGTGACAAGTCTAATTTGTTACTGACAAGACAGTTGGGAGTGTATTTAAAATGCATTAGTCTTCCTATTGTGTGCTTTTGAATGGAAGTGTGATTCTTGTCAGGTCTAACCTTACTGTTTTGTTAAATATTAGCTATTGTTTTCATTCCTAGTTCCAACTACAGAGGTGATGGAGACTTCCCTGAACATGCTCAATCTCAATCTCTCTCTCCCTCTTTCTTTACACCCCCCATATATATGCATATTTCTGTGTGTCTATAGGTATATATACTCACACATATATGTTATAGTTGCAGGTAACTGGTAGAAAAAGAAGAGAGCAGAAGAGCATAGACAAAGTTAGAAATTATTTCACTTTCTTCTTGATCCAAATAGACCCAACATAAGATCAATCACATGCAGCTAAATTCTTATTTAGTATCAGGTCTCAAAGGTCATAACCATATTGCAAGATTACTACATTGAGGCCACTAAGTACTTCTGGAGAACAAGAACATAAATCTTCTATTCACCCCCAGCCCTCTTGTTTTCTTCCTCAAGTTGAGTTTTTTGACTTGGGCCAACTCAAATGTTGCTATCCAGTTTGTATACTATATTGTACTTTCTTCTTGACAACCCTCTACATTTGAATCAACCTACTTCACCAGATTCAATGATCAATGATCAGTGATCACTGTCCTTTAGCTCTCTAATTACTGCTGCAACAATTGTTATCCAGGGTGCTTCATTAGCATATTAGAAATAAATAAATCATTGGTTTGAAACCTGGCGTAAACATTGCTATTTTTCATGTTCTTGCTGGCTTTTTTTCTTCTTTTTTTCTTTTTTTGGTTATGTAAGCTCACTTCCTGTGCAGCTTACCATATAATTTGAGTCATAAGGCATAACAGCAAATGAACAGTTTGACTAAAGAGTACCTGTAACTCTGTAGCATCATTTTAGAATATATGGAAGGAATCTAAGCTAAGGAATCCAGCTCATCCCCTTCTAAGCATGTTTCTTATTTTTCTTATTTAACTTTGCAAAAGTGGTAGGCATCGATTTTTATACTTTTGTCTGTACAATTTGACAGAAGAGAATTTGCTTTTAAAATATCTGTCAAAGAGAAGGAGAATATTATGATTCCTGGTTGGTATGTGGCATTGTTGTTACAGACAGACCTAAGAAATATGCACTGTTCCAGTGATTTATAATTCCTGATTTTCTTTTCTGATCCTACATTTGATACATAATTCTAAAAGAGATTTAAGCACAGCTATGGCATCTAGGGCAGAGTTCTCCAATGTTTCTGATTCTGCAGATCGGCGGGGGGGGGGGGAGAAAGGGGATGGTTCTGTATGAGTGGCTGGCAAGCTCACACATGCATGTGCAGCTCCATTTGTGTGAGCGGCATGCATACGTGCCTGCCACTCACTTAAATGAAGCATGTGTGTGTGCACCCACTGCTCACAGAAGTGAGGATTCGCGTGTGTGCACGTGCTCACCGGCCGTTTCCACAGCCCGATTGCAAACCCTTCACAGCCCACTAGTGGGCAGTAGCCCACAGGTTGGGGACCCCTGATCTAGGGGAAGAGGAGGATGAGGAGATGATGATGATGATGATGATGGTGGTGGTGGTGTTGGTGGTGTTGGTAGTGATGATGATCCTGAGAGAAAGCAATGGCAAATCACTTCTGGAATATTGACAAAACCCCAGTGTGGATGAGTCTATGATGTTATCAGGAATCAACCTTGACTTACCTGTTTTGTATCCTTCATTGTCCCTATTTATCAAGAAGATCTCAACTTGAATCCCTGATAAGTTGTTCCTGCCTTGACTTTTCAGGGTGACTTTTTATTCACTTTTATTTTAAAGTGTTTGTTATTCCTATTGCAGTCCTTCACTAAGGTTCTGAAAACCCTACTTTGATTCTACTGGCTCAGTGAAAATACATGCCAGTGGATACAAAATCCTCTATCTTCCTTGTATACCTATCCAAATTCCTGTCTCAGAAGCTTTTGGAGAAAGGACCACGGTTGAATGGCAGAGTACAACCTTTGCATGGGGAAGGCATCTCTAGAAAATCTCCTGTCTCAGCTCGGAAGAACCACTGTTAAATCAATACATTGTAAATAATATGGAAAAGGTTGATGTGAAATTGTATAAGATAATATTCCTAGATATACTTGCAAGGAATGCTGCGCCTTTGCATCCCCTCTGGAATTTCTTTCCCAAAGCATGACTGCTGCATTTTTATGCATTGATAAAGTACTACAAAAAAAGTAAGCCCCAAGGATTGCATGGCGAATGCATAAGAGGTGCAAGAAGCATTTTGTCTACCAAGTCAAAATAGCAGAAAAGGAGGCTTATATGAATGGAACAATAAACCAGGACTATGTAAAACCCTCTTAGAATTCCCTGTATCATTTATTGGAGATTTTACTAAATCACAACCAGTGTGAACAGTTTCCTCAATCCATTATAATTTGATCTTCAGTTTCCCACATCATTTAAAGGAGCAAATTCGGTGTCCAAAACTGTACTTTTTTATGTGCTTCTTCTCCTGGACCCCCCCCCCCCAAGCGTCTGCATTGCTCCTGCTATGAATAACAGAAAAGATGAAATGCCAAGATGTGTTCAACTTGTAAATTTTCATAGGCTTGAGGGAACCATACATGGACATTTTTCTTCCTTGCAAAATTATAATGGTTCCATAAATGCAAATTTCAGAAATAGTTGTCACCGTTCAGCAGTAAAGTTAACAGCTCTAACACAAGCAGTATTTAAAAGAGATGCTAAATCAACCTGCTTTGCCAGTTTAGACCTTCTTGCATTTGAATATCTCTGCATATTAAACAGATTATTCACTTCATCAAGAGTGTGTAATGCCTTGCCTGGACAAAACATCTTCATTTTCTTTGTTCCCATTGTTACTTGGCCATAAATCCTGTCTGAAGAAATAGCCAGCAAATCCACATACTTAGGTGATAAGTAAGACAAGTGTTAATGCCACTTTATAATGCTTTGGTAAGACCACACTTGGTATATTGCATCCAGTTTTGGTCACCATGATATATAAAAAAAGATGTTGAGACTCTAGAAAGAATGCAGAGAAGAGCAACAAAGATGATTAGGGGACTGAAGGATAAAACATATGAAGAATGGTTGTAGGAACTGAGTATGTCTGGTTTAATGAAAAGAAGGACTAGGGGGTGACATGATAAGAGTGTTCCAATATCTCAAGAGTTGCCACAAAGAAGAGGGGGGTAAACATATTCTCCAAAGCACCTGAAGGCAGGACAAGAAGCAATGGATGGAAACTAATCAAGGAGAGAAGCAAACTAGAACTAAGGAGAAATTTCCTAACAGTGAGAACAATTAACCATTGGAAAAACTTGCCTCCAGAAGTTGTGGGTGCTCCAACACTGAAAGTTTTTAAGAAGAGATTGGACAACCATTTGTCTGAAATGGTATAGGGTTTCCTTCTTGAGCAGGGGATTGGACTAGAAGACCTCCAAGGTCCCTTCCAACTCTGTTGTTCTGTTACTCTGTTAACAGTCTTTTCAGAGTATGGAGAAATACAAACATTAAACATAGTGGGAAGTATTGCATAGTATGTGAAGACTCCCTGAATTCATAGCTAACACATCACATCGTTATATTAAATTCTTCCTTTCTATAATGGATCCTGCACCACCAAACATCACTCAGTTGGCTCAGTTTCAAATTACTGCAATGAAGCTGCACATCTCATTTCATGCAGAGGGGAAAGAAGGCAGCTCCATTAGAGATTTAGGTGGGCTCAAAGCTCATTTGAAATGGAAAGCCTTGTGAGAAATCTGTAATGAGAAAGATTTGATAGTTTAATGTATTTCTGCAAAGCACTATAATTTTCTAGAAAATGGATGGAATATTATCGTTCTTGAAATCAACTAGAGGGCATAGTATTACATTTCAGACTTAATGGCTGATCTAGATGTGTGCGGTTAGTGATGGATGGGGCTAGAAAGTAATGATCATATTCATGCAAGGAGCTTCTGAGAAAAACCATGCAAAGTGTGAATCTAAACTTATTGGAGGTTCTAAAAAAATTGATCTAATCTATAGTTTGTACAGTACAATGTCTGTCCTTAACTTATAAAGCATATACTCAGCAGTAATTCTGACAAATAATGGAGGTTTCTTGCAAGGTTATTTTATACAACTGTAGTTAGAGGAATTCAAATAGTTGAGGCCACCAGAAGAGTAAGAGTCAGAACTCTGTATCTCCCTCAACACCTGAAGTGGTAAAAGAGGAACTAAAGAAAAAGAACATCAAAGGTCAGAGGAGTTAAGTTTGATCTACTTGTGGCCCAAGTTGATCAAACCAAGGACTGACTCAGCATTCTATGTCATGGCAATGCAATAGTTGTAGAACTGAAGGACAATGGCTGTCTTCTGTTGTTGTTCCCCAGCAACTGGAGTTTAAGGAATGGGTCAGTCAGAGCTGAAGAAGCTTCTTGGATGAGAAGCCAAATGTCTTCAAAGAAAAACAAGAAATTCCAGTTGCCTTTTGAAAAAGCACCTTTGGGACAACCATGACCTAGATGGATAAGAAGCTCCTTAGATAGAGAGCTATGATTTACTGAAAGCTGCATGGTCCAGGAATTTGTCCAATTCTCATTCAAGCCATTTAAATTGATAGTTATCAATTTACCTGATGGCAGCAAATCCCATTCTTTTACTATGTGTTATGGTGACTATAGAAGGCCTGAGATATTTATCAAGCCTTGGATGACTTTTGATTCCTTCATTTTTGGGTTCTAAGAAGATTCCATATATGCTCCTGGTTAAAACTTGGATTGATTGTCAATATTCTTTTTTTTTTTTTAAATGGATATAAAAATCTTATCCATATGGGAACTAAAACAAAGCTGTATTAATGATTTGTAAGGGATAAATGACCCAGATGGCAAAATAAAATAAAATAAATTCTGCTTGTTTTTCCCAGTTTATCATCTTCATTTCTTTATTTCTGAATCTTACATAGCCAACTATACCTATTAAAAACACCTATATCGAATGAAGATCAGAGAATATACAGCATCTGATCATATCATATAATATTTTCTAGTCCTGGTAAATAAATAAATAAACTCAGCCAACTACACCAGTGGTTCTCAACCATTTCTTTGCGAGGACCCCCTTTAAATAACTTTTGTGACCATGGAGCATGGCCATGGACTACCAAGACTTAACTCAAGATTTAAATCATAACATTTCTTCAAGCCTTCACGGGCCCCCTGTGATAACATCGTGGACCCCCTCCAGGGGTCCGCAGACCACAGATTGAGAACCACTGAACTATACCATAACCCAAAGTAAGGCTGAGCAAAAGAAAATCTGCTAGTGGATTTTTTATTACGTAAGAAATATCAATCAGAATCTGAATGCTGGAAATAAAAGTAATGGTGTCCCTGTCCAGTCGTGTCCAACTCTAGGCATGATGTTCACCTCTGTTTCTTGGCTGAGGGAGCCAGCATTGTCCAAAGACATTTTCTGTGATCATGTGGCCAGCACGGCTATACACCAAAGGCGCACTGAACGCTGTTACCTTCCCACCAGAGTGGTACCTATTTATCTACTTGCATTTGCATGTTTGGAATCCAAACAGAAAAGTGAGTATATAGCCTAAAGGGCAAGTTACAAATTAAGTATATTGGTCCAAAAGCACTTCTGAAGTTTAATTTAACATGAAGTTCATTCGTGAGTCTTAAATTCTTAGCATCCTGAACATATTTTATTTCTCAACCACTTTTTCTAATGCCATTTTTTTTAAAAAAGAGAGAATTAGCCCCCAAAGTAAAACACAGAAACTGTTTTCAGATAATTTGCCTCTTTTTCATGGTTTGAGGGGGGGGGCAAAATTACAAGAAGAACTCTGAGTTTGGGGCTATAGATTACCAGCACCTGTATGAGAAGATAAATGGCCGTAGAAATAATAAAAATTAGGAACTTGTGAAAATGATGACCTTGAAGCTAACAGAAACATATAGAGCAGAATCCTAGAACCTACAGGGGAAAAAGAAAAAGAAAAACCATGAAAATGTAAAAGGATTGAGGGGAAAAAAAGTCAGAGGTGAAGTTAATGCATCTTTTGCATTAATATGACCATAATATGATACTGTGTAACAGGAGCAGGCCATAAATTGCCTCAAGGGAGGAAGCTAACAATAGGACATCTGCATGGAGCTCCTGAATTAATAGTATTGGAACATCTGCCATACAATATGGGCTGAACTTTAAGGAGCTCTGCTGTATAATTCACTTGTCAGGCAGTTTGAGATAGAGATGACATGTCTGCTGGGCAGAGGAAGCAAAAAGGGAGGAGGTTTTAATTAATTCATTTATTTCTTTTTTTAAAAAATGATGTTAAGAAACCCACTGTTCATACTGCATTGTTTTGTTTTTAAGGTTTTTAAGAAGAGAGGGAGGTTTTTAAGAAGAGATTGGACAATCATGAAATGGTATAGGGCAGGGGTCTTCGAACTTGGCCCTTTTATGACTTGTGGACTTCAACTCCCAGAATTCCTCAGCCAGGCACGCTGGCTGAGGAATTCTGGGAGTTGAAGTCCACAAGTCATAAAAGGGCCAAGTTTGAAGACCCCTGGTATAGGGTTTCCTGCTTGAGCAGAGAGGTGAACTAAAAGGCCTCCAAGATCCCTTCTGACTCTGCTATTCTGCTCTGTTCTGTTCACCAAAGATGTAGGAGTAGCTTCAATATGTAGAGCCAGGTTATATAGGAACATCACAACAGAGAAAGCCACAGGATATGGGAAAAGAGGAATGGTTTCTTTATGAGGGTATGAGTGTAGGATGCAAGAACCTTGGTTCAGTCTCCTTCAATCTGATCAGTCTCTGGATATGTAGACTTTATGTAGCCAATTTCCCCAGCTGTGTGATTATGTTTGATCCTTTGGTCCATATATTTGGAGCAGCATCTAGGTTGAAGAAATGTTGTCTTTTACTCAGACAAGCACTCTGGTTTCATGGCTTCCCTGTGGACAATCTGTTATACAGTCAGAAAAATGGGGATTCATTCACACCTATCCAATTACAAATAAATTGGCCAAAAATTATACGAGGTTCAAGAGTTGGATGACGCCAGTGGTGTGAAATCAAACCAAATCAATCCTCTTTTTAAGAGACACATGGGAATAAAAGAAGAAGAGACTGGACAACCATTTGTCTGAAATGGTATAGGGTTTCCTGCCTGAGCAGGGGGTTGGACTAGAAGACCTCCAAGATCCCTTCCAACTGTATTATACATACATACATACATACATACATACATACATACATACAGACAGACAGACAGACAGACAGACAGACAGACAGACAGACAGACAGACAGACAGAGATAGAGATAGAGATAGAGATAGAGATAGAGATAGAGATAGAAATAGATGATAGATAGATAGATAGATTAGATATAGATATATAGATATATAGATATATAGATATATAGATATATAGATATATAGATATATGATGATGTGCCATAAAGTCATTGTTGACACTTAGTGACTACTTAAGGTAAATTTCCTCCATGAATATGTATATACTATATACATACTTTTTTTAAATTAAAATTTAAAAAGTAGATTTCAATGGGAGGCATTATTGAGCATCCTTATGTGAGCACCTAAGGGGCTACCACAAAGAAGAGGGGGTCAACCTATTCTCCAAAGCATCTGGGAAGGCAGGACAAGAAGTAATGGATGGAAACTAATCAAGGAGACATCCACCCTCGAACTAAGAAGAAACTTCCCGACAGTTAGAACAATTAATCAGTGGAAGGACTTTCCTCCAGAAGTTGCAAGTGCTCAAACACTGGGTTTTTTTAAAGAAGAGATTGGACAACTATTTGTCTGAAATGGTATAGGGTTTCCTGCCTGAAGGGGGTTGAAGTAGAAAACCTCCAAGGTCCCTTCTAACTCTGTTATTCTGTTATTTCAAAGTACAACTGGTTTTCTGGCTTAATAGGAGCTGTCCATTTTTAAAATTCATTTTTCCTTTCTATTATGCTATTACCATGCAGATCAACACAACACAGTCAATAGAGTTGCTAATTTAATCATTTTTAGCAGTTTCCTATGGCCTGCTCTTTGTCTCTTTCTTCCTTTCTTTCTTTCTTTTTAAATAAATAAGTTCAGCCCCATTCAAGTCCCACCCTATAAATCTTAGTTAATAGCTGTGCCCGCCAAATTCTTCAAATTGGTTTAGTCGTCCATCAGTCTTTAGCATCTTGAAAAATAACATGAATCACCGGTAGAAGATCAAGTGATTTGCAGTGCTTTCCATGGGTTTGTGCAATTAGGGATCTATTCAGCCGCACATTCAGAAATATTGCTAGCACTTTTTTAAAAAAAGCCGGATCTATAGAGCCCATTTTGCCATTAAGCCTTTTATAGAGCTGATCAGTGGGGGATAAATGTACCGCATGAATAGAAAAGAAAACAAAAACTTGGTTCTCTTCTATGTTTTATATGTTTTTCATTTCTTCTGAGTCACAACTGCTTCTTCCTTTTTACCTATTTTTTTTCCCTACTGCCGAAGGTGAGAAGAGTTTCATTACCCAAGATTCAGACCAAAACTGGGAAAATAATTAAACAGTAGAGTAAAATGTTTTCATTTGCGTAGCTTGTAATTAATCACGATCCTCTTCCAGCTTTTAATATTAATTCATGGTCATGATCATCACCCTCTTTTTGTCCTTCATCTGACTTTATTCTGACAATGCCAGTTTCCAGCGACAAGACCAAAAGGTCACACATGAATGCACAGATTCCTCCTTATCTGCAGGAGATTGTCCGAAAATGCCATTGTTTGCTTACACTAATTGCTCATCATCACTGGCTGATAGCCTGAACATTTGAATGTATTCTTTGCAGCATCTTTGAGGAAGGTTTTCATGAGGAGGTGGCATAGCCATTGCTCACCGAGTTAAACATGTAAGATGGTTTGATTTGGGATTCCATTCTTCACACTGTTTTCCTTCATTATAAATGGTTGAATTGTGATCATCCCCGTATTTGTATTGAACTGCCTTCGAATACAAATGTATACCCAGCTTGCAATGGTCAACTGTATTGCAAATCAAGCCTCATTGTTTCTCAAAATTTTCTTTCTGACTTGAAATGTAAGCTGAGCATTTGCACATGGACAATCAGCAAGTTTTCAATTGCCATTTAAAATATCATTATTTTTTTATTGTCCAAACTCAAGAGACTAATCAAAGCTCAAGGAGAACCGGGCAGATGTCCCCAAAGAATTTTGTTTTTCAGGCTCTAAGGAATTGGACCATATGATGGGTTTCCATTTTAATTATTTATTTAAAAGAATTTATATAGCTGGCCATCTCCCTTAGTACCATTCTGGGCAACTGGCTTCCAAATTGACAATTGACCAACAATACGAACTCAGTTATTCTCCCAAGCTCTCTGCCTGGGAAAGCAAACATTAAGATTTACTGAAAAGTGAGCAGAGTTGGGCCAACCTTGGAGGGGTCTGATGTTCTGGAGGATAAGTGTAGCTATAGAAAAGATATGTTTCCTGCTATAAGTTGAAGAGAAATTTTAAATTATTATATTACGATCGGAACCCCTATGTCACTACAAGTGTGAACAAGCTAGGGGCTTTGGAGAAGTTCTTAGAATTATCTTTGTATAATTCAGCAAATTTACTAGAAAATGGTGCACTCTTTGTAATAAAAAATGATTATTGCTACCTATAGCTTTGAAGAGGCCAATTCAGACTTACTCTAGTGAGGTTGTACAAAACTGCAAAAATGAGAATTTCAACCAATAGGAGAAAGTATGTTGTATCTGAGGAATTAACGGGCAGAGATGACTGTAGAACTTTGATATTTGTCAGCTTCGTGGTTTCCTTAATTAGTTTCATGTTATAAGAGTGGGTCCTAAGATCTTGACATTCCCAGGACAGATTTTTTTCTACAGCTGAAATAATTCACTACAGAAGTAGACATGGAGTTTTGGGGAGGGGAAAAAGAAAATACAATTTGTGGCAACTTGACAAACCTGTCTTCTATTTCAACCTTACTTGAGAGCTGGTAGGAAATAATCAAGGAGTCAAGGAAACTATTAGAGAAGTGATTTTGACAGCCAGAGACTAATTCTATTTATAAGGGTAGGACAGGAGACAGCAATATTTTAAAAGTCCCCTGTTGAAAGTTGCATTTATAATCAAGATTGGTAGGGCTAAAGCAAATATGAAATGAATCTGGAGCCAAAAGTTGATGGGACTATCCATTTGGCCTATTTCTGATTAACACTTTTTGTGCTCTAATTTCTTTTCCAAGTAAGTGCTCCTTTTCCTGAATCACAGATTTCCTGAGAATACATAGATCATATAGTTTGTTCTAAAATGACCATTAAGAGGGCTTTGAAAATTAAGCCAATATCAAGGAAAAATAAAATATTGGGGAAAAATGTGGATGAAGGCTACTATTGTCCGTGGGAATTAAAAGTGATGCAACTGATATCTAATTTAGATTTTTTTTTAAAAAAAAGGATGCAGGACATTTTATATACCCAGCTTAGCAATACAAAAGACAAATGCATTAAGGATGGATTCTAATCAAAAGATGGGTGATCAAAGAGAGTGACAATCAAAATGATGTGTAAGAGATTGCATGCAAAGTAGATTTTATATGTTGATTGCTAGTTGTTTTCCACTCTTCAGATATCTGCTATCTGGATAAAAAAAAATTGTATGTTTCTCCTCTTATTCCTGATGATGATGGGAGGCTGGTCTCCGTTAGATGCTGGAATTAATATTACAAAAATGTAGAGATGGACTATAAAATGTAGATGATTTTCTTTATCTTTATACAATCCACTAATTGTCCAGTTTAATTGTGGGCTGCTGCATGTTCTCCTTCATTTATAAATGAAAACATGGCTACAGTGTTTGTTTGCCTATACCAAAGCTGCTTTTTCATCCCCACTTTCCTATTACTTTGCCAAAATTTCTGTCTTTGTTCTATTCATTTACTGTTTAAGCAGCCCGGCTCCCAGTAATTTACAGAGACAAAGGGATTCTTTTTTCATTAGTTAGACACTAAGAACATGTACAAAGTTCAAAATATAGCTCTACATCTTCACCGTATAAATAGTAGCTATTCACTGTGTGTCTGAAAAGCAACAATAGCTGAATACAATTTTCAGAAGCTCATAGCATTGGCTATCGTTAGGATCTCTGATATTTATTGTTCAGAAACATCTGGAAAGCCACATGTTCCCCGCTCATATGCCCTTGCACATCATGATACTTTGGGCATATGAGCGTGCATGAATGTTAGAAGCAGCATTAAAATAACAAAACCAGCATTCTCATCTAGTTGGAATCAAAAGGGTGCTTTCTCTGTTGCAATAGCTCAGCAGAAATCCAGGTGGTTCTCATCCTGATAATCTTGCAGAAGCTACTGCAGACATGGCTGATCTCATGTTTTGGAGCAAGTTGATGGCTGAGACCTTGTTGAATGGGAAATTTGTTTACAATTTGGCCACTTCTCCCCATTGTGGGAAACCTGAAGTTTAAGTCCTTTTCAATGGCCCTCTGACATGATTGCTGAGAAACGACAGCTCAGTTTTCCACCACATTGAAGTAAAAAAATAAATGAAAGCTATATGGTAAAGTTCTAAAATAAATAAATCGAAGAACAAAAGAAGAAGACGGGAAGGATCTGGAGAAAAGGGGGAAGGAAGAAGAAGGAGATTCCTAAAACAAAGATAATGATAATGATAATGATAATGATAATGATAATGATAATGATGATGATAATAATAATAATAATAATAATAATAATAATAATAACAACAATAACAACAATAACAACAACAACAATAATAATAATAATAATAATAATAATAATAACAATAATAATAATAATAACAATAACAATAATAATAATAATAATAATAATAATAAAAAAGTTGGAAGGACCTTGGAGGTCATCTAGTCCAACCCCCTGCTCAGGCAGGAAACCCTATACCATTTCAGACAAATGGCTGTCCAGTCTCTTCTTGAAAACTTCCAGTGTTGGAGCATTCACCACTTCTGGAGGCAGGTTGTTCCACTGGTTAATTGTTCTAACTGTCAGGAAGTTTCTCCTCAGTTCCAGGTTGCTTCTCTCCTTGATTAGTTTCCATCCGTTGCTTCTTGTCCTGCCTTCAGGCGCCTTGGAAAATAGCTTCACTCCCTCTTCTTTGTGGCAGCCCCTGAGATATTGCAACACTGCTATCCTGTCCCCCCTCGTCCTTCTCTTCATTAAACTAGACATACCCAAGATAGCAGGAAGGATCTCTTTTTTCAGATTGGGAGGTTTGGGAAGCAGAACTCTTGTAGATGATGGAAAATATGGAACCGAAAGCAGCATCAGCAATAGCCTCTTCCAACCAAAAATATAGTGTTCTAAAAATGGAGAGATATTTAGAATCTCTCCATCACTCTGAGAGCAAGACTGAAAAATAGCAACCTCTATCACAAGGAAAGGAAACTACTGAGAAATTACAAAGCATATTTTAATACATAACGAAATAGTGTCCTTGCTTGTTCATTTATTAAAGTCTAAGATACAGTATGCCACTGTGTAAAATAAAGCAACCTCAAACATAATGAAATCTGGAGTTTTTTTGGGGAAAAAACTGATTATCACAAATGGTCAGAAAAGACATTTTCCTGTCTGAAGTCGTATACAGATGACTAGGTTTTATTGTGAAGGAGACTGAGGTTATTCTCTGTATTTAATACAATGGATTCAAGATCACAGTGCATGTTTGTTGGGAACAAGCTTCTGTTCAAACTAGCAAATTCTGGTGTCCTTTACCATACAATCCCTTCCTGTGTTGCCTTCTGGGAATGACACCTGAGATGTCAACATGCTAGTTTTATTCTGTGTGAGAACCAAACACAAAGTGAAAAGGCTTCAGAACACTGGAAGGCAAAGCAAACAATGATGAAAGCTACTGCATGTAACTTTGGCTTTCCTCTGCTTTGTGAAATCTCAGCAGAATGACCTTCCTTTCACAATGTCACAACAGAAGAGAAAAGTGCCCCAAGACTCAAATGGGACCAAGAAGATACATAGACAGTCTTCAAAAGATAAATCAAGAGCGGGAACAGTGGGTAGCATATTAAATCCCAAACAAATGCCTTCATAAATATAGGAAATAAAAAAAGTGAAAATCATGGTCTTTGGTAAGTATTATTATAACCTGCCCCTGCCTCTGAGCAATATTTTTTTTTTAAAAAATCACAATTCATATGTAAGCAACATCAGCTGTGATCATACCATCTTAAAAATAATGAAAGTAAGAATGTACAATTGCTGTACACAATTTTTATTCCAATCTTTGGTTCAACCATTCTTATTCAGGCTGATAGTGAACTTCTGGTTTTCTTTCCCCCAAAGGATGGAGAAGAATATTTCAAAACTATTATGAGGGAGTCCCAAAGGTGCTTTTTCAAGAGGCAACTGGACTTTCTTGTTTTTGTTTGAAGATGTTTCACTTCTTGGATCAATAAGGTGACTGTAGATCTTCCAACCTATGTTGCACTTCCCATGATCAGGATACAGTTTCATCACATTTGGTGTGATGGGAAATAGGAACAAACCACCAAAACTATAACATGATGGAGGGTTGGACATTCACCACCTTGTATCAGAAAAGAGAAAGATAAAAAATATTTAGTAAAAGGGAGGTCAAGGAAGTCCTAATATGCCTTGAGAATGAGGTAGAAAAAGAATAGAACTGAAAAATGTTTTTCATGCGGGAAAAATCTCAGGAAAATAGAAGGACAATTTTAGCATTGTATTTTCCAAAAAAGCATAGTTATGCCTCTCCTCCTTGTATTAGAAATAAAAAGAAATTCAATGGCATTCTGTTTCTGTTATCTCAATTCAATTAATTGGAAATGCTTATAAAGGAGAATACAGGGAAGATTTAACAGCATCACATTGATACTCTATGAATAACAATAATACATCTGAAAATATGTTAAATGAAATTGGTACATAATGTCATATAGCAGCTAAAACCTTTATATATCAGCATCCCCCCTCCTTCAATTCCAGCTTCTTTCAGTATCAAAACATGAAACTAATGACTGAAAAGCTGCTGATGCTCTATATTAATTGGGGAATTTAATGCACTAGGACCTTGGACATTAAATAGCACTTGCTTCTTGACACAGAGTAAGCAGAAGTGTGTTATCTGTTGATTCAAAGTGGAGTCGATGAAAAGTCAATCTCTCATCTCTCAAGTTTATCTAAATTCATATAACTCTCCCATGAACTCTTTGCAAACACTTCCTTAAAATCTCAATTGTGATGTTATGCTTATGTCTGCTATACAGTATAGGGAGAATCTCTTATTTTTTGGTCACAGTTATGAAATGTTCAGGCATGCTGGTGGAATGAAAGTAAAGATAAAGGTTTTCCCCTATCCAGTCATGTCTGACTCAAGGGGCTGGTGCTCATCTCCATTTCTTAGCCGAGAGAGCCAGTGTTGTCCCAAGATGCTTCCGTGGTCATGTGGCCAACATGACTATTCACTGTTACCTTTCCATTAAAGTGGTACCTATTTATCTATTTGCATTTGTGTGCTTTCTAACTGCTAGGAGAGCAGGAGAATTCTGCCCACCTAGTAGGTGAAGAGTCATTGGATCACTAATAGGAAAATGGGAGTCATATAGGATAATGGACTTTGGGCATCGTTATTCCTAGAGGGATAGTGATATCCAATGTCCATTGGCTAAACTATCACAGCTGGATTTTCTAAATTTCTAGGATTTGGGGGAACATACCTTGGAATGGATCCTTGGCTCATCCTTACTGTTAACACAATTGTGTCAATATACACTACTTCATCTTTAACAGCAAGAAGAGGCCTCAAATGCTGATAGAATGGCATAGATCTTTGTCAGATTGTAAAACTGTTAATTGTGATGATTTGTATTTAGTTATCATTTCTTTATTGTTAAATTAAATGACTGCCCTTCTCACATGGATATGACTCTGGGCGGCAGATACAGATAACACAAGAAACAATCATAATCTTCCACTATTAAAACCAGTTTTAAAAAGAAAAACTATGTTGGATGTTGTGGACATTGCCAATCAAAGAATTTCAACTGTCAGGGTCTAAGATGAGAGCCTTGTTTGCCATTGCCCTCATCCTGAGGAATACTCTCCCCCAGAGGTGAGGTGGGTCCCCATTGTCTTGGCCTTCTGTAAAGGCTTAAAAACATGGCTCTGTGACCTTGGGGCTGATTGGCGCCCTGAAAGCCCTTGAAAGCCCTTGTCTCTGCCTTTTAATCAATTTTGAACATTGCCCGCCTCTTTTAAATTTCACATCCTGTTTTTATGCTTTTAATATTTAATTGTACACTGCCCTGAGTCCCTCTGTGAGGGAGACAGGCAGTTCTTAGATATGCCAAATAAATAAATATCTAAAATATATATAATAATAGCAACAGCACTTAGACTTATATACCGCTTAATAGTGCTTTACAATCCTCTCTAAGCGGTTTAGAGAGTCAGCCTCTTGCCCCCAACAATCTGGTCCTCATTTTACTGACCTCAGAAGGATGGAAGGCTGAGTCAACCTTGAGCCGGTGAGGACTGAATAAAAAGGCAGAGGAGAGCACAATATAACTACATACACTGCAATCATTTAATCGGCTCCACACTTCCTTGGGATCCCTAAGCCAAGCCTTGCTTATCCAAGTTTTGAGAGCCATCCAAAAAGCTAGGAGAATTGGGGCTCAATTCGCCTTTCCCTATCCTATCCCCCAAACTGCTTAGCAGCACTAAACAAAATTTTATTTATGTATTTCATTAAATTTATTATGGCTACCCACTCCAGTAAACTCTAGCACAAAGTGATTTGGATATTCAGGGAATATTTATTATGTTGAGCCCTCCCCAGCCAAAGACTGTAATTTGTAGCCTGAGATTTAATGTAATAGGTGGTTGATTGGTTTGCTCTATGGGGTCCATCCTCGCAAGCTAAGCTGAGGTCATATTAATTGTGATGGGATGGAAAAGAGGCATATTGTGTTATGAAACATTTTCTTACTGATCTCGTCAACTGCTCGACTGAATATTCACCCAGTGGGAATTTTGTTTTTTGATTTATAAATATAAAATAATCTTTGGAAGAATGACTTTAGAAGCATTGGCACTTAACACTGATATGTAAAATTATGAAGCTATGTGCTTAGAGAAACAGAAGGCTACGCTGAAATTTGCAGGAAAATAGTAGATTTTATAGTTTATTGGAAAAGAAAAACTATATCTGATGGCAGTCTGTATGCAAATACATTGTTTTTTATTTGAGTTCAAACCAAGATATTTTTATATTGAAGGGAAGGAAATATTAAGCCTTATGTATTTCCATTTCATAATTTAAATGTTAAGTAGATGTTTCATAATTTGTGTGTGCATTCATATATCAACAAAGCACTAACAACTGAGAAAACTGAAGAAGATCACTGCATTTTGATATCATTGTGGTATGAAATGGATGCTTATGAACCTCATGGAAAAATATAAACACACTGATTCCATTTTGGAAACAAGACAAGCAATTCCTGTCTCTACAATTGAGGGTGGAATTCTGATATCACCAGCATATGCAAGACATAGATATTGTCTAAAGGCCTTTGAAGTCCAAACGTCATGTACATCATTTCTGACATTTCATAGGGAATAAAGGTTATTATAAATATTTTTGAGTAATCATGTGAGCAATACTTTATATACTTTAAACACAATTCAACTTCAATTAATTATATGTCCTGTCTTCATCTACATTCCAAAACTTAAAGGTCCAGTGGGGGAGAGGGGGGGAGAGAGAAAGAAGGAGGGAGGAAAAGAAAGAAAGGAAATAAAGGAAATAAAGGAGGAGAGAGAAAAAGAAAGAAGGAAGGAAAACCAAGTCAATGGGGAAAGTTGAATGGAAGGAAAGAAGGAAGGAACAGAAGGAAGGCAAAAGAATGAGGGAGTGAGGGAGGGAAGGAAGGAAAAATGAAAGAGAGGGAAGGAGGAAGGAGGAAGGAGGGAAGACAAAGGAGAGAGAAAAAGAAGGAAGGAAGGAAGGAAAACCAAGTCAATGGGGAAAGATGGATGGATGGAAGTAAGAAAGGAACAGAAGGAAGACAAAAGAAAGTGAGGAAGGAAGGGAGGGAGGGAGGGAGGAAGGAAGGAAGGAAGAAAGGAAGGAAAGGAAGGAAGGAAGGAAGGAAGGAAGGAAGGAAGGAAGGAAGGAAGGAAGGAAGGAAGGCCAAGTCAATGGGGAAAAATGGATGGATGGAAGAAGGAAAGAAAAGAAAAAAGGAAAGAAAGAAAGAAAGAAAGAAAGAAAGAAAGAAAGAAAGAAAGAAAAAGAAAGACAGAAAGAAAGAGAAAAAGAAAGAAAAATAAAAGCTTCTCTAATGTTTGGTTTTAAAAGTAATGAATACCTTAAACCCAGGACCCTACTGCATATTCACCTGGCTGGCTTCCAGCAGTTCTTTATATGCTTTATGTTGCACATCATGGTCAATAAAGGGTTGTATGATTATTCACTAGCAAAGGTATCTCAAAGATGCTTTTTTCACGAGGCAACTGGACTTTCTTGTTTTTCTTTCCTTTTTGTTTGTTTTTCTTTTTTCACGAGTCCAGTTGCCTCGTGAAAAAAGCACCTTTGGGATAACTGTGACCTGGATGACTGAGAATCTCCATAGTCACTAGCAAAGGCTTCCAAATTTTCAACAGAAGCAATTCTATGTACAACATGGTTATAATAACCCATTTAAGAATCTTTTGATGCAGGCACGGTCGTCTCTACTGAAGGGCAGAATTTATTTCCCAGGCAAAGCTCTTGGAAAGCATATCTGATTAGGGGTATGTAGCTCGGCCCTGATCCAATCTGAGCCATTGTTTTGCCTCAAAACACCGCTCTGACTTCAAAGAATGGAATGGAATCAAGTTGATTCAATTTGAACGGTTGGTTTGATGCAGAAAAAGACAGCAGTTTATGTGTAAAAGCAATTTAATTGTTGAATTAAGCTGATCTGATTCAACTCTTCAAATCATTCCAGTGATATGATTTAATGATTTAATTCAGAGAGTCAATCAATTTCTCTCTGAACTGAATTATAGCACTGACCAGCTTCTTTAATGCAGAACAAATTGAAGCCTCAGTGGTGCAACCAAACCCAAGATAATTTGGAACGCAACTCTCAAACTTCCCTCCTCCCCCAAGTTCCTTGCAGTCTTGTGACAGACAGGAAAACGGTTTACATTTTAAGTTTAAATTAATATTTGAGCCACTTTGGCCTAGTGGTAAAGGCACCAGGATAAAAACTAAGAGGCTGTGAGTTCTAGTTCTGCTTAGGCCTGAAAGCCAGCTGGATGAGTTTGGGCCAGTTCCTCTGTCTCAGCCTAACCACCCTCAGAGGATGGCTATTGTGGAGAAAGGAGGAAGAGAAAGGAGTCTTGTGTATATTAATTGCTCTGAGGTATTTATAAAAATAATAAAGGCAGTATAAAAATGAATACATTTCTGCCCTGCCCTGTCCTCAATTTTTTGTTCTGTCTCTACTGACCTGCTGGATTGCAGCCTTCAGCCTGTCACCCCAAGACTGCAATCCTCAGCCTGAAAAAAAAAATCCGCTGATGATAGAATTTAAGTCTGCACAGTCTTATAGAGCTGGATGATCATCTTTTAAGTAGGTCCTGAAAAAAGAGAGGGAAATAATGATATTTATAAAAGTCTTGTGGAGACTTAGCTTGTCAGTTGTCTTAAATCATCAGTTGTTACGTAATAGAATCTTATTCGCTACAATGATACTTTAGGGAAGCTTGATGATGAATACAGTAATGTATTTACACAAGCCATATATTTCTCCCTCTATATGGGTATGTCTTGAATGAAGAGGCCCTCACCTTTAGTGCATTAATGAAGACAATGAAACCTGAGAGACACAGAAGAACATCTTATTGCCTGTGATAGATAGCTAGATGATAGCTAGCTACCTAAATAGATAGAAGATAGGTAGATAGTAGATAGGTAGATAGAAAGATAGATAGACAAATAGATGAGACAACGACAGATGGATAAAGAGAGATTTATTGATAGATGATAGACAGACAGTCCTGCCATATATCCTATAAACCCACATATTCCTGTAAAATAATTGTTGGCATTCATATAGACATACACATACAGTAACCTTCTTAATGTTTGCTCCCAAATCCATTACAGAAAATGAACACTCCTATTAAAAGCTGAGGGAACTTGCAAGGGCATTTCAAAACACTCCGTTTTAATGTTCAAATTAATTACTCCACTCTTCTTTCGTTCTTAGAAGCATAGAAAGTAGCTCCCAGCTGCATCCTCTTGTGGTTTGTAAGCACCAGGTTAATAAATGACCCTCCCCTATTTTTCAGCTGCGGTGTAAAAATAGTTTAACACAATGGATCTTCAAATACATATTCACTTGGGGATGTTCAGTGCTAACCCAGTTTCTGTTGGCGTGTTGCTCTTGATAACTTGCATTTATTAAGTAAAGAAATGTCAATAGAGTTTTGCAAACTTTGCTCCCTTGCACACATTTCTCCCCCTCTTTTTCTCCCATGTGCACACACACACACATATACTCTGCACATCTCTTCATGAATCTCTTCTCCAATTTCAAGGACAATTTAGCATAGTACATCTTCCTCTTAATTTGAAATTAGAAATTAATCTCAGATGGGAGGTGATGGCAGGCAGCAGATGGCTGGTTTTCCAGGCTACAGGGTGGGAGAGGACTCTGCTAACTTCTCGTCACCTTGTCAAATTTTAAGGCATTCTGGGTAGAGAGTTCAGCAACCCTCCTGACATCCCACTGACCCCACATACTGCCCGGGACATACAGAACAGAACATCCCATTGCAGATGAAGCAGTGAAGAGATGAGTTTCAGTTCCATTCTGGACACTAGTTTTAGAAGCAAAGGCTCTGTAGCAGATTGTCAATTAGTTAACAACATCATAACCATGACATATAGAGGGGCAATGCTGTAGTGTCTGGAGGCACCTGTGGTCATAGAGCTAAAGATTGCATATCCATTATTAAGGAAGGAATAGAGCTATGAGTATGGCTGCTGCCTTAGTTCAGCATCAGGTGACCTCCATTTTGGTTCAGCATATTTGCAGATTCTGATTGAATAACATATAACAGAATAACTGAGTTGGAAAGGACCTTGGAGGTCTTCTAGTCCAACCTGTTGTTCCAGCAGGAAACCCTATACCATTTCAGACAAATGATTGTCCAATCTCGTCTTAAAAAACCTCAGTGTTGGACCACCCATAACTTCTGGTGGCAAGCCATTCCACTGGTTAATTGCTCTAACTATATATATGTATATATATATATATATATGTATGTAAGTACACATACATGTATATGTATGTATGTATATGTATGTGTATATGTGTATATGTATATCCAATATATAAAGGGAAATGTTATAAAATGGCCCTTATAAACAAAAGAACACAGACACTTGACATCCCCTAAACTTTGCTGAAGATGTTACCTAGCCTGGTAATGAAACGTTCAGAAACCAGCACACAAGCTCAGAGAATGAACCTTGACCCTCAAAACTGCCTCTCCCTCCAAATGATTTGCTTTGAGGCAACCAGCACCAATGTTATTTCCATCCTTGCCTTGACTTATTCCCAGTGGTGGGATTCAAATATGTGAACAACCGGAAGTCCATTCTGGGCCTGGGCAACAAAAAATTATCTACTGGTTCTGCTGAAGTGGTGCAAACCGCTGAATTCCACCACTGCTTATTCCACATCCCATCTCAGTAACACATGGCCTCAGGAACTCCCACCTTGCAGTTCAAATGCATGCAATTGCGAGTAGATTAATAGGTACCCCTTTAGTAGGAAGGCAACAGAGTTCTATAGTCATGCTGGCCACATGGCCATGGAAAATGTCTTTGGACAATGCTGGCTCCCTCGGCCAAGAAATGGAGATGGACTGGACAGGGGAAACCTTTTTACATGCATGCAAACATACATGGACTCTGATTTTGGCTATCCCCTAAACTTTGCTCTTAAAAACCAGGATGGGTGAAGGCATGTTCTTCTTTTCCCCTTTTTCAGTTTTATGGCCCTATTTTATCTTTAGTTAATGTTATTGTTGCTCTCTGTGAAAGAAAATGTCTCGTTTGCAAAACGTTGAAGGGGGGTTAAAAAAAGACACTTGTTTAACTCAAGAGATGATGACCCAATTTATAATTGTGCACTGGCAATTGTGGGTGGAAATATGCTTTAATTACCAGCATCCCTGGGGAAAAGTCTTCAAAATTGTTGAGGGGGCTCCAGTGTGACAGTAGTTACTTTTTTTTTTTAAGGGGGTGGTGATGGAAGAGAAACAAATGGGGAAAAAATAGCTTGCTACATTTACTGGCTCTTTGGGGACCATTTGGAACAGCTGCTCAAGGCGGCATTCAAGCATCTCTACACAGTTCATTCTACCATTGTTTAATGCAGAGATTTTCATATCTCAAATCCTTAATCTCTACCCACACCAACACCAACACCAGTTCAATTGGAGCAACACAAAAATCATCAGCCACACTATTACCTGTCACTCTCGTGAGTTCATTGAAGCCCAGTACTCCACAAGCAATTCCATCAACAGACACATTGACCTACAGCCAGCCTACGACCCCTTCAGAATCCAAATCAATCACACAGCCAACCAGAGACAACACTGACCCTCAACCAACCCACTCAAGTCACCCGCACAATTGACCTCCCAATGACCCTGACCAGATGTAACCTCCCCATCACTAGACCCATCACAAGACCCTCAGTTGACACACCCACACCTGAAGCCCTTATGAACAGAAGAACCCTGACATCCCCTAAACTCCGCTGAAGATGTTACGTAACCTGGTAATAAAACGTTCAGAAACCAACCCACAAGCTCGGAGAATTTTCATATCTGATTAAGTAGCCTTTTCATTGTCTTATTCCTTTCCTTTCTTTTGCACCTCATTATTATCACCCACAGGGAGACAAGATTTCGGAATGATGGTAACTTCCTGATTTGATTTGATGGCAATCCTTTGCCCCCGCTTACTTGGAATAAACCTCACTAAATTCATTTTGAAGCAGGACTGAGCTGCTTTAAATAAATTTACCCAAATAATTGGGGCTTAGTTCTGACTTATATCCTACCCAGAGAATTACAGTAGTCTTGGAACACAATAAGTAAATAAATATTGGGATTCAGGATGCAGGAACCCATACTAAAAAAAAATGGATGAGTTGTCCCTTTGTATTATGAAATCTTTTGGGAAAAGTTGGATTCTCTACTTGATGTAAGCTGATTCACTTAATGTGAATTTATCCAAACTGCATATCTTGAGTTTATTCTCATCTTTTTTTAAAAAGTGTTTGATTTTGCCCTATGCTGGATTAGTAATTTTGTTTTGTATTTCTCAGCTGCAAAAGATCAGGACCACCACTCAGCTGCAAAAGATCAGGACCACACACGAAATTCCAATTAAACTGACTTATTATTAATCATGCCTATGCACAGGACTCTATTCAGGTAATGCTTAGCACTATTCTTGGCATTAGATAAGGTCAATGGAGTTTAAGAGAGATGGGACTTAGTCTGTTTGTCACCATGTAGACACTCTAGGCTGATTCCTCTTTTGACTCCGCCTCCAGGTTCTGATTTCTACAGAATTTTATATACGTTATATAAAAATAGATTGTAGATTGCATTAATTGCCCTCCATTATTGCCTCAGTAGCTTGTTTTTATTTTAGTCAATTTAATGTTTCTTGTCCACCCAGGGAAATTCAGCCATTGGACATGTTAGCAATGTACTACATTTTTAATAATAATAGAAAGAACTGCAAATAGAAATAGAACCACTGTGTCAAAAGAAATCAAAAATAGTACCAATAGTAACAGGAGCCTTGGATGCGGATCCCAAAACAACTGGAGCATGAGCTGAACACCATTGGCATTGAAAAAAATCAGTCACTTGCTAAACGCAGCTTTACTTAGAACAGTTTACAATCTGTGATGATACCTTTAACATCATTACACAACAACATCTGCCTATTTCAGGTCCTTCCTTGGGAAAAACTCAATAGGTGGATAAAAATGCCAAATCCAGACTAAACATCTGGGTGACTGGGGGACCAACTGCAGTAATAGAAAAGAGAAGAAAAATAAGTGTATATGGAACTATTTACTCCTTAGTATATGAGTACTGTATGGTGATCTGCTGCATTTTAGGTAAAATCAGGTTGCATAGCGGCTCCTTCATCAAAGATATCAATAAATATGTAGACTCACACATCTATATCATAACATCTCTTTTGTCTGGAGTGTCATTAATAAAAGTAACAGACAAGCAAACCAAAAACAGTTGTAGCCGAAAAATTTGTGACCACTTAGGGCGTTGTATCACTTAATTCTATGATAAATTGAAATGGCTTCCATTGCTTGGCAGACTACACAGAACTAAATCTACCTCTTGTCCCCATAAATGCAAAGATGGATAACAACCAACCATTTTCATCTATGTGTGAGATGTAGACAGGATGCTTACTGTCCAAAGTCTTTCTAAAACCAGGGAAAGTGCAGATACAGTATGTTCCATGTCTATTTGAAACATTTCTTACTTTTTCCTCCAAATGAATCAGTTACTATTTGGGAGCTGATAATATGGGTAAAGCATATTACCTCTAGTTTGGAAAAAGGGCCAACAAATAATATTGCACTGCGAGAGAGAGAGAGAGAGAGAGAGAGAGAGAGAGAGAGAGAGAGAGAGAGAGAGAGAACTTAATTCAGATTCAAAATTCATCTAAATACAGTGCCACAGACACCAATTTCATGAATAGTTGGTGAATAATTCAATGCCATTCAAACCTCGCAAAGTGAATTCTTTCATTGACTGTCAATCTTGTATGTTTCTTTATGCAAAAAAAAAACAAAAAACCACAGGGCCAACACATTTAGGTAATTAGTTTTATCAACAAATATGGCATGCCTGATGGTTCAGCTTATTCATAATAAGGAAATGACATGCTTTCTTAGGGCTGCTGGAAAGTTTGATGTGCTGCTAACAGCATTCAAGGTCTGCAGAAAGGTGGAGGATGAAATTGAAAGAAGGGCCCAGCGAAAGACAAACAAATGAAGGATGATGGTCAAAATAAGTTCATTTTAAGAACAAGGCTGATATGCATATTTTGTTGACAGAACAATGGCCTTGTCAGAATCTTATAAATGGGTACAGTTGGCCAAACTATTGTGTTTTTCACATAAAAGGACTTAGCCACTTTACAAATTCCTTTTTGATAACTGGGAAAGTATGAATGCTGAAGCTGTGTATTTGGTCTGTGATTTAATGGAGGCGCTTATTTGTTTTCTGAAAGAAATAGAACTAGTTTCCAATTATCTGAGCTGAGTAATCATTAAAATACACAAAGAACCTGAAGTTATCATACTGTTCAGGAAAACAGTAGCTATAACAATTCTTCTACAAAGGTCAAAAAACCAACAGCAAACTCACCAATGTAGAGATGCTAATCTGATGGGTTTGATTTCTTTTGTTCCTATTTTTCTTTCAATTCAGCACACGTATTTGCAACTTTGGTTTAAAAAAAAAAAACCTGTCATGTAACTGCTGCTAAATTGCCTTTTTTTTTCCCAGTGGAACCTTGAAAAGTGTTCTTCCCCGCCCTCCAGGAAATTTAACATCATTTCTTTTTCTCCAACCTAATTTGACTTAGCTTGAGGCAGAAGTGTAGAGAATTGCCTTTTGGGGGGGGTCTTGTGTGAGATGAAGCATTTATGTGAATGAACTGTTGCTGTGGTGTATCACCATTTGGCTTAACATATTTTCCAAGGATTTATCACATGAGTGTGGTTTCAACACATGCCCAAACACTTGGCAGTCTTATACATTATGAGGGGGAAAAAACGGTAGTTTGGAACAATATGTTATGTATGTCACAAATAAGTCTTATTGAGTTCAGTGGGACTTATCCCTAGATATAGGATTCTAGTCAGAGTGATACTACATCATGAATACAGCCACATGAAATAAATTTCATCTTTTTTTTTTTTTGGATTGGATATTGGATTAATATTTTTCTGTGTTTTTAAATACCAAGAATTCCTAAAATGGTGCCATTACCTGTGTGCTTTTGACTGAGAAAGAATTACCATTGATTTAAGTTATCATGAAGATGTATATTTATTTTTCTCATAAGATATCAAATATGGCTTATAATTTAAAAAAAAAACACCACAAATTATTTTTTTAAAAAAACCCTGTAAAGATAAGAAGAGTCACAATGTCTATGAAAAATATCTACAATCTTGAACTCCACTAAACAGGTAAAACAAAGCACACATGTATGGTAAGAATGGGGAATAAAGTACTTTCGCTGCCTGTCAACATGTATATGACGGGACTCTTGAGAGACGTTCCTCCATCTTAGTAGCCAGAATTTAATGGCTTGTTTTGATATTTCAGATACTCAAGAGAACTCAGAACAACAGGCTAAGATGTGAAGTAAAATAATCTCATGTTATTCTCTTTTACAGATTAAAGATAATTTCCCGGCTTGAGCATAATTAGTACTATGGATCAATGTAATATGCTCATTTGATATTAGTTAGAGGCCAAGTCAGCTGATGCTTTATTACAAAGAACATGTAGCTTTGATTTAATTATACCCACCACCATATAAAAATCTGCATCACCTAAAAGGGAAGGTTTTATTTTCCAAAGAAAAATTAAGGAAAGATGGTCTGTTAGGCTATACCTCCTTCTGACATTTGCTACATGGAATAAAGTTGCAAAGGAAATTGTATAATAACACAAGACATAAATAAAAGTCTATTTGGAATGTAGCTTTTATCTGGCTAGATTTTAGATTGTGGTTGTAGGTTTTGGTGAGGCTGCAGGATACCCAATTAAAACCCTTTGATTAGACATAAAATTTAAGTTTTAGTGTAATGAGGTAGTTTGTGAACAAACTGCGTAGCCTTTCATTGACAGTGCTCTTTTTTCTTTGAAGAGATAAGATAATCAGGAAAAGCTAAAGACCTTGTAAAATTCTAAAGGAGTCCAGAATTGTGTATAATTTATGACAAAACTGACAAAAGAAGATGAGAAAAGCTGATGGTGGCAGTACTTTTATATTACATTATATACCTGCAGCTTTTGCTGCTCCATTAAACCAAAGTCATTTGTGGACTACTCATTCAAAACAGTGATGATCACATTGTTAGCCTCGGTCAGATCCCAGCAAGGAATCTTTGAACCATGAGGAAAATTTCCAGAGAGGATATTGTATTTGTCTGTTGCAGCAAAAACAAATAGATATTCTGTAATAATTGTGGGGAAGCAATCTAATGGGTGCCATTAGACTAAATGTACTCGCAAGACTGCAAAATTCCATGCTATGATATTAATAGTTATTAGAAATATGTGACTTTATCTGACTGCACTGAACTTTTCTATCAAAGTTCAGGACCTGTTTGAACTGCTTCAGATCAGATCCATGATAAAAGGGCATTTTCTCTATATAGCAGCATTTTCTATATATATATTGTTTGAAGTTTCTAATGGCATAGATTGAAGCAGTGGGATGAACCACACCAAAATGGGGAGAGACATATGTTTTTGTCTCCAGGTCTTTAATCATCTTAGTTACTCTTCTCTGCACTTTTTCCAAAGTCTCAACATCTTTTGGGTAATGTGGTGACCAAAACTGGATGCAGTATTCCAGGTGTGGTCTTACTAAGGTCTTATAAAGCGGTACTAATACTTCACCTGATTTTGACTCTATGCCTCTGTTTATACAAACAAGGTTTGTATTAGCTTTTATGTATGATGAGCTACTGGTGTTTCTCAACTTTGGCATCTTTATGATAGGTGCACTTCAACTCCCAGAATTCTCTAGCCAGCACTGCGTTAGACAAATAGGCTGAAGTCCTCATGAAATGAGGTTTATGTCTTATCCTCCTGTCATACATTTCTCACTTCTTTGGAGTGCAATCATAAAGCAAAGGCAAACAACTTTTTGGAAGACAAAGACAATTGCCATTCAATGGGTACACTCAGAAATGTAGACAGGAAATGTTAATCTATCATTCAAAAGAGAGGGGAACTCCAGTAAAGAAATTTTTATTGTCTTTAAGAAAACAAAACACATGACTTGAAATATTCCTTTACTGCTACATGTTGGCAATGGATAAACAGGAATTTTGAGACTTCACAGAGGCATCTAAGGTCTACTCTGAAGCCAACATCTGTGAATTGACCTTGCTGTTTTAAAGGCCTGGGTATCCACAGCAAATGACAACATACCTATGGTGACATTGTCACAATGATGTATTTGCAACAGATGTTGGAAAGGAAGTATGTAGGAATAACATTTGATATCTCAGGCAAGTCTTACCTTTTTTGCACCGTACTGGCTTGCTCCAGATGTCAGCTCCGCATACCCATACAGAACTGTAGAAAAAGGGTTAGTCTTTAGAGCCAACCAAAATGGTAACATTGAAATCAATATTGCCTCTATGTATAAAGTCACTGTCACCCAACCCTGATTCTCCTGGATACTGGACCCAAACTGCCACCTTCCTTGCTTCTCATTAAGTCATTTCCACTTATTTTGGCATGTTCAGCAAGCTTCATTCAAATACATTGCTCACTGGTATTTCAGCCTCCCGAGAGGGCTTATGTATGTGGAAATGACCTGGGGAAACCTGGAAAAGGGAGGCTACCTAAAGAGTGGTCAGATAAAAGGGAACATATCCCACAGCTGCATAGTGAATGGAGCAAGAAGCTCAGGAGGGGCCATCTCTAAGTTATCAGGCTGTAAAAATGACGGCAGGAGAATTTTACTTTCAGACTTGCAAGATTCTGCAACTGTAGCTTTACGATAAAGTAGAATTGGCTTATCTGGCCATGTTTCTGTTCCGGGCTACCTGGTTAGGCTGCCAGCTTAGTCCATGAAACATTTTAAATGGTGGGAAAATGACTCACTCATGTCTGGATCTCTGTTGGGAAGAGAAAGAGGGATGCTGCAGTTTGGGATGGAACAGCTTTTGCCAGCATGGAGGAATTCAATGTTCCTCCCCCCCCCAAACATGTGAGTCCATTCTAATTGCATTTCCTTTATAATATGTCACTGTACCTGGGAAAGGGAAGGGCTGGTGCGTGATAATTGGAACAAGGTGTAAATGAGCACTCATTAAACTGTAGTCTACACTAAGCTCCTTCCATGTGAGGGGGCTGTAAATACAATTTTTAATGAAGTTATGACATGCTTGCCAATAAAAGTCATTTACTTCACAGTATTATGGTTAATTATACACAGCTGGAACCATTTACAGCTTGTTCCTTGTTCACAGTGCCCAGGCTCACGCAGGCATTCTTCCTACCTCACACTGCTCAGCACCTCCCAGGCAGGAAGGCAATGAGACTGCAGAATACACTGAAGGGAAATTGCAAGAGGAAAAATTGGTCCCTCAGTCCTGCTGCAACATTTCTCTTCCCTTCCAGCAACTGACTGTTCAGCTATTGGTTTTGACAGAGTAAACATCATGCTCCCTTCCAGAGTTGAAATGAGACATGGAGGGAGTGAAAGCCAGGCCTATTCCATGGAATGGAAGAGTTGTGGAGAACAGCAGCCTTGTGAAGTTCAGGTTCAAGGATGCCAGAGTTTCAAGAGAGCCATTTGGGAGAAGGAGAAAGGGAAGGAAGAAGAGAAGGAGAAGGGCAGAGAAGGGGAAGTAAGTAAAAAGGAAGGGATATCAATATGATCTTGGGTTTGGAGATCAGAATTACTTGCTTAAAAATACACAGGCACATTCAAATTATTTTTAATATTATATGATTGGTCTCATTTAATTGTTTATGTAGCTGTTTTTTTTTTCTTTTTAACTGAAGATAGTTTTGTATTTTGTATATAGAGTTGGGAACCTTCAGAAGGAAAAGTGATCTAACATGTATAGACACATTTGGAATCAATTTTTTTGTTGGGTTGGGGGTTGGGTTTTTTTTTTTGACTACTCCAGGATCCAACAAATGGATCATCCAACAAATCAACTCAGAATTCTTATTCGAGGCACAAATGACCAAACTCAAATTATCTTACTTCAGACACATTATGCGAAGACCTAGCTTTCTAGAGCAGGTTCAAATGCTGGGAAACATAAAAGGGATGTAAAGAAGAGGTTGTCTATGTAGATTCTCAGTCATCCAGGTCATGGTCATCCCAAAGGTGTCTTCAAAATCCTTGAAGATGTTTCGCTTCTCATCCAAGAAGCATCTTCAGTTGAACTGAAGAAGCTTCTTGGATGAGAAACGAAATGTCTTCAAAGAAAAAGTCCAGTTGCCTTTTGAAAGAAGAAGATGACCAGCAGTAAGGTGAATAGACTCAGTTGTAAGCATATCAGGAACATTTGCTGGAATTGGGTATGTCTAGTTTAATGAAAAGAAGGACTAGGGGTGACATGATAGCAGTGTTCCAATATCTCAGGGGTTGCCACAAAGAAGAGGGAGTCAAGCTATTCTCCAAGGCGCCTGAGGGCAGGACAAAAAGTAATGGATGGAAACTAGTCAAGGAGAGAAGCAACCTGGAACTGAGGAGAAACTTCCTGACAGTTAGAACAATTAACCAGAAGCCTCCAGAAGCGGTCAATGCTCCAACACTGGAAGTTTTTAAGAAGACACTGGACAGCCATTTGTCCGAAATGGTATAGGGTTTCCTGCCTGAACAGGGGGTTGGACTCGATGACCTACAAGGTCCCTTCCAAATTATTATTATTATTATTATTATTATTATTATTATTATTATTATTATTATTATTATTATTATTATTATTATTATTATTATTATTATTATTATTATTATCTGTCAATGTGATCTGTAAGAGTTAACAGCAACTTGATGGCACACAATTAACTGAAGGGGGAAGACAGAACAAAAAAGGCTAAAAACATTATCAACTTTTTTTACGAGGAATTTTAATGGCATGATGTCCATACTAAGCTCTATTGTACATCCAGAGATCTTAAACTGGGCTATTTGATCTATTCAGGAATGGCCATTGCCCAGTTTCTCAGTTGCTGTTATGGTGCCATAAATCAAATTAGATTTTGTGCCAGCATCACAAAAAAATGAATGGAGCAAAGGGAAAAACTTCCTACCCTTTAAATAAGATTCCACCTTCATTCTCCTCTAAAAAGCATCACAATTTTCACTGGGAGTGTTTTTCCTTCTTCCCTGATTTGTATTGGGAGGGCAATGTGGAAAGGTGAAAGAAATAAGCTTCATATTCTTAATAATAAGTGTCATATTAGCCTTTTTCTCAGTGGAAGAAACCTTTTCCCCATCTCCTTCAGAAGCACTGGAATGCTCCTCTGCAGCTGACAATTTCTCCAGTCCATCTTTTCTTGCTTTCATCTAAAATGGAGATGTTACCAAAACATTCCTTTTCCCTCCATTGGACCATGCTATGTTTTCAGAAAGAAAATGAATATATTCTTTAAGCAGCTCTCTCTTGCCATGTGAATGTAAAATTCCAGGATTCATGATGCCCCACCTAGCTACCAATGGTTATTATGAGATTTGTTTTCCTTTTTCAGCAGTATGCAGGCACAAGGAACTTTTTAGTGTAGCAATAAAGAGTTTTAAAATATTGCATAAGCTTCTGAGACAGGCAGAGATCCCGTAGCACCATTCCTAATTAACTTCTAACCTGCTGGTAGGTGAGTTTCCTTTTCTTTACTGGTTTTTTTTTAAATCTTTTAACTGCTAATGAAGTTGAGGAGTTGGGTAATCTCTTTTGGCTTCCTTAATTTGCTTTAGTTGTTAATTACATGCCTTATGTTCCCAGTGTGCATATGGATTCTTTAGGTACCACTCAGCATTATCTGTTTCTTTTAATCTTTTCCTGTTATGTCACCCCGCCCTCTGCTCTGAGCTTTTCTTCAATTGTGAACTACACCAGTCCAAACAAAGGTTACAAAAACAGCTAGGGAACTTGGGGTAAAAGGAAGAAGAGATTCAAATTTAATTCAGGCTTCATGGTTTCAAAGACAGGTCTTTTCAAGCACAGATACAATTATTTTAAACAAATCCTTTTCCCCAAACTGTGCCTATTTCTCCAGGGAATACTGAAAGAGAATATTTAATTTACTGGATTTAGAAGAAGAAAAAAATCCTGCTTTTTTTCTTAAAAAAAAAAAAAGTTGGCAAAGCAGCTAATAAAAATACTTTTAAGCCAAGTGAAAAGATGCAATATCAATTTACAATCAACATAATGGAGGCCTTTGAAACATCAGTCCAAAAGGATGAGAACCAAGTAAATAATTAAGTGAATTTAGGAAAGGTTTTGGAGGGGGGGGAAAACGGCTGAAAGAATGCAAGTAGAGATCTGTAGACAACTCTGGAATACAAATGAGCAAAACTGATTTTGGACTTTTCTTTATTTCTCATTTTTTAATGAACGTCAGGTGCAAGTTTGTCCTAAGATTTGTCTGTGTGTTGGTGCACATTTCTTTGAGCAAATGAACACATATCCTGGTATAATGCATTTTTGTACCAATAAAGGAGAATATTTGTAGCTCAGGATTGAAATGAGGGGTCCTTGGTGCTCTCTGAGTTTGCTTGTTTTCTTGCAGATGTTTAATTACCCAAATTAGGTAACATCGTCAGTGCTAGTAAGGAGTTGGGTTTGCTCTCAGTTTATATTCTAGTGTCTTGCCCTGTCAGTGTTGGTGGGGTTGGTCTTAGAGATTCTTTGGTTAGGATGTTTCCTGTTGGCTTCTTTGGCAGTTTCCTGATTGGGGTATTGTTTACTTGATTGTTGGTCTGATGTTAATCATGGAGTTCATCTATGCTGTTTTGGGTGCTGATAGCTGGTGGAGAAGGGCTTGGGGTTTTTTGTTCTCCTTTGGGCTAGTTGATTGTCTCTTTTGCATAGATTATAAATATTGTTAATGTCTACATGTCTATTGACGATTCATTTGTCAGAATGCCAGGCTTCTAGAAATTCCCTGGCATTTTTGGATTTGGCTGGGTCTAGGATGGTCACATTTTCCCAATTGAAAGGACACCCCTCCCCCGCATTTTTGTACTTATCAATACATTTTTGTTCAGATTTTCCCATAATCATGTACTGCAACCCAACATTTGGAGAACTGTTTATGACAACTAAGCTTTGGTCCATGTATTGTTTTTAAAATGTGAAATTAAGCCAGCGAGACTGCAAATCTGAATGAAACAAATTACCCCCATCTGTACTTGGAGGAGTGAGCACACAAGCCATATGCTTGGTCAATGAGCTATGGTTTTTCTCCCCCCCCCTCCAATCTTGTGTGTTTTTATTTCAATATTTAGTACACCAAACTGGTTTGTTTCAAGGTAATCACTTGCTAATAGTCCTAATATATATTATTGTCTTTTTGCCACCTCCTAATATTGAATTAGCATCATAATGCAGGAGAAAGTGACACTTTTATCATAATTAAGTTTTCAAATGAACCCCACCTGGAGGAATTTTTCTTCATTAAAGAAGCAACTCAGATTTCTTATCTGCGTCATTTAGAGGATTAAAATGTCCGCCCTCCACTATTACGTCCTAGCTATTCCAGAAGAAAGAACTGAAAACCTTACCGGTGTGCAATAAATCGTTATATTCGTCAAATCTGTCAAATGTATAGAACTGCCCATCTCACACAATGTTAAAGTTTTGCATGTTAACTGGGTTTAGTAGTTTATTCAAATGAATGTTGCATTGCACTAACAATAATCAGAGGTCCGGTGCCATAAATTTGTCTCTAAGGGCAAGAAAACAATAATTTCTATTAAATGTGAAGCTTATGAATATTTGGGAAACTTGAATGGTCCACAATGAAATAAATCCTACAGTCATCAAGCCTGTACCTCTTTTCATTTCTAACTGTGGTCAGATGTTCTCCCTCCCCAAGCAATATAAGAGGAGGAGATAACATGGCAACTGTTCCTCTTCAGTCAAGTGGTCAGTCAATGGATTTGGCTAACCGTAATGGCAATAACCTTATCTCAACTGCAACAAAAATTTATGAAGCCACAGCCATTAACCACCTGCTGTATGATGCACAGATTTGTTATGGTCACCAATTTAACTCTATCGAGGTAGTTCAGTCTACATTTTTGAGAGCTCTGTTGTGAATGTTCTGCTGCGCATCAAATTTCTTGCTGAGATAGGAAACTTAATTGGCTTAATTTCTTTGGAGACCACATGGGGTTTTTTCCCACTTGAAATATTGGATTGAATTTTGAACATTTTGGTTCAAATTTTGCAGGTAGAGTGTATATCATTACCTCACAGAAAACAGCATCTCTATTGATTTAAATTGCTGCATGTTGTCAGCCAACAGCCCGACTTTGCTTGGCTCTAAGAGAATTCCCTCCAAATTGAAAGGAAAGGAAATCAACCTAAGCAAACCCTGATTATTGTCCAGGCCAGCCCAGTAGTGCTAAGTACACTAAGATTCAAATTTCAAATTCAGAATAGAGCTGGAAGCGACCTTGGAGGTCTTCTAATCCAGAGGTCCCCAATCTTTTGGGCAACAGGGACCAGTTTCGTGGAGAGAGGTTTTTCACGGACCGGAGGGGGCGTGGTTTCCTGTACTGCCTGCATCCCACGGATGGGGCTTCACTTGTTTGCATGGACCAGTTTCTGTCATGCCGCATCCCGGTGCCGGTCCATGGACCAGGGGTTGGGGACCCCTGTTCTTCAAGCAGGAGACCAATTTCAGACAAGTGGCTCTCTAGTCTCTTCTTAAAAACCTCCAGTGCTAAAGATCCACAAACTCTGAAGGCAACTTCTGTTCCACTGGTTAGTTGTCCTCACCATTAGGAAGTTTCTCCTTAATTCCAGGTTGCTTCTCTCCTTGATTAGTTTCCCTCCATTGTTTCTTGTCCTGCCATCTGGTGCTTTGGAAAATTAGTTGACCCCTCCTCCACACTTCTTTGGAGCAGCCTCTCAAATACTGGAACACCACTATCATGTTACACCTAGTCCTTCTCTCCTCCAGACTAGCCATAGCCAATCCTGCAACCGTTCTTCATATGTTTCAGTCTTCAGGCCTTTAATCATCTTAGTTGCTCTTCTCTGCACTTTTTCCAAAGATTCAACATCTTTTTTATAATGTGGCGACCAAAAGTGGATGAAGTATTCCAAGTGTGGTCTTACTAAAGTTTTATACCATGGTAATAATACTTCATGTGATTTTGATTCTATGCCTCTGTTTGTACAGCCAATCCCATAGAATTTTCAGCCTTGCCTGTTAGGTCATTGTTGCCATTTTCACTGTTGAAGAAAGGTACAACATCATTCCTTC
Organism: Azemiops feae; assembly: GCA_023970755.1. NCBI lineage: Eukaryota > Metazoa > Chordata > Lepidosauria > Squamata > Viperidae > Azemiops > Azemiops feae. Next base: position 144,957 of record JALGBA010000075.1, on the reverse strand, counting down.
TGCTTCCTGAAAGACACAGAAGCTATTTCTCATGGGCTTTTTTGCTTCTTTTTATATTGTGTGACATAGAAATTATAGAATCTTGACCTAATAATGTCTTTCCTAACATACTCCCAGATCAACTCAGGGGAATGTAATAGTAGCCTCCCCTTAGCCTCGTAGATCACCAAAAATATCCTAAAGAGTGGCTATATTCACTGCAATTGCCATCACGGTTAGATCTTCAACAGTCTACTGATTTGGAGTAGTTCAACTCCTTTTTATATAATCACTTCTTTTGGTATTATTGGTTTATCTAACAAAGGTTTTTCCAGAGTTTTTGTTTTGGTCTTTACAAGCCTAATTTAACAAATGAACCATCCTCTCTTATACACCTTAACAGGATTGTGTTTAATTGGAGATCAAAACTGTCATGACAAAGGGGAAACACTCCCCAAAAGTCTACATCATGAAATTATATGGAGAGTAAGATAAAGTGAAATGAAACACATGCTAAAATGATCAAAACACAACTAAGAAGCTAAATTACTAAACTCTTCTTCCTCTAATGGTGGCAGTGTTGAAGATCATAGCTTTGCTTCCCTTTTAAAGGAAAGAGGTCACACAAGTCTTTCTTAAATTATGCATCTTATTTACAAATATACAGAACTCTCCAATTATTTTTAGAATCAATTTCTCTTGATCTTTGCCAAAACCAAAGGCAAGAGGGGGAGAGAGAGAGAGAGAGAGAGAGAGAGAGAGAGAGAGAGAGAGAGAGAGAGAGAGAGAGAGAGAGGAATTGTTTATCAGTCAGCAAGTTATGTAATTCTGATGCCATACATTATAAGTTGTTCCAATTTGCTAACAGGACTAATTAATTAAATAATCCTTCATGAATCTCTGTGCCCGACACGGCATATTGTCCCACTGTGACTCAAAATCTTGTTTGCTCCCTTTTAAACCCCTTGCAGTTCTGAATGCCTCTTATTTAAGGAAAAATTGGATACCCACTGTGAAAATTTCCGCCACAAGCTCTTTTAGGCCGACTGATGCTGTTTTTTTCTTCTGGAATATGATATCAATTAAAATAACTAAACCTTGGAGGGTTGTTTTTTTTAAAGTGTGTGTTGTAGATAGAATATAAGAGACGAAAAGATAGTACTATATGCTGCAAGAGTTTCCCCAGGTAACAAATCGAATAGAAAGTTGGATGGGATGGGAGAATTAGAAGAGAACAGGGAAAATGAGAGTAAAAAAAAAAAAAGGAACAACTTTGTAAAACTTTAGAACTGAAATTACTGAAGGCGAAAAGTGTTTTCAAAAAAAGCACAGTGTGTTCCCAACTGACAGAGCTGTTTCAAGTGTTAAAACAAAGCCACACACCAGGCTCTCAATTTTCTTCTTCTTCTTCTTGAAACTTTTGTACTGAGCTCAGAACAAAATGAGATTGTTATTTGGGGAATCTAAATTATCCTAATAAACAACAGAAACCAACAGAGTTCAGTTTTTAATTTTGTTTTTGTTGTGTAGCCTGTCTGTATATTTGAATGAATAAATTGCTCAATAACACAGCATGAACTGTTACCACATAAAATTCTGGGGCCCTGAGGGAGGGAGGGAGGGAGGGAGGGAGGGAGAAAGGAGAAAGGAGAGGGAGGGAGGAAGGAAGGAAGGAAGGAAGGGAGGGAGGGAGGGAGGGAGGGAGGGAGGATGGATTTAATCCAACTGAGACAATTTTTTGTAGTGTATCGTGACATTCACATCTCTAACTTTTATCACTAATTCTGAAACTCACTGCAATTCAATAGATTAAGATTAAGACTCTCTGTTAATTCCGTATTAGTCCTAAAATTTATGGTCTCAATTTACAACCATAAACATTATGATGGTTTGAAAATTCATGCTCTTGGTGGGGCATTTCATTAAAAGACCTTCAAGCTCCCTTCCAACAGTATAAATCTTTTATGTTGGTCTTCTAAGAACTGTCCTGGTTTGGATGGTTACATTGAGTATAGGATCTCCTGCTTGAGCAGGGGATTGGACTAGAAGACCTCCAAGGTCCCTTCCAGTTCTATTCTGATTGATTGGCTTAAGAGAAGAATTAGCATATTAGAAAAGGTTAATAAAAGTTTAGATGTGAAGTTAGTGTAAAGCACACACATCCCTTTTTGTCACTGTATTTCTCAACCCTGGAATTAATTTGAGAAATTCTTTTAGTTAAATAGTTCAGTATCGACACTGGATTGAATGAAACAATAAAATAATGAAATATATTCATTCCTATAATAAGAGATAAATTCTGAAACATTGAATAGAAATTTTAAGTCATACATTCCTTTTACATGTAGGGTCCATATGTCAAATGTCTGTGGAGATTCTCAGTCATCCAGGTCATGGTTGTCCCAAAGGTGCTTTTTCAGGAGGCAACTGGACTTCCTTGAAGATGTTTCACTTCTCATCCAAGAAGCTTCTTCAGCTCTGAACAGATGGTGGGGAATAGAAGGATTTATATACCTTGCAGACAGCTGGTCATTTGCATTCTTTCAGAGAGTCATTGAGGCCGCTTGGAAGTTTTCTGTGTCCTCAGGGTCACTTGAGTAGTGCAAATGTGCATGGCTGCAGGATGTTTTCTGCCCTGTTCCTATAGTCTGCAATGTTTTCTGGAAATCCGTTCACGCTCCCGCACCATTCGAAGGGTGTTCATCCCAAAGTGCATAACTAAATGTCTATGGAGATTCTCAGTCATCCAGGTCATGGTTGTGGTCCCTTCATGGGCACCTTCCTGCATCTAGTCCATTTCCTGGTACATTCTGTGGAAAGCAACAAGATCAGAGAATACAGATTATATATTCACTTCCCCGACACAACCTCCCACACACACACATACACTAGCAATGTCATCTGACTGCAATCTGTTCACTCCTATAGGATAGCTATCCATCATTCCTGTGGTGGTTGTTTCAGAGATACCAGACCATTTTTCTATTACTCTTAGCCAGTCTCAAAGGATCCTTCCTATTTATCAAAATCTCAGAGTCTTCCAAATTTTCTCGGGTGTGCATTCAATGGAACAGCTAGAAAAGTTTCCCTGAGGGGAAAAAAATAGCATACACACACAAACAAACACACAAAGCTAAATTTGATTCACTGTTGGGACAGTTTGCTCCAAATAGGCATGCAGAAATGCCTGTTATCTAGTTATCTATTATCCAGTTATAATATTCATGCTTAACCAGCTCTGGGTGCAAACTTTTTGTAGTCTTCTCCAAATCAAACTCAAGGATACCTATAAGGTATCTGCAGGACAATAGAAGAACAGGATATGTTCCACTATAAGGCCAGCTTCAGAGACTATCATGCTATTCATTAATAGTAACTGTAGCCTGGTACAGTGGTACCTTGGCACCTTGTTTACTCATCGTTAATTGTTCTGGGAGGTGCAATGAGTACCAAAAATTATGAGTACCAAACACATTTTTTTCACAAGGAATAATGTAATGAGGCACAAAGCAGCCAACCCCGATAAGTTCTAGCTTGTGTGTCAAGTACGAAACAAATGATGAGTACCGGGACAAAATATTTGTGTCAAAATGTGTTGAGTACCAAATTTGATGAGTTACAAAGCAGTTGAGTACCAAGGTACCACTGTACATTTTAGAGGCACTCAATCTATCTGCTAATCAGCCTGAGCTAATTCCAAGACACATGCCTAGGCCTCACTGAATTCTTTTTAAAAAAACAACAAACTTTGTGATATATGCTATTTTAGTAGCCCCTGGACAGCTATATTAGGGGTCATGACATCTTTCTTCATGACATATTACCAGTTTATGGAACAGAAATCAGATTTCCCTCCTTCCTTTAGCTGAAATGCTGCTTTGAGGGACTGGAAAAGCTGGATGGCAGAGAGCCTTTATTTGGTGATGGGTAGATAATCCAGGACAAACCTTCCCCTCAGCTTCAGATGAATTTTGTGGCCTTCAAATGCTTACCTTTCCTTTGAAGTGAGCATGGGATGCTGGGATGCTCATTCTGAAACTGCTGGGATGCTCATTCTGATTCTGATTCCTTCCCAATCCTTCTCACCGGGAGACTTCAGCTTTGGATAGAATACAGTATATTGTTGATTGCTTCATTATGTTTTTGAAGTAGGTATGTAAGGAATTCACTACTTTATGTTATTATTTGATTTTATTTCCAAATGTTTTGGACTGGAAGAAGACGGAGGAAGGTTTCTGGAGAACAGGCCTTATAAACACACAGCAGGAAAGATTTATATAATTAGAGAAGGTACAAGAAAATAGCCATAATGGGACTTTCTCTTTGGCGGCCTCTCTTTTGTAGAAGCTTGGCCTCACAGATCCATATTGCTTGCTCCTTGCTGGGTTTCTTCAGGGATGTAAAAATTACAATTCAGTAAGGTTTTTCGAAGATGTTAATTTGGCTCTCTTCCTGGTAAATGCAACTTTTACTCTAGTGTTATTTTTTGTGTCTTTTATTTCTATTGCTTTCAATTTGTTGTCTTATTTTGAGAGCTGTTCTGAACCTAGCTAGACTAGAGCAGCATAGAAATCTTGGTAATAAAGAATAAAATCAATCAATAAAAGTTGAACGAGTGTGTTCAATAAAAAACATTTGAAGTTTTCTTTCTATCTATGCTTACAAGTGAACAGAACTATCCAAAACACAACAAGCAAAGATGTGTAGTACAATGCAATATATTTTCCAAGTCCCCGTGTTCCCAGATTTTGTGATGAACATTTGGACTTAAAATTATATTACAGCTACATGTTACGATAAAATACATATAAAAGGTGTACAAATTTATATGTAGAGTTCTTTTTTTAAAAAAGAGGAAAATATATCTTCTGTTCTTCTTTGCCACTGAAAAGAAGTGGCACTGGTGATTTAACAACACTACAAAGAAGGTGTAAAAGTGAACCAGTCATGTGACTGAGTTGCTTTACAGCAATCAGACCTTGATGGGCATAATCATCATCATCACTCAAGGACTACCTGTAAGTTCAAAAAAAATATAACTGGCTAAATTCTTCAATTTTCTAAGAGGTGCTTCACAGAATGAATATTGTGAAGCAAGCATTAATTAAGGATTTGGCAATGGGAAGTGGGGATTGAACAGACTGATGCAAGTCACCTATAGTTTCTCCACTTGAATTAATTTGTTTGTTTGCATTCTGCCTTTATTATTTTTACAAGCAAATCAAGGCAGAGAACTTACCCAACACATCTTCCTCCACCTATTTTCCCCACAACAGCCTTGTGATGTGAGTTATGTTGAGAGAAAGTGATTGGTCCAGAATCTGAATGTCAAGAAAGCAACTGACACATACACCTTGAGCAATCTTGAAGGACAGCCTAAGTGCAGAAATAACAGTATGTCCGTGTTTATATCTGAATGGGTAAGAAGTGTTCTTAAAATTACTGAAAAGAGAAACATGACAGTCTATACGGTTTTCATTTCATTTCATTTCTTTCTTTTTTTTACTTTAAAGCTATTGGTGGTCCTGGGTTATTTCTGATACTGTCACTTTTCCAGCTTTCTAATGCTGTCTCTTCAGGATATATCTTTACACAGAAGACAGGTTTTTTTAAATGAACGTTTTGATATATATTTTTTTAAAGGAAACATGCATCTGTTTAAAAAATGTACGATGTAAAATGGGTTGCAAACAGAGAAACACAGGAGCAGAGGCCAAAGGATGCTGCACTGAAAGTTCACAAAGTTTAATTTTCAGAATGCTAGGTTATAATTTGATGCACACTGTGCTATCTAGCCTTCTAGCAAAGCTCAAAGCAGGAAAACTTTTAAAAATGAAACACCACATGGCATCTGCTTTGTCTCAGTGCTGGAAGTCAATTCCTTTGACAAAAGGAAGAAAAAAGGGACTGTGAATTATACAATTCAAAAGCTGTGGAGCTTTTGAAACGATTGACTCTCTTGTTTTACGCCATGAAACTTCCCAACATTCACAAGTTTGTTTTGAAAAGTTGGGAGTTATGGATGTCCAACTAAGATTGGGAGTTTACAGGTTGGTTGAAGGGACCGTCACTCATCTCTGGGTGATTCCTGATGCATAGAATTATTTAAACATGTCAATTCCACAGTCATTAAGAATATGTGCAATATAGCTAAAACAAACACACGAACGAACCAAGCAACAAAATTTCAGGTTTTTTTCTCATTCATGTTAGCAGGAAAATACAGGTAGTCCTCGACTTACAACCACAACTGAGCCCAATATTTCTGTTGCTAAGTGAAACATTTGTTAAGTGAGTTTTGCCCCATTTGCTGCATTTGTTAAGTGAACCACTTCAGTTGTTAAGTGAGCAACACAGTTGTTCAGTGAATCCGGCTTCCCTATTGACTTTGCTTGTCAAAAGGTTGCAAAAGGTGATCACATGACCCTGGGACACGGCAACCGTCATAAAGACCTGCCAGTTGCCAAGCATCTAAATTTTGATCACGTGACCATGGGGATGCTGCAACGGTAATGAGTGTGAAAAAAGGTCATAAGTAACTTTTTTTCAGTGCCGTTGTAACTTTGAATGGTCACTAAATGAACTGTTGTAAGTCAAGGACGTCTTGTAGTTGGACAGACATTTTAAAACTATTCTGAAAAAAAGTGGAACTTTATAACCATTTCCATTTCCTATCTTTCATAATATATAACAGCTTCCTTTACATCATACTCTAATACTATTTTAAATTTTCCAAGAGTCGGGTTTAAATGCAAATCGTCCTGCTTTTACTCTGTGACCCGCAAATTTCTCTAATGCGCTCAAATGTAATTATCACAACGTGCATTGAGTTTTCATTAGCACACTGTACCTTCTTTCTACATTTTTCCTGCCTAAGAAAGCACTAATGCTTTTGGACTTTCATTTATACCACTGCAAAATCTGGTGGGAAAAGATCTCCCAACTTTTCAGCTGATATAATTTGTAGAGGAAACCATTCTCATTTTAGAAGTCTGAGCAATTTTGCTGCTTTGTTTACCTGTTACCAAAAAGGCACAAACTGAGACATAAGACAGATTTCAGAAGCAGACTTAAGAGGCCCTTTTATCTGTCAGAATCAGAGTGTGATTGGCCCAGAGCACAAGCACTTACTCTCAATGGGTGGGGCTGTAGAAGTTGTCCAACAGGTATCTGACACCAGAAAACCCAAATAGAAACCATGTAATGACAAATATTTTAGATTCAGAAAACTGTCAGGCCTCCATCCTTTTCCTATCTGAAAGAATTTTATACCAAAATGTTAAAACATTTAACAGGGTAACAGAGTTGGAAGGCACCTTGGAGGTCCTTGAGCCCCTGCTCAAACAGGAGACCCTATACCATTTCAGACAAATGGTTGTCCAATCTCTTCTTAAAACCTCCAGTGATGGAGCACCCACAACTTCTGGAGGCAGGTTGTTCCACTGATTAATTGTTCTCACTGTCAGGAAGTTTCTCCTTAGTTCTAGGTTGCTTCTCTCCTTGATTAGTTTCCATCCATAGCTTCTTGTTCTGCCTTCTGATGATTTGGAGAATAGGTTGACCCCTTCTTCTTTGTGGCATCCCCTTAGATATTGGAACACTGCTATCATGTCACCCCCTAGTCCTTCTTTTCACAAAACATGCACTCATTTTTTTTTTCAGTTGAGGAGATTAGAATATGCATTAGATTAGAATATTAGATAAGCCCTTTGCTTGGGAAATGTATACAATGTAGAGACGTGTTAAAACTGCTAATGAAATCAATATCTTCATCACTCATACCAGTATATACCAAACGGATTCAGAATGCAGTCAGTTTTGACTTCTTCTGAAAATCACCAGACATTCTGTGGCTTGTCAGATATGCAGTAGGTTATTCTCAAGTACAAACAGTCGCTGTTGGCCAATCCTGCCTCTCCATCACTGATTATTCTGAAAGCATTCTCATTCCCTTGTGCACGTGATGCAATAAATCTGCTGAAGACTTGATGGATTTAAGATTCACTAGCAGAATATCTGGAGCAGAAATCAAGCACGTTTTCCTCTCTCCGGACAATTATTGCTGACATGAATGTTGCCATTCTGCAACAAAGAAACTTGAAAGTGAGATTGTAGAACCAAACTGCCATATTGGAAATGCACAAATTTTGATCAGAGGAAAACAAAAATTGCTGGTGTAGATTAGTAGAATTAACACCTGTAGTCCTAAGTGAGCCCCAAATTTCTCTTGTTAAGCAAGACAGTTGTTAAGTGAGTTTTGCCCCATTTTACGAGCTTTCCTGCCACAGTTGTTAAGTGAATCACTGCAATTGTTAAGTTAGTAATGTGGTTGTTAAGTAAATCTGATTTCACCATTGACTTTGCTTGTCAGAAGGTCACAAAAGGTGATCACATGACCCCGGGACACGGCAACCGTCATAAATACATGCAGGTCACCAAGTGTCCAAACTTTGATCACGTGACCCTATGACAGTGTGAAAAACAGTCATAAGTCACTTTTTCAGTGCTGTTGTAACTTTGAGTGGTCATTAAACAAATGGTTGTCAGTCATGGACTACCTGTAGTATTAATTATTGTTGTGGTGAATGATCATCACATCTATTTCGAAAACATTTGATCCAACTGGTTCATTTTTAACTGCTGCTCACCTCAAAATGCAGTATGCTTGATCTGCAATTAAAGCTATAGAAAAAGAAATGGAGATGGAGGTGGAGGTGGAATTGGAGATGGAGACAAATGAAGAAGGAAATGGGAGATGGAAACAGAGCTATGGATGCTTATGAATATTTCTTGTAACTGATGAAGTTGATGGTAGATCAAGAAAAGTTCTATGTAATATATTTGCTGGTCTTTCAGACCATACAAAATATTCTTCATTCTATCTGAAGAATAACAGACAGAATGTGAAGAATTACACAGTTACAATTTTGCCAGACTTTACCTAACAATAACTCTAAATGTTCTGGCTCCTGGGACCAGTTTCTTTATTCATGTATGATTGAATACATTGGCAAATGACCCTTGTATTTTGCAATTGGACCAACTTGCTAGCACAACAGTTGATTATTTCTATGCAGGAAATAAGAAGGCCATTGTTTACAAGACCAATTCAGATAACCTGCTTTTATTTTAATAGTGATTTTTCATTTCCAGTTGAGAACTCTGTCATAAAAGGGCTCAATAAATTATAGCTGTAGCTTCTCTCTTACTAGCTACAATCTCTAGTGGTGAGATGCCACCCATAAATCTTCTTGATATAAACATCTATGGTTTCTGAATTTTATTTTATTTTTTAAAAAGCACATTCTTATATTTCCCTTCCAGATCATAGAGGTGTCCACTGGATTTTGTAAATGAGATTCTGTAAATAACACTAAGTGATATTTAATAATAACGTGTCATGGTGGCGAAAAAGAAGCACCTATAAATTAGTTTCCACATTTGAATGGAAACTAATTTATCTTTTGACATTTGCATTGGTCTAATTGTGGATGCAAAATTTTCTGAAGATGTCCTTGTTTTTTTCAGTGATATGCCAGTATATTTTAAAGAGAAGATTGGGCCAGATAAATAAATGATTGTTAGGATTTAGAATTAAAAAAAAATTGCAATAGTGATGCAAGATTGGAAGACAATGGGTTCATAGTAAAACTTAGTCTTTTAATAGAATTTTATAGAATACTGGGATGACAAACTACAAAACTGAATTAATCCATGTACAATATTAAGGTTTATTTTAATTTTCATGGAATAGTGAGTGGTGGAGGCAAGATAACATTGCATTTTATATATTTTCTTATTATTTAGCATATAATATGTTATTGTTTATAAAACATTTTAAAGAATTAAACAAGACTGGAAAAGTGAGAAATCAAGGAGGGAAAAAAATCATCAAATTTTCAATTCCTTAGGAAGAAATAATACAATATAGTTATTGTCAGTGAATTTTCTGCCGACAAATATTTGCATTTTATGAATTATACCACAATAAAAAGATGTTAACATTTTCATGGATGAAGTGCAACATTCTTGTATTTATGTTCATTACACAGGGGCAGAAAGACATATCTTCATTTCATTGGCATCTGTCTGCTGATTGGCATGTTACTTAATTTCTTACATTTCAGTTGAAGCTCAAGAGAGAAACCTCTTGAGGCATCTCTTCTGACTTTCTTATCAGACCAGAAAGAATGAGCAACGAGAGAGGCTCCAGAGAAGTCAAGAGATACATAGTAGATTTTCTATAACGGAGCTTGATTTTTGGTGCCAGAAACCATGCAATTTTCCTAACAGTGTTATGGAAACATTATGCAATTTCCTCCTCCTCCTTCTCCTCCTCCTCCTCCTCCTTCCTCCTCCTCCTCTCCTCCTCCTCCTCCTCCTCCTCCTCCTCCTCCTCCTCTGAATAGAATAGAGCTGCAAAGGACCTTGGAGATCTTCTAGTCCAGACCCCTGCTCAAGCAGGAGAACCTATGTCTTAGTGCCATGGATGAATTCATCCATTATTTCTTTTCCTTTTTTCTTTTTCTCTTTCTTTCTTTCTTTCTTTCTTTCTTTCTTTCTTTCTTTCTTTCTTTCTTTCTTTCTTTCTTTCTTTCTTTCTTTCTTTCTTTCTTTCTTTCTTTCTTTCTTTCTTTCTTTCTCTTTGCTTCTTTTTCTTCTTCTTCTTGTGCCATATCCGTTATCGGACGTTGGCGATCACGTTGGCGATCCTGTTTTTATCAGCAGCCGCACGGAAAAGTGCTGCTGAGTTTTGTCCAAACCAGTCCCTTAGATTTTGAAGCCATGATGTTCTTCTTCTGCCTGGACCTCATTTGCCTTCCATCTTTCCCTGGAGGATTAAATGGAGTATGCCGTATTTTTCTCTTTGCTTAGGTAAATATTAACCTATTTTCCCAGTCAAATAACTGGGAGGGGGGCATATTTATTTATTTTTACTCCAGAAATCATATGTTCTAAACATGAACGTCAAGCTCTGCATTTAGAAACGATCAAGCAAACATACAAATAAAGGGAGAACTTTTGTAGGTACCTCAGTCCTATCAGCGTTTATTCCCTATTGCTGAGTCCATATTTCCCACAGGCAATTATTTCATTGTGTTGCTTTTACAGCTGTGGGTTTTGTTTCTGCAGTCTCTTGCTTTATTCTTATTGTAATGCTTGTGCAATTAATGAAACGTTGTTATCTTTTAAAAAATATCCAAATTGTAAATGGAAACAAAATTAATATTTTGCAGAGTATTGTGTCTTGGCTTACAGAAATACTTTCGCAGCTGCCTGACTGGAATGTGCAGTATCAGGGAGCTGGTCAGAAAGCATTAAGATTACACACTCTGTGGATCAAAGTTATTTCTCATAGTCTTCATCTCTTCTCTAGAAATCACAGATGTTCCTGGAAAATTGTTAATTTATTCCTCCTGGGAAGATTGGTGTTGTTTTTTAGTTCATCTTGAGTGGAGGAAATATATCCTTGCCCAATGAAAGTGATGTTTGTTTTCAACAGATTTTGGATAAATTTCATATATTTTTTTAAAAAAATAATAATAACCAGGAGATAATTCTGCTCCTGGAGTTTTAATCGCATGGACCTACATCAATTCATGTTGATCTTAGCTACTCGGTTTGGGTTTTTGCACCACCAAAGGCTCCTGTTGTGCATTTTAAAGCACCAGAAAAGAAGAAGCCATTTTAGAAACATGCCTGACAGAAATAAATGGTTTCAAAATGCAGGAAAATCATAATTGGTTTAAAGTGTACAATAGAACTGATTTTCAGTGAAAGTCAGCAGGAGTAAGTTTCTTCATGCCACAACATTAAAATGGAAAAAAGTGTATGTACCAATAAAAAGGCACAAAAAGTTTACATTAGGAACCCTACAGGTGGCAAGGTCAGTGTGTGTTCATATTAACATGTTGTCCAAATTCTCAAACCAGAATTAGATGAAAAGAAAGTTAGCAATAGAGGAATGGCTTTTTATTTTTCTTATTTTCATGAGTGAAGGCTATCTTGCTTCTTCAAAATCTTGGTTCTTTGACATTCTTGTCCAAGCAACTTCCCTGCCCTTTTCCCACTTTGTACATAAAAGGGAAACAATCTTGCTCTGATCTAATCAGATGTTGCTAAATAGCCAAATCATATTCATTGCCATCAGTCCAAATCAATCCACAGGAGAACCAAGGCCTTTTTAGCTGTTTTTCAATTATTTCAACATTACACGAGTCATTTCCACTTAACACCATTATCTGTTACATACATCATTTTCTAGGTTTTTTTTAAAGATCAGTTGGAATCCTATTGAAAACTGTTGTCAGTTCTGACCTGTTTGTGACACAGCTCGTTGCTGTTTCTGCAAGGCTATTTTGTCACATAGTCTTGTATCCATATATTGCATATAGAAGGAAGGAAGGAAGGAAGGAAGGAAGGAAGGAAGGAAGGAAGGAAGGAAGGAAGGAAGGAAGGAAGGAAGGAAGGAAGGAAGGAAGGAAGGAAGGAAGGAAGGAAGGAAGGCTAATGATCTCTGAAATTCAGGATATAAACAGGTGTAGAAAAATGATGAAAGACAGAAATAACAGTGTTCTACTTCACATGCTATTCAATTTCTATTGAAACCACTATTTAAGTATATATATATACATACTTTTAATATGGTTTCTATGTTGTTTTAATTTTTGATTGGGAGTCACCCAGAGTTTGATATAAGATGGGCAATTACACAAATGTTTAAAATAAATAAATAAATCATAAAATCATTGGGTGGGAAGGGATCTTGAAGGCAGGCACCCTTATACCACCTTGGACAAATGGTTTCTCAAAAACTTCCAGTGATGGAGTATCCACAACTTTGGGAGGCAAGCTGGTCCATTCCCAATGGTGCTTTTTCATGCGGCAGCTGGACTTTCTTTTTTCTTGGATGAGAAGCGAAACGTCTTCAAAGAGAAACAAGAAAGTCCAGTTGCCTCGTGAAAAAGCACCTTTGGGACAACCATGACCTGGATGACTGAGAGACTCCATAGGCAAGCTGGTCCATTGATTAATCATTCTCACTGTCAGACAATTCCTCCTTATTTCCAGATTAGATCTCTCTCTGATGAGCTTCCATCTATTGCTTCTTTAATAAAGAACATTTTCTGAGCAATGAACCTCATTATTTAGGAATAAGATATTGCAAATAGCTGTGATCAATATTGATGTGACCATCATTCTTTTTTTTTTTAAAGGGCTTTATTGTCCAAAAAAATAAGAGGTGGTTATCAATGGTGTCAACTTACCCTAACTTTATGTAACTTTACTTTAATAACTCATGGGCGATGGGGCCATTTCCCCCCCCCCTTCCCTTCTTTTAGAGTCATGCTTGATTGCATTTCACCAAAATAAATGCAAGTCAGCCAGACGCCATAAAACCTAGATCTTTCTGTCTTGTGGATTTTTATTCATAAAAGTACTTGGTGCCGTTGGTGCTGAAATCTTCAGGCATTTTTTTTTATAACAAAGATGTGAAGGGCAGCTTAAGATGGTCAAGCATCCCTGTTATGGAAAACTGCATGAATCCCTTTGGAGTATGCCACAATGCCTGGAGAAATATAGTTCTATAATTTCTATAGTCAGAAAAAAAATAGATTAAGTGGATGAACAACCCACATGGCAAAATATCTTCACTCAGCAAAGCCTTTTAATATCTCCTAGAATTTTATTTCCACTGGCTTGGAATCTGTAAAGATACTCGGTCTTCTCAGCCAGCTAAGTTACTTTATCTCACTTCCTCTAAGAAAACCTGAATTTAGTCTAACAATGTTTTTTTTTTTTTAAGAACTGGTCTTGATTAGATATTTCATACTTGGCTCTAAACCAGTGCAATTCAAGTATGAGTGAAAAAGCGCTTGCTGGGTCAAATTTTAATCTGAGATATAGAAGAATTGTGATTGCTAGTATTCAACTCTCTTTTGATACTTGCATTAGAAATCTCTAAAGGAATAACTCTGGCTTTTTTCCTCTTATTTATAAAAAATCCAGAGCTGTTTCTCTCCATCTCTCTCTTTCTCTGTGTTCCCTTCTCCCTGCTACATTCTTAAAAGTAACATAATACATGTCATCTTTCTATAGTACATATTTTCACTTCTCTTGGTTTGTACCTGCAGTAGCTTAGGTAGTGAATTATGAATGTTTACAGCCCTCAGTCATTTATTCATTTACAGCCAGAGAGCATTAAAACTGCCTACAAAATAAAATTAATTAAAAACACCTGGCATTGAATAAGATATGATCCTAAATTGAAACAATTAAATGTAAAGCAGTAATACGCAATAAAGTAATCCCCAATATTGGAAAATTGTCATTTCAGTTCTCTAAATAATGTTTAGCTGATCTATACAGGAATAAGTTAAGCCCATTGACTTCTGGATGGCAATTCCATTGGAACAGAACCCAATGACTTTCTTAGACATTTCTACAAAAATGTCCACCAGTAAGACCTCTGCAATCTCAGACTCAGCCTAAACCCTCCAACCAAGCAAGCAGTAATTCTCTGCTCCATCTGATGGAAGAACAAATATTCCAACAATTTTCCATGGGAAGCTCTCTTGATGATATCACTGCTATAGAAAAAAAAAAGCCTATGGAGTTTTTTCCCTTGTAAGTTTTTTTCATAAGATTTATAGAAGAAAACCAGGAAAGCTGAAGGACGTTTGTACAATGAAAGACAGAATATTTATACCCAACTGCTTTGTCCATCTGAGGCTCAACCAAGCTGAAGAACGCCAATTTCATCTCTGTGACTTTCACTAAAAGAAACTTTTGAAAGACAAGTCAAAAGGAAACTCCCCCCCCCCCCACAAAGGAAATGAAAACCGACAAAGAAAAGAAAGGCAGGATATCTCCTTTGGTTTCACTAGCACAGATAGTCCTTGACTTACAACAATTCATTTAGGGACCCTTCAAAATTACAATGGCACTGAAAAAAGTGACTTATGACCATGTTTCACACTTTGTAGCAGCCCCATGATCATGTGATCAAAATTCAGATGCTTGGCAACTGGTTCATACTTATGACTATTGCTGTGTCATGTGATCCCCTTTTGCAACCTTTTGACAAGCAAAATCAACGGGGAAGCCAAATTCACTTAACAACTGGGTTACTAATTTATCAACTGCAGTGATTCACTTGTCCACTGTGGCAAGGCAGGCCATAAAATGGGGCAAAAGTCACTTAACAAATGTCTCACTTAACAGCAGAAACCTTGGGCTCAGTTGTGGTCATAAGTTGAGGACTAACTGTACAGAGTTGCCATCTTATTCCTCGTAGATATAACGATGAGACAGGCAGGATCAGCAAGGTGACTTGGAAGCAAAACCAGGAATTGTCATCCTGGTATGCTAAACCATCCTGCTCTCCTCAAATGACATGGAACAGGTAGATTTACTTGGCAGGGTTGAAATACGTAAATCCACTGACATTTCAGTAGCTTTTACATATGCAACGAGGCTACTGTTATGTCCTTCTCAATCCACCAAATGTCTTCAGCCTGGCATGAATACTCAAAGCAGAACCAATTTGAGCCTTGACTATGTGATGTTAACTGTTTCAGTATTTCTACAACAGATAAGTAGCCTAATTTCAGTAAAATGACAAGGTGAACAAGTCTGGGAATGAGTCACTTATTCTCAGGTCTTGTCAAAAGGAATCCATTTAAACATTGTTTTAAAAGCCTACAATTTCTCCCACTAATGGCAGCTAACAGCATGTTCATTATCTATTTTAGCAGGTCCTGTCAATTTCTACCGCAGGCATACTATGAAAATTTTTGGAACAAATTCATGCCCATCTCAGGGGAAAAGAAAAGAACCAACAGGATCAGAAAGTTTTCCCTTTTTCCTTTACTTTTAGTATCCCTTTGCTCTGTGATTCAACCTCTGATTTTTTTAAAATAACATTCCAAACACGATATCATATTTATGCACAAGAAAAGCAAACATTCATGGCTGCATCGGACGTTTTTACACCCCATAAACCTGCTCTGGACTTGGATAATAGTAATAGAAATATATAAAATGTGCAAATGTACTTCGTAAATACAGAATATTCACAGGTCTCTAAAAATAATGAAGCTTTAATCTATTATATTAACTGATTAACTGGAAAACCATATAATTCAGTTGTTGGCTTCTGGGTCTCCGATGAATGAGTTCATTATCCGATGAAGAGTCTAACTTAGAATAACTTCCCATCTTGTCCTCTTTTGTACTTTTATTACAAATGAAGGCTAACTAATTCTTCAACTTCCCTCTTTTTTTTTAATTTAACAAAGTGAAAAGAATAAAAAGCTACAGAAATCTACTCTAAAGCTAAGTGTAAATGACTTCTCCAAATTCTTTGCCCTGCTTGTGGGAAGAAAGACGACAAAAAAGAGAATTATTTCTTTTAATGGAAATTTTTTCCCCCCAAAGGGTCCTTTGGTGAGGGTGGTACCGGTTGTTATTAACTTGTGTTTATTAATCAGACATCTTACTGTCTTGCTATCCAGCCACCAATTTGTTTTATTCACATTCTCTAAACCTAGTAATTATTCTAGGATATTATGTGCATATATCTATAGAAATAAGGTAACCACCACCACAAGGATGAATAAAGGAAAAGAAATTTTGCAAAAATATCCCCTTTTAGAGGGAGATTACAGTAAGGAAAGAAAAACTTGAAGAAATAATTCTTCAAAAATGTTCCCTCGGGAATGAACATCGGAGGAATTAGTTGATATTTTTTGAAACATCAGAGAAGAACCAAGCAACTAACTTTTCCTCAACTGATTTAACTCAACGAAAGAAACTTTTGAGGTGTTTTTTTTTTCCAGAAGAAAGGGAATATTAATGGCATTTTTGTGGGTGATGGGCACTGCTTTATTTACAATATATCCAAGGGTATTGTATGGAACTGCTGTTTTCTATTGAGCACTCAAGTAATCTGCAGTAGCTGGCTTCTTCTATGTTCACTGAATATCAAGAAAGACTTCATCTGGAAACTTCTTCTGTGGGACTTTTCTCAGATGGTGCTACTGTCACCACTAAAAGGTTGATCTTCATAACATGTGTTATATAGGGCAAAAAAGAAGAGCATGTCACACATAATACTTGTAAGGAGATGACCAGGCTGAGCCCGAGGACAGGGTCAAATGTGTCATTAGTTTGGAGTCACTGTACTCCTACAAGAGACTTAAGTCCATCCCCCCATGAGTTCCACTGACTCTTATCTAGCGCCAATTTGTCTTGACCATTAGTAGTTCAGATATTTGTGCATGGGTACCACAAAATAAACTCAGAGTACTTTTGAACTCTCTCCTCTCTCCTGATTTCTTGCTCCTGACAGTACTACACAAATATGTAGCTTTGGATCATTCTTCTCAATAAATAAATGAACAAGTAGAATGTTTTTGACTTATTTGTTTAATTAGGTTCTCGTTATCTAGTTTTAAGTTTTAAGACCTGTGTGGAGAACAGATCGCACTTTACATCATATTTATTCAGAAATATTGAAAATTCAAACAGGTTCACAAACTTTAAAGCACCACCATGCGCTTTATTTATAAACCATAAATAATTCTAATCTAGGACAAAGTTGCCATGGGAATGATTGAAACGATCTCATGTCAAGTTGCTCTTCTGCTCAAAATTTCTCTTCCCTTCCCATTGCTTCCCACCTTCCCATAGTAATGGTTACTGGATTTTTTCCCCCCTATAAATTTCTGTGTAATAATTTTAACAAGCCCTCTCTTTCTTTGGCAATCCAAGTATCTTGAACACAGATGTAGAAGAAACCTCTCAAAGATGACTGGGATATTTTCACTACATTTTGTGACTGCATGACAGAATTAACTGGGAGATATTTCAACTCATCATTATCTATTCAGTGGGCTGACGAAAGTGTAACTGCCACTATGTCATTGCTGACTCATGTAAGAGCACATCAATTCCCAATAAGTGGAGTTGAGTAATTTTGATTAATGTGTCAATCCATGTATGAAGCAACAAGCCTTTTATGATATCTCCAGTGATATATACTGATGGCATTCGTCGGCTTGTTCCTTTTGAGATGATATTATAGCCTGAGCGTGTGACCAAATGTTCACGTGTTCTGCTTTATCCAAGAGGCAAATATTTTTTGTCCATAAAAGTATATCAAATGACACACACACACACACACACACACACACACGTACTGGGAAATCTCAGTTTCTTGATGTCTACATCAGATAGGAAGATTAAGAAGTATATTCACATCCTACTTATAGCTAGAGATACATGACATTTATCTAATGTTGAAATCAAAGGCGAACTTTGAAGTCCTGCTTTTATTGAAACATGTCTAGAAATGGAAGTAATTCATGCTTCAGAATTCAATTTAAAAGACTGGCAAAGTACATTAGATTTTATATATTATCATCCAAATATTCATTGCCATTTCTCTCTTTTTCCCTCTCTTTCTCTCTCTCTCCCTCCCTTCCTTCCTCCCCCCTCTCTCTTTGTGCATGTGTGTGTGTGTGTGTGAGAGAGAGAACTGGTTTTGAACCATTCTATATACTAAAAAATATAAACTTTCCAGAATATCCATGATGTCTTTTCCATCCTCTTTTCAACCAGTTAAATTAAATAGACCTGTGGAAGCTTTCAGAAATGTTCTACGTGATGAATTTCTACTGCCAGTGAGCATTGGATCAATCCCTTGGCTGTCCTCAGGTAAGAATTTGCTTCCTGTCACCAGCTCTTTGGGTGACCTCCGACTAGCCTGATCAGTAAGAGAGAACAAATTATAGCGCAAAGCCATATTTTGATACTTGGCAATTCGTGTCTATATTACCTGCAGAGAAAAAAAAAGATTTTTGGGGAGCCCTTGCTGAAACCCATCCTTTTAACTAAGCCTCCTATTTTCATAGCAAATACTCAGAGACCTACTTGAAAGAGAATCAAACTCATATACTCACATAGTTGAAAGAGGTCACACCAAACCATGAAAATAGTATTCAGTGAAGTCCTGATATATGCTTTTGAAGCTTATTTGCTATTAATATTTTCATTCCACCACAAGACTATCAGCTCTTAAATAGTACATCAGAAAGGGGAAAGATATGTTTATGCATTGAATATACACTATCTATATTTTCATTTTTCTTTATCATCTATAAGATTTTTCCAAGTCTATTATGGTAATCCCAAATCTGTCAGAAACCTATTCCTTAACAAAAAGGCAATTTGAAAGCAAGTTTTTGTCCAGACTTAAAAACATAAAAATGGAATGAGTGAGTGAGTGAATGAATGAATGAATGAATGAATGAATGAATGAATGAATGATGGAATGAATGAATGAATGAATGAATGATGGAATGAATGATGGAATGGAATGGAAGTCCTTGTACATCAATAATTAGGAAATAAATAAAAGAATCTCAGTGGAAAGTGAGACAGATAATTTGAAAGATTCCTTGGTTTGTTTGTTTTTTTGGGTTTTTTTTTGTTTCTTTTGTAATCTGGCATGGAAACAATAAAGGAGGGAGAAATCTTTACAGAAATATAGAAAGAAGAGCTTGAGGATGCTAATGTATGCCATTCAATTTAGATTAAAAGGGAACTATGCTGTTGCTGTTAGTCATTGCAGGTAGCAGAAAAGATGGCAGTTGAGCAATAACTGGGAATGGCACTATGATCATGTCACAATGTGAAGCTTTGAGGACCTTCTTGGAGAGATAGACAAACAACTAGGGGTCTGCTGGCAAATGTTGAGTGATAGCACCTCCAGCTTTCTAGAGTGTTTGGGAAATTGGGTGGCCTTGACAAATCTAATAAGTAAATTAATAAGTCTACAAAGGGACAGGATGAGAAGTGATACTGTCTCTCAACATCTTCTTGGGTCACCTTTGTGTATTTGTTCAAGCTAGTCATTCCGATCAAAAGTGAAGTGTTTTTGGTACATTATTAGAAATGAGAAAGTAATATTTATTTATTTCTCAAATTTATTTGTGCTGATCTTGTGGTTCAGGCAACTCTGAGCAGACACAAAGATGTACATGCATGCACACGCTTCTTTTTTCTAATAATTTTCTGACTGCTTCCTCTATTCTTGATTGGGATAACTGGTTTGGTCAGATACTCTGTACACTTTCAGCCAGCTTTGGGCATGCCCATCCTTCACTCTCTCTGCAGCAATGAAAACAGATAGCACAAGAAGTGGCTGGCTATAATAACAAAACAAGAAGTTATATTGATCAGAGTAGCAAAGACGCTACTCTGACCTTGTTATTAAAGTTGTGTATTCCTAACAATGAATAGCCAAAATATCTCCTCCTGCTACTTTTTATATAAACACGATTTGATGGATTTTTCACACTGCTGGCAGGAGGCAATCTCTTGACTAGGGTTGTCAAAACAAAGGAAGGAAGACCAAGTTGGCAAATGTTTTCTTCATTGCTTTAGTTAGGAGGAGAGCTACAAAATATTTTCATTGGGTTCACCTGACCTTCCCATTGAACCTCTGCAAGAACAGTAATAAATCAGTGCCTGCAAAAGTTGACTCTCTTTTTGGAGCTTGGAAAATAATCATGTATCGACCTCATAACAGCATGCTACTTTTTGGCATCCTTGCCATGTTCCAGTCGGTAGTTATTATAAGCAAATAGGTCTGTTTGATTGTTTGTTGAGGTCAAAGAAGAGGATGAAGGGAAGGTATATGAAAGAAGGTGAATATTAAAGATTGAACAAAATTTCAATATTTTCATTTAGCAGGGATTAACAGGAAAAGCACAATGGTCCTAATCAGAAGAGACAACTACAGTAGTACCTTGGTACCCATTATTAATTGGTTCCAGGAGGTGCCAATGAGTACCCAAAATGATGAGTACCAAACATTTTTTCCCCATAAGAAATAATGTACTGAGTCACAAGACAGCCGACACCAACAAGTTTTAGATTGTGCATTGAGTACCAAACAAACAATGAGTACTGGGACGAAATGTTCTCGTCAAAATGCATTGAGTATCAAATTCAATGAGTTTCAATGTAGTTGAGCACCAAGGTACCACTGTATAGTGATAGCCAATTACACATCTGTTTAATTGGTGGCCTTTCAACTGGGTAGTTTGCAATCCTTCTGCATTTTCAAATTCAGCGAACATACATTAAATATATGGAAAAGGATTGAGGGCTCTTATGGTCCTTCAGACTCAGAGAAGGGCAGAATGTACATCAAATGAGTGTTGAGTAAACACACATAGCACTGCATGGCCATGAATGAGTAAAGTTTAACACTGATTGGGGTCTTTTGTTCTTCTAGATAGATATAACAAGACATCTCTTTAGTGCAGATGAAACTCCCAAGAGCCTAGAAATGCTTATGAAATCTTCAGAGAGGAGAACAAAGCTGTATGAAATATTCACAGCCTAAGCCTACAGTGAGAAGTGGGACCTCTTCAGAAAATGTCAGCTTTTGGATCTGTCAGGCACTTTCTAGTAAAATGTGCAGGGAATCCGTCATCTCAGCAGGATCCCTTGCTTTGTCAAGTAGTGAGTGATAGTTTGGCCAAGAAAATGTTGAGAAACTTGTCAGATGAAGCCAGAGCTTTAGGAACAATCAGCAGAAAGTGTATACAGGGAATAATCAAGTTACCAAAAGCCTGGGGAGATTAAATCTCTCACCCTTTCCTCAAATTGTAGTTTATATGCATTGGCTCTGCAAGGCTCAGCAGAGTGGGCATAATAAATCTCTTGCTTTTTATAACCCACTCTATCCCGATATGTATTCTCAGGATAGGAGCCTTTTCTTTCTCCCAAGTGGAAAACCTGTGGGAATTCCAAGGTTACAAGCAATGTGTTGTAGGAGATGACCAGGCTGAGCCCGAGGGAGGTCAAATGCATCATAAATCACAAGTCCCTGCATGCCCACAAGAGATATAAGTCCAGTGCACCTTGACTGGCTTCTTAATTCCCGCTCATTTCCCTTGACTGTTAGTAGCTCAGATTCTTGTAGCGAACTTAAGCTTGCAATAAATCTTTACACACTGCCTGAATCTCCTGACTTCTTGACATGTGTATTGCAAAGAGGAAAAGATTACCTAAAAAATACAAAAAAATTAAAAAACCAATAATCCCCAGGGAAAGTGAAATTCCTACCCTCTCCAATGTCAACCAGCATATGAATCACCTATGAGGATGATGGTGATGATGATTCCTTGAAACTATGGGTTGATCTGTTGAATCTTCCTCCTGTATAGGAGTGAGGGTTAGGTTTTTCTTGTATTTCTTGACTATTATGTTGTGGCTGAATTCCCTACCAAGCAGACTACCAAGGTGCATGAGCCAAGCCATTTTAATTACACTTTCAATGCCATGCTTGAGCTAGGAAGGGGCTGGTCAGTTTTATAACTCTGCTCTTTTTCACAGTGAGCCAACCAACCCTTTTAAAAGAGAGGGAGAGAAAAACCCCTTGGTTTGGTTTCCATTGCAACTAAAAGAGGACTGAAGTGTAGGTAAACAAGGTCTGGGATCCAACCAGAGAAGACACAAAGCCAGCAGATCTAGGTGGAGCTACAAGCTTGACAACAAGCAACATGTTCTTTACAGCCACCTCCTGATGCATATCATTACATTCTACTTTGCTGAACATAGTTCAAAAAGATCTCAGAGAAAGCTTCACAACCAAGGCACTTTTAGCAGACCTCACACAATCTCAGCTGAGGGAGGATCCTGAGATACAGGTGAATCCATATGGGTATGTGCTAGCAGCTGTCCTTCTATCAGAGCACGGAGGCTGTGTGGATTTACACAGAATTACAGATTTACAGAGTTGAAAGGGACCTTGGAGATCTTCCAGTCCAATCCGCTAAGGAGACCTTATGCCATTCTGGACAATCTCTTCTTAGAAACCCAAAATTTCTGAAAGCAAGCTGTTCCACTGATTAATTATTCTCACTGACAGAAAATTTCTCCTTATTTGTAGATTGGTTCTCTCCTTGATTAGTTTCCATCCATTGCTTCTTGTCCTGCCTTCAGGTGCTTTGGAGAATAGCTTCACTCCCTCGTCTTTGTGGCAGCCCCTGAGATATTGGAACACTGCTATCATGTCACCCCTCGTCCTTCTCTTCATTAATCTAGACATACCCAATTCCAGCAACCGTTCCTTATATGCTTTAGCCTCCAGGCCCCTAATCATCTTTGTTGCTCTTCTCTGCACTCTTTGTTGTATTTCTTGCTTTATGTCTCTCCTTGGCTTAAAAAAAGATTTTGTAGTTTACCTGTTGCTAATTCTGTTTTATGAATGTGCCCCCCCCCCCAAAAAAAAAATCTGCATGACTATATCCTCTTAACATAATCACCTGAAGCAACTAGTAATCACAGAGGACAATATCTCTTAAAATTATTTTACCCTGTTTCTTTGAGCAACACTGTGAATATTGATGTTTCTCAAGCACAATCTGTCACTGAAAGGTCTTCTAGTGCATCCGAATAAGCTCTAAGAAGAAAAAAAAGAATCCTCTTAAAATTGCATTATCTTTCTAAGCCTTCACTTTGTCCTCCTTGTTTGGTTTGGAAATAGAATTATTCAGCCATCTCTGAGAAGGGGTGTAAGTTACAGCAAGGGAAACTAAACAATAAGTGGATAGAAATTGCAAAGTGTAATATACTAGATAATACTCTGGATACCATGAATAGAAATAGTTTTTTTCCCCCAGCAAGGGATTTGCAAAGCATTCAATAAATATCAACTGCTTTGTTTGTGTAAGGATTTGGATGATATATAGGGCATTATAATAATCACCACTATCGGTACATCACTGCTATGACTGAAAATAATAAAACATGCATCGTGACATTCAAATACAAGTTCCACCATTTTGTATTTTCATCGTAATGATTTGCCTATCAATGTAGCTATTTCAAAAGCAACAACTCTGATTCTTAAAAAGAAAAGTGAAAAGTATACACTATGCAGTGCTGTTAACATGGGTGAAATGTTCCTGGAAAAAAAACAAATCAGAAAAAAAGGAATCAATGATTATCACACAATTTTGTAATCTTCAGAGAGTTTCTAGTAAAAAAAAAAAAAGTAAGAATCATAGTGATTGCTTATTCTTACATCATATTTCTTTCAAACAGATTGAACCTGTGGAAATTAAAAGACAATAACTTGATGACAAGCACATGGTGTTAATTTTAATTGCCCCAATGCGTCCACTTTACAAATTGATCATAAATAAAGATAATTATATATAGCCATAACATTTATCAAGAGGTTAATCAATCTCTTAACATCAATAGAAAATAATAGTTTGGTTTAGTGAGGATTGTATTAGAACTGGGTAGACCCAGGTTCACACCAATCCTCAGCATAAAATTCATTGGGTTACGTTGAACCAGACACTTTGTGAGCCTCACCTAAGAGAAATTATTCCAATAAAATTGTACAGTAAGCATGATATATGACAGTTTAAGTTCCTGGAAGATAGGCAGTATCAGGCTTCATGCCAGACATGGCAATAAATCTAAACTCTTTAGAGATTTAATCCCATATTTAGAAGCTTGCTTGCAGCTGAAGCTCACAGCTAGATCAATTGCTTAGGTGAAGACAAGAATGAAGCCATATACACGCAGAACATCTGCTTACTACAGATCAAAGACTTATAGGTCAGCAGAAATCCGGCTGTTCTCTTTAAGGCCTTGAAATTGCCACCTCACAACAGTTTTGTTTGGCTTTGAAATTATTGATTCTTCCTTGAAAGTTTTGTTCATTAAGCGATAGATTATGACTGCAACATACACTTCATATTAAACAATCCATTCAGCAATGCATAAACCTTCCACTCTCCAGTTGACAAATTAGGACTGTTTTAAGTGAGCCCAGTGTTTGATGATTGAAAACTAGTCATAGGGGGAAAGACCTGAGCATGTTTATACTGGAGAACTAAAGAGAAAGAATAAACCATTACTCAAAATCATAAAAAGGTTATCCACAGAACTCAGCAGGACCAGATGTAATGGTTTTACTTTTAAGCTTGGAAATATAGTAGAATATTAAGATTAATGGAACAAATTAAGAGGAAGGGCAATGGCTATTCCATCAATTCAGGTTTTCTGCTGGATTCTGTAATCCTAGTTTTTATGTGTAGAGCACAGTTGTTCTAATTCTATGTCTACGTTTGCATAATGCACTAAACTAGAATAAGGTTGGGTAGTTAGTGGTTTAGTGTGCTGTTGTAACTCAGCAACTGTTTTGACAAGCTGGTTGAATCTGGTCACTTCATTATGACAAAACATGGGTTAGTTGATTGAACATAACAAGTTATGTGAACACAGCAATTAAGTTTTCTGAATCCAAATTTAGGAATATGCCAGTTGTGTGAACCCAGGCTATTATTCTAGTTTGTAAAATAAATTGGTATCATTCCCATGCTGTGCTTGAAAAATGATTGATGTTGCAAGAGAAGCATTTGCCTAAAGAGAAATAGTGATAAGGGAGGAAATAAATCAAGGCATTCTTGGTGTGTTTTAACCAAGATATTTTCATACCACTGTAACTATTTATTAAACATAACAGTCTGCCACTTCTAGCTCAGGGAATTTCACAAAGGCGTCATCTCAAAGAGTCCCAAAGATGCTTTCTCAAAAGGCAATTGGACTTTCTTTGTTTTTTCCTTGAAGATGTTTTGCTTTCCATCCAAGAAGCTTCTTCAGAACTGAAGAAGCTTCAGGGATGAGAAGCAAAACGTCTTCAAGGAAAAAAATAAAGAAAGTCCAGTTGCCTTTTGAAAAAGCTCCTTTGGGACAACCGTAACCTGGGTGAATCTCCATAAACATCTCAAAGAGTCCATTCAACTAGTAAATTTGAAACAAGATCCAGGACAACATTTCCCTATAAGAATGTACTTTCCATTTTATTAATACTATATATTCCCATTTCAAGGTTTCTTTGGGGATACAAAAGAAATTTGCTGTGGCCAATGAAGAAGTGAAAGATCTCAATAAAATTTCACTTTAGATACCCATGTGCACACATCCCATTCACTATTCAAATTACTCCTGGCTCCGTCTTAATTAAAGTTAATTATCAATTGCTTTTCTTTGTTCATGACATTTGAGCATATATGGTGGGAGGAGAGAAAAAACCTCTCCCCAAAGTTTATAAACTTTGATGAAAATAATTTTAGAGAGCTAGTTTGGTCTAGTGATGAATGCGCTAGGCTAGAAACCAGGAGATTGTGAGTTCTAGTGCTGCCTCAGACATGAAAGCTGTCTGGCTGATTTTGGGCCAGTCACCCTTTTTTCAGTCCAACCCATTGCACAGAGTTGTTGTTGTTGTGGGCAAAACAGGAGGAGGAAAGAATATTAAGTATGTTTGCTGCCTTGTGTTGTTTATAAAAAAATAATAATAAAGATGGGATAATAAATAAACAAATGAATGCATTTTTGGCTTGGGCATTTCTTCTTTTTGACATGGCATCTACTAGTTGCATTGTTTAACTTCAACTGCTAGTCTTGAACTAGTGCTGTTGTCTTTTAGAATGTGAGCCACAGTGAGTTCAGGGAATAATATTTTAAGAAGATGCGGTCCTTCCCAAGGGCACTGCTAGGGGGGGAAGTGAGATGCAGCTGACAGGCTACCATTCTGTCTAGTTGTTTCTTGGAATGGTGGTCTAGTTTTTGCAAAGTGAAACAGAAAATGGATACAAAGAACAACTTTCAGCAACGTTCCGCACTTTTTAAAAGAAAACTAACCCCCTTTAAATATTCAAGCTTTAAGCCACCCTTCGAGAGAAAACGAGATTGCCTCTCCATCTTTGCAAAGGCAGGGAAAACACAGTTGCGTATAATTTATTAAAAGAAAATGAAACAGTTAACAAGAAAGGCTTGAGTTTACAAAATATATCTGACCTGAAATACCTCTGTTGATGTAATGGAAGCATGGGAAATGTCAATTTGAAACAGCAGCCTACAATATTAAAAATTATATAAAAACATAAGTATTCTTGGGTAGGTTGTTTTAAAATTCAGGTGCCATCACAGAGAAGTTGGTGTCTGAGATCATTGCTTCCATAATTGCTGAAAGTGGGAGCATCTGGGGAAATCTTGGAAATATTATTTGGACTGTGCATGTTTGGCCACCAATCTGTCTTTAAACACATGCTCCATTCCAATAATTGTTATGATTCCGAAGGAAGATGCTTTTCAAAGAAACCTGAGGCATTGTTTTCCTTTAAGAATCTTTATTTTGCAACATAGCTTCGGCACATACAAAGCGGATGCCAGAATCTGAATTTCTCTGGCTTGCGTCTATCTTATCTTACTAAACTCCTCCCTTATTTTACAGTCATGAGTCACATCTTCCAATTAGGCTGGAGGCCAAAGATTCACTTCCGTTCCTATCCCACGCTTTCCTCATAGATCTCCTCCCTTTCTATGTCAACTCTAAAAATACAGACAGCACTGCATATCTTGTCAAAGCAATAATATCCTGTATTAACAGCATTGACAATAATATTGGAGAACCAGTCGTTTCCTTATAACTTCTGTCATTATTTCTTTTACGAGCTTTAGATCCTCTAGAAAATGCATCACTGAAATTCTTTAGCAAAATGTCAGATGACAATGGGAGCTTGATTTCTCACCAGATTTGAGCAGGAAATTAAAAACGACAATGGCCTAGGCATCATCAGATTATTTAGCCAGAGTAGAGTAGAGTAGAGTAGAGTAGAGTAGAGTAGAGTAGAGTAGAGTAGAGTAGAGTAGAGTAGAGTAGAGTAGAGTAGAGTAGAGTACAGTACAGTACAGTACAGTACAGTACAGTACAGTACAATACAGCAGAGCAGAGTGCAGTAGAGTAGGACAGAGCAGAGCAGAGCAGAACAGAACAGAACAGAACAGAACAGACTAATCCAACTCTCACCAGCAAATTCTGGCCCTTTCCATCTATGTGCAATCTCTGACAAGGCCACTAGAAGTTAAAAGGTTGCTTTCCTCTTCTCTAAGAGGAGATGACCAAAGGTGAGACGATTAGCATTATCTGGAAGAGGCAGTAACTGCCAAGAGGCAGTAACTGACCAGATGAATGAGAAATCAGGTGTTCTCCAAATACCATTGGACTCTTTCATTAGCCCAGACTCCTGGCCAAGGATTATTATCCACTGACCCTTGAAATCCTCCATCACCATTATTCCTTCTGACCATCCTTTAATTACTCTGTTAAAGCAATGCTAGAAGCACATTTCAGAGTACTTCATTTGGTTTTCCCATTTCTTGGAAATGCCCTGCATTTCCCTCGACCTTTATTTTTCTTAAGCTGTTACATCTTCTGCAGCCTGAACAGCACCAACATTTTTGAGTAGTTGGGTTATTGCTGTCTGTAAAACCAGATAATGCAGCAGAGGGTGTATTTCATTTCCTTCCAGTTATTGCCATGAGTTTTCTTTCTCTCCCCTCCTTCAAACTGACATTATATTTTTGTTCCCCAGACTCCCTGGGCTTTTAAGAAAGGAAATGCTTTGAATTACAAATAAAACTTTAATCCTAGGGCTGGCCTCGGGTATACAGCTGAGAGCCTAGAGAGGGTTGCCTTGTGCTTTCAGAAGTTTCCTCCAAGTGGAACCTCTCTCAAATGTGACTCTGTGTAGATGGGAGCTTTGAAAACATATGTATTTCCCTCGATATTTTGGACAGGTTTTGCTTATTCCCCAAAGTAGCAAAATAACTGCTTGGAATTTGCTGAAAATGTGGCAAATATTGTGGCAGCCAAAGGCATGGATAGGTCTATTAATTTAAGTTTGCTGTTTTTCCTCTGTTCTTAAATTGGGTTCATTTTGTTTCTCCATTCTGCATCAATTTGAGAGCATGTATCATATATTTTCATTTTCTTAAAAAGGGGGTGGAGAAGAGAGAAAAAAGAAAATAAAAATAAAAGTGCTGGTATATAACAACAGGAAAGTCTTGGTAACTACAGGGAAAACATCTTAAGAGTTGGCTTTAGAATTATTATTTGGCTACTATACTATGTGGTACGTGCATGTGTATAATTTTATTGAAGATTTTAAGAAGAAAGAGTGAGAAAAAAAGAAGAAAAGAGAGCCAAGAGTGCAAAAAAGAAAAGATAAAGATAAAAGAAAGAAAAAGATACAAAGAAGTTGCTTCTGATCTTCTTTAAAGCAGTCATAAGTACAGCAACTAATTTACTTATGTTACAACATGGCTCTCTTTTTTCTGTTTTCTATTCTGACTAATCATTAAAACTATAAATCATTAAGTTCACTTTTGTTTCATGCAAAAATTCTATGAAGGGTTTCCAGTTAGCAAGAAACATAAATATTGTCTTTTCTCTAATCAAAGTCAGTTTAGTCATCTTAGCAAGTTCCATTATTTTCACCAACCATTCCTTCATTGTGAGTTATGCCCAAAGATCTTTCCATCTTTGTGCAGACATGAATCTTGCTGCAGTTATCATGTATAAAAACAAAGTTCCATTACGTTTTTCACATTGCTTGTCCATCAGTCCCAAAAGAAAACCTTTTGCTTTCAGTTATATATTAAGTTTTAAAATCTTCTGAATATATGCATTTAAATACAAAAAGTTCTACCTCCAGGTAGAACTTTTATCCACCAATCATGATAAAACGTTTCTTCCTGTTCATATATCCAGTATACATTTGAAGTACCTTTATACATTTTGGACATTTTTTTTCTGGTGACATATACAAACAGTACATACACACTAATGAATACATCAGGGGTTTGTAATGGTTTAGTTTGCAAAATACTATTAGCCTCTTAAACTATATTCACACAATCCTAAGTTACTTATTATCTTCAGTAGCTTTTTTTTATTTTGCACATTACACAACTCCTGCCCCTATAATTAATTTGTATTTCAATGTACTCCATAATCTTGTTCCCCAGATGATTTAATATAATGCCCAGGTGAATTGTGCTATGAAAATGCAGCCAAAATAACCTCCAGTCCACTATGACTGATGACTATCATTTCAGTGAAATTATGAAAAAGTCAAAACTAATCAGAAGACCTTACCTGAAATTTGGTTTACATAGTCATAGAAATAGATAGATAGATAGATAGATAGATAGATAGATAGATAGATAGATAGATAGATAGATAGATAGATAGATAGATAGATAGATAGATAGATAGATAGATAGATAGATAATAGATAGATAGACAATAGATAAATAGATTATAGATAGATAGATAGATAGATAGATAGATAGATAGATAGATAGATAGATAGATAATAAATAGATGATAGAATACCCTCCTCCAATAAACAAATTCAAGCAATGAAACAGAAAGTCTTCCAGAGTTTTTTTTCCTGAAAGAAAATGGCAAACACCTGCTAAATTTTCCTGTTTTCCTACGCCTTTAATTTTAAATTAAATAAAGTTGACTGTAAATATTTGTTGAAACACATTTCTTTGCTGATTAGCTTCTCCTAGAAGTGGTTGGTGATGGCCCCAATTTTCTCTTGGATCTGTCATTCATCTTTGTGATGTAGAGTGCAGGAGGCAGACATTTAAACTGTAGGCAAAAGAGTTTTAGAGTACAACTAAGAAAAATAAGAGTGTTGAAGATGATTGCATTTTCAGCCAACCCTTTGTAGGTCAGTGATAGGACTTCTGCCAAAAGTATATTGACCTAAAGAAGCTTCAATTTTCCCAGACCAAAAGTAACTCTAATGAGGCAAATAACTCCAGGCCAGAAACAGGATTTGGTGTCTTCTTGCTTCAGAGGGAAATTTGCAACTCTGACCAGCTTGTTTGCTTCCAAGCTTCTGCTGAAGGAAGTGGATAAACCAACTTACAGTATTTTGCCATTGGGCATTCTTTTGAAGTTTGCAATGGAATCCAAGCAGGGGGAAATGACTTCTCATTCAGCTGGGCTTCTTGGACAGGCTTAAGCAACCTGACAGCCGGATGGGTTCTGTAGAGATTTGGGCAGCCTTGCCGCAAACCTAATAGGACCTTTCTCCAGGAACTAATCCCTCTTCAAATATAAAGCAAAAACTGTCAATGCTACTTCATTCTTGATCTTGTTTGTGGACTCTCCCAACCTATAGGATCTGCCAGGATTTATGAATCTGTTTCTTAGCTTTGCTTGCTGTATTTTCCCTCCCTGCAATCTTTAGTTTAAATTGGCAGCAGGAACCAGAGACGAGATTTCTTGGGATCTGCACTCTGTAAGTTGCTGATGATAAAGACATTTTTGTTTTCAGTGCTGCTTGCATGTTGGTTGTTGAAATCCTTCCAGGCATTCAAAATCAAGCACTGGTTTGAATTGATTTAGAGAATAACCATTAAAAATATATATGTTCTAGACACCTGGAAGCACAGCACAACTATTGATCCTGTTTCTTAGATGAAATGCTTACAGAATCCTTGTTCGTCTCATTTATATGAGGAGATTTTTGTTAATTATGAAATTCTCAGAAAAAAATACCTCAAAGATGCTATATCTAATGCATTTTGAAGACAAATCAGATACTATGAAGACCTTTACTTTTAAAGGTTTCAATATTTCTTTAACAAATAACAAAACCAATATCATATTGCTACAAAGCTCTTTTCCTTCTAAGAAGGTGTGGCTCATTATACAAATCAAAACTTTGATATTTCTAATTCTACCAATATTTGGGCATTTAACATTCTATGAGGTGGGCAGGAGAGAATTCAGATATTGAGTGTGGTCTGCCAGAGCTCCCCTCCTATGGTATCTATACCCGGTAGTAACTGCAATCTTACTATTAAAATCCAGAAAATAGTTGAAAAATTGCTTTCTTAGCGTTTAGAGTACTTAGTATTGCTAGTATTTAGAACTAAGGATATTAAGGATTAGGTATTATTTCTTATGATTTAATAGTTATCTAAGACCAATTGTTCTGTTATACACTTGTACTTGTAAGCCACTCTGGTTTCAATAATAAATGAAAACAAGCAACACTGTCTTTTTGGAGGCATTGAACTGACCTGTCAGGAACATATAGTTGCACACTGAGGAGCTGAGATACTGAATAAATGCTCTGACATTTTCCTAGTTTTCCATTGGATTCACTGAGAAGGGAAAGGGGAAAGGGGAAAGGGGAAAGGGGAAAGGGGAAAGGGGAAAGGGGAAAGGGGAAAGGAAAGGAAAGGAAAGGAAAGGAAAGGAAAGGAAAGGAAAGGAAAGGAAAGGAAAGGAGGAAGAGGGAAGGGGAAGGGAAGTGTTATGCAGACTTGGGTCAGATTACAGTATGAAGAGAAGTAGTGCAGTATAGAGTACAATCAGACACAAGCACGTAAATCAGATATACAAACTCTGGTTTTAATTTAGTTATACATAGGCAAACTCATTAAAATCAGCAGTCTACTCAGTTTACTGATTATTTCATTTTCTCTCTGTTCCACTCTCTGTTCGAATTATTTTTTCAGAGAAAGTTCATTTTCACCACTCCCAGTCCAGTTGCTTTTCTTTTCCTGTTGACTATGATCAATTATGATAGGCCAATGGATATCACATCACTGCCCAGATTTCATTTTAAAAGCCACACCACTTTTTTCTTGGATTACCCAACATTTTGTCACCAGCAGACCAGATTTTTACCAATAGTTATCATATTGTCATGCAAGATTCTGCAATTTGTCTGTTTGCTCAGCTGTAGGTGGTAGAATAAAGAGTCCTGAGAATTGTAAGCAATACCAGTCTCTTCTAATTATATTTTTATAGCATAAATCTAGTAACAGCAAGGACAGTGGGACATCTCCTAGAGGGGCGCACAAAATAGAATTCCCTGCAACCATATCCTCTTGGAATGCAATAATGTGCAATGTTGCCATAGAAACAATGTACAGTTGTATATCTTTTAAGTTTGCAATGGTGTTTCAATCTCTGCACTCTTTTAAAATAAAAGCTTTGCTTTTCAAACCTGAGAGAAACAGAAAGAGAAAAGACAGGTATCATTTTGGCACAGATGTTGAGTCTGTTAATAAGGCAGAATTCTAGGCCATTGAGTATTAAAAATACAGTTGTTTGCATATGTTAATTAAAGAAAAACAAAACAATACAAAAAGGTACAGTCTGTCATACCTGAATCAATTCACAAAGAACTGATGACTGGATGATTTTGAAGTTGGAAAACCATAATTCAACTAGCTAACTTCATAAAAATGAGAGCATGTTCCATCCACAGTTGTCCATTTAGTTTGTGCACTAGTGCAATTCTGATCAGTTATGGAAATGCACTCTTTAATTGGTAATTTCCATCTCTTATCCACTTTTGTTCCATCCTGAAAAATAGCTCAAGCTGCTTTCTAATCAAGTCTGGGATTGGCAGAAAATTCTTTCTCTGATCAATTTGCTTAAAAACGAGCAAATCAAGGCAACCTATTTTGATGTGAAAGAAACTGCTCTGGAATTATTACTATCATTTTGAGCTTGACTGCTGGAGAAATATAATCGGAAGAATTTGTGTGTCTATGTGGATCTCTGCATGGAATACCAGTCTGTGAAGGGAAGCATTAACAATGAAGCTAATGCTGAAGTATTTCAGACATACAACGAGAAGGCAAAAGTCACACCAATCGGATGTTTGGAAAAATCAAAAACAGGCAACAGAAGGCAATACTGGCTAGATTTTATTACAAGAATGAGCTTAAAAGAACTCAGAGAAGTTACTAACAGAAAACCCTGGCAAGATCACCAAGAGATGAAAGCAACTGAAACACACAAAGGTCTAATGTTTAATGAAGACATTAGAATAGATCATTGTATCTATGATCTTCTCTAATGTTTTCCTTATAGTGCTTCAGGTGTTTCCACCTGATTCCTCATAGTGGTGCTTCATACACACTAGCAACTGTCAGTTGTACTAAATGGGTTCAATGTTACAGGCTGTACATTTAAATGAAAAAGAAAAGAAAAAGAAAACAGCAATAAGACGTTAAACCTCATCCCCACTGCTTTCTCTAGAGTAACCTGTTGATTAATGTTCCAAAATAAATCAGCTGTTTAGCTATAGTACCCTTTTCCAGGAGACACAAAGCTAGATGTTACTCATGCAAATGTGCAAAAACTTTGCTGGTAACAAACAAGAGGAAAAAAGGGCTAATTAATGTAATTACTACTGTCATTATAATTTTAATGTAACCACAGAGACTTGCATGCCAGCAACATCAGAGCTGTCACATTTGCAAACTGCATAATTAGTTCTGTCTCTTTTGCATGTGGTCTATCAAATAGGCTGTTACCCTAAATTGTCACTCGGAAAAAAATATATGAAAATGTCATTAAAGGTCTCACTTAATCAGAACAAATCTAGAAAATTATAAACCGGAAATTAAGTAGAAAGCTTTCTTTAAAAGATAAGTCCTGTGCAAAAGCAACAATATTGAAAAGAAAGAACAGGATATGAGAGTGGATGCATAATGAATGCCAGGTTTATTAATCATTTCCCAGGAGTTTGGAGGCCAATAAGAGAAAAAAAATCAGCTTAACTGCTAAACACAAGATCATTCAATACTGTCTCATCTATACATACACCCATACATCTTACTATCCTAGAGGGATACAGAAAACAAATTTTCCCTTTTTTGGTTTACAAGAGAACAGATCACTGCCCTGAGGACTTTGCAATCTATAATTTGGCACTGTTTGAACAATGTGGAAAGGAAGAGCCAATGAGGGAGATGTAAATATAAAACAAGGCAACATTGATTGCAAGGAGCTGATAATATATTTGGATATTTCTCTAATATCTATCATGTATACACATACAACATTGGCATTCCGTGCAAATAGATTAAATGTCAAGGTGAAAATGTATGCCACAATGCTTTCTGTTCCTTTGCTGACTTGCTGGGTGAGATTTGCTTTGTTGTCTTTCTGCAACAGTCGCACAATCTTATTTTGGCTGCAGGTATGAACCAAGCAAAAGATACAAGCTGGTGGGTCAAACTGGGTCTCCCTCCTAGAACATGTGACAAGGCCTCTGTAAATGTTCATTTCTTTCACCCTGAAAACCACAATTTGTCAGCCGGTGTTTGGGTTATTCTCAGCGGAGAGGGTGAGAAGATTTTTCATACCAGAAAGCAAAGCTTTCAGATATTCTAAACCCAGCATCAACAAAGATTCACAGGTGAAATCTAGGTAGAATATATTTTACAGCATTTAATGCAGGGGTACCCTGATTATTTTTTTCAAAAACATGGTTTCATGTTGGATAGCTAGGCTGTAAGGATCTGACCTACATCAAACACCAAGGGGGCATCGGATCTGTTATGAGAAAGGACTGGAAAGGCTTGAGCCTGGCGTGCAACGGCTTTGCAAGCTATTCCTCTTTGACCTTCAAGCCTGCTTATTACAAGCACATGCTTCATAATGACAATGCCTAGCAGGCAAAGGTGAAAGATGTGAAGGGAGGTTGCAAGATTTCCTCATTTGAAAAAGGCAACAAAGAGAGTTTATGTTTTTATTTCCAAGTAGCTTCCACCCAGATGTGCTCTGAAGAATTAGGAGAAAGTCTCCCGTGTTAAGAAAGGTCCTCTAAAAAGGAATTCAAAACAAGAATAAGGAGTGTCTCTTCTCCCTTTCTACAGATTTTTTTCAGGGAAATGATAGACAGGCAGGCAGGTAGGTAGGTAGGTAGATAGATAGATAGATGATAGATAGATAGATAGATAGATAGATAGATAGATAGATAGATAGATAGATAGATAGATAGATAGATATAAAATGGATAGATGGATAGAATAGGCAGATAGAGATATGGTACACACACACACACACACACATACAGAAAGGGAGACAATGGATGGATACATAGATATAAAAATGGATAGCTAGATGGATAGAATAGACAGATAGATGGTAGATGATAGAGGATGGATAGATAGATAGATAGATAGATAGATAGATAGATAGATAGATAGATAGATAGATAGATAGATAGATAGATAGATAGATAGATAGATAGATAGATAGATAGATGATAAAAGAGAAAGAGAAAAATGGATGGATAGTTGGATGGATGGATAGAGAGATAGAGAAAGAGAAAGAGAAAAAGAAATAGAAATAGATAGATAGATAGATAGATAGATAGATAGATAGATAGATAGATAGATAGATAGATAGATAGATAGATAGATAGATGATAGAGAGATAGAGAGAGATAGAGAAATAGAGAGATCGTTACAGATAAATTATAGATAGATAGATAGATAGACAGACAGACAGACAGACAGACAGACAGACAGACAGACAGACAGACAGACTGACAGATAGATAAGAGAGAAAGGGGGGGAGTTAAAAATAATTCAAGTACTACAAAAAAGCATTACTAACAGCTTAGTATGATGCCTGAACTGATCGAAACTGGAAATCAGAAAGAGAAATTGTGATCTGAAGAGTGTGTACATCTGTACATATGCAAGTGCTGTGCAAACTTGGGGGTGTGCAAAATGTTTCTTTATACGTATATGATTTCTGAATAAACAAATACAGCTGTATCCATTGCTTGTTTCTCTAGGGACTAAAGCATAGAGGTATAAAACAGGCTCTCCTGTTTTAAATTTTAGTTAAATAAAGATCCATTAAATAGCTACTGGATACTCAAAAGGAATAGCCCAAAAGGGATTCTTTTCCTATCATTGAGGAGAATGAGAGACTCAGTAGTGAAAGAAAAAAAACAGAATTACCACTGTCTCCATTTCCAGAAAATACACATTTATTGAAATATATCGAGAGGTCTTAGTAGTGATACATAGGAAATATCAATTTGCTGAACTGTTTTATTTTATTCCAAAGCTACTCCAGCCTTCATTTCACCCACCTGCTGCTAATCAATACTCTCTTCTGTCCCTTGCTCATCAGTATGACATGGGCTTAACTGGTTTGCAGGATTCTGCTCATGGCTGTAAATTACTAGCAGGTGAAGCTGCCCTGAGTTGGGCTGATTGAGCTGAAATGTTTAGTAACACAGGTATCTAATTTGCAGTCTGTTTCTGTACATGGCATTAAGGAAGGAGGAAAGCATAACTGATCTATTTAGCATCATGGTGGAGTCTTTTCACAGATCCAGCTGCAGATCTAGCGGATCAACCTGCATGCAGCTCAGATGTCAAGTACTTTGTACATTAAAATGCACCACAGTAGAGTTGTTTTGTCATGGCTGGTCCTGAAGCTGTGTGTCACACTTTATTATACTCAACTGCAGCATCTGGTTTCTCAGGGGCCCTTCTAAAAAGTATAATAGAACTAGATTTACTGTTCTGAAATCTTAAAGCTAATAAAGTTCGGTTCTCAACTTCATTCAGAGATTTAACCAAAGATTTGAACTTGGAAAATTGGATCCTTGTCCTGTATCAGTATGGATGTATATGTAAAAATACTGGGAGATCATGCTGCTATTTTAGAAGGATATCAATCCTATATCAATAGAGCTGGAAGGGACCTTAGAGGTCTTCTAATCCAATCCCCTGCTTAAGCAGGAGACCCTATACCATTCCAGACAAGTGGCTGTCCAGTCTTTTCTTAAAAACCTCCAGTGATGGAGCATTCACAACTTCTGAGGGCAAGCTGTTCCACTGGTTAATTGTCATCACTGTTAGGAAGTTTCTCCTTAATTCCAGGTTGCTTCTCTCCTTGATTAATTTCCATCCATTGTTTCTTGTCTTGCCTTCTGGTGCTTTGAAAAATAAGATGACCCCCATCTTCTTTGTGGTAGCCCCTTAATGGTATCATATCATGTCATCATGTCACCCCTAGTCCTTCTTTTCTTTAGACTAGCCATACCAATTCCTGCAACCGTTCTTCATATGTTTTAGACTCCAGTTCTTTAATCATTTTGGTTGCTCTTCTCTGCACTGAATCTCTTTTATCTATATTGCAGACACTTCCAGACTGTTTACACTATATTGCTAAAATTCCTTCTGATTTCATTGTTTATTATAACCTCCACATGATATTTATTTATGGCTAAAGACAAGTGATTTCTGAATGGAAAGACATCTGGATTTCTCATGGAAAAGAAAATAATTACTTCACTCATTATGTCAGGAAAAAGAAAGATCTTAGGGGTTTACCAATAAATATATATCTCCTATTGCATCTGAAGTCAATCACACTCTCAAACAGCTGAAAAGTCATATCAATAGGGGACCCCTTTGGTATCATGTATTTATGCTTCCTTAGAGATTTTGATCATCTGCTTCTTTCTATTTTCTTCCATAAAAATGTATTGCTTTAATATTGTTAGTTTCAGTTCTTGGAAGGCCCCCCTCCCCAGAATAAAATATTCCACAGAATAAGAAAAGAAGCAGAAAAATCTCCTTAATAAAGGCAGAAAGTAGCCCCAGTCTTTCCCCCACTAAAACAGCCTGCAGGCAAAACTTAAGGAAACTAAGTTTCATTCATAAAACATTGTATACATTATAAAACCGGACTTGGCTAAAGAAAATTAAATAATAAAATAGTTCAGAAATTAAAAATAGAAAAATAGAAAAGAAAAAAATATATAGTAAAGAAAAATAAAGACATATCTAAAGAAATGACCTGCCTCTTCATCTCAAGTATAAACAATTTTAGTAACTTATCACCTTCTCTTAAAATAAAAAAAGTGTTCCCTTCTTCCCTTATCCCATCTCTTCACTATAAACAAATGCCAAAACTTCTTCATTTAAGCTGTTATATTCACACTCTCTTCTTCTTTCATGATTGTCAGCTCCACTTTAACCACAGCCATCTTCAGTTCTTCAGTTCTTCCATGGAAGACAAAAGAAAATTAATTTTGAAAATGTGTTTGGTGAAATTCTCACATGCGAAATTATAGTACTTGCATTTACCTAGCTACACAGTTCATATCAAGAAATTCCATCTTTTCACTATGCAATCAACTCTTGAATGGTCTTCAGTTTCTGGAATTTCCAAAGTTTCCATTGAGTCCCAAGTTAGGATGCAGATGAGAAAGCTTTCCCCATTGGCCATTTTCTGTAGTGTGTTACTATTGCCTCTAAGGAAAAAACTTGTGCCCTTGTAAAAAAAGTCTTTAAAAAATTACCCTTCCCTTGAAGTAATTTGGAAAAATCGTTCACCTAATTTCCCTAACCAGCAATTCAATGAGAATATTGAAAGTCCATTTATGCTTAGCTCCTGTTCTCTTCTAAAATCTAATTGAAATGTGCCCAAGTAATCAGTATACTCCAAATATGAATAGAATTACAAAGTGATGATACTCCCCAGCACCTCAGCCAAGAGGTATATATTTGAGAGTGATCAGTATAATTATCCACTTCTTCAGATGAAGGGAAGATTTCTTCAGTAAAAGTCTTATAATTGCCTCATTTAAGCAGTGAACATAAACCACTTCCATTGAAGATGGAGGTAGCTATGACTTATTTGATCAGCCCTAAATCACATGCGTGGAGTAATAAACGTTTGCCATGGTCCAGATTCCTCAAGTCTATAAAATAAATAAAAGGATGAATTAATGGTAATTGGATGAATTGTCCCAAAGGTGCTTTTCCTTGGGAAAAAAACAAACCACCTTTGGGACAACCGTGACCTGGATGACTGAGAGTCTCCATAGACATTTGGATGAATTCTTAATCAAAAAAGATAAAAACAAGAAATGTCATGAAAGGACATTGTGAAGGATGGAAGGAGCCAAGAAAGGTCTGAGTGATTTCAAGATGTCCCAAATCCAAAACCATGTTGTCCAATCATTAATTATCTCTTCTCGCTTGAAAATTTGGATTGGGTCTGCTTACCTTTAGAGAGTTACAGTGAATAGATGCTGCAATTTAGCATTTTTGCACACTAATTTCGACAGGTAAAGAGAAAGCCATATGGCTCAACCAAGCCAGATGGTATTGGAATTTTCAATTTTCACTGCTGGGAAACAGTTTTTTGTGTGAGCAGCAGGTAGAATTGCAAGAATCATGCCCTCAGACAGAAATGAACAGTGGTGGAAGAATTAGTGTGTCTTTCAAGAAGGAAATAAACGAAGAATTAGACCAAGAAAGACAGCAACAGAAGAGGTAATATATTTTAATAGGTACTTTAAATCAGTTTATGAGAATGGCATGCTACAAGATGTTGGCCCAAAGGTGCTTTTTCAAAAGGCAACTGGACTTTGTTTTTCCTTGAAGGCGTTTTGCTTTTTCAGCTTCTCCGTCAGAATTGAAGAAGCTTCTTGGATGAGAAGCGAAACATCTTCAAGGAAAAACAAAGTCCAGTTGCCTTTTGAAAAAGCATCTTTGTGACAACCATAGCTTGCATGACTGAGAATCTCCATAGACATTTACAAGACATTGGGCATTCAATAGCATTTTAGTTTTAGTATTATCTCTATACTACCGTATTTTTCCGTCTATAAGACGCACCCTTGTATAAGACGCTCTGGCATGCGAGTTTTGCTGGCTGATTATCTTGCCCCCTCCCATTAGTGGCAAGCCCACAGGGGCTTGACACCTGCACCAGGTGGCATGGCAACCCACACAGGCATGCCCTGGGCTGCGGAGGTTACCATTATTTTTTCGTGTATAAGGTGCTGCACTTGTATAAGATGCACCTGACTTTTGAACAGGGTGTTTGCAGGAAAAAATAGCGTCTTATACATGGAAAAACACGGTATTTTTTTTAAATTCCGGTACCTTATCACAGTCTTCTTTGATAATCTTTCCAATGTTTTCAATCAGACTTTTCAGATTTCCTAACCAATTTTATCAGCATATAGAACCATGCCAAGAGCCTTCCAGAAATATAAGCTTTGAATTATGACACTAAGACAGGCACAAAAGAGAGCAAATTAGGTGATATTGTTTCAGGCTTTGGACAGGCTTTTATGTAGATATCCATCAGACTTCATACCATGCACGGCCATAAATCTCAATGTTCCAGGCACTCAACTCTATATTCAGGAACTTGTTTACAAGTCAACCTTTGAAAGCCATGATATGGATAGAAAAGTTGTTTTATTGCAGATCGAGAAGAAATATATTAGTAGCAAGTGAGCCAGACTAATGAAAAATACAGAAACACAGATTCTAAGACCTTTTCTCCCATTTTTCTGAGTCAATGAACTATGGGCTGTTATTTTGCCAGCCTTGAGCATTGACGAGATCTGCTCAAAGTTTACACAATGCTTCTGTGCGTCTGAGAATTGCTACTGCCAGCATTGTTTGTTATAACCCTTACTCCATTATTTTACTTCATTAAGCTTACAAATGTGACTTTGGGACATTGCTTGATATTGCATAAGAACATTTGTCCAACGAGAATTATGCATATCACTGGGCGCTGGGTCTCCGAGATTTCAGTTGCAGATGGTTCACTATTTTTTGATCACTTAAAAAAAAACTATTGAACAAAATTCACACTTTTTTCATAGATGGGATAGGAATAGATGGATATTTAAAAAAAAACAATGAGAAAGAAAAACTGGCAAATCTATCAGCTTTCAGTGTTTATTTTTTAAACTTTAAAGATGAAAACAAATCTCAACTGGGAATCAGGGTTGCCAACATTATCCTAACTCCTCATTATCTTTGATGGCCACATACAAGCAGGAACAAGAATGTTATCTCGAATAGTTGTTATCTAATGGTTGATATAGAATTTCATTATTTGTCTTTTGTTTGTATTTATATCCAATTTTTCAACTCAGATGAGTTCATAGCAGCTAGCCTTAAAAAAACAAAATAAATGAATGCAAAAATTCCTTGGTATGAGCATTTTTATGTTTTGTTAAAAAAAAAATATTAAGAAAGGGACACACTCTGAAGAAGCATGTTGTACAATTTGAGAGCAACAGTACTTGGGTACCACATAGATATCTGCAGAAATCCATCTTCTGTAAAGGTGAAGAGCTGGACAATCCCATTATGGGAAACAGAATCCCTGAGATGCATAGGCACTAAACCACATAAGACTTTTCAGGTCAATACTAACCCCTTAAATTGTGCCTTGAAGTAACTGGCAAGCAATGCAAATGTTTAAATGCAGGTATTATGAAAACCCTGCATTGGTTAATAGTCTAAATGTTACTTTTTACACCAACTGCACCTTGTGGATATTTTAAAAGAGTTTTATCAATGTCAAATAGAGTTTCAAAAAAAATGGGTCTTTGTCTTGGACAATATCTCATTCATCACTGTAGAACAAGAATCTGTCAATAGCAGCACATTCCTGAGGTGTTCCACACATTTGTAAGTGCTGGGAAAATGCACCAAAGAATTTGTCCCATTTTAGTTGGATTGCCTAGAACTTAAATTAAGGCCTTGAGGGTTGTGAAGTTTGTGTTCCATTCCAATCTGCCTCTATTAACTTACCCCAGTTAAGAAGTAGCTATTGCCCAATGCATATTTTTTCTCCTTGTTTTTATAAATACATTGTAATTAACACATACTGCCTGAAGGTGGGAGAGGATGGGTGTAGAAACTCATTTTCTTCCTACTTGTTTTTCTCACAGAGATATAAATTGAAATATTCCTGTTATGTGCAAATTACCTTTTGATGAACTCATACAGAATCTTTATAACAGCATTTTTATCAGTTCTTTTAATTATTGGCTCCAATTTGGAGTGAAAAAAGAATACAGAGAGGAGGGGGAGTGTGTGCTTGGGTGTATGTGGGGAAGTAGTAGGAGGGGAGATGCTAATACCAACCACGTTTTTCATAACACCTCCCAAAGGAATATGTTTGTAATGTTATTTTTCTTCCCATTAAATCCGAAGCAGCATTGTCCCTTTGATTGCGCTTTTCAAGTCAAACTTTGAGAATCCAACTAAATATGAGCTAATCAACATCATTGTGAATTTTTGCTAAGGGGGAAAAAATCAACACAAGGAATATGAATAGTCTCTCTCTCTTTCTCTGCCTCTCTTTCTCCCCCTCTCTCTTTCTCTCTCTTTCTCTCTCTCTCCTCCTCTTTCTCTGCCCTCTCTCTATCTCTTTTTCTTTCTGTCTCTGTCTCTGTCTCTCTCTCTCACCCCCAAAGATCAGTCTTGAACTCTGAACTCTTGACTGAATCAAAGCAGAATAGAACCTTGCAATTAACCAATGTCCTTTTCAACTTGTAAATCATCTGCCCTTCTACTTGAATGCTGCATAAAACTAATTTAATTTGGTCATTATTTCCATCATTCTCCAATGAGAAGTCTTTTTTAAATCTAACCAATTATTCTCCTTTTAATTATTTTCAGCACATTATTGTGGCCATTACTTGAACCTTTGGGAGCTGATGTTCATGTTGAGTTTAAAGTGCTTTAAATTGTAGCACTTCAATAGCTTTTAGAGTTCATCGGCAGCACTCTAAACCAATGCTTGAATGGAGGCTGGTTTCTGTGTCTCACCTATCAAACATTTGCCATGTTTTTTTTAAAAAAAAAACAATTGCCAATTTAGAGCAGTGATAAACTGAAAAAAGGAATTAATAATATAAACATCTATAAATATAGATTCATTCATTCATTCATTCATTCATTCATTCATTCATTCATTCATTCATTCATTCAATTTCTATAGCCACCCATCTCAGATAAACAACTCTAGGTGACAAGCAATCATTAGAAACCAAGTACAAGCAATAAAACTTCCCTTCTTACCCTTATGGGTGGTCTGTATCTTTCTTAATCTTGGGTTCTTTACCAGAGATCTAGGAGTTTGAGGGTTCTGCACAATATCTTAGGTGTTCCTAGCACTGCATATTCTGGACAGAGAGCTATGAAGTTGTTCCTGGGATTTGTGGGAGCCCCCTCCCAGCTTAGGAGTCACAGCCCCAATTTCTCCTACCACTGCTGGGATGACTTGGTCCTCTACTTTCCACATTCTCTCTAGTTCCTCCTTCAGGCCCTGGTAGTTCTCCAGTTTCTCATACTTCTTCTTCTTCTTGATACCCTGTGTATACATGTAGGTATGTGTACGTGTGTGTGTGTGCGAGAGAGAAAAATAACCATAAATATTAGTAGAACCAGGAAAACGAGACCCTTAAAACACTCTCGGCCCCAGCTTGGACATATAACCACTTACAAAATAACATTACTAAGAATGCTCCAATACTTCATTGAATCCTCAGGAAGGCTTTCATAGCATTATATTCCATGTATCTTGATGAAGAAGGCTGTGATTCTCAAGAGTTTATGGGCAAAAAAAATACACTGTGTAGGCTTTGTGAAGATACTTTTCTTAGGTAGGGGTCAGTGACAGTAGGGAAGTCAAGATCTGTGAAAAAGTCAAGATCTGTGAAGGCGAGATCTGTGGAAAAACCCGCGCAAACTGTATAGTTAAGCTAGAAATATTCCTCCTCCCACCAAAGTCATAATGTCCATTTGAAATCCAGCCAATCCACAGGTGGCATGCTACCTGGCTGGCTGGT
Organism: Azemiops feae; assembly: GCA_023970755.1. Lineage (NCBI taxonomy): Eukaryota > Metazoa > Chordata > Lepidosauria > Squamata > Viperidae > Azemiops > Azemiops feae. The sequence goes on along the minus strand of JALGBA010000075.1, from coordinate 100,612 downwards.
ACAGTTGGCACGCATCTCAAGGTCTTCTCCAGCTTTCGTTTCACTGTAACCGTCTCCCTGATAAGGGAGACACATTCCTTTCTCAAGATGATAGAGGCAGGAGAGGGAAAGTAGAAAGCAAAAGTTATCCCAAGCGAAAGCAGAATGGCAGGTCCCAAAAGTAGAATATATATGCAGGGGAAACAATGAGGGTTTGGGGATCTGACACCACCCTTTACCTCTGCCTGCTCTTTCCCTATACTCACTTTCCATAGGACATTTTAAGGTGGTTTCTACCACTCTCTTCCATCAATACCACTCTTTCCTGGCAAACTTTCCAGATTTGTCATAGTACGTTTCTTCAAATTCTCAGCTATCACAGTTGGGAATTATGAGCAGAATAGACTCAGACATCCAGAGGGTGCCACAAAGCCGATTTGTACTAGAAGAGTGTGTTTTTTTCTTCTTCTGAGTTTTAGTATGTGTTCTTTTCTTTCCTTTTCAAAAATAAAAAAGCTTTAAATGGATTTGCATATACTTTTCAATCAAGGCATTTCAAATCAAGAAAGAAACACCAGGTGCTTTTGTGCATCTCTCACGGACAATCCCGGAGTGACAGGCTCTGGTGAGCCAGTCATACAAACCTTCCTTAGTTGAGTTTACATTTTATAGCCAGATTTCAGTTCTTGTTATATGCAATTCAGACAGTCTTGCTTTCACATATGTTTGCTCCTAGGTCAAGTTCATCCTGATTGCAGATATGGTCCACGCCTTTTAGATATTTGTGCACCTCATGATGCATGCATACAAAGGAGTAGAATATACATATGTACATGTATCTATCTATTTCCAGTTTTTTCTTTAGAAATATATTTTGTAATCCTTATTGAAATGTGACATTTGCTTTCATCTTAATTGTGAATGGGAAGATGCATGGAGATCTGAAAGGGGGGTATATCCATGTCCACTTGAAAACAAAAACACTTATTAGTTCCTTGGTAACAAAAGCTAACTAGGTTTTGCTTATTGTGGAAGTTAAGCAAAGCCATTCAGTTAATGCTTGAATAGGAATTCCAATGTTGTTGTTGCCTATAAGAGGAAAATTGAAAACAATTATCCCAGAAGAATGCAATGATAGTTTTTTTCCCCGGCATGGATTTATGGATTGAAAGTCTGGCTTGAACTTTGTTTTACTATCCTTATTATTGTAAACTGATGGGAGTCTGTGTAGAGTAGATAAATAAATATCTGTGATCCTGGCAAGGAAATTGCATGGATGGAGTCAACAGGAGACAAGCTCAGCTTGAAGCCGTTATCCCACACTCACAAACATCCTTCAGCATTGGATAACTAAAAACTAAGTTGGGGTAGGGTTTGGGTTGACCCTAGTTAGTGCTTGGATACAAAAAGTGCAGGGATGTAGATTAGACTGGGGAGCTGGTTTAAAAAAAAAAAAAAAAAAACCTGAAACAAGGCAATAGCAAGTTATTTCTGTACCCAGAAAAATGTATGTTCATGTAAGTGACCAAGTCAAATCAAACACATTATTTTCACATAATTTAGCCAAGTTTAGCTCTATTTGGACCCGAGATCTTACTGAAAGCCTGGCTGTTTTTCAGTCCACTCTTCTATTGTTGCACACTTTTTTTTTCCTTTATCCAGTTTGACCCTTGAAAGGGTCTCCTAGATCAAAGCAAATAACAGCTTGGAAGGACTGCATCCTAGTATCAGTAGAATTGTGGAATTGGGTAGACAATGCAGTTCCAATCCACACGGTAGTTCTACAAATGCCATCCTTGACATGTCAAATGCCAGACTGCTGCACAAATACAATGAAAAGAAAGGCACAAATGCAACACAACACCTTGGAACTAAAAACAGCAAGAAATATAATAGAACATATTATGTCCACCCAAAAAAACAAAACCCCAGGTTACCAACAGAGTTTGAAGTGGCATTGTAACACTGAATACAAAGCTTTTGTATTTTAGATATGCTTTCTGAATGTCTCCAAAGTGTTTTTTTTTCCCTAGCAGTTTTGGATTTAGTTTGGTCTAAGATATTCACAGTTTCTCAGTTGAAACTATGGTTGAGTTTGTCCATGTGCTTTGAGATAAAGGGGTATTTATCCTGTCTTACCACTGCTAGTTTGTTTCAAATCCCACACTCACTAGCACTGATGATGTTCCTTAGTCAGGTAATGAAATGTCTGCAAGAAAACAAAACATATTGTGTAGTCTCTTCTGTTGAAATCTAGCTAAACTGAACAATTCAGAGTTGCATGCAGTGGTATTCCTACCCTCTGATGAATAATAGGCTTTTTTTCAGTGAATTAGACTAAATATTCTAACTTGCAATGCCATAGTCTTCCAGAAGGTGTCCTTTACAGCTCAAATACACACACTCTCTCTGCACACACACACACACACACACACACACACACTACACATATATAAACAGACACACATTCTTACAAGCATACAGAGATACACAGAGAAAAAAACACACACATTGATACAAATGTGTACAAAGTTAATATTATTATAATTATTGAAAAGATGCCATAGGAGTCTATTAATGGTATCACATTAGTTTGTATAATATTTGGTGACACTGTGGAGAAGCATATTACGCTTCATTGAGCATCACTGCAACATAGAGACTTGCTATAAAACAGAAGAGAGATTAGAATTCTCTGTTGGAAACACCACGAATTAACCAGACTCTTTGAGGCATTGTTGCACACAGAGCATACCAAAAGAACCTGCTTTCTAAGTTGTGGATTCCACTTTTTGACCCTTAGTGATTCGGCGAAAGAAAGGAAGAGAGATGTGCAACGTGAAAAGTACCAGATCCACTTACAATATATACTGTTGGAAAGCAGGTGAACACTTTCCTAGTTCACAAACATTGCTTCCTGTTCTTTTTAATGGTAATTTGTGATTGCCTGAGGATGTCTGTCCCTGACACTTTTTTGTCTTCTTTTAGAAGCTGTGTTTAATACTTTTTGAACATCTTAAGTATACCGACCTTACTCACCATCGAAAAACAGTTGTAAGTTAGAGATACTCACAAATACAAAAAAAAAAAAAACTCGAACAATTGAATTAAATGAAGAGAGAGAGAGAAAGAGAGAGATGGGAGGGAGGGAGGGAGGGAGGGAGGAAGGAAGGAAGGACTGAAATTTTTTCTCCTCACTTCCTTGAACACTCATAAAAGCACAGAATGTAAACATAACAGCCAAGGAAGATTTGAGATGCATTTGGTTGAAAAGGACACAGAGGTAGGGAGCACGTCTAACCAAAATTACACATGAGGTTTTAGTTCTGACAAGACATTATTATCAGAGGCTCTTTCTAAATAAAGCAGTATTAATAAAACATAGGTACATAGGTATTTGTGCATATGGCATATTCCACTTACAACCACCTCCTTTAAAAGTTTCAAAGTATTTCAAATTATACATTTAAACCACTGATTTCTGATGATCAGCCACCCACTCCCATATTCTAATAACATCATTCAATATTTTCATAACAAACCGCCGCACTGCATAGTTGCCACAAACTCAACCAATAACGAGAGAAAAGTTACAGTATTTCACAAATCCTGCCACTGGATTTGTGATGGATTTCCAGAGATTACTCAGGTTCTTAGAAATATTCCTGACCTCTTTTTATTAGCTTGAAAAGCAAATGATCTAAAGTTGCTGTTCTTTCTTGTTATTACTTCTGCCTCCCCCATCAAATAAACCCAGTTATCAAGAGAACCCAATACTATTGGGTTTTTCAAATGAAGTAAATGTCACCTCCTCAATAACAGTTTGGTGACATTTCAGTGTTGTGTATGATGTGCAGCTTAGCACTTCCCGAAGGGACTTTCTTGAGGTTGACTGGAGAAAGAAAGGTGATTTCAACACAGCTTTTTGCTGAAGTTTGTTTGCATTGCTTCAGCTCAGACAAGACAATCAATTTGGGTAGCTTGGAGGTATTTTTAAAAAAGGTGGGCTTCCATCAGCAGAATGGAAGTAGAAGAAAATTCCTCAGCGTGCTTTATTTAATTCAAGGGCTTCTTTTCCCTTATATATGAAAGAGCAGAGGAATTCTCTTTGAACATTTTTTAAGTGAGAATGAGGAAAAATAATTAGTTTGGCACTGAATTTTGACAGCTGAACTATCTCACAAAATTCAACTGTCTCATTAGGATGTGAAATGAATTTTGTCTGCACTGAATCTTGCTTTGGGGATATTGATGCACATGTTAATGTGTGTAACAGCTTCCCGATCTTTTAAAAAAGCAGGTAGACTTTTTCAAGAGGCTGTCTTATATGAATTTAGTCTTCTGGTCCAACAGACTTTTCACTGTATACCTTTATTTTATTTGAATGTGATACCAAACTGTAGAAATATGCATGATAAGTATATCTCATCCCTCCCTAGTGTGATTAAACTGACAATCTAATTGCTTTGGTGCTCAGTATAAAGTTGACATTTAAAGCCCTTAAAATTTTATTTTTAAAGAGCTAAATAATTATGCAAACATCAGTGCCAGCAGTTGATAGACAATATGCGAACAGGATCATAGATTCCTGAAAATCCTTGCACCCTTCTAAAAAGTTCAATTTTCTGATGTGATCTTTTCCATCCATCAAATTCTATGCAATCCCTCCTAATTATAAAAACAGGATAATAATGCTGTTGGGCCAGACTAATGAAAACCTACCAGCTCCAGTCTCCTTTTTCTATTGGCCACCAGTAAGAAGTCTATTAATTCTCACTCTGATATTTACTATACTCCATTCAAGAATCAAGCCTAACAGTTGTTGATAAACTGCATCCTCCCTAAATTTGTCTAATATACTCCCTCTTAAAGACATTTAAACTGATTTCATTTACCCAAACCAAACATAATTAAACTTAAATTTAATTAAACGTGCATTGTATTGTGGCTTGCAAATACAAGAACCAGAAATAATGAATAAAAACTGACACAATAATGACTCCTATATAAGCGCTAAAAAGCAAACAGTAAAATTACTAAAAAAGATGAAGAAATCAATTCTGCATAAGAGGAAAGTTGTAATGTGATGTCTGAACTTATGGTGTAAGAAGGAAACCTATGTTTTTTCTATCATTTATCAGAGGAAAGTTTTGGAGATCCATAGTAAGGAGGAAAGGGGAGGGGGAATCAGCCCTTCATTTAGATGGTCCTAAACCAGTTAGGGCTTTAGAAGACGATATTAATGTATTAATGTGGAGCAGAAAGTGTTTGGTAACCATTATAACCTGCATCATACTTGAATGGTATGTCTTGCTGAAAATCAATCAAATCTAGTCTTGCTGAAATTAGTATTCTGCATTGTTTGCTGTTTTCAGTCTCTCTCTGAAAGTAACTCTTATTAATAAAATATATTGCCTAAAAAATACTGTATCATTAGACTCAAAAGAAAAAAAATGAGAAATAAACCATAATTGGTTTCTAGGGCCGAAAACAGTAGGGGGCTACATTTTGAAAATAAGTTAGTCACTATGAGTAACTCATCCATTTTAACAGAAATATTCTTGGAAACAGGATCACCATTTCCAAGAATCAAGCACAACGTTGAAATTAGAGCACAATTTTGTTTTAAAAAAAAAAAAGCAACATAATGTATCTACTAGCTAATATATAATTAATAACTGGTTGACTGTTTAAAATATTTCTGCAAGAATCAAGCGAGAGTTTTTCTTTTGCAATTAAAGAAAAGAAACCCGAACACAGAAAAAGCAATAACCCAGAAATCAGATGCTGCTTTTTCCCATCAATGGGCTTAAACAAGGCTAACTTTTTAAAGTTCAAACAAGTATGCAATTAGGGAAAGATATTAAATAATTATAATGATACCATAGGATTCCAACATTCTTAGAGGTGAACTAAATGATCACCATAATCAGGTAATTATATTGTAAACTGAATGACTTTTCGGTTACAAGCTCCTGCCTTTATATAAAAATATAAAAAGATTGACAGCCAGTATGGTGTAGCCGGTATGGTTAAAGCATCAGATTAGAAACCGGGAGACTGTCAGTACTAGTCCTACCCTGTGTTTGTGTGTGTATGTGTATGTGCGCACATTCGCATGCTGTTAAACAGTACAGACTATGCCAAGGGCAAACAGACACTGTAATACTTTATCACAATCTCTGTAATTCAGTCTAATGAAGAATTTTGAAATGTACCTCATGTTAAAAGAAAGCATGTTTAAAAGTGAAAAAGGTGATATTCCACTGATCACTATCTATGTATCTATGTATCTATGTATCTATCCATCTATCCATCTATCTATCTATCTATCTGTCTGTCTGTCTGTCTGTCTGTCCGCCCGTCCGTCCGTCCGTCCGTCCATCTATCTATCTATCTATCTATCTATCTATCTATCTATCTATCTATCTATCTATCTATCTATCTATCTATCTATCTATCTATCTATCTATCTATCTATCTATCTATCTATCTATCTATCTATCTATCTATCTATCTATCTATCTATCTATCTATCTATATTGCAAGAAAATGGGGAAAAACAGGAATTGAGCAATTTCTATTCATTAATTTGGGAATGGATTGAGCAAACAAACTTTGATGATCTTTTCAAGGTGTTTCCTTACCAAGAAAAAAAAAAACAGCATTAAAAAAGAAGACAAGTCAAACACTAATGAAAGACTGTCAGCTGAATAAGGAACGCATAGCTGGGTGCCGATAATTATTAGGTGTCCAGATTACCTGGCACTTCCTTTCCTGAGCTGTTTTTCACCTTGCAATAGTGCAGCGCAGCGTTTCAAGGCACACTGAACTGAAACCAGCCTGCCTGAACGAATGCTTTGCTCTGATGTTAATGTCTTCTGGGCATGCCCTGTGTGCATCTAATGAAGTGAAGCTTTAGAAGTCATTGCAGAGTTCTCGTTTGAACATCATTTCACACACGCCATTGACAAAGCCAAAGAATCTCTGAGAAGATTCACACAGACAGCCTTGTAACTATATTAGTAGCATGACTGATCACTTTAGAAAAAAATAGAACCAAATTTTTTCACTTTATCCTCTGTGTCCCGAATGCAGTACTTTGATGGGAAGTAGAAGTCAGTAAACATTAATCCAGTCTCTGGATAAATATCTTTAACTACAAAATTAAAACTGTACCATAACCCTAGAGGACTGACTTATCTGCTATTGAGTGACATCTATAAATCTTCTTAGGAAACACCTTTCCAAAAGAATCTAATTTAGTATGGCTTTTCCAGTAATGCCATCTTAACTTTAGGGCTACATCAAGCTACATCAATATTAGGGCAGAGCATCTGAGACACAGAAGGCCAAGCAGAAATTGCTGCTTTCTCTCACAATATGTTTGTCAATAACCATACTTCAACTCCTGTACCAGCTTCATATTTACATAACATCCCAGTTCCCAAATTCAGGAGAGCTTTAGCTTGATCCTAGTAGCTCTGGTGGCGGCAGTGGTTAGAATGCAGTATTGCAGGCTAACTCTGCCCACAGCCTGGAGTTTTATCCTGATGGGGCTCAAGGTTGACTCAGCCTTCCATCATTCCAGGGTCAGTAAAATGAGGACCCAGATTGTTGGGGGGCAATATGCTGACTCTGTAAACTCGTTAGAGAGTGCTGTAGAGTACTTTGGGGTAGTATATAAGCCTAAGGGCTATTGATTTCTTGCTTTCCCCACAGCTGTTTGGGAAGGGAAATAGAGGAAAATCCCTTATGAAATTCGATATCACCCTTTATGGCAGAATTATGTAGGAACCACAGCCCATATTCTTTGGTACTGCCAGTTCTACAGGGACATTCACCACCAGGTGATTACCTATTTTTAACTAACTTTCTAGGTCATTCTGAATTTTTTTAAATTTGTATGATTTGTAAGATAATCAGGATAAATCAATCTGTCTTAAAGTGGCAACTATACAGATAGTCCTTGAAGTTTGACCAGAACTGGGACTGGATCTTCCATTGTTAAGCAAAGTGGTTGCGCCCAATTTTATGACCATTTTTGCTGTGGTCATAAAGCAAATCACCGCAGTTGTTAAGTGACTCACAAATTTGGCTTCTAAGTTGACTTTGCTTGTCATAAGCTGCCTGGGAAAGTCACAAATAGAAATCACATGACCTCAGGACATTGCAACCATCACGAATACATCCCAATTGCCTAGTGCAGGGGTCCTCAAACTTGGCCACTTTAAGACTTGTGGACTTCAACTCTCAGCATGGCTGGCTGGGGAATTCTGAGAGTTGAAGTCCACAAGTCTTAAAGTGGCCAAGTTTGAGGACCCCTGGCCTAGTGCCTGATTTTTGATCATGTGACTATGGAGAGACAGAGATGTTTGTAAGTGTGAGGATCAGTTATAAGTCACTTTTCTTAATGCCATTGTAACTTTGAATGGTCAATAAACATATGGTTATAAATAGAGGACTACCTGTATTATATGTAAGCTTCACTAACAAATGGTTGCCAATAGTTATTGATGTTAGGGGTTAACTTTGTTTTGTTTTACTGATTGCATTTTTATTCTCAGTGACAAAAATAAAACGTCTGTCTGTCTAGCAGGTGGTGCAATAAGTCTGTATTATGGGACTATATTTGCACTTGACATAAATAATATGAAAGGAAGATACAGATTATCATTTTTTTTTTTAAAGGAAAGGAAGGTTGTCCATCAATTAAAAATCCCTTCCTTCCCTCTTGACCAACCAATAGATATTTCTCAGCAAATAGAAAATTTTGAATTTGTCAATTTTGGTTATTCTCAGTTTTGAAAATGTATCAGATTTGGTTTTCAAATTTGACACTTTAAACAAAAATGCCGCGCTCACTTTGGTATTTACAGTATTTTGAAGCACATTTCTTCAAATATCATCACTCTTGTTTGCAAGTTGGCTTAATATAATGTATATTCTTTATTTGTAATTCCTTTATCATTTTCCCTAATATAATGTGAGTTTATGTTATTTTCATGAATATATGCATTTTGTACAGATGTTTTTGAAAAATGCAAACTGCTTTGCAAAATTCATAGTGCTACAAATGGTGAATGAAAACCAAGTTTAGTTTGTATGCTTGATTTAAAAAAAATGTAAATTAGAAACATTTGCATTTAGAGGTAAACAAAATGAATTTCTTCCCATCTCTAGTTAAAACAAGTCAATATAAAACATTTTTCAGAAAATATATTCCCAGCAAGATATATATTTAACAAATTTCATCTTTCAAGAGCAAGAGAATTAATATTTATCATTTTCTAAATCAAGTGTGCTAGTATTTGTTCATCAGCAATATATACGAGAATCAAGCTACATCTAAAATTAGATATACATAATTGCATTAATTATGTTTTACATCAAAATGCTATTTTATATCCTTCACTAATATGAGCTGTACTAAAATGCCTGTGGAGTTGTTTGTGAGCACTCTAGCCTAAACTAGAAACTAAAATAAAGACGAAACAGAGAGAGGAGTTGGAAGAATAAATAGAAAATCCTTAAGGTCAGTTAACAAATCCTTTTCATTACTAAAGTCAATACAAATGCAAACAAACACACAAGAACCACCTGAACTGAAATCAATTATTTTCTTTAACTTCTTCAGAATTATTATTAATCCAGTGTTGAGTAACAGATGCTTTTCTTCCATTCCTTGCTCATTTTAAATGATTTAACACCTCTGGAAGTATTCATGAATTCAGGTTTCCTTAGTCCCCTAATCATGTTGTCAGCTTAAAATTCACATTTAATTAACCTCTTCACCAAAGGCATAAATCAATACTAAAATTGCCACTGCATGCCATGCTGATAGCGATTTCCATTTGAAGGTAGATGGCTAAAAATGAGGAATTAGGAAGAGAATAGTAAGCAAGTTGGACAGCTAAAATAGAGATACTATCCTGAATAGCCTTGGGTAAGAACTAGAATACAGAGTAATAGAGTTGGAAGAGACCTTGGAAGTCCTCTAGTCCAACCCCTGCTCAAGCAGAAGACCTTATATCAGTCTGGACAAATAGCTGTCCAATCTCTTCTTAAAAACCTCCAGTAATGGTGCATCCACAACTTCTCAAGCAAGTCGTTCCACTGATTAATTGTTCTCATTGTCAGGAAATTTCTCCTTAATTCAAAGTTGGATCTCCCTTTGATAACCTTCCACCCATTGCTTCTAATCCTGACCTTGGGAGCTGTGGAGAATAGGTTGACCCCCCCCCTCTTCTCTGCAGCTACCAACTGCCCCATCTTGGAATTCTTGAATGTTCAGACTGCATTAACAACTGAGCTTCTATGGGTGAAATGGAAATCTCTGCATTGCATTTTAGCAGCATTGGATTATGCCTGTCTTTTTGCATAAAGTGAATCATTTGATTTCTAAATAGAAAACAACACTGAAACAACACTTTGTTGTTGCTATTGTTTTAATAATTTTATTTGCCATGGAAACAAATGCACAGATCCAAAAGTAGCTCTCCTCAGGTTTCTTTGATCAATTTCTTGATCAAAGAAAGTTATATTTAGGAGGGATTTTTGAGGGATAAGACATTTGGAGATAAATATTTTGTGAAGAAAATGTTCACAGGAATGAATATTTAAATAATCTTGTTGAGGTGGACAGTTAATATTTAATATTTCTTAGACTTAAATACTAGATTTAAGTCTAAAATTCAAGGTAGCAGCCTATGCAGGAATTTCTTTTTGATCATCCCCATAAAACCAATTCTGTGTATAGGCTGGGCTGAGAGAAAATAAGTCAAGTTAGATGACCTAGTGACTTTATATGGCTAAGGATGAACCAGAGTCCTGGTCACAATCCAACTTTTGAAAGGCCAAAAACGTGGAGCCAGACCTCACCTCTGGTGACAAGATGTTCCCAAAAGTGGGAGCCATAGTAAACTCCTAGAATTCTATTCTATTCTATTCTATTCTATTCTATTCTATTCTATTCTATTCTATTCTATTCTATTCTATTCTATTCTGTTCTGTTCTGTTCTGTTCTGTTCTGTTCTGTTCTGTTCTGTTCTGTTCTGTTCTGTTCTGTTCTGTTCTGTTCTACTCCACTACTCTACTCTACTCTACTCTGTTTTACTTTGTTCTGTCCTATCCTGTCCTATTCTATGACCTTTCTGATTGTTAGTTACCTAGCCTTCATTGGCATATAAATACTGTATAAGTAAATAACTAAAAGCCACTCTGGATTCACATTTTGGTTTATGGAAACTGGAAGAATTTCCTTTAAATTTGCAAGCCTGATGGGAGGTTATAGCACAGTTTTCCCCTCCATATTCTTTTTACAGGTTTGCTGTGCTGTGCTACATTTAGTGCATTAACTTTCTGCTCTGTCCTAGTTGTCTAATGATAATAATTAGCCTCTGTGCACTTTATTGCCATATTTTATTACCAGTCAGCTGCAGAGATGTCTTGTTTTAGTGTTCCTTCCCTTTGTGCCAACACTGAGAAGGTCAGTAGTTTTAAGGACACAATGATATGACTTTTTTTTTTTTGAAGTCTCTCATTTTCTTTCTTTGAATTATGGATGGATAGATTAGGATACCTACTTTTCCTGCTTCTCTTCCTGGTCTACATGTCATTCTTTTTCTTTCTTCTCATCTTTGTCCATTTTATCCTACATCCTTTCCTTTTGTCTTCTTAAAAATGCATTGAAAATGTGTATATTAAACAAACAGAGAATATTATCAAGGGGGCTGGCAAAGAATATTGTGTATAATAGTGGAACATACACATGAAAATGTGTGAGTTTTCATGTAAAGTATTTGTGGTTGCTGTTTTTTTAATATGAATATCTGGTAGAGAAAGAGGAGATAATTTATGACTAGTGAATGAAAGCAAATTTATTAGATTTGCTCACCCCTGCTTAAAAATTTATATTAAGCACTCCAGCTTTGTCAAACAAATGCTACTACTATTAACCCTAACCCCATATCATGCCTATATTATTTAATAAGAATTGGTCAGAATTAGCTACTATTTATTAGGAAAAGGAAAAAAGAAAGGAACTTTTACCACTATTAATGTATGAAAAATATTAAATATGGTCTTTAACCTTAAACTGTTAATCCTATACATATTTATTCAAAAATAAATCCTACTGGATAGTATGGAATTCATACTGCAATTATCATATTTCCTTTTAAACCTCCTTTGGATGTTCCACTGTTGCTAAAAATGTCAAACAGGAAACGACCAACCTGTTCTTGAAAGATTATTTTAATCTTATATCACAGGAATGGATAGTATATTTTTGGAATATATTTTATGGCAGCTACCAGAGTCCCTTCTAATCCTATAGTTGATGTTACATGAAATGATTCCTGGAAGTCAGTGGTGGGGCTTCCCGTCATATTAAGTCACCCCTTCTGTCCATAGCAGAAGGGTGTTGAAAAGTCAAGATTGAAGACCTGCTCTTTTTTAGAAACATGACACAACAAGCATCAAAAGGGGTGGGGCTATAGTCATGACATCGCAGCTCCAATATTGACTTTTTTTAACATCCCCATGGATGTCCCTGTAAGGTAGAAAGTGCCTAAAAATATACATTTCCAAATAGGCTCAACATATGGAAACAGAGGGGGGGGAGGGGGGAGGGAGGAGGGAAGGAAGGAAGGAAGGAAGGGGGAGGGAAGGAAGGAAAGAAAGAAGGGAGGGAAGGAAGGAAGGAAGGAGTGAGTAATAATTCCCATCTTACCCTGTCTTGTACAACCATTCCCTCTTCCAAAGGTGTTAACTACATCCACAACACCAAAACATTGCTCACCTCAGTTGTGCAAAATAAAGAAAACACCACTGTTTCCTATCATGTCAAAATTAGCCTTTTTGAAAAGGAATGTTTTTCAAAGTTCCGCTGAAAACCTTTCCTTCAACAATAAGGAAGAGGCGGCTGATAATCTTTGTGTTTCATGAAAGACACAAAGGTTCTACCTCCGAACAAAGAACTGAATATTTTTCTTTCAAGGAGGACCAGAGGGCCAATTTCCCCCTCTCTGCTTAGAAATAAAACCAGTTGAATTCATTGCAGTTCTGCCAAGGTAAATATGTGTGGGTTTGCAGACTAATTATGACCAAATGCTAGAAGGCTACTCATAACAAAATTTGCTATATAACTGCTTGTAAGTCTGTGTCTAATTTTGCAAAAAAAAAATATGTTATGTGTTCTGACAGGCTATTCAACTGAAAAATAAAAGAGTTTGCATAGGCTTCTTTCTTCCATTAATGTCATCGTGTTGGTAGTCAATGGAAGCTCCAATCTGAAACGTGTCAGATTTAAAGACAGCTCTAGGGATAAAAATAGCTATAAAAGCCAGCAGAGAAGTTTCAGCAATGGTAATATTGAAATTGGGTTGACATCTCTCGAAATTTGTATCAAATAACACTTTGGGCTAAATTTCACAACAATTCTATCCAAGGAGAAGATAATGCCGTAAGCTTATTGACCTAATATGGTTTTCATGCTAAAGAATTTCCTGGGACTTGATTTAAGCATAAGTTCAAAAGCATTCAGTTTGATATACAAAGATGGCATTGCATTTCTCATTATCATGAGGAAACTGGAAGAAGAGCTCATTGGTTTCTCACACAAAATATCTGTCCAGGCTAATCCTGATCTTCAGCATCTTACTTTTCTGTTCTGAAATAAAAAAATCTCTCTTCTCAACAGATGAAGTTAAATCTTAACTGTATGGAGTAGCAATGCTGACTGGGGAATTCTGGGAGTTGAAGTCCACGGGTCTTAAAGTTGCCCAAGTTGAGTAACACTGGTCTACTCCGTTCAATTGTGGACTTAGGGTTTTACAATGTCTTAGTCATGACTGACATTGAATTCTGGTTTGTAGCTTTCAAAACAGGTCATGCTAAATTGTAAATGACCAGTTTATGCCTCCGTTTGTCATTTGAATTCAGCCAGTGAAGTTCATGGTTCAGTGTTGTGAAAGCTGGATTTATTCAGTATAGTATGATTCAGAAAGAACATAAAGGAGAAAAATACAACTTTTGCAGTAAACCAGACAATACACTGTTATATTCTTTCTCACAATTCATCCCAGGTAAGGAAAAAATAAAAATAAATGAAATAAACCACCTAATCTCACTCCCCCCCCCTAAGCTAATCATTTCTGGGGAAATGGTGAGTTTCTGCATAATGTGCATAACATTACAGTATTATGATAATAAATGCATTTCATGGAAGAAAGATGGTATGACATTACTTAACTATCTTGTAGATACCCCAAAAATCTGGTGCTTGGGAGAAGAAACACATTTATTAATATTAGGTAATTAATATTTGGGACCCTATAAAGCTTCAGCTTTGTTCCTATTATGAAAGGCAGATGATATGTAAATGTAGCTGTATATATTGAAAAGTGCAGCCTTCTCAGCTTTAAAATATAGGATACTTTAGCAGAACTGTTTGAAGATCTGATGGATCAAGTAAGGCAGGGGTCCCCAACCTATTGTCCGTGGCTCGGTGCTGTTGGCCACTAGGTGCCAGGAATAGCTGGTGAGCCTCCCCAGTCATGCTAGCACTGCTGCATGGGCACTAGTAGCTCCATTTGCGCATGCGCAGGGATGCTATCACTGCCGCCGGCATCATGCTGTGCCAGCGCCCGTTTGCACATGCACAAGGGCACCAGCCCATGTGCCATGGGAGCGTGCAGCCCATTTGCGCATGCCTATGAGCACCAGTGGGCACGCCGTGGGTGCACGTGGCCCACTTGCACATACGTGCACATGCTAGTGCTGCCATTGTGCACACACCCATTTGCGCATGCATGCACAAGCCCCGCTCATGCACATTTCCCTGCTGCTCCCTTTCTTTCTGGGCCACCAAGCCAGAAAGGTTGGGGCGCTCTGAAGTAAGGGACAGACCAGCATGGGGAATGTCTTTCTGAATGAAGGTAAATATACATATATACAAATATAAATATAAATATCTCGGGATAATGTTGCAGGATCCAATCTGGGTCAGTCACCTGAACCAGAGGTTTAGTCTTCCGAGCTTTTGGACTTGTGCTGGAGCCCATCCTCAGGGAACCTCTCTCTCACCAGAATGTGACCAACCCAGATTGGATCCTGCAATATCTTTGTGGTCACTGAAAGCTGGCACTGGCCCAGTGGCACAGTGCTGTTCTAGTGGGACAGTCCAATTCTAAGGATCAGATGGTATATACATTTTGATGACTGACTTACAGTAGAGCTGATTTTCTTTTCTTCAGAAGACTCCGGAAGTGGGTTTCTTGCTGCTCAAGTGACCATGTTTGAGACATCGCTCTTGGAAACCCAGCATAATGCCTCTGTCAGCAATTTAAACAAAGCTCATTATCTAAATGGATCCATAATTAATAAATATGTGAAAGGGTGTCAGCTTTAATGATTGCCTACTTCCACAAGCTTTATTTTATTTGCTTATTATCTGTGGCATTCCCTCTTCACTGAAACTCACTGTCTGTTAAGAACCAGCTTATAAATGAAAAGCGACAGGATGAAACGGAATCCACAGTGTGGATAAGCATACGTGAATACATACATTCCTTGTGTCAGCAACTGTTTATGTCAATGAGACTCTGAGATAATCTACTACTGATATGACTGATATCATTGCTCTGGTAGTGGTTAAGGCACCAGACTAGACAACGGGAGACCATGAGTTCTAGTTCTACCTTAGCCGTGGAAGTCAGCTAGGTGACCTTGCACCAGTCACTCTTGCTCAGCCCAACTCTCCCCGCAGGACTGTTGTGGGAACAATAGGAGGAGGAATGTGTATTGGATATGTTAGCTGCCTTGGTTTATTTGTAAAAATAATAAAGGTGGGATACAAATAAATAAATAAATAGCTTAGCCCATATAAGTCTCCCCAATTCATGACTGGCTAGATAATAAGACCTAAAACAGCCAAGGGGAAGGGATGAAGTAGAATTTATTTCTGTTTCTGGAGCGTTGATTTCTGGAGGTTGAATGCAACAAAATGTACAACTATTTTGTTTCCATCAACGAGATAGGTGAAAAAACTTGAAATTTTAATGTAAAAATGAAAGGAAAATAATTGTTTGGCTTCTAGACTTCTAACTGATTTGGAGCCAAACTATTTCAGCAATCATCTGCTTCTATATCAGTCCTGACATTCTGAAGAGGATGCTCTGCAGACCACAGCAAAGTCTGTTCACTTATTTATTCCTTGTCATGTTCTTCACCATGGGGAGGACAATCTTGGGATAGCAGAGTTAGATGGCCCTAACATGGAGTCTTGTTACTACAAATGCAACTGCTTTATTTTGCCCAGGATGTCTTTTGATTGCCCCATGCACTGACTATTATATCTCCATCCTTGCTGATTCTGTCGTTATTTTATGGTATTTCTTAAACGATGAACATGTTGTTTAAGAATATGCTTTTAATGAAAAGTTGCACACAAGTCTGATAATGAACTAACTAATGAAAAGAGAATTAGCATTCCTAGCCAGGAATGATGTCATTCTATGGGAATCGTCATCCTTTTATTATCTACCCTTGTTGCTCAACTGGAATATATGATGTGCAGAAGGACCCAAACTCATCTTTGCAGCTGAAGACATATAATCCATTTTCTTCCTATGCTCAAGTGATTATAAAGTCACTGGCAAAAAGAATGTGGAAATCCTATTTTCGCTTTCAATATTTGAACATATTCAAAGCTCTGAAGAACTGATATTCAGTAGAATATCAATATATTTCCTATCTTAGTGGAGTTAAGCTGTTGTGCTTCCATAGAACAAAAACAAGGTATGGATCAGGTAAAATCATGTTCTGAATTGTGAGGGGATTTTGAGCCTGGAAAACCAGGGTTGTAAATTATAAGTATAACCTTAATAAGTAAAAAAAAAGAAATGTTTTTCATTACAGATGCTTGACTCCAACTCATAGGAATCAGTGGAGGCAGTCAAACCATTTCTTCATCCATGCTTGCGTTTGTAAGCAATTAGAAAAGGCCTGAAAAGATCAGAGATAGACATGAGTCTATTTTTCAATATAGTCTCCAATTTATGTAATCCAGCAGCAGATCTAATCATATCTACAAAGAGAGGTTTTCTTTCATTTGCTGGAACTATTACAGGGAGGGTCCTTTTAATTGGAGATACCTATCACTGAATTAAACCCTCCTCTTTAAGAGAAGACAAAATGGGAGAAAAAACTCATAACTATGAATAGATTTTTTTTGTTTCTTCAAAGAAGGAAAAAACTATTGAAATATTTTTTCTGAATTCCTTCAAACCCAAAACATTGTTCCTGGGCAAACATCATTCATGCATTTCCATTGATTTTTCTCCAAATGCAATCTTTCTCTCTGCCTGTTAAATATTTACGGTTTTTTTCCCCTCCCAGTTCTGATTGTTCAGACTATCAGAGTTGCAGCTGTTTTCCCTCTTGTGAAAAGATCCAGACAAGCATGCAGAGAGTTCAGGCAGCAAGATAAAACTTGATTGGTTTTATTTCGTACTGATGTATCCTGAAGAGAGAAGATAAATATTCCAATACCAAAACATTTCCACGCTGATTTATACATCCTTAGAATCACTTGAATAAGCTTTTCAGATTGTGCATGAAAAAATAAATTAGTTATATATCCTAGTGGCAGGGGAAAACAATCAAGTTACAGAGCAAAACTTTGCAAGATAAATAAGTTGTGTGATTTTTGATCAAGCATTATTTACTATAGAAACATTTTTAATTATGGCCAATCCATCTTTGTTGCTCATCTAAAATCTCCTCCTGTGTTTCATTTTAGTGCACATTTAAGTAACATTCTGTATTTCTGTCATGTAAATTACTTTCCTGGAAATGGGAGAACAGCTTCAGCCAGTAAACTGTTTCTTCAAGTGAAAAATTAAACTTCCACTAAGGAATTGTAATATATAGGACAGTGATTGCGAACCTTTTAGATACTGAGTGTCCAAACTGCAACCCAAAACTCACTTATGCATCGTCAAGTGCCGGGTGGGTGTGGCCCATTGGGTGGGTGTGGCCCATTGGGTGGGCGTGGCCCATTGGGTGGGCGTGGCCCATTGGGTGGGCGTGGCCCATTGAGTGGGCGTGGCTGCAGTGGTAACGGCAGACTGGGTGGGACTAAAAAGTTCAATCAATCAATTCCAACTTTGCAAGATCTTTTTTTTTCCCTGCGAGAAGTTGAAATTGACTGATTGAACCTTTTTTTTTTTTTGCACATGGCGGCGGAGGCCTAAAGCGAAAAGGTTTTATAAAACCCAGCTGAAGGCCTAGGACTGGGGCGACGGCGCGCGTGCCCACAGAGAGGGCTCTGAGTGCCGCCTCTGGCACCCGTGCCATAGGTTCGCCACCACTGATATAGGACAATATAGGATGATGATTTCATGGGCAGAATATGCTCTGCTTGTCCTTATATGAGCAAAAGATACCAATGAATACCCTCCCTTGTATTTCTTTTTTTCCTTTTTCTTTCCCCTTTCCTTCCTTTCCTTTCCATTTCCTTCCCTTATTTCATTTTATTTGTTTGTTTGTTTATTTATTTATAACATTTATTGGCCACCCATCTTTCCTCTCCTCTCCTCTCCTCTCCTCTCCTCTCCTCTCCTCTCCTCTCCTCTCCCTTCCCTATCCTTCCCTATCCTTCCCTATCCTTTCCCTTCCCTTCCCTTCCCTTCACTATCCTTTCCCTTCCCTTCCCTTCCCTTCCCTTCCCTTCCCTTCCCTTTCCTTTCCTTTCCTTTCCTTGTCTGCAGCTTTTTCTATATAATTTTTCTTTGGGGAACATTTTATTTTATGTTGTTTTATTTCTAGACTGACAGCTCTACATGGCACTAATAGCTTCACAAAATTAAAAGAACAACATTATCATATATGCACCAAGAATCCATAAAACAACTGTTCAAAGGAACAAACATCATCTGTCCATATCCTCGCTCTTTGAAGTCCTTGAGACTCCACAGGTAGTCACATGGAACAAGATATTAGGAACAGGGGAGAAATTTCTTCCTCTTTTTTATTTCAGTGTCAACATACTACCACATTTTTAAATGGAGCAGTTTGAACATTCAAACATTTCCAAATGTTGGGCAATCCAACATTTGAGAAAATGCTACATTTATATTCCTCCTTCTTCTTGACCTCTCCCTGGAGGATAATATAAGAACAAGAAGCATGGAGAGGAACCAAAATTTTAGACATCTGTCACATGAATCTCCCATAATTAGATGTTGCAAAAGGCCATAGAGAAGATGGATGGAGGTCAAAAGCACTAATTTTGAAATATAATGGTTATTATGGAAATTATAGGATGAAAAGAATTTCTGTCCTTGGGAAAAGATCCTGAAATTATCCCTTGATGGATGTAATACCTTTCAGAACCTCAGAAACATTTCTGAAAGATGGGAGGAGGATTATACTGTCAGCTATGACTAGTAAAAGCAAAATTATTAAATTCATTCATTTGGTCCTTGAAGAGGTTCTATTAAAATCTCAAACAGTGTTAGAAAAGGACATCAGGATGAATGGAGTGTGGCCATGTCAAGTCAAGCCTTTTAATTTGTATTAGTCTTTCAAGAAAATAGCATTTTTCCATTGAAAGAGAGAAATAAACAGGTTAAAGCCAAATTAGATAATTCAAGAAAAGTTAAAAGAATGGTCGGAATATATTTTATCATTGGGCATATCATAGGACCATCTCTCTTAGATGAAGCTTCTGGCAAACTTTAACAGCAACAAAAACCTCAACACATACACACACTGAAGAGGAAAGTGGCCACCTGGACTTTTTCTGAACCTTCCTCCAATAGTTACAATAGCAAGAAAAACCTTCTGTGCGTTATTAAGAAAAATGGTGATGCCTCTTCACTTTGTCAAGGTGAGCCAAAGTTGCCTTATATAAGCAAGACTATTACCTACTAGGCCTAGGGAGACTTCTGTGTTCCAAATGCAGAGAGTTGTTTGATTCCTCAAGTGGCAGAATAATCAGAGGTTGAGTTTGGAAGCTACATATGAGCCAGTCAGACTCAGCCACTAGCTGGAGAAATATTTACTCCATTGCATGATGATAGACTTCCCAGCCAAATTCCTAACCCTCCTTGCATAGCTCCCAGAAACTGCAAGTGTTTGTTCCTGCTTATTTTTATTTATTCTTTTTATTTTATAATGGTCAGAAGAGGGAGGTAAGGAGGGGTTTTATTGGGGTTGGCAACCTGTCACCCTCTCTCCCTTTTCCATTCTCTTCTCCCTCCACAACCAGGTGGGTGAAGAAGTTATTGAAAAGAAAATAGCAATATCAATCGCAATAGCATTTAGACTTATATACCACTCCATCGTGCTTTACAGCCCTCTCTAAGAGGTTTATGGAGTCAGCATATTGCCCCCAATAATCTGGGTCCTCTTTTTACCAATCTTGGAAAGATGGAGAGCTGAGTCAACCTTGAGCCGGTCAGGATTGAAATACTGGAAGTGGGCAGTGTTAGCCTGCAATACTGCATTCTAATCACTGTGCCACCACAGCTCATTAGCTGTAGGTGGTTGCAGCCACGCTATCAATATTAATGCATTTACACTGACCATTTATTCTTGCTTTCTGCTGGAACACTTCCCATAGATTTCACTCATAGCCAGCAGTAAATGACAGTAAGTTAATAACAGATGTTCCAACAGTAGCTTACTGCTGTTTCTGTTGGAACGATCCAGAGTGAGAAGGTGCAGGTCTTGTAAAGTGGTTGCTATTTCTAACTTCCAGAGCAGAAAAAAAAATTGGACCACGTGGGTTGCTTCCTCCTACCACAATCCTTCCAACACTCTTTACTCAGTGTCACAGCTGCTTCTTTCTTCTCAGCATGAGTGTGGAGAGCAGTGAAGTGTACTTTACGTCCTACTGAACTTACTGTATTAACTATACATTAGTGAAGTGTTCACTGTCAAAATTAATATGGAAGAAAATAGTGGTTATTTGGAAATCAGAAAACAAACAATATTGCAAGAGGTAGAAAGGATCCAATCACCTGTGCAATGTAATACATGATTTGTTTTTTTTCTATTTCTGTGGATCTTACAGATGGATTTTAATATATCACAGCCTGTAAAGAACAAATATGTATTTTCAGCCAGTGAAGGCTTCAATTCTCCCAAATTTTATTTACAGCAATAGACCAGTATTCTATTTTGAAACATCAAAAAACAGAAGTGCTATAAATTAAAATATCAAAAAACATTAGCAGAAAAGAAGTATAATTCTTTTAGACATGGAACAATATACCAGAACTTGATTATTACCAGAGTTTCTTGTCAGCAATTGTGGTTGAACAGCATTTTGCAAACTTTTTTGAGATTTGTAAGGATTTATCAGGTAATAGGGAAAAAAATGTATTCTCTTCCACAGTACAGTTGGAGTTATTTACAAGGGGGAGATCAATCTTGTTTGAAGTTCTTCTGAGAATATTCCGACATGCCTTTTGGGAGATAAACAACACCTACCTTTTTCAGTTTCATCAAATTCTTATTTTGCTGACCCCAAGTTTGTTTTTACCAAACCTGGTCCGAAATACATTTCTGAGAAATAGGTCAAGGACGTTGATGAGAAATCTTTGATATGACAACAATCAATAATTGCACAACTTCAAAGATGAGAAGTTCAAGGCAAAGAGTCCATTGAAACATGGGATGGATAGAAAGAAGAAGTACAGGTAGACCTTGATTAGCAAGTGCCTTGTTTAGCAACTGTTCGAAGTTACAGTTGTGCTAAAAAAGTAACTTTATGACCACTCTTACATTGCAGCATCCCATGGTTATGTGATTAACATTTATGACCTTCACAGCTGTCTTCCAATTAGTAGAGTTAGCAGGAAAAATGCAAATTGTGGTCATGTGTTGTCTTTCTTAATGACTGAGGATGATTTATTGAACAACCAAATGAGAAGTGACATTATATATCCATCACAAGCACACAATGTTTGGCTTAGTGAGCATATTGCTTAACAATGAAGTTGTCAGTTCCGATTGTGGTCACTAAGCAAGGATTACCTGCAATGGATTTACAAGTGTGGTGAGACTTGCATCCAATTCTCTTCACCACAATACAAAAAAGTTGTTGAGACCTTAGAAAGAATACAGAGAAGAGCAAGAAACATGAAAAGGCATCTGGAGGCTAAACCATATGATGAATGATTGAGAGAACTAGGTATATCTACTCTAACAAAGAGAAGGACTAGTGTTGATATGATAGCAGTCTTCCAGTACTTGAGGGGCTATCACGGAGGAGTGGGAGTCAATATATTCTCCAAAGCACCTGAGGGCAAGGCAAAAAGTAATAAATGAAAGATCATTAAAGAGAGATACAACCTAGAACTAAGGAGACATTGCCTGACAGTGACAACAATTAATTAATGGAATGGCTTGTCTCTGGAAGTTGTGGGTGCTCCATCACTGGAGGCTTTCAAGAAGATGATGCAACAAAGATGATTAGGGAACTGGAGGCTAAAATATACGGTTGCTGGAATTGGGTATGTCTAGTTTAATGAAGAGAAGGACAAGGGGGGACATGATAGCAGTGTTCCAATATCTCAGGGACTGCCCCAAAGAAGAGGGAGTCAAGCTATTCTCCAAAGCACCTGAAGGCAGGACAAGAAGCAATGGATGGAAACTAACCAAAGAGAGAAGCAACCTAGAACTAAGGAGAAATTTCCTGACAGTTAGAACAATTAATCAGTGGAACAACCCGCCTCCAGAAGCTGTGACTGCTCCAACACTGGAAGTTTTTAAGAAGAGACTGGACAGCCATTTGTCTGAAATGGTATAGGGTTTCCTGCCTGAGCAGGGGGTTTGACTAGATGACCTCCAAGGTCCCTTCCAACTTATTATTATTATTATTATTATTATTATTATTATTATTATTATTATTATTATTATTATTATTATTATTATTATTATTATTATTATTATTATTATTATTATTATTATTATTTTGTTGTTGTGTTGTTTTGTTGTTTTGTTGTTATTATTATTATTATTATTATTATTATTATTATTATTATTATTATTATTATTATTATTATTATTATTATTATTATTATTATTATTATTATTATTATTATTATTATTATTATTATTATTATTATTATTATTATTATATTGGAGGGCCATTTGTCTGAAGTGGTATAGGATCTGCCATTGGCTAGAAGACCTCCAATGTCCCTTCCAAACTTATTATTCTATGTTCTAAGCTTCTCTGGGTATGAATGGGAACTTCTCCCTCTTAGAAAGGAGAAAGGACAATTTACTGTTGAATATGGCTTTATCGTAGTTGAAATAAAGATTCTTATCTAGCTATGCTGTGCTGTGTGCCTATGAGACTTCTGCAGAATTGAAGCTCAGTAGCGTGCAAAGTCAGAGGTTGGAGATTTACAGTATACCCAAGTCCTTCTCCAGGGAGTTTGGCAGCATACAAGAATATTTGCATGCACACTTGTATGTACTTCTTCCCAAGGTATGCATTTTTAATGTGCATTTCTCACTGCATGCTCTTTCCACTGTAAACTGCATTTGTAGTTTTTAATATGTTCTGCTGTCTAAGATGCAACTTTTTGTACATACATGGATGTATTTAGCATTAGAAACCCCTCCAATTGCTGGACAATACCTAGGCTTTTCATTCTCCATTTCCATTTTCATTAGAGTATGATACATTTTGCATAGATTTTGACAAGATTTAATTTTACTGGAATGACATAAAACATTCAGATGAAAGAAACTCGATAGCCTTGAAACACATTGTTTGAGAGAATTCCCTCTCAAAATATAACATAATTGGTTAATCCCAGGTATTTTTTTTTTGGGGGGGGGGGGGCTAAGCAGAACTGAACAACTACTAATCGTGTTGCCTTATTCTGAACTTATAATCTTACACAACTTTGATTTAATTGCTTATCTCAATAATCAGGAAAACTGTAGACTCTCAAATTTTATTGTTGGGTATCATAGACTTTCTTTTTCAATTTCTTCATAACCTATCCCATAAGTCAAGTTTGGCATTGTATTGATCCTACTTTTTTGTTTGTAATCGTGGTTGGAAGGATGATGAGAGTCAAGTATCCATAACTTTTGTAGAACTGCTACTGAATTTAGATGACATTGCTAAAGGCTTTTCCTTAAATTCATTTTTGCTGTACCTAAAGATAAGAAAACAATCCCTTCCCAATTCATGTTCATGAATCTACATGTGTTACAATATTGGTAATCAGCTAATGGGCTCTCTCATAGTGTCAAGCATGAAAGATCAGGTCCACAAGTGGTAGTCCAATTAAACTGATGTATTGCTAATCATACCTATGTACAGGAATCTTCTCAAGTAATCTTTAGTGCTAAGAGTTAGATAAGAGTCAATGGAATTCAAGAGAGGTTGGACTTAGTTCACTTGTGGCTATATAGGGATTCTAGGCTGATCCCTCTTTTAACTCCACTCCGAGGATTTGCCATTCCTTTCCCTATACTTAGTCTTTTTATTGGTAGGACCAGTCCAATAGTTTTAGAAATACTAGAGAAAATAATTAATTCCTTTCCAAATAATCCATTGATGGATGGATGTTGTTTCAAACAGCTGGAGTATATTGATTAAAGGTATTTGAAATATCTTATTGTTGTGTCCCTTAAATATTGTAAAGGATGTTCAGTTGCATCCCACAAAATAATTTAAATGACATCTACATAGTGTATATGTGTATGATGTGTTGGAGAAAAAGAGTATATATGACTTTTCTAACTGCACATGTCTATTATATGCAAATTATCCTTTGTTCCTCCAGAAATCTGAAAATATGTTAATAATAACATCCCCAGAAAGCTGCTTTCATATCCATTGTCTATCAGGTTAGAGTTAGTTAGAAATATATTGCATTTCCAGGATTTATTCTTGGAGATATTGCAAAAAGCACTGACTGTAGCAGTTTATTAAGCGGCAGGCAACAAATATATATTAATTTTTCTTGACTGCATGTCGTTTAAAGAAATTTGCTATGAAATAATCCTTCTTTATGATCACTACAGATTTATCTTTTGTTGTCAAGCAAACAGAGATCTTTGGCAATACAAGTTCCACCTCTGTGAAATGTCTTTCAGCATAATTGATCATATGTGTTTGAATCTGGTGATTTCTATAATGTTAGATTGGCAAGACATACTTAAAAAAAATAGCTTAAATGACTGGAGGCTTGCTAAGCTACCATTCTGAATTCAAATTCTTACCAAAGATTGAATTTAGAGGATTTTTTTTTAAATGAAAGATACATTATAAAACACAGTGGAAGTTACCATCTTAAGAATGTTATTGCTTCCTTTGGGCAAACAAGGAATTTAGTTTCTTTCATATTATTTCATTTTTATCAAAAATATTCAAGTACCATCATTTTTAAAAAAATCCCAAAACTAATTGTTTGAAATAGTTAAGACTGAGTGCCTGCAAGAATCTAGTTAGTGGTGTAATAATCCATGGCCTGTATCAACAAATATGATACAGTTCAGCAACACCACTACAATTTCTTGTGCTTTAGAATTCATTTCTGAAAATTAGGCCCTTTTGCTTTATTTCCTTGGAACTGGATGGTTCTTTCACAACTCAAGAGTAAGAAGACAAGTTCAATGCAAAATCATTACTCAAATGATAGCAATATTCCAATATCTAAGGGACTGCCACAAAGAAGAGGGGGTCAACCTATTTTCCAAAGCATCTGAAGGCAGGACAAGAAGCAATGGATAGAAAGTAACCAAGAGAGAAGCAACCTAGAACTAAGGAGAAATTTCCTGACAGTGAGAACAATTAAGGAGTGGAATGGCTTGCCTCGAGTAGTTGTGGGTACTCCAACACTGGAGGTTTGTAAGAAGAGATTGGACAACCACTTGACTGAAAAGATTTTTTGCTTGAGCAGGAAAACAACCAAGCTCAGAAACCACCAAGGACCTCTTTCTTCAGAGTTTTCATATGTTTTAGATTTCAGTTTCCATCATTAGCAGCTGAACAATGCTGCAACAGACATCATGTGTTTGTTTTTTATCCCACTCAAGTTTGATTTTTATCATAATTTTCTGAATGCTCTTCTACCTCTCTAACTTAGAGTTCCATACTGCTATAGGAATCATTGCCAATCGTTCAAGGCAATTTCTTCAATTAAAATTATTCCTCCAGATCTGATTTAGATTTCATTTAGATTGCTCATCCAGGATGTTTCAAAAGGGAATGCTAATCCCTCTATGCACAAGTAATTTCTCATAAGAACGAACCGTTTCAAATTATTATTTCATTAGGAGACTTGTACCTTTTGCATGCTGGTTTGGGTTTTATTTTACTCTTTTTTGCATTAAAAAAAAAAAACCGCTGTATTTTTGTTCTTAAATCTTATATATAGTTTCCAAGATTTATAATCACCATGACAAAGTTTAACTGGAGTCTATTTCATAACGATCGCTTTATGATTCTAGGGAAATGGCTGAAAAGAAGATAAACAAATGCATGTTAAATTTATTTCCTGAAAAGATGTATTAATGCGTTCTGGTGTGCCTCTTGTATAGTTCTAGTTCTCTCTCCTTGTTACTTCAATGAATATTAATTGTTGACCAAAAATCTTTCTGAGCTGTATTGTTAACTGGCTATGTCTTTATTGACTCTCTGGTGAAAATACATAGATAGGAGTCACCCCAAGCTTCCTTGTAATCTAAAGCAAGTCTTCACTCCCTCTAGCTTTTCTACTGTGGCTGAAAATTGTATCACAGTGTCTTTAATAAGCTATCAAGAAAGCAGCCTTTCTGCCTTGCATTTACATAATTAAAAGCTTTGTCAGATGAAGTCAAAGTGTACATTAGTCAGACTTTCTTGCGAAATTTACACTATAGGTCACTTGAAAATTCACTTTCAGTCCTTCGGATTAGAATAGCAATGGCAATAGACTTATATACTGCTTCACAGTGCTTTACAGCCCTCTCTAAGCAGTTTACCGAGTCAGAATATTGCCCCCCAACAATCTGGGTCCTCATTTTACTGACCTTGGAAGGATGGAAGGCTGAGTCAACCTTGAGCCGATCAGGATCAAGCTCCTGGCAGTGAGCAGTGAGTTAGCCTGCAATACTGCTTTTTAAATACTGTACCACCATGGCGCCTTTCAATTTGGGTTTGAAAGGGTTTGTAAAGATATGTGGGACTTATCTTGAGACAGGGGGAAGAGAGAATGGTACAAGAAAAGGCAACTTAGCCTGTAGCAGGAATGTGGTTGGGATAAGAGGATCAGAAGAAACCCTCCCTAGTTTCTTAGGTTGTAAAGGGCAAGAAATGTGCTTTCAGACTTCCAATAAATAGAATTGATTCATTTCATCCTATTTCCTGTCTGGTCTTCCTTGCAAGGCTGACATCAAACTTACAAGTCTGTAAGTAAGTGTATCCCTTCCTCTCCCTTTACAGCCCAAGAAAGTGTAGAAGCAAGTGAATGAATGAACCTTCCAACTCAATAATGTTCTGTCCCTGAAATGCCAGACTTGGTCATTGTTAAATGTAAGTGCAGGATTTTTGGGAGTCGGGCAGCTTAGTGGCTCAGCAGTTAAGACACTGGGCTTGTCAGCTGGAAAGCCAGCAGCCCAGGTTTGAGACCCAAGTGCCAAAATGATGGGCGAGCTCCTGTCCTCACCTCAAACTCCTGCAGTTTGAAAGCATGCAAATGCAAGTAGATAAATAGGTACCACTATAGTAGGAAGGTATAGAATTCTGTAACGTCATGCTGGCCACATGACTGCGGAAATGTCTGTGGATTGATTCAATGGCCTTGAAATGGAGAGGGCACCGCCCCCTACAGTCAGCAACAATTAGCAGAGTAAAATCTGCAGGGACTCCTTTAGCTTTACTTTTGGGAGTCAATCATTATTAAACAGGAGAACGATATAGTGATAATACTCACTAATGTGATCCTTCCCAATTTTCTATGCCAAAGATTTGTTAATCTGGATGCATTCAGCAAAGGGGCAGTATGCATATTTTGGAATGGGTGGGGACCTTTGTGTTCATGGGAATGTCTTATGAGACATTATCTGAAAAAAAGTCATAACATCCATTCTTCAGAAAGGATACTATTAATCTTATTTTCCAATCTCATGCCTCTCTTTTCCAGGGTGCTATTTAATATCGCAGCTTGTCTTGTTTTTCTGGGCAGGCTGATATACTCTCAAATCATCATATATTTTTCCCCTTTTTTCTTCCTACAGGCACTGTATAGGTCTAAGGTTGTTCCTGTAAATGAAAGTGGTAATATGGTTGGTCTATGTCAGAAGTAGGCAACCTTGGCTCTTTTATGACTCGTGGACTTCAACTCCCAGAATTCCTGAGCCAGCATGGCTGGCTCAGGAATTCTGGGAGTTGAAGTCCACAAGTCATAAAAGAGCCAAGGTTGCCTACCCCTGGTCTATGTCATGCCAGTTTCTCTCTAAAAAAAAAAAGTTTAAAAATAAAGTCAGATGAATCAGATAACCTAATAGGTATCAAGATGTGGACAGAAATATCTCTGTACACATTTATTGCCCCCAGCACAATTTCTTATTTAATTTTTCATTTCTATTTGGGAATGTTGAACTCATCAACTGAATAAGTAAGGGACACAGGTATGTACTGTCATCCAGGCTTTTGACCTCCCTCAAAATGATGTTATATGATGTGCACCCAACTTTCAGTAGGGCAAGTTCTGGGTTCAAAATAACTTTCAGCTTATTTTCTTGCAGGCATTTCATTACCCAAATTGGCTATCAACAGCAGTGCACCAATGATGTTACCTAGTTTGAGTAATGAAACTTCTGCAAGAGGACAAGCAAGCTCAGAGAGCACCTAGGACCTCTCATGTCAACACTGAGCTATCAATATTCTCCTTTATTGGTATAACTTTCAGCTCCTGACAATTTACCATTCATCAGTTTGCTCAATTTCTTTCCTGAAACCATAAACATTTCCCAACATGTATAGCCAAAAATTGGGGAGTAAAAATAGGGGAAAATTTAATAGTCCCAGTAGGAAATGAGAAACAGCTCAGGCAATTATCATATTTTATTAAAACAAAATGAAAAGGCTCCACATTAAAAGCTGCCTGTTGTAATTTGAGAAAGCCTCATTTTGATTCAGGGCATGGTTGTCTCAGAACAATCACAATTATTTTTTGATTGGAGAGGGGGGAAATAAACAGCCTTTTAGGGGTGACTTTAGTCTCTTGAACATTAAAATGTAGCTTTGTGCATTTATTTAAAAAGTATGCTTAATGTCATAGGAGAGAGAATGAAATAAAATTCTACTCTGTGGTTACATAAAACAGATTGGTATTCTCCTTAATGCTACATTTCACTAATAACCCATGATTGTCATAAAGTACGAAGAACGAATCCTCTCTGTGACAATTTATGGGGTGCGGGCTGGCTTAGAAAGCCTGATTTCCTTCTAGGTGTTAAAAAAAAGCCAATCTGACAATCAAATTCCAAGTTTAGCAGAAAGGCATAGCCTTCTTTTCATTGATATTTTTAACCACTTTGCAGAAAGGGATGTCTTATTATGCGACAGAGAGTGGAATAGCATGCTATGCAAATGATGCTTTCCCGGCGACATCCTTTCTGCAAATTAATAGGCTATATTCATTATCCAACTGGAAGATTAGAATTAGAGATTGTCAGTTATGTAATAGCACAAATAAAATCTTGGTGCAATCAAAAGCTCATGTTTGGATGAAATGGGACTACAGAGAGGAAACAGCTGTATTTTGGAATGGCTTGCTACATCCTGGTCATTCTTTGCATATAGCTTAATATGGCTCAAGATAAAGACTTGAAAGTAGGAGGCAAGCTGTTTATGACAGTTCCTATTTTAGAGGATGCAGAACATCCAGATGGTGTGGGTGTGGGTGTGAATCTGGGCTCCTATTCTCACAGTAAAACTCCACACTAGGGGATGCTCATGGTACACACAGTTGTTAAGTTTCCAATAGTCAGGCAGGAGATTGAGAGCAATGGAAAATGTCATGCTATGTTTTTGGTGCCATTCCAAGGATATCTACAGGGGGGGTATGTGGAGAGTGATGTTATGTGCATCATGGTGTCATTGTGTAGATTACAAAAACATTTGTACTTATGACATTTGGAGTGTCATTTTGACACTACCTTTTTCCACACGCAAGAGAAAAAAAGAGAAACTATGAATAGCACAAGGAGGGCTGGAGACTAAATGATGATGATGATGATGATGATGATGATGATGGTAGAAGAAGGTAGAAGTGATGCTTGGTCAAAATAAACAGAAGGAGGAACAGCTTGTTCCTCCTTCAAGATTATTTCTACTTCTGGTCTATTTCACCAAGGAACCAAATTCCTTTTTCAAGGAACTTCATGCAACTTGAAAAACATAATATAATACCTAACAAATGAAGTAAATGGAAAGACGTCTGGTGACTATGTGGTGACTTTGTCTAAAATCAAAACAGTAGTTAGCTATTTTCTTCTGGGATACATTTCAGGTTTCCCAGTTCACTAGGATTTTCTGAGAAAGATTCCTTCCAAAATTAGCCATTTGCTTTGGAAACTAAATGTGGTTCAACCTAAAAAGCCTAAGCATCAGATTCGTGCAGGTGTCAAAATTTCACTATAGCTCATAGATTATATGTATATTATATATATAGGGGATAGATGGGGAAATCATCAAATTTGCAGACGACACCAAGCTGGCAGGAATAGCCAACACTCCAGAAGACAGGCTTAAGATACAGAAGGATCTGGACAGACTTGAACACTGGGCGCTATCTAACAAAATGAAATTCAATGGTGAAAAAAGTAAGGTTCTACATTTAGGCAAGAAAAACCAAATGCACAGGTATAGTATAGGTGGTACCTTGCTCAGTAGTAGTAACTGTGAGAGGGATCTCGGAGTCCTAGTGGACAATCACTTAAATATGAGCCAGCAGTGTGCTGCAGCTGCCAAAAAGGCCAACACAGTGCTAGGCTGCATTAACAGAGGGATAAAATCAAGATCACATGAAGTATTAATACCACTTTACAATGCCTTGGTAAGGCCACACTTGGAATACTGCATCCAGTT
Organism: Azemiops feae; assembly: GCA_023970755.1. Lineage (NCBI taxonomy): Eukaryota > Metazoa > Chordata > Lepidosauria > Squamata > Viperidae > Azemiops > Azemiops feae. Next base: position 69,516 of record JALGBA010000075.1, on the reverse strand, counting down.
TTGGTCACCACGATGTAAAAAAGATGTCGAGACTCTAGAAAGAGTACAGAGAAGAGCAACAAAGATGATTAAGGGACTGGAGGCTAAAGCATATAAGGAACGGCTGCTGGAATTGGGTATGTCTAGTTTAATGAAGAGAAGGACGAGGGGGGATATGATAGCAGTGTTCCAATATCTATGGTCTCATACAGTCCTTGTTTCCCAATCCGAAACTCAGAAGGCAGAAGCATCTCATGAAGTGTTCCAGCCCTGAAAAATATTTGTAGTTTATTTGTTATACTCCTTCACACTAATTAATTTGGTTTAGCATTCCTTCATAGTTGGAAAGAAGTTCAAGTAGGTTAGGTAACCAAGTATATGTTGTGTTCCCAACTGGCCATCCATCATGAGAGTTCCTTTATTTTCTTGAAGTTGAGCTTCATAATTTCTTGTGTAGGATCCTTGAGAAAAAATGAAATGAATTTATTAAGAAGTAGCAAAGCAATTCTTCCCATCTTCTGACTGCATGTTTTGTGTGTGTGTTTGATCAACACATTGGAACTTTCAGAAAAACCTTGATAACTTGTCCAATTACTCAGGTTTTCTAAACACTTTTAATATGTGCTAAAGGTCAGGAGCTATATTTATCACGCCCAAATATACTTCAATGACAGAGGTTATCTTCTTTCTGACAATATAGGTTGGAAGGGAAAAGGGAATCTAATTACTTTAGATTTTCGATTACTAGATTTAAAGTGAGAACTGCTTTACTTACAATTGTTTTACCACTTTTTGGGGGACAAGCTTTGTATTCCAAATATTTATCCATCTGGAGTTCTTTCTATCTAGTAAAGTTAAAATGTCAAATATGTCAAGACAGCGACCTTGATAGAAAATTACAGTGACTTGATTTATAATTATGGATTATTCATTTGTACTTTATCTGCACATTGAAAAAAAATCAACTGCAATCATCACAATTATATCTGTTATATAGCAAATCTCCTTTGTCTTAGGGCCAAATGACACAGTTTGAGGCTCTCTGGGGTTAACATAGACTTGGGAATTTTATGGTTTCCATGCCATATCTGCTCTTTGGCTGCCCAGGGTGAATTGCTTTTATTTTGAAGTTAATTGCTTCCCCCCCCCCCTTCAATTTATGTTTGTGTCTGAGGGCATGCATAGGCACCTTCACAGCCCTGTTGGTTTGGCCATCCACAACAGTCCCAGTTTCTCACATGGCTCCTTGGGAAAATTAATTGTTCATCCCTGGGCTACCATAATGGCTTCAAAGCTTAGAAATGGTCCTCACAAAACTGCAAAACGTTACATGTTAACAAAGGGGAAAAATAATTATGCTCCAGCCATACATTTAACAAGATTTCAATTTCAATTAATTGGAATGGAAATCCAATCAAATTTAATTTTTGTGCTTGCCCACCCACTAACGTTGAGAATGAAACTGTCAATCTCCTGAAACCTCAAACATTGCAATCCTCACTTTTGGGAGGAAGTTTGGATTAAGACATTTTATTTCCCAAAGCAAAGGAACTAATATCAAATGAACTGATGTTCATAAATATGACAATGAACTTCAAAAAAGATTTCTTTTTTCTCATGAAATTAGATGTTTGACTTCCTCACTTAAAAAGAATGATACTGTGGTTATATTTCCATGAAAACCAAAAGAATATAATAAATATATTCTTCAATGACAGTATGAAATACACTTACACGCTTATACAATCTGGGAAAAATTATTTTGGGCTTGGAATTAAGAGAAGGAAGGAAGGAAGGAAGGAAGGAAGGAAGGAAGGAAGGAAGGAAGGAAGGAAGGAAGGAAGGAAGGAAGGAAGGAAGGAAGGAAGGAAGGAAGGAAGGAAGGAAGGAAGGACTAAAAGGTTTTCTCCTTGAACACTCATATAATATAGAAGGAAGGAAGGGTGTGCCTATTCTTGCTGTGAACAAATGGATTTTATTTTTTTTTATTTTATGTTCAGGAAAGCAAGAGGTTTACATTTATATAAAAATAATAAAATGCCCTCTGGATATTGTATAGAATTCTCCCAAATGTGCAGATTGCTAAGAACTAGTCTCCATACCATTCTTTAAGTGCTCTACATAAGAAACATCATTGATGGAAAATATGCTCATTTAATTATTGAGGCTATCAGGCTGTTTTCATTTTTAAAAAATCAATTTTATGGGCATCATAAGAAATCTATCCAAGAGAGGATGACAGAATGATGAATCTGAAATGTGTCTTCCTACCTTTTACCTATTTATTTCAGAAAACTGGGAAATAATTTTTGTTGGTTCCCTTTTATCATCTCTATAGCAAACCCAAAAAATCTTGAGTTACAATTTGGCAGTCAGAGACTTCTACGGTTTGTTCTATGACAAAGTTAAGGTTAAGGTGGATTTTAAAAATAATTATGTTAGACGTTCCACGTTGCTAGAAAATTCTGATTGAAATACACACAGAGGATTTTAAAGATTAGTATACAATTGAGACCAGAAATTTTAAGTCATGGAAATGTTTTAGCACATGTCAACTGCAGCAAGATTATTGTATGCACAAAAGTGGAAGGATTTGGCACTCCCCACAATGAAGAAATGGTTGGTGAAGATGATGGAACTTGCTGAGTAGGCTAAATTATAGATATATTATTATTGAAAGATAATAAATGCTAATAGAAGGAAGAAAGTTTATGTTATAACTATACAGTAAGAGGTAAATTTATAACTGCTGTTAAGAAAATTGAAAGCTACCTCTTTATACTTTTTCCTATCATTTCTATTTTTCTTTTTCTTTTTTCTTTTCTTGCACTTTTAGCTTTGACTTTTTTCTTTTTCTTCATTTATATTAGTTTGTATTAGTTTTTTTCCCTTTCTTCTTAAAAAATCCTTAATAAAAATGATATATGAAGAAAGAAGTCAGGCTATAGAATGGCCCCCACCCACCCCCATTCATTAAACTAATAAATGGCAGTCCTGTTCATAATGAACAAAAATTTGTTTTCAGTTAGTGACTCTTGTTTTTTTTTCTTCCTAATCTTTAGGTCATTTCATCAAACTGGCCAGCCTTGAGCAAAAGAATGACAAAGGCTGGGAAAAAGCTAAATTAGCAATCTGGATGGAAATGATACAGTGGGAATCTCATTACATATGGTAATTAGCACACACAATCCAAGGATATGTGAAATCCCCATCCCCTAACATTAATAATTGGGCCCTAATAAAGGTAGTAAAGGACCTATTTGGGTGGGTTCTCTACCACTAGCCCTGCATTGGTCCAATTTGGTTGTCATATTTATCTATAGAAAATGTCAGTTTTTGTGTTTTCTATTTCTTTTACTAACACCCAGTGTGTATCATGGATGTGTATAGGCTTCCCACCTAAACCAGCATGGTGGATGCTAGTAATCCATCATCTTGTTGCAAAAGTTTTGGTTTGTTTCAGAACATATAGAACATAGAATAACAGAGTTGGAAAAAATCTTGTAGGTCATCTAATCCAAGCAGGAGACGCTATACCATTTCAGACAAATGGCTGTCCGTTTCTTCTTGAAAGCCTCCAATGATGAAGCACCCACAACTTCTGAAGGCAAGTTGTCCCACTGATTAATTATTTTAATTGTCAGGAAATTTTCCTTAGTTCTAGTTTGCTTCTCTCCTTGATTAGTTTCCATCCATTGTTTCTTGTCCTGCCTTCTGGTGCTTTGGAAAATAGTTTGACCCTCTCATCTTTGTGGCAGTCCCTCAAATCGGAACACTGCCATCATGTCTCCCCTAGTCCTTCTTTTCACTAGACTAGACATACCCAGTTCCTGCAACTGTTCTTCATATGTTCTAGCCTCCAGCCCTCTAATCATTCTCTTTGCTCTTCATTGCATTCTTTCCAAAGTCTCAACAATTTTTTTTATATTATGATGACCAAAACTGGATGCACTATTCCAAGTGTGGTCTTACAAAGGCTTTGTAAAGCGGTACTAATATTTCATGTGATCTTGATAACATGGATAACATGGCTGTTCCTCTAGAAATTGGATACATCCATTACATCACAAACTCTCATTTGAATGAAGATGTGGATTGCCTTTTATCACTGTTAAGTAATCAATTTTCCCCTTCTCTTTTTTGTATACTTTTCTTTCTCAGTTTTCACTCAGTTTTGATGAATACATGGTTTAATATTCCGTAGGCAGGTTTTCATATATATTTATATAATGAAAATGTCAATTTATGTACAGTTCTAGCTTGGTTTAATCTATAATTTTTTATTGCCTAAAATCAATTATGTAAGATTCATCACTGGTGGACAATGAATATATCTGGTTACTGACCACACTAGAGAAAAGCATAGTTCTCTTTCTGAAGGTAAAATCTCAATCATTTGCATTACAGTCAAATATGTTTTATATTGTTCCATTCAGGTCTTATTTGTATTAAAGGTATATTTTTCAGGATTCATAAGTATACAGTTTCATTTTTTGTTTTTTGTTTAGATTCACCTTCTGTTAAATAATAATTGTATGAATATCATAGGTCTTATATTTACTATTTGCTGTACCCCTTATGAGGATTTTAATTTAACATATAATTCTAATCTGGAATGTTACTATTACATTCTTATTTTTATGCATCCCTGGGAATTCCTATGTTTGCTATGTTTTGGAGTAGAATAGTCTAATGGCATTTTTAATCATGGAACTCTGCAAGTTTGCTTTAAAAAGAAAAAAAAGATGACAACAATGTACTTTCTGATTATGTTCCTGCAATTTGTGCGATTTCATTTGAGTTAATGTTTTTCTGTTTCAGAATAACAGAATTGGAAGGGACCTTGGAGGTCTTCTAGTCCAACGCTCTGCTCAATCAGGAGACCCTATACCATTTCAGTTTCCATTTAATACACAGAACAATTAATTAATCAAAGTGTGGTATAGGGATTAAAAGTATTGGACTATGAGCAAAGTATCATAGATAATACCCATCTTCAACTCACTGGATGACCTGGACCAGTTAGTCTCCTTCAGCTGCTCTCATCTCAAAGAGTTTTTGTTGCAGAAAATAATTAAGAGAAAACTCTATCTATAGCTCCTTGTAGTCCAGAATAAAATACAGGATATAAAGCTAACACACTAAATCCATACAAGATAGGGATTGCAAAGTATATTAAGCCACAAAAATCTAACCTTAAGCTTAGCATGATGTATAAATGTAACTAGTTAGTTACTCCTTAACTAACCTTGTTGATTCTGTGGCATCAATACAGCATCTGAATAATTCCTGGCATGAGGACACAAAGAAAGAGCAAGAATCACACTAAACCAAAGAAGGCCTTAAAACCTGCATAATTCTATTATCATTTTATACACTACAGCAAAGTAGAAGAAATAATACAGCAAATACAGCAAATGGAAGATGGGCCAGCATCTATCATACCACAAGCCATTGTCATCAACCTGAGTTTGTAACTCAAACTGAGTTTGAGAGATTCTAAGAATTAAACTAACACTTTAATTCCCATGAGGGCTATTTCAATTTTGCTAATTAAAGTTTTTTGTTTCATTATTCATTGCAACTGTGTAAATGTAAAAAAAACAAGCAAAGACAGGTTATGTTCCGTCTACTAGGTCCTGATAGGAGCTGTGGTGGTGCAGTGGTTAGAATGCAGTATTGCAGGCTAATTCAGCTCACTGCCAGGAGTTCGATCCTCACTGGCTCAAGGTAGACTCAGCCTTCCATCCTTCTGAGGTCGGTAAAACGAGGATCCAGATTGTTGGGGGCAATATGCTGAGTCTGTAAACTGCTTAGAGAGTGCTGTAAAGTACTGTGAAGCGATATATAAGTCTAAGTGCTATTCCTCTTGCTATTCGTTTGGCCATGACTTATTAAATAAACACCATCTGGCTACTTGACATGTTAAATTCTCAAACATGTTTAAAACAACGATAATTGCTGGGGGAGCTCAACACAGAAAGCTAGAACCAAATATTCTCAGCCTGTGTCAACCATGACAACAAATGAACAAATGAATCATCTTCCAAGGATGATTTTAAAAAAAAAACATTGCAGAAAATCCACTACATACAGAAAGTTGCTTGCAAGGAGCTGAGTCTTACAGATAAAGGGACTTTGAGTTAAAAGGGATTTCTAATAATGTACCTTAGACATTTAGTGTATCAACAACAATACAGCAGCAGCAACAATAAAATCTTCCAGAATGTAATGCAAGTAACCTTCAAATACTGAACTAAAACTTCAGATTAAGCTTAATGCTTTGGTTCACTAGAGTCCCCTGAACATGTAAATTAAAAGCCCACTGCTTAAAATCCATCTTCTCCAATCTCACTGGAATTAACTGTACTTCCATTTTGCTCACTGGGATGTATTTATCTTTAAACACAACATTCAAGGTTGAGCTAGGCATTTGTTGTGTTCTGCTAACAACCTTTAGAAAGCAGATTGATTAAGCAAAGATGCTTTTTGCTTGTTGATTTAACAACACAAATTATGTTATCTGACTCAAAAGTGAAGTGTTGTTTTGTTCCCCGTGTCAGTTTTCAAAGGGCTATTATCTCTACCACTTAACACTGATGACATTGTCCTGTTTTGTTTCTTCTGCGCTCAGATCTGACTAAAATATCTATTGATAACCCTTGGGAATTGTCAGCAAGATGAACCTCGGTGCATTCATTACTCGAAAGGTAAAGTTATAGTGCTGTGGGTTTTTAAAAAGCCAAGCTTTACACGTAACACATTTCCAAGCAAAGATAAAACACAAACTGCTACTAATACCTGGACATCTTCATTGCACAGTTTTTGGCAAGTAGAAATCTATCAAGTTGATAAATGAAAAGTTTTTTTTATTAATTTGGAGACAAAAGGACTACCTCAAAGCATTTTGCTACCAAACACAAAGGACAGGATGGTTTTCTTGCCCATTCCATGCACAGAAGCTGCCTAGAATCAATAGCTAAATTTTACTTTGAGTCCAGATTATATCTTGCAGCAATAAGATACACAACTGCCAGCACATGGATGGTGTTCAATCAGTTCATAAATACAAATCTCAGAAGTAGAATGCCAGGATGTGGAGAAGAAAGACAAAAGCATGGTCCACAGAGGTATGTAGAGGATTACAGTAGAATAATCAACAGCAAGACAAATAAGAGAAGTTCAAAGAAATGTGGTATCTAGCTTCAGCTTTGACTCCCTTGTTTGCTTTTTCGTGGCCCTGTAGCTTTTTGTCTCTGATCCATCTGGGGATTATTCATGTTGGCTTTCTTAGCCTTGAAGTTTGCTTCCAATCCAACCTTCCTTTTCCTATTTGGAAGAAGTGGTGCTATCTAGGTTTCAGTGACTGTGGTTCGGGATTGGGAGCCAAGCATGAAGCATACATGTGATATGGAGAGAACTGGACTGCGTCAAATTCTAACGTCTCTGAATTTAACAGTACATAGGAATCTGGGTTTCAGAACAATCCTAACATTGAGTATGATGTTTTGGCCTTAAAAAAAAATCAGTCTACCATTAGATGGGAGCAAAAAAAATCCCCACAAAAGTATAACTGCTTGTTAACATCTAATAGCCACCTGGAATTTAGTAGCCCAGTTTGGTGGTCCCAGCATCTTAAGAGCAAACTTGAAGGTTAACTTAAGGTAAAGTATGTAATGTCTGATACAAATTTTGCTCTTTATCACCTCTTCATCTTTTTTAACATCTGCCCTAACTGTTAAAGGACATGGGCTTCTCCAAATTCACCATCAGTCTTGCTGATGGCAAATTTTATTGGAAAAGTTTTTTTTATAAAAATGAAAATGATTAGCATGAAACCTTACTAAGCAAATCATCCCATATACCAATTTTAGTAGCTGGGAATGAATGAATGAATGAATGAATGAATGAATGAATGAATGAAGGAAGGAAGGAAGGAAGGAAGGAAGGAAGGAAGGAAGGAAGGAAGGAAGGAAGGAGGAAGGAAGGAAGGAAGGAAGGAAGGAAGGAAGGAAGGAAGGAAGGAAGGAAGGAAGGAAGGAAGGAAGGAAGGAAGGAAGGAAAGAAGGAAGGAAGGAAGGAAGGAAGGAAGGAAGGAAGGAGAGATAATATAATAAATTAAATTAACTATAAATCAACTATAATCTGCATTCAGCACATTAGAAAGTTTTATCTTCTAGATCTAAGATCAATTAGTTGTGAAGAGGACAACTATACTATGAAAAAAATCTAGTAGGATGGTGGGTTTTTAATCTAGTTTTTAATTTAGCATAATTTTTAAGGCTTGTTTCTAACTGTAGCATAATATTATCACTTTATTAATAAGACATGTGTTTTGTTGCAGTCTTTCTAAAGAGTAACTGTCCCACTCTGATCTTTTGTCAATCCTTTGCAATACAGCACCATGATTTAATAATTCTTCTTCCTTGGGGCATTACAACTATTTTACTGTGGTGTTTCAGCTTCCTGATAAGGCTCTTGATTAATCAGTCTGGGGAGAACTCAGATAGTTCTATTATGAAGCTTAATTAAAAGGCAGAAATTAAAAAGTGTATTGAAGGAAAGATGTTGCAATAAAGATGGAGTTTGCCTTTACCTTCATTTAAATGTGTCCATGTGTGTGCATGCATGTGTGAATACATGTATTCCCAATGAAAATATAATGAGAATATAGTGCATTACATTAAAAAAAAAAGATTGTGTGGATTTCTTCCACATTGTGGCTTCATATTTTTTATAATTCCAAGCACAACCTCAGAATGACATGTGAACCCAGACTTTTTATTTATTTATTTTTTTGCTGTCCTCAAATCCCTTTGCAGTTTTACTGCTGAATTTCAATTAGAGATGAAATATTAAAGATGTGCAAATCAGATCAGATCTAATTCAAATTACCAAGTCAATTCAAAAAGCAAAATTGATTGGATTCAGACTTTGAAATCAGGTTGGAAAATGAATCCTCTCCCATTTGGATCTGCAAATCCATCAGGAACTATCCAGTCCTGATTCCCAAGTATAGCCTTGAACTTCCCAAGAGCTTTTCCATCATCTAAATATACACTCCATCTTTTTGTCCTCTTGTGTCTAGCCATATGTGATGGCCCTCCAGCGGTAGGAGAGGAAAATACTAATTTATAATTTGAGCCAATAGGGACAGTTCCACTTTTCCATGCTTCTGAGCTTGAGTTTCCCATGAGTGATTGATGGAATGGTTGCTTCATACCTCTTCCTCTTCTGAAATGACTCATAGACCAGAGGCATATTCCTTACTCCATCATTCACCGTAGTCTGTTGACAGAATATCAGGTTTGATATTCACTTTTCATGTTAATAGAGTTGATATAGAAATTCAAGCTACATTCAAGATAGAAAAAGAAATGGAAGCAGTACTATGTGATCACAGGGCCCTTTCAGAGATGTATACACCATTTAAAAATAGAACAAGTTGAAGAGCATTTTGTGGCAATGTTCTACAACCAAAGGTACTGTAGTTCTAGAGCATAACGCAAGTAATTAAAACATGTTTTTCTCCACTATCATTGTAGCATATTGGATCTATAGTGTGTGTGTGTGAAAGAGAGAGAGAGACAGATAGACAGAGATAGACACAGAGAGAGAGAGAGAGAGAGAGATTAAACTTAAAGAAAGAAAAGAGATTGCAGAAGAGTACAAAGTGCAAGGAAGAAGAAAAGAGAAAAAGAGAAGAGCAGGAATATAATTAAGAAAGAGAGAAGAAATATATAATATATGTAGAAGCGACTTCCAAAATATGACAGATATGATGAAGGGGAAAAAGGCCCCTTTTTCACTCAGATTTTGTTTCCATATCATGGTATAAGAAACCACAGAAATAATAATAATAATTTAAAAAAAAGCTTACTCAGATATATCCAACAGACATTAGTCTTCTAATCTTCCACTGATTAAATGGGAGAGGGGCAAAGCATCCGGTTCATAATATGTAGAAGTTTGAGATCATATTTATTAGGTTCATAAATATGCACTGAATAAAGCAGTAACAGCAGTTGCAAAACAAGTTCTAATTTATGCCTCATATTCATAACTGTAATTGTAGTAGGCTATTTTCTGCTGTTGGCTTCTATAGGTCTGATCAATGGTCTCCTTAGGGTTATTGAAAGAAGTCAACCTTTAAGTAGACAAGGCCTTCATATTAGAAAAAGTAATATATGCCTTAACTGGGCTAATTGTTGGAGAGCAAATGCCATGTCTTTTGGGCATCTCTTTCAACAGAAATGAACAATAAATTACTCTTTGATTTGTGGCAGTGGCACTGCCAGGACAGACAAAATTGTGTGGCATCAGTACAGGGTTGTTGTTGCTGTTGTTGTTTTTCAGAAAGCCCCCCCCCCAAAAAAAATGGCTTACCTGGCTTACCTATTTTGAAATGTACGTTTACAGTTGGATGGGGGGGGGAATGTTCCTTTTTGGATTTGTATGGTTATTTATTTGTTGCTTGTTTGTTGCTTGACTCCAAATGACTCCAGGCAGTTCACAATATAATAAATAGAACCAGAAATTAAATAACCCAACGCAAGATGCATATACAAGACATAGCTAAATGTCTATGGAGATTCTCAGTCATCCAGGTATAGTTGTCCCAAAGGTGCTTTTCTTCAGGAGGAGACTGGACTTAACTGGTCCAGTTGCCTCCTGAGAAAAGCACCTTTGGGACATATACAAGACAGTAATCCAGCAATCAACAAAGGCATCTACAAAATACTTGTTAGGGTTCCATACAGTCTATTATTCCAAGGCCTTGGACAAGACTCAGTTCTAGAAGGCCTTCTATGGCCCCCACTAGGTTAGAGCCACAATGATCTCATGGAGACAGCTGGGAAGGTCCCAAATAGCATTCACATGACCCTTGGATGCTGCAACCCTTGTCAATACATGCCAGTTGGCAACTGTATGAATTTTGAACGTGTGACTGTGGGGATGCTGTGATGGTTATAAGTGTGAGGACCAAGTTACAAGTCACTTTTTTCAGTGCATTGTAACTTTGAATGGTCACTAAAGACATGGTTGTGGAAAGTTGAGGAAAACCTGTATGTCATCTTCCAGCGTGCCAAAGTAACTAACCATTTAGATCAATAAATGGTCACATCACCTTTGTCTATGGAGATTCTCAGTCATCCGGTCATGGTTGTCCCAAAGATGCCAGAATGGAATGGAATGGAATAGGGAATGGAATGGGGAAAGGAACGGAATGGAACAGAATGGAACAGAACGGAACAGAATAGAACAGAACAGGAAATGGAATGGAATGGAATGGAATGGAGTGGAGTGGAGTGGAGTGGAGTGGAGTGGAGTGGAATGGAATGGAATGGAATGGAATAGAATAGAATAGAATAGAATAGAATAGAATAGAATAGAATAGAATAGAATAGAATAGAATAGACCTTGTAAGTCATTTACTCCAACCCTCTGCCCAAGCAGGAGACCCTACACCATTTCTGACAGATGGCAGTCCAGTCTCTTCTTGAAAGCTTTCACTGATGAAGCTCCCCCAACTTCTGAAGGCAATCTGTTCCATTGGCTGTTCTCACTGTCAGAAAATTTCTCCTATTTCTAGGTTGAATCTCTCCTTGATCAGTTTCCATCCATTATTCCTTGTGTCTAAGGAAAGTGGACTTTGTTTTTTCCCCTTGAAGACATTTTGCTTCTCATCTAAGAAGCTTCTTCAGCTCTGATTGAGTGGTGGAGAATGGAAGGATTTATATTCCTTGCAGTCATCTGATTGTTAGCATTCTGGTTTTAGCAAAGGCCAGATGACTGCAAGGAATATAAACTCTATAAACACATACGCTCCTTCCATGGTGCTCAGCTCACTGCCCAGGCAAAGAATAAAGTTGGTTCTTAAGCTGGAAATCCTTCCTTAGAGCACAAAAAGGAGTTAGTTATATGCCTACAGCTGAGGCTGGAAAGCTTGTGGAGGTATTGGTACAAAAGCAGGAAAACAAACTTCCAAGTGTTGCTGCCAGATCTGTTTATTTCCTGAGTTAGGAATCTCATTTTGAATGATATTTTGAGTTCTTGGACTGCTGAATGTTGTTGTTTTCAACTCCTAATGCTTGAGAGATCAGGGAGAATACATTTCTCATCAGATTCTTAACACCTTGAATACTTCAGGTTTTGCTTTCTTTTACTCGCTAGCCAGCTCCCATCTCTCTGTCTGCAAGGGGGCTGTGCCACAAACACCAAAAACAGATCAAACAATCATGAACAGAAGGCGATTGTGGCACATGCTTTGAAGAGAGCATTAACTCCACTCTACCCCCTGCAAAACAAAGGTCCAAGACAATATCCTTAGGGTTAGAGTTGGGTTCATAAATGCATTCAGAGCCAGCACCATATGGTCATCAATCCCACTCGCAATTAATTATGTTGCCACTGCCTCATGAATGAGAAACAAGTTCCAAATCTTTTTTTTTAAGGCCCAACACAGGATATTTTTCACACTTATTTTCTATGATGCATAGTTGATGTTTTATAGCTATAATCAATGCAAATCTCTCTTTCCACAATGCATCAATAACACGTCCTTTTTAAAGCAAAATGTTAATGTTTTGTCAGAGCTTTTAGAGCTTTTGTTTTAGAAAGAATTCTTGGTTATGTTTTAAATACAGGCCGTCCTCGATTTACAACAGTTCATTTAGTGACCGTTCAAAGTTACAACAGCACTGAAAAAAGTGACTGATGACCATTTTTCACAAGCAGGCACAATTATGCAGCATCCCCAGGGTCACGTGGTTTACATCTGGATGTTTGACAACTGACTCACATTTATGACGGTCGCAGTGTCCCAAGGTCATGTGATCCCCTTTTGCAACCTTCTGACAAGCAAAGTCAATGGGGAAGCCGGATTCACTTAACAACTGTGTTACTAATTTAACTGCAGTGATTCACTTAACAAATGTGGCAAGAAAAAAATTCATTGTTGTTGTTAGCTGCGAAGTCATGTCCGACCCATCGCAACCCCATGGACAAGGTTCCTCCAGGCCTTCCTGTCCTCTACCATCTTCTGGAGTCCATTTAAGCTCATGCCTACTGCTTCAGTGACTCCATCCAGCCATCTCATTCTCCGTTGTCCCCTGCTTCTATTGCCCTCTATCTTTCCCAGCATTAGGCTCTTCTCCAGTGAGTCGTTCCTTCTCATTTGGTGGCCAAAGTACTTGAGTTTCAACTTCAGGATCTGGCCTTCTAAAGAGCAGTCGGGGTTGATCTCCTCTAGGACTGACCGGTTTGATCGCCTTGCAGTCCAGGGGATTCATAAAATTCATAAAATGGGGCAAAACTCACTTAACAAATTTCTCACTTAGCAACATAAATTCTGGATTCAATTGTGGTCATAAGTCGAGGACTACCTGTATGTTCAATTTAATTATACATTTCCACAGATCCATGAGAAATGTCACATTAGACGTACATAGCATATTGCTAAAGATAGACAAAGAGATACAGGCAGGTTGATAGCAGTAGCAATAGCACTTAGACTTATATACCGCTCCATAGTTTTTTACAGCACTCTGTACGTGGTTTACAGAATCAGCATATTGCCTCCCAACAATCTGGGTCCTCATTTTACCAGCCTTGGAAGGATGGAAGGATGAGTCAACCTTGAGCCAGTCAGGATTGAACTCCTGGCAGTTGGCAGAATTAGCTTGCAATACTGCATTCAAACCACTGCGCCATTTAATAGCATCAAATGGCAGGCAGCTGAAGCCCTTCACCCACCCATTTTCATAAAAACAAATAAAGCTTTAATTGTCCCACTTGGTGCTGTTGCTGCCAGCCTCAACAGATCGCCATTCAGTTCTGCACACAGCCAGGTGTGAAAATGCACATTCTTATGTGTTGAAACAGAAGGGGAAGACAGCATAAAGATTAGTAAAGCAGCCAACTTAGTTCCCCCTCCCAATTCTCAATTATGTGAGTTTTCTAGGTCTTGATGACACCTTTAATTATAAATGCACTATATAAATCACAGACAATAGCAAACAGCTTCCAGCATAAATGCTGAGTTGCTTTAAATATTCACAGCACAGGTTTGATACCCTGGAGAATTAATCAAACTGTCAGGCCTTTAGACCAAGCACTGCTGAAAACACTAGCTACCATGCCATTGTTACTTAGCAACCATAACTGAAGAGGTTAAGGCAGAAAACGCTGTCATTTTCCTATTTGTGCAAGGGGGGGAAAAATATCTCCAATGTTGTGCATGTATGTGTGAGAGAGTAGAAGGAGAAGGGAGGAAGAGATTCATTTTTCAAAAGTGATATCTTTTGTAGGTTGCAATGCTTCAGGTTTGTGCCGTACAAAATGACTTTCTTATGGGCCAATTTGAGTAAATATGAAAGCTTTACAATATGCAGGGCACAATCAGCAGCAATTAACCGGGAGCAGGTTGAAAGGTTCTCGGTCTGGAGTATGAGACAGATTTTGTTCCTTTTATTAAAAAGAAAAAGCTCGGATGAATCCCACCAAGTAAAAATGATCAATAGCGACGGAGGCAGCAGGATGGTGGTTCCTGCATTTATAAAACACTTTAGTGATAAAGCAATTCCTGGGATGGGTACTAAGTGCCTCTTCATTCGATTTGCTAATGAGATGATGACAATGAAAGGTATCAAAGTTATATACAAAGCTGTCTTATGACACATTCAGTTGTTCATCTTTCTAGTCATCATAAACTAGCCAGGTGACAAACAGACTTCCACAGACAGAGGCAGAAGCCTTTCTCGGCCCTCATAATTTGTTGCTACAAGAAAGAGGACATCAAAATTAATATAAGTGACTAATGTAGGCTGCCCAGGGTCACTTCTTATGAGATGGGTTTGTTTGTTTGTGTGATTGATTGATTGAGATAGATGATAGATAAACAGATGTATGTAGATAGGTAGATAGGTAGATAGGTAGATAGGTAGATGAGTAGATAGGTAGATGGGTAGATAGGTAGTTGGGTAGATAGGTAGTTGGGTAGATAGGTAGGGAGAGAGAGAGAGATGGAGAGAGAGGGAGGGAGAGGGAGAGGGAGAGGGAGAGGGAGAGAGAGAGAGAGAGAGAGAGAGAGAGAGAGAGAGAGAGAGAGAGAGAGAGAGAGAGAGAGAGAGAGAATACTCCGATTTGCATTAGTTTTTCCAGAAAAGTATTCCCTTTCTGAGAGAATACCAGCATTTTCAGAAATGACTTTTGGCTGTCATGTCAAAGAATTAATCAACTGGCAAATACCTGAAGGGTACTAGATTATGGAACATCCACCTCTTCTTCAGAATTGCTTCCATGATGAACAGAGCAGCCTAGATTGTTTTCTGTTGCTAGTGTTTTGGGATCAAGCCATTATGTCCTTTTTATTTCTTAGATTTCTGACCAAGTAGTTACACCTGGCAAAATCTTGTCTAATGTTAGCATGAAGAAAACATCAGAGACTTCTTGACAATAACTGGATCACCAATTGCATCTATCAACCTTGGTTAAGGTCGTGTGTATCTGAAGTCACTTAGTTGGGACAATCTATGAATATTGTTAAATAAAGAAAAAAATGTAGCTATAGGTCAGGAGGCTGTCCGGTAGAGATGATTTAATAAAGAGTAAAACTTGTTAAAAGCCCTCACCGACATGTTTCAATATCTCTTTCTGTTCTCTAGTGTCGTATTTCAAATACTACTCTTTGGAAATGTCAACATAGACCAAATGTCAGTTTGTGGTATGACTGAGTAAATGGCAAAGTCCAATTGCTATGGTCCCAAAGTAGTGTCCCCTCCCTTTCATTTATTTTGCTTTAGCACTGCCATGAATTTCAAGGCAAGACTTGACAGTACACCATTTTTGATTTCTCCACCTGCCATGTCATATAAATGCCTTAGTATTTATGAAGAAATAAAAATTATAATGCTTTTGGGTCCAGTCATTCTGAATTGGCCTACCTGCCACACAGTCCAGGCAATGCTTAAACCTGATCTTACATCACATGCTTTTTAATAAGGGCCACCCTCATACGATCCTTTTACACGAAAATATCACTAGATTACTGTTATATATTTCCTAAGGTAAATTATATGTAGATGCCAGTCAAGTAAAATAAGGAAATAGATTCTCTATGACACATTGAATCACAAAGGAGAAAAAGATAGTTACATTGACTTAAGCTAATTTCTTCAAACATACAATTTTGTGATTATTGGCTCTAAGGCTAAGGAAAGTTAAGTAATTCTGTCACTCCCATTTAAACTTGCTTGAGATCAGGAAAACTATTGATTCTGATTCCTGATTTAGTTTCTTCCCCCATCAAGAGGTTTCCACATTTCTACAATATGTTAAAATGGTTTTAAAAGTCAACAGTCAACAATTAGTGTGATCATTAATCAGAGATGATTACAACAACAAAAAAAGATGTACAATTTATAGATACACATTTTTCTAATATGTTCCCTACATTTATTTCAATTAAAATAATCAAGCTAAAATGTACCAGCATCATAATCATTTGCCAAATTTGATAGGCGCTTATATAAAACTGTGACCTAGCTGAGATTTTATCTGAAATCAAATAAAAGATACAATTCTTCAATTTTGCCTGGGATATTTACCAAAAAGTAGCATTTCTTGCTAGAAAAAAAAATTAAGCAATGTGTAGACCATTGCCCAAGCCACATAAGCAGATGTACTCAAAATATATCTTCAAACAAAGCTAATGGAAGAACATTAAAATAGTGAAAATCTTTCTCTGGTTAAGGGTGATGAGATTTAAATTTCAATTTTACTGTGCAATTTCTCAATGACTTCAAGATTAGGGTGAGTAGAAATTAGATTTAAATCCTTCTGTAAATTTATTTCCATAACCTGTTGCCTAATCACTGCTTGGTTTTGTGAAAAGCAAAGATGACTTCAAATTCTGGAACCCATCTAAATTAACTGATACCACTTAAGAATTATGAGTAACTAACACAGCAGGGCCCCTCCCCCTCCTGAAATCCTATATTTACTTCTTGGTTGTCCTTTACCTTGACTCTCTAAAAAAAAATTCATAAGCTTCTTTCAATGTTGCCTAAAGTATGGTTGTTTTAGAACTATTTAGAACTTCACTGGACACTGCTTTTGAAGTATGGTTATTGTTATAAAGGTGTACAGGTTGCTGATTTTCTGTTTAACCTGCACAGATCATTTAATAATTTGGAAGGGCTTTGACTGTTCTGAGCTCTTCTCTTGAAATTCAATTGATATTTAGGAAGCCTAGGAGGCTACAGACACCTGGAGAGATGCTGACAGAATGAGATGCAAGATAACTTGACACATCCTTCTCTCACACATAAAAATATTTTACTAAGGAAGTATTCTCCTTTAGGGGAAAAAAGGTTAGAGTAATCTATTTTCTGTCAGACTACATAAGAGAGCACAATAATTTTATTTGGCTTAGCACTAATATAGTTCATTCATGTTCCAATCTTTCTTATTCTATGGTCTTCACAAGTATTTCTCTTTATGGTCCTTTATGCTTGCTCCATTTGCTCTAAAAGTCTTCGTCTCATCGAGCTCTTCAGATCTCTTCAGGTCTGCAGGAGAAAGAGAGTAGATAGTCTTCCAGATCTCAAGATGGATGTGACTTCCTAGCATTTATGTATCTGAGCAATTCATTCAAGCAAACACATTTTGCCTCCTGAAAGAGGAGGGTTTGACCTCTCTTTGCACCATTTGTGACACTGTCTGTTGAAATATTTGCCTGTGGCCATGAGTTAAAAGTAATTGTGGCACTGAAAATTTGATGAAAGCTGATGGAAGGAATTACTTTGACATTGTTCACTATCACATAAACAAGGATGAGGTCCCACAATGGATAAAAGTATTATGCCGAAAGGGAAAGGCAACCCTCATATGTCTACTCTTATACCAGTTTGTTTAAACTAACCTTCTGTACAATATATATAAAAAAAACTTTATCAAACTCCTGTTTAATTTATCAAAAGGAAACCAAGAACACTTGGTTTCAGTCCCCGATTAAATTCTGATCACATCCAAAAACAAAACAAAACAGAACTTTCTGCTTTCAGTTTGTGACAATGGGATGATTAAACATAATAAATTAGCTGTTGTGTTAGGTCATGATCAAATATTTATTTTGATCAAGTACAGTTATGTATAATTATCAGCCTATCTTTTGATTCAACACAAGATCCATCTAACTGAAATGAGAGGAGTAATGATTTAATTCAACTTCAGGCATTTTTAAATGGAAGTCTGGTTATATTAAGCAGAAATTAGTTGAAAGGAGGCATTAAAAATAATAACTTTTCTATAGTCATAGAAACATTTTAGGATTTCATATCCCCACCCAAATTTTAGGTCAAAATTATTCAAGTTAATCTTTTGCTCATGGAAAAATGGTTTCTGCATTTAGTAAAATTCTCCTTGTTTGTTGATGCCGTTCTAATGATTTAATAAACTCTCCCAATTTTACAGGATTAGCTTTCAAATAAGCAGATACAGAATTGTAACTATAATATTTGATTATTATTTGACAGGTTAATCATCAATTTTAAAAAAATCAGTTACTGACCTTTGCTTTCCATTATTTTCTACGTATTTTCCAAGGATCTCATCTGTCACCGTGCCAAACATATTTACTTCAATGTTTATTGTTCCAGCAATAAGCAATGTTGATTTTTGTTTTTCAGAATAGGATCTGTCTCTCTCTTGTTCAATCACTTTCATTCACACATACAAAACCACTGAATGATGTGATGCTTTCTAAGACAGGAGGCAAAAGCAGTGCCTCAAATGAACAGCTGCCTTACTTTGTGCTTCTAAACAGCTTCTCTACATTTTCTCTCAGTCCTTCAAATGGTGTTGCTTTCCTTGAACTCCAGGGTTCAGAAAACCTTTCCGTGCTAGGACATTTTATTATTTCATAACCACTTTTTTAAAAAAATATTTTTTGGATAATAATTCAGAATATTTCAGGTTGCAGAAGATAAAATAA
This sequence comes from Azemiops feae, assembly GCA_023970755.1. Taxonomy (NCBI): domain Eukaryota; kingdom Metazoa; phylum Chordata; class Lepidosauria; order Squamata; family Viperidae; genus Azemiops; species Azemiops feae. The sequence goes on along the minus strand of JALGBA010000075.1, from coordinate 50,543 downwards.
GGTAAGGTAAGGTAAGGTAAGGTAAGGTAAGGTAAGGTAAGATTTATTAAAATGAGCACACTGGCACACATTAAAAATGACATTCTGTTGCCTGTTCTCAAAAGAAAGTATATATCTACCCATACATTTATATAACACACATATACACATGCTATATATAAACTTGATGCTATATGGAACAAAAACTGTGTGTCAACTCTACAATGAACCTGGCTGCAGCCATCTTTGTCGTTCTAGGTTGCCACAAGAGGGGGAGGGGAAACAAAGTATTTTTGCTGGTCTAAACATGAATAGATCCTGTGGGAACCAAGGTCATTCCCATACCTTAGTGGAGAAGGAGGGATGTCCTGCCAGATAGCTGCCATGTAGTTCTATTGGAGAATGTGATTCATGCCTGAATAGAGAGGGGTGGGAACTATTACATTGATTTACTCTGCACTTTTAGGGGGATTTTAGATTTGGTTTCACTTTTGACCCTGCCGACATCATGTATCCAATAAACATGTTCTTTGAGGAATTCTCGTTCCTCAGAGTTCTGATTTATTTGGTTCCATTAGTAGGAATCTTAAGCCTGTGACTGAATCTAGATGTTCTGCTTTGGATATCATGAAGCCTCCTCCCAGAAGGTAACAAGGAAAACAGGTTGTGAAGAGGATGTGTAGTGTCCCAGACAATCCTGCGGATTCTTATTATTCTTATTCTCAGAACCACTGATGAAGAGACAAAGCTGTGGCTGTACTCAAGTGGACATTTCCTCCTTCAAATCTTTAGAGAACTCCAGGATTCTGCAAAACTGCCTGAAAAACCCTGCAACCAGCTTAAATCATAAACGCTACAAAAATTAGAAATATTAAATCCATAGGCAAAAGCTTAATAGCACAATTTTATCCTGAAGCTTAAACAATTTCACCCTAATCAGTGATATAACTTATTATCATTATCATCATTGTTAAAATTCATATGCCACCCAAGCCCATCAACTCTGAAGGGTTTGCAAATTGTTTAAAACAAACCCTGATGGGAACAAAAAAGAAAGAAAAGAGGTGTCAATCATCCTCACCAAAGATCTGGGTGAAGAGCTCTGTCTTCAGGATACTTCAAAGTACTAGTAGGGTTTTGACCGTTTGAATCTCAGAGGGAACCTCTGAGATTCCATATCCTACTAATTCTATAATTGGAGTCTTGTTAAAAAAAAAAGATTTCTCTAGAGTTGTTGCATACTAAATGTCTGGCAGGTATGGCACCTTCTTACATTTGATCTCTGAGTCCCATGGGGCATACCTGGTGAAGCCAAGTGGACTTGGCCAAAGATTAATGTCCCTATTTGGGGGAGGTAGGAATAAAGCTATAATTCCAACTTTCAGTTGTGTGATTTGGGAAGGTCACTGTCAGGTGCAGAAAACCAGGAAAACAGAGCCATTATAGAGTTCAAAAGCCCTGTGAGTTTATTCCGTGCAATCTATACAAAGAATCTGATCTATTAACAGTCAAGGCAAATTGGTGTTAGATAAGAGCCAACGGACTTCAAGTGGGAGGGGGTTAAGTCTCTTTCAGGGGCATAGGGATTCTGGTCTGATGATGTGTTTGACACTACCCTCGGGCTTAGTCTAGTCATCTCCAACATTCTCCTGGAGAAGACAACTAAATGTCTCACAAATGAAGGCAAATATATGTGTCCCAGGATAATGTTGCAGGATCCAATGTGGGTCGGTCACTGGGACCAAAGGTTTAGTCTTCCAAGCTTTTGGACTCATGCTGGAGCCCATCTTCAGGGAACTTCTCTCTAGCAGGGTGTGTGCTGTTCTGTGGGTGGTATTTATATGATGCCTGTTGTGTATGACTTTTTGATGTTGGTTGCAGTGTTAACAACTTAATAGCCAGCCATCAACACCCAGATCAACATCTAAAAAGCCACACACAACCATATAAATACCACACACAAAATAGCCTAAAGCACACACTCTGCTAGAGAGAAGTTTCCAGAGAGTGGTCTCCAGCTCGGAAGACTTAACCTCTGGTCCCGGAGACTGACCAAGATTGGATCCTGCAAGACCAAATCTGGCATTTGGATCATGACTAATCCTTCTTTACTTCTTTAATACCTTAGTTAGCAGATATAACAACTCTGTGTATGTGTGTGCAATAAAAATAAGCTAAAACGTCAAATAAAAAAGATCTATGCAATATTATTATACAATTAACTCAATTTTTAACATATTGTTTAATATAGACCATAAAGAAAAATAACATTTCATCTTCTGAGTTCAACAATATAACGTCATCTCAGAAACGGACAAAAAAGAAATGGATTTCTTGAATCCATTCTTTAATATCTGGAGTGTTGTTTTCTGTTGTCCTATATAGAACAATTCTCCTAGTCAATTGCCTGGTTCAACAGAGCTTGAATTCTTCATAAAATGTCAAATTCCATATTTTTGGAATCCAGTTTAGCATCACGCATACATCTTTAACAACTTTATCTTTCCCCTTGCCATGTCCCAGACTATTAAACACCATGTTCCCAACCATTCATATCACAAAACAATAACAAAACCAACCAACAGAACCAATGGAGCTAAAATTGTTTTCCTAAGATTTGAAACCCATTAGCTGTCACTCCAGTGGCAGTCATGCCTGTCAATTTGCATCTGGACATCCCTGCAAGGATGACAGTTCCCATCTCAACTAATTGAAGCCAAAAATCGCCTGCCCTCCTCCCTTCTGTTGGTTCTTATCTGCTCAGAGCTGCTTCTTTCTGTCCACTCGATTTGATAAGCTGCCAAGGAGGCAGTGTCTGCTCACCTAGCTTTAAACTTCCCAATGCATTGGAAAGCTAAATGCATTTCTCCCCTTATAAAAATAAATAACCACATTAGAGATGTTACTGCTATGAAGCATAATGCCAAACATACTCCAAATGATTGTTAGGGGTGTGTGGACAGAGTTGAGATTGAGAAGCTTTTCAAAATCAGAACAGTATCCTGGAAGATTGTTTTGATTGTTTTGGCATGCTTCTCTGCTCATCCAAAGAGAGCATTTGTACAAAGACAACTATTGATAGATGAAAAAGGCAATTTGTGATTGCAAGGATGAATGATGTTGATGCAACCATGCTTATATTACTATCCAGAGTGGCAACAACTATATAATAACTCCTAAAAGGGCCTAGACATATCTCTCCATCCTGGAACAATTCTAGGGGGAAAAAATGATCTGCTCACATTGTCTTTATTTTCTTCTCCTGAAGTAACTATTCTGTTCAGGCTTTTAAACCAACATTATTATATTACAGCCATCTTTACCTTCCCAAATGGAAGTAAACAATACAGTTTGAAGAGGTGTTTCTCCATGCTACATTAGGTATTAGTGAAGATGAAAAGAAGAGTGGGAATGTTTGCAGTCTTTCATGCATGGATGAGAAAGTGGTAAAGATTTAAAGAAACAATTTGCAGGGCCCACCACCAGAAATATCACAGATGTTCACTGTGCATGAAAAGGAAAACTAAGGAAAAGAGGACAAATTGCATAATTGTATTGATCTTGTTCATTTATTAACACTCCACCTTTGATAAAAAAAAAACTTTTATTAAAGCAGATTCCAGTGTTTTGCATAAAACATTCAAAATCAATATAAAGTTTTGATCATTTCCCCTTCACACTCATTTCTTAATGGGGAAGTGGATACAACTTTGTAAAAAAAAATCAATGATAAGCCATCACAGAATCATCATGTTTGCTAGAAACACAATGGTCCAGTAATTAGGTCCACCCTAAAGATACTTTTTCAAAAGGCAACAGGATTTCTTTGTTTTTGCTTGAAAACATTTCGCTTCTCATCCAAGAAACTTCTTCAGTTCTGACTGAATGGTGGAGGATGGAAGGATTTATATTTCTGGCAATCATCTGGTCATTAGCATTCTTTGTGAGAGTCGTTGAGGCCACTTGGAGGTTTATCTGTGCCCTCAGGGTCACCTGTATAGTGCAAGCGGGTGTGGAACCTTCTTGGAATTGCTGAAAAGACTGTGTTGTAAACATAAGATCTGTGGTGTCATATCCTTCCCCTCTATTGAGATTGTCCAATCTTAAAAGTAGATGGCCTCTTTGATCCTTCTTTCAAACTAGTGGTCCTCTTTGTCCAGAATGTGGACTTTGCTTTCTTCCAAACAGTGACCTTTGTCTTTTACATGCAGATGGAGTGCTGAATCTTGTCCGGATGGGTTTGTTCTCCTATGTTGTGCCATGCACTTGCGAAGTGGTTGTTTTGTTTCTTCATTGTATAGATCTGCACACGTTTCACTGCGTTTTACTGCATATATCACATTGCTCAGTTTGTTTATGGGTGTTTTATCCTTGGAGTGGACAAGCCTTAGTATATTTTTGGGTTTCTGGAGTTATGGTATTATATTTTTCCTCATGATCTTAGATAGTAGGGAAAGTATGAATATTCTAAACTAGTTATGGTGCTCTGGTGTGAATGGTTATAATACCCAATTGAACATACTAAAACAGGAACTTTGAAGGAAAGAAACACCTCAGATTTCAGGGATAATGTACAGACCATCCAAAGCACAGTTCAATATTCAAACAGGTAATTTAAATCAGGTTTACTTTTTTCCATGGAAGGCTGTAACTGATCTTTTAGTGATGTGGCTGAAGCCACTTTCAAACAGAAATGGATGAATTTAAGATAAATTACATTGCGTTCCTATGTCTATTTAGGTATTTATTTCAGTCACTGACCAGATAAAACAGAAGTTACTCTTTGCAAGCTAAATACAGCAAACTATAACCATCAAGAATTGAAAACGTGAATGTTTGCATATATGTACTATAAATTCTAATACTCCAGTTTTTGAAGGAAAAATTAAATAAGGGATTAGAGTAATGTCCATTTACTATCAATAAATTTAATTAATACAATTACTTCCAGTAATTAAAAAAATCCCAACCATTCCTCACCAGTTATTGTCTCACCTTAAAGATTATAATTGGGTAATAACTTTTGAAGTTAACTTTTGGAGACCCATCGAAGCTTTTGAGATCTGCATCTTGAGGTCATGCATCTTTCAGGTAGCTAAAAAGGGTTTTCATTTAAGGAAATAAAATGAATTGGGATTAAAATATAATCCCAAGATTATTTCAAAATGTTGGGTTTCAAAGCATATTCTCATTTTCTTGGTTGTTGACTGATACATAAGCAACAAGGTGTTTTTTTTTAAAATGTATTCAGCAAGTCTGTTGTAAGAATACAATGAGGTGCACCTCAATTCTTTTTCCACACCCTTACAAACTGCCTATCATTTTATAGCAGAAAAAAATCCAATTTTTTAGTGGATCCTGCTAGGTAACTGTACTACTCCAAATCTTAGTTCTAATAGCCTAGGAGTTCATGAACTTAAAATGATGTTCCGCTGTATGATGGAGTTGTTCTGCCAAAATTAAGCAGCATATAATCCATATTTAATTTCGCTGAATCAAGTAATTGGATTCAAAGCTATTTTCAGATATTAAATGTAATCAAACCTCTATATAAATTCATGCAGTTGTTTTAAAGGTCTCTGCCTAAACTGTTTAGAATTCAAAGTCCAAAACCAGCTGCATTAAAACAAACAGATCTTCAATGCTTTGAACCTCAGGTTTACACTTTGAACCTCAGGTTTACACTTTCCTAGTGTAGATGAACAGGTGGTTCATAGAAGGAATATAAATTGCAGCTGACTCAGAAAAAAAGTCACATGGAACTGTTTTGCAGTATTCTATAAGATTAAATGTTGGAGGGTATCTGCTGAGTTGCTTGGGGCATTCTTGAAAGCAAGAAATAAAAACTAGATTTTTAGTTTTCAAAAAGTGATAGTTGCCATTCTTACAAAGCCCTGACATCAAAAATAAAGAACAGAGTAATGGGATGTCATCACGTCTGAGTGGACCCTCAAGAGGTTCATAAAGCAATTACTTTGACAGTTGGTTTTGGTCCACTTTCTTTATGAAAACCCCTGAATAAAATGATAATGTAATATCATATGCCATGAAGAGTCATTAAATTAGAATTTCTCTGGCAGTACAATTAAGATATATAAGAGAGTTGCATTGGAACCCTAAGGAGGAAACCACTGCACTATTTTATATCTTCTTTTTTAATTAAAAATAATGAATCATTAATAGCATAAGATCTAGCCTACATTGCTATGTTACACTACACTATAGCCTACACTGGATTAAAAATAGTAATTGTGTGGGTTTCTGATGAGACTATTGGAACAAAAGCTCTATTTAAACTATATATATATCGGTGCAGACTCAAACTCGCACCGATGATGAGGCACGACCGCGGACCAGAAACCAGACCACAGCTGCATCATTGGCCATTTTAAACCCCTCCATTCCATACGTGAAGCAAACTGACACCCACCTTGAAGATGTGGCACGACCACGAACGCGAAGCCAAACTACAGCAATGCAGCTCTCCATCTCAAATTCCCCTGCAAATCAGACTAATCCTAGCACAACAGGGCCCCACCCAAGCAGAGCACACCCCCATCCAATCAGAGCACAGCCAGCCCCCATCCAATCAGAGCACAGCCAAGCCCCTAACCAATCAGAAAACACCTCCACCCAATCAGAACACAGCCAAGCTCCCATCCAATCAGTTCATACCTCACTGGCGTTAAAAGGAAGGAAGAAACAGCTGCGATCACACATTGCTCCTAGAAGCACGAAGCCGAAGACACCAGCCTGAAGATGACGAATGGGACTTCGTCGAAACGTTGCCAAGACACTTTCAATTTTACACGGGAGAAAACCCGAATTACCAAAGACCTACATATATATATATATATATATGCAAAATGCCTGGCAAATGTCCTTGTTGATGTGATTTCATTTGGAATGCTTTTTACAAACTTATTCTCAGTGGCCATCCACTGGAGAACAATTAATTCACTATAACAACAAGAACTTAGTCAAATGCATTATAGATGAACTGTTTATCTGAAACTTGTTCAAATAATACCTGGCAAAATTCTGTTCTCTTATTCATTTTGGATCCTAAGGCTGTATCATTGGTCTCGTGTGATGCAAAATGAATGGCATTTTTTTTTTACTAGATTGTTTAAATTCTGTCCTGTGTTCAGTGGTGTGGATGATATTATGCTGCATTTTGATTAGAAATAACTGGTTCTGTACTGAATTTATCCAGGAAAGGGGCAATTGGATTGCAGGAAATTTGGCAAATGGAAAAAAAAATACCTAATAAACCTAGCATTTCAGTATCCTGCTAAAGTGTAGCTAGATTGAACAATGATGGGATTGTTACCTAAAACAAGAGCCGTGGTGACACAGTGGTTAGAATGCAGCATTGCAGGCTGACTCTGCCCACTGTCAGGAGTTCGATCCTGACCAGCTCAAGGTTGACTCAGCCTTCCATCCTTCCGACGTTGGTAAATGACAACCCAGATTGATGAGGGTTATATGCTGCCTCTGTAAACTGCTTAGAGAGGGCTGTAAAGCACTATGAAGCAATATATAAATCTAAGTGGTGTTGCTATTGCTATTGTTTTTTTTTTTAATTTCAGCTTGTAGTGACCTATCTTGAAGCAACTCCATTTTCTTTATGCTGAAATAACTGAAATTTTATTCAAATATCACTAGCATGCTAAAGTTTCCTAAGGAAGATTGTTAAGCGTAACCACATAGGGATTTTCTAATTTAGTTTGAGGCCTATTGCTGTCTCTTTTCCAATTTAAATATATATTTTTTCTATTACTGAGATGATTGGAAAGGTTTCCTAATTTCAGTGGACCATCAGGTTTGGGTCCCTGGTTGCACTCTTTGCTTGAAATGACAGCCCCATAACTTTAATACTAAAAATTAGGGACATGTGTCTCACCCAGGGGTATAATTTGGATGGCTGATCTGATGCATTGAATCAGTTCAATGGTTCAATTTAAACATTTGACTCTGAAAAGATGATTCAACTAAATGGTCTTCAGATTAAAGCTTTGGACATCCTGCTTGGAAATAAAGTAGATATTTATATCCATTCTTTCTTCTTTTGAATATGGGTCTGAAATAATATTTATATTTGAAACATTGGATCTTATTTTTTGAAATGTATATCAGTGAGCCAAAAGGCTTTCCCCCAACGTATGCCACCCCCATGTGCAAAACAGTCCTATTGGCTGGGAATTATCAGACTTAGGAATCTGGATATCAGATAGTGAAGACCTGACTTAGCCTATCAAAACATATAAAATGGACCACCTCTTCACCTCAAGGAAGCCATCAGTTAATCTATGCAGAAGTTTAGTTCTATTTTTTTCATTCCACAAGCCATAATGCGATGAAGAAAGCATAATATTTTTTTCCTCAATATTTTTTCCTGTAGGATAGTTTGGAATCCCTCAGAAGTTCTCAGCAAGCCCACAGAGACACCTCATCATGTATAATGTGTTATAACAGAACTTGATGCTAAACTAACCCTAATAATTCAGTTCCTGGGAGACTTTATCTATATCAGTGAAACATAGACTAATTCCAAGCCAGGTTCTGTTTTCACACAAAAAGAAGAAAAGGGGAGAAGGGAGAAGGGAGAAGGGAGAAGGGAGAAGGGAGAAGGGAGAGGGGAGAAAGGAGAAAGGAGAAAGGAGAAAGGAGAGAAGAGAAGAGAAGAGAAGAGAAGAGAAGAGAAGAGAAGAGAAGAGAAGAGAAGAGAAGAGAAGAGAAGAGAAGAGAAGAGAAGAGAAGAGAAGAGAAGAGAAGAGATCCACAGGGTACAGTAAGGTTTTATGTCTACTGAGGAGATGAGGGGAGGGGAGGGGAGGGGAGGGGAGGGGAGAGGAGAAGAGAGGAGAGGAGAGGAGAGGAGAGGAGAGGAGAGGAGATCTCATCTAACAACTAGCGTTGCCTAAGTACTACAAAGGCATATCATCAACAACATAATGGTGCTTGCAATTATGTGTAGCCTCTGGGAGCTTCAAGCATTTTCTAGTAGGGGTGGCACATAAATGTGAATGTGACCTAATAAGAGATGTTGACATTCTATCAACTGGGCAAGCAGGCAGGCCTGTTCAGTTTCTTGCAAAGTAGTTTCTCAGTGAATCACATTGCATTAAACACATGTCCGCAGAGTGAAAAACTAACATTGCTTTCTTATTCTTATTGATTCCCAAATCCTATCCTTTCCAGATTTAAACTGAGCAGAGGGATAGTGTTAGAGTAGAACACTCAGTGGTAATGAACCCTTGTGGATTCAAACTTTGACATTTCCCATTAAAAGATCTCAAGCAGACTGCAGCTTTGAGAAATGTCTTTCTCGGGAATGAGGAATAACTTTTGTCACTTAGGCTAGGCACTTTTTGGTTTAGAAATGCAACTAAATATTTCTGAGACTGAAGGATGGTATAAATTTAATTCCCTGACTTTTTTTAAAAAAAAATTAACTTTCCAGCCTTGATGTCCTCCAAATGTATTCTAATTAGAATTCCCAGCTGAAATTATGCAAATTACAGTCCCCAAACTTCTGGAGACTACTAAGTTGGAAAAGATGTCTATTTCTAAAACTGCTGATCTAGACCCAAAAGCAATTAGTTGAGCTTACATCAAGTTCCACAAGGCAAGAGAGGAAGGGAGAGGAGAATTTGAAGAATATTTTTAAGTGGATGGACTTAATTCACATTTTCAAGTTATTGGACATGCTTGGAAAGCTTTTGTTCTTTATATTTCTGAATTCTGCAAAGCCATTTTTCACTCCAAAAACTCATATATATATATATATATATATATATATATATACCTAATATATATTAGGTATATTTGAGTTTTTAGGAGAAATACGCAAGATTCTGTTAATGTAGTCTTACAATAAAATAGAATTAGTTCATTTAGTTGTGTCTCCTGTCCGGTTAATCTAAGAGAGTTGACTTCAACTTAACTTGTCCACCATCTTTAACTGCTTGATTAATTAGGCCAGGTCCATCCTAAGCATTTTCATCTGACCGTTAAGCCACTGAGGTTTCCCCTCTTGTCTGATTGTTTCCTAGGAGGCATCTCTTATTCTCATTCCCCTTTTATTACAATATTGCTTTCAGAACTGGTGTGAGCCTCCCTGGTTCCTCAGACAACTCAAGGAGATTATCCGTTGTGACCTGTCCTTAGGTGAACAGTGCTTCAGTGATGTTCTCCAACAACCTGAAATTAGAGGATGATGTAATACCATTTAATCTACTTATTGTTTACAGTATGTGCCATGAAGTCAGTGGCCTGTCCTGATGAGGTCCATTGGGGGAGGGAGGTTGGGAGACCCAGCAGTGATGCTTATTCCTTTTTCAGTGACAGGGCACTATACGTTAAAGTGACAGATAAATCAATCAGCATTGAGTAGCATAAGACATACTGCATTTATGTTGACAAGGCCTTCCTTAACTCATCATTATAAGTCGCGGGATACATCATGCGCAAATTAAATACGTTTTAGGTTATCAAGAGTCCATATGGCACATTCGTTTGAGAGCAGGACCACGTGCATCATCCGGGGGTTTAATCTACTTGTCAATTCCCTTCAAGGAATCGAGCTGATTCAATTTGAAATGGTGAGCTGAATCAAATCAGTTCAAATCATTGATCTGACGAATGACAGCATCAATTTCAAGAGCATCCCTTCCAGTTCAAAGTTTCAAACCATTTGAAATTTTGATTCGAAAAGTTGCCTTTTCATTTTTCAAAATAAAGCTTCCAATCAAGGCTTTGCGCAACCCTATTTCAAGAAATTGCGAATGGCATTCACCGCTGAAATGTTAGCTCCATATAACGATTATTTTACAGGCAGAGATGGTTAGCCTGCGTCTTCTGACATATTTCATTCATTTTCTTCCAATGTATTGCTACCTGTCTCAAGTGATGTTTCTGGCTGCGGTTGCATATCTTGACATTTGACATTTTATACATGTCAAATGAGCCAGGTGTCCTGTTGTGTGCCTCCCCCCCCCTCTTCAGCTACATACAGCACCACCTGGTTAAATATTGTACTTCTCAGATATATCATTAGTAAGTCGTCTTTAATTTTTTTTCTTTTTTTCCTCCCATTCTTCACACTTAGGCCTCTGTCATCATTAGAGGCGAAACAGCAATCCCGCAAAATCATAAGTTGATTGAAAAACTCAGTATAGGTAGTCCTCGACCTACGGACACAACTGAGCTCCAAACTTTTCTTGCTAAGTGAGACAGTTAAGAGATTTTTGCCACATTTTATGACTTTTCTTGCCCCAGTTGTTAAGTGAATCACTGCAGTTGTTAAGTTAATAACACGGTCATTAAGTGAAGTTTCCATTGATTTTGCTTGTCAGAAAGGGGATCACATGACCCCGGGACACTGCGACCATCATATATGTGAGTCAACTGCCAAGTGACTGAATTTTGATCACGTGACCCTGGGGATGATGCAACGGTTGTAAGTGTGAAAAACAATCCTAAGTCATTTTTTTCAATGCCGTTGTAACTTTGGTCACTAAACAAACTGTTGTAAATTGAGAACTACCTGTCTCTCTACTAACTATAATAATGTTATGTAAGAAGAGGGAAATATCCGTGAGCAAGTAGTAGACAGGACAGAAAATACACACCGCAGCATTATTTTCTCCTATAAACGTGCTTTGTTTTCAAGCTGTCCTGTTACAACTCTTGTTAGAGATGCTGGTAAGATAATGATTTCCAATTTAAAAACCTTCGCCTTCACTCTGGAACAAATATTCTGGTTGCAATACATCCTTCCTGGTTCAGACTTAAGAGGAGGTAATTGTAATTTTTGCTTTACTTTGCAGTGGAGGAAGAATGAAGAATAGCTCTAACCCTCTTCTCTTTAGAATAATATTGTGGGAAGTGTTTTAATTCTGTGTAGGACATTTGCTATCACCACCCCTCTCCTGCCCAAGGCTGAAACTCTTCATTGCGGTTAACAAATAAAGGGTTGATGCATAATAGTTTTAGGAAAACATTGGAATTTCAAAGTAAATAGCAATGCAGAGCTCAAAATCATAGCCAGAAACTCCGAGCACCAAAGAGCGAGGATAATAAGATGAGATGAAAATCATATTTACAGTATTGTTTTCCAGCATTGTGCTGTAAGGTCCCAGCACTTACTTAAATTTGAGATACTATTAAAAGTCTAATCAGGCAACTCCAACGGGGGCTTCTTGAGGAAGCAGCACTTTATTTTCGATAGAAATAAGTCCTGGGTGGGAACACAATCTGAACACTGGCAGCATTGCGTTCAGAAGTGCCACACCTTAGAAAGTTAGTAGCATTGCTTTATAAACTTTGTTAGCCAATGAAAATCAGACAACAGAGCCATTTCATCATAAGGAAGACATCAATCATTCCTATACACTCCCTTATTCCCTCCTCCAGTACATCCCATCCATGTACATGTTTCCCACTCTTGCATGAAATTTGTCCCTGACGCAAACGCTGATTACAAAAGTGAGATAGCAATAGTTAGGCTAAACAATTTATTTTTGTTCCAGTTACAGAACGCTTCAGCGTGCTTCAAAGTCAGAACTTTTCCAGGCATTTAATTCTAGATATTTCTAAAATGTTCACCTTCCAATGTCTTCAGGATGTCTGTGCTTGCTTCTGAGATAAAAGGTGCATCATATTTGTTCTCGCAGATCAGGGAGTTCTAAACTTCTTGTAGGAGAAGAACAGGAAGAGCTGGGGGTGGAATTAAGTGGGCCATCAGCTTAGAATCGTTACGTTCCTACAAGTGTTCCAAGTCCAACCCTCCTGAATTCTATTGACCCTTATCTAGCATGAATTTAGTGCTGAACTTTTGTTGATTAGATTCTTGTGTATAGACTTAAATAAATCTCCTATGCTGCAACCTAAACGATGGTCCTGATTCTTTGCTCCTGACACTTGTCTTCTAGGCCAAACATGGCCCAAACTGAGCTAGAAATTTTTCACTTATCCACAGCTGTTGTCAGATTATCTGCTTCTACCCCCTGAGCCTCTTCTTCCTCTGAAAAGGAGTGATTAGACTGATTTGTAGCCTGGTTCCCCCCATCCCCCATTTAGTTAGATCACAGATTTCTGCTGATGGTCTCTGAATAATAACTGTGCTAATCAATGAGCCTTATGTCTGGAGACCGATGCAATCTCTGTTGTGCTCCTTTTGAATACTTAGAATTCAAGATTCACCCTCCTCTTCTTCTATCCCCCAAGAATATGGATTGTTTTCTCAAAAGTGGAAAAGAACACTTTGATGAATACTCGATCAAGATCACGCTTCCAGTGAAAACTAGAGAAAGAAAAACCTAACATTTCATGCAAGCATTTATTGCTCAAAGGTTGTCAAACTTTTGATTTCTTTGCTTTTATCAGAAGCAAATACAACGTGATGGAATACTTGGACCCAAGTATTTTTTTTTCTTTTTAAGCAGCCAATGTTCTGAACAGGATGATGTATGCTTTCAATAAATGACAGCTGATTGGCAAATTATTCTGTGAAAGGAAAAGAGAGCTCAAATTTCAAAAAGGAATTGTTCCAAGGAAAATAAAAGTACCAATTTCAGGAAGCTTTTGTGACTTTTTGTAAAACCGTTCTATTTTTTTTTTTAGTCAATTTTCTTTTCTTTTCTTTTTCTTTTAATGTCAAACGTCACCCCTTTCCCAAACAGACATTCATTTAAATGAACCTTTCTTTTCATGGATGCTAGTCGATTTCAGCCACCAGCTCCTCCTTTATTAGAAATGTAAAGGTTAGGGCTGTGATTGCACTCTCTGCAGGAGCAAAGAGAAGGATTTATTATAGGAATACTTGAGGTTTTTATTGGATCTTTATTTTAAAATGAACTGACATGATCCACGCTTCCTGAACTAAGGCAGAGAAACAAACATTTGGATTATTCTCTTTTCTACATTTTGCAATTCAGGTTGCAGTGCAGAGGGAGGGAGGGAGGGTCGTAGTTTCCTAAGAGTAGAATGAAACTGGTCTATAAAATTTAAAAGGAAACCAGGCTGCCAAAGAGCATGGTGGCTGGACACCATCAAAGGTGATATGATCCAGAGCATAGAAAAACTGAAAGAAATAGTTCAAGATTAGAAGATGTAGAGAGATCTGGCCCATAGAATTACCAAGAGTCAGACTCAACTGAACGGCTATCATGGCCATCATCATCATGTCTGTAAAATACAGCAAGAAAACCCAGCATTGTAAGGTAGCTGGGAATGGGCACAAGCATATCCATTCTACCACTGCTTTACCCCCAGTAGGAAGTTGGTGAAGATCTGATCTTCTCAAGTGAGTCTGATATTCATTTGTTTGCTGGCTGGCTTGTAATGGACAGCCTTGGCTTGTAAAGGCTTCCTTGGGAATGGAAACCTTGAGGAAGCCTCCAGAAACCTTCTCATGTACATGTCACGTGAAGATTCCTCACTGCAAGCAACTTTGCTATCACCTCAAAAAGGACTCTTCAGTGGTGTCAGCAGTATCAGTTTACAGCTCCCGCTCACTACTGTCATGCAATAGGCTATGAACTTCCTTGTACTCTTTGAATGAGACTATTTTCAAAGACTGAGGACAATCAGATCCGTGTGGCAGGGAGAAGCAACTACCAGGGTTCAAAACCAGAATAGATGTGTACTATGCCCTCCAACTGCCTTAGTTTATATCCATGTGTAGACAGGAGCCTGCATCAACCTAGTTGACTGTTGCCAAAAAGCTTCATTTCCAGAGTGCCCTATACGGACTCTAATTCAGCAAAAGAGCTACCTCTTTCACAGGGCCGTAAATTTGCAACACCGCCTCGTAGAGCTGTAATTGAACGATAAGTGTTTCCATAGCAACTGCTGCGATTAATTAAAATACTTGGTTGTAGTAAATTAATAGATGCAGAGGAATATTTTCGGGTATAAATAGTGCAATCTGTTTATGCTCAAAGACTTTCTCCCCTCCTTTCATTCTCTGCTGAGAAATTAGGCTATTTTTCACCCTCTCGGGGTTGATAAATCATTGTGATTCCCCATCATCTTACAAAATAATTCCCTTTGCTTAATAGCTGCCCAAGGCCGGTGACAAAGAGCGGGAGGAGGATTTCCACAGATGTTTTATAAGATGTGCAGCATTTGGCATGGATTGGGGGGGGAGGGGATTAGATGGGAAAGATCACTGAGGGAAAGGTAGAAATAACAGGTTTCCCTCACCTAACCATCAGCAGCTTCCTTCCACCATTAACATTTTTAACTTTTTTTTTTAACTTCCTTAGCTGCTAAAGTATTTTCTTTTTCAAAGTTTACTGTGTCAGTATGATTTTCTGCAGCCCAGGGAAGTTTTTGCTAGGTTTTTTCCTAACTAGAAATGCTTCTTGCTGTCAGAGGGAGACTGAATTGGTTGGATTTGCAGATCTGGAATTCTCCCAGCTGTGCAGGACTGTGATTGTGAGCGTGGGTATAACAAAAAAGAATGTCATTATTAGACAATGAGCTTCACCAGCACCTTAGTATGAATATCGATTTTTAAATCTTTCCTGGCAATAACTTTTTTATGTTGTTTTATTGAGTATTTTTTTACAAGGTAAGTACAACACAAATTTAAAGAAAAATGAAAGGAATGTAAAAGGACAATGATAAGTAAATAGAAGACGAATGAAAGAAAAAAATACAAAGAAATGACTTCCAATTTTCTTTACAGCAGTTATAAACGCATTTATATTTTATCCTCTCTAAACTGAGGATACATCACGGTTCCCTTCTTTCCATATTTTATACTTTCTAAATATCAAACTCATAACTCATGAGTTTATTTTCTCCCCATTTTTGGCAACCTGGCAGGAATTTTTAATGACTTTTTTTTCCTTATTGGACCTAGGTGATTCTAAACATTCTTCTCAAAATTGTACAAACATAGGGCTGAATTGGAAAAGGCTAAATTGGCAAATAGAAGAATTCTTTAAAACCTCCAAGGAAAGATCTTACTACTATTCCCAGTTCAATAAAATCACTAAAATCAATTGCATTTGATTATTGCTGTCTAGGATGGTGTCTAAATTCCTCTAAGCCACCAGTAACCTGACAGATGGTAAGTTTATTAAATTCTGGGAAGCCTATTTATGAATACATGTCATGTCTCAAACCATGGAGACAAATGAATGCATGGGGGTAAAGATCCACATCAGAGGATGAACATAACAAGAAATAACAAGAAAAATCAGATATGCTAAATAGTGATATGTACGTATTTGGATCCAAAGTAGAAAAGGCCCTTTGGAATGGAGTTTGAGATGGTCAGTGCACCTATCAGAATTTCCTTCTGGAGGAAAAAGAAATGTCCATGAAGATTCTCAGTCATCCAGATCATGGTTGTCCCAAAGATGCTTTTTCAAAAGGCAACTGGACTTTGTTTTTCTTTGAAGACATTTTGTTTTTCATCCAAGAGGCTTCTTCAGTTCTGACTCCAGTTGCCTTTTGACAAAGCACCTTTGGGACAACCATGACCTGGATGACTGAGAATCTCTATAGACACTGGAGAAAATTGCATCAGATTCACTGATGGTAAAGAGAAAATGTACGGTGTGCTGGGCTTTCTCTGTTCCACAAAGAATCATCTTGGGCATTTTATACTGTCTTTTAGAATTTTTCAGGAAATGCTTTTCTGTTTTATGAGAATTTCCTGCCTTACAGAAGAAGCAGTGAGATATGAGTGTTAATGGTGCCATTTGAATGCATCTGGTTGAAGAGTCCTTTGGGACTTTCATTTGTGATATAAACCAGTCTGGAAATGTAACTCACTCCTGACAAAAGAGCACTTGAAAGCCAGGTGGGAATATGAACTACATTTAAAAATTCCCAGCCACTTTTAACTTCCTTTAGGCACATTTACACAATAAACACAAACTTGTTTTAAACCAGTTAAACTGTCATTGTGGTCTCGGAGGAAATCTGAAGACTTGTGATATAGACATGCCCAGAGCAGATTCTCTTTATAGCTATTCTGCAATTGAAATGTGTGTGGAAAAGGCTGCAGTCAAAGACTTGAACAATCTTTTCAAGCTATTAAATAACGTCCAAATATAAATGGGCCCTAGTTGACTGACATTCATTAGCAATGTTTGTCCCGTCCATCTTTTTCACTTGCCACCTTTGGCAGCCATCATCATTCTGTGAGTGAACATCCACTGAAACTATAAACATTTGATGATAGAGCAATAGATCGCTTTTAAACACTGGGGGCATTACATGGTTTTCTGTGACAGTAAACTTTCTCTCGGCATGACAGTTGTGAACTGACAGAGACAATATTACCTATAAGCAGGAAGTAATATCTTTACACCACATTGGACAAACATAATAAATAGAAGGAGGCATAATTCCCAACAAGACAAGCATTTATCAACCAAGAAAATAATTGTCATGTCAGTCACGGATGAGGACATGATAAAAAATAACTTATGGGAGCATCGTCCAGAATTATAGCATCAGGGATGAGTACATCAGTGTTTCCCATTTCATAATTGCTTGCGTGGGATCACCAGGGATTAATCTAAATCTGCAATGTAGACTTATCATTCAGTTCTATCAAGAATGATGGAACTGATATCTATATTAAAAAAAAAAAGAAATGCAAAGAAATCTCTCTTGTTTGGTATTCATCTTTCCTTACTTAGACATATTTGTATGAAAACTGTATGCAACCTTTCTGAATGAGCACAGTCTTGCATACAATAATATATGTTGTTTTTAACATTTTTATTCATATATCCTATTTATATAGCCACCTATTTCACAAAACATGACTCTGGGCAGCGGAAAATAAAAACAATCAACAATTAAACCACTTATATGTAATTAAAAGGCAAGGAGAGGAGTGTCAGATATTGTAGACAATGTAGCCACTTCATCAACTCAACATTCCCTTGGCCTGTTGACCCAACCAACATTTGAGGGACTTACGGAAAGTTGACAGGGTTGGTACCAACCTTACCTCTGATGGGGATGATATGCCATAGAGTGGATGTCCCAGCAACAGCCTGTCTCCTGGGTCTACTCCTTGCAGACAGTACCCAAACATATGATATCTCTTTTGCCAGTCTTGATGGAACATTTTTGGACATGTGTTTCTAAACATTTGATGGAATGTTTTTATAGCTATTTATTCTAGTCTGTCTGCCTGCCTGCCTGCCTGCCTGACTACCTGTCTGTCTGCCTTATCTACCTACCTACCTACCTACCTACCTACCTACCTACCTACCTACCTACCTACCTACCTATCTATCTATCTATCTATCTATCTATCTATCTATCTATCTATCTATCTATCTATCTATCTATCTATCTATCTATCTATCTATCTATCTATCT
This sequence comes from Azemiops feae, assembly GCA_023970755.1. Classification (NCBI taxonomy): domain Eukaryota; kingdom Metazoa; phylum Chordata; class Lepidosauria; order Squamata; family Viperidae; genus Azemiops; species Azemiops feae. The sequence goes on along the minus strand of JALGBA010000075.1, from coordinate 32,198 downwards.
ATCTATCTATCTATCATCCATCCATTTTTGGACATGTGTTTCTAAACATTTGATGGAATGTTTTTATAGCTATTTATTCTAGTCTGTCTGCCTGCCTGCCTGCCTGCCTACCTGTCTGTCTGCCTTATCTACCTACCTACCTACCTACCTATCTATCATCCATCCATCCATCCATCCATCCATCCATCCATCCATCCATCCATCCATCCATCCATCCATCCATCCATCCATCCATCCATCCATCCATCCATCTATCTATCTATCTATCTATCTATCTATCTATCTATCTATCTATCTATCTATCTATCTATCTATCTATCTATCTATCTATCTATCTATCTATCTATCTATCTATCTATCTATCTATCTATCTATCTATCTATCTATCTATCTATCCACTAAGAATTGAAAGCAACTTGATGGCACATAATCAATTCTATTCGGTAACCTGATAGACAGCAGGGAACCTCTTTAGGATTATGCAAGGAGGTGCTGCTTGGTTTCAGAATCTCCTCGCCTCCAAACTCTGCTCCACAAGAGTGAACAAATCTAAAACAACATGCAAAAGCAAAGTGTTCCACCTTGACCTTTCTAAACAAACGCCATGGGGAATCCTTCACTTCATCAAGCTGCTTTGCTTCAGTGGAAATGTCTTCTGCACCTGAAGTCACAGTGCAATTAAGGGCAGTAAACTAAGCAAGCAAACAAACAAGCAACAATTCAATACAATGCTATCTCTAATACAGTGCCTAGCAGTGGGTAGTACTTCACTTTATGAAAGGTATATATGGAAGGGTCATTTTGTTAAAGCTTTGAGAAGAAGAGAACCCTTTCAAGGTTTTATATTAGCCTAAACCTCGTATATTTTCATTTTTGCTCTGTCCAGGACTAAATTGACACATAATTGACACATAATTTAATGTAAAGGAAAACCAAGGTTAATTTCCTTTCTATCTTTAATGTCCATCTTTTACTTTTGGTTTCTGCATGAAACCTACTTAAAATGAGATGTAAAATTAAAGAACTCAAATAATGTTAAACTAGTAATAATTTTTGTCACCTGAATTTTCTCCTATTGTCCTATTTCTTGGTCAACCACGTTTACATTCCCTAGAAAATGTGCTTGGCATAAGAATTACAAAAACAAAGGACTTTATAGGATTGGAGATTGTTCCTGGCAGAGTTACCAATGCTGAATATATTTTGCTGAAGAATTGGTCATAACTTTTAAGCTGATTTTATAGGAGAGAAGTTCATAATTTATTTTCATGCATGTTAAAACTTACCATTCAGGGTCATTAATACTATTTGTGAAATGATATGTATGCATGACATTTAAAACCAGTGGGATTTTTCATACAATGATTATATCAAATAAAACAGTATTTAAAGAGTATAACAAGAGGATTTGAAAATTTAACTAGATGAGTTAAATTCCTATGGCATAAAAACTCCTTTAAATCAATCCTGGTGAATAAAAAAAGATAATTGATAGATTCTAATTCATACATCATTCATGTGCATGTGAATCCAACAGAAAAATACAAAATACAAAAATAATCATATTGCTTCATCTCTTCTATCTGAGATCCATGGGGTTATTTTTGGCATTATGTTCTATTTTATATCTGGTCTTCTTATGCACTGATTCTGCTATATTGGATTGTATCTAGATTTGGAATTTATGGAGATGGAGGAGGAGGAGGAGGAGGAGGAGAAGGAGAAGGAGAAGGAGAAGGAGAAGGAGAAGGAGAAGGAGAAGAAGAAGAAGAAGAAGAAGAAGAAGAAGAAGAAGAAGAAGAAGAAGAAGAAGAAGAAGAAGAAGAAGAAGAAGAAGAGGAAGAGGAGGAGGAGGAGGAGGAGGAGGAGGAGGAGGAGGCGGAGGAGGAGGAGGCGGTCATCTAGCTTCTAGATTCAGTCTCTGCTGATTCAAAAACTGATACAAAAGAAACTCTGGAGACCTGTGGTGATGAGAAAGATATTTAATCTTCCTTCCCTATTTTTTGCACTCCCAAAAGCAAAATATTTTTGTAAAAAAATCTGCCATCATCATCGGGTATGATTGTAAATGACATACTTATCATCTTGTCTAATATGACCTTCATATTAGAAAAGCAAAGAATACATTTCTCCAAAGACACATATGCAGACATTTATTTTCCTATCATTTAAATATTGCATTTATCTTCCTGCAATTAGTTGCACTGGGAATTCCTAAATTGTGTGTAAAAAGAACACCTGTCCATTGCAGGATGGACACATCTGGACCAAATCATTTTTCATAATTTCCCAGTAAGGGAGGTTGGGAGGGAAAGAAAATGTCTTCATAGTTCTTTAACTTCAGCTGCGTTAAATACTGAGACATATTTTTTTTCATTAAAAACAAAATCATAGTGGTTTATTTAAAGGACATTTTATTTGGAATATGTAAAGTTATTAGTCTGAACTGATCCTTTTTCACACCTCTGCACTATACATTCAGAAAAAATACATTTTCATTTAAAATTAGCTCATTTCAAATACAGTTATTTATCTATAGAGATAAGTTTTGCATGTATATCTATTTTTGTAGACTCTGGGAAAAGAAAATAACTTATACAATAGAACTTTAAATACTGAAACAGAGGATAATTTGGACTAGATTTCATTTCTCTGAGGTGGAGTAGAATAGCCTTGAACCCACTCAATTCCATTTTTAATTCTTCCAAGGTTGCAGGATATTGCAAGAAGAAATATTATGGAAGAAAAGAAGAAGAAGGAGGAGCTTTTATAATTTATATAACACCTAATGGTAGGGTGAGAAGTATTGAAATTCAATTACCAACAAATCAGCCCTCCAGTCAGGGTGATCCTCGTAATCATTGATCGCAAACAATATAGTTAAGCATAAAATTATCATGAAGCTGGAAAGATTCCTTATCTTTATCGTTTGCTTCATGAAGATTTGCTTTATTGTCAGCATCTTTCATTCTGAGCAGTGATGTTAAGGTTATTTATTCAGGATGACAAAGTGGAAGCTTACCGCAAGGAGGTTGAGGGGTTGGTGAACTGGGGTAAGGAAAACAGCCTAGTTTTAAATACAGGAAAAACCGAAGAGATCATTGTTGATTTCAGAAAAGGCAGGCACAGCCACACTTCTCTGTGCATAAATGATTCACCTGTGGAGATGGTTACCAGCATCAAATTCCTGGGTGTGCAGCTAACGGGTAGGCTGACTTGGTCGCTCAACAGTGAGAAACTGGTGAAGCGGGCACAGCAGCACCTGCATTTTTTGCGTCGCATGAGAAAAGCACATCTTCCTTCCCCTGTCCTGACCACTTTCTACAGGGGGACAATCGAGAGCATCCTATCATACAGCATCACAGTCTGGTTTGGAGGCATCACTGCTTCAGACAGGAAGGCGGTGCAGAGAGTGGTGAGAATGGCCGAAAAGATCATTGGCAGTTCCCTCCCTCCCATCCAGGACATAGCACAGAAGCGCTGCTTGGGCAGGGTCCGTAAGATTATCTGGGACACTACACATCCTCTTCACGACCTGTTTTCCTTGTTACCTTCTGGGAGGAGGCTTCATGGTATCCGTAGCAGAACATCCAGATTCAGCCATAGTTTCATTCCATACAGCATTAACCTTGTGAACTCTCAAGCTTCCTCCTGCCGTTATATATTCAAGATGGACAGTATTTAATATTTATTTGCTACGTATATGTAGGGATGTGGGTCTATACATATGTTGTTCATAGTATGTTTAGGTGTGTGTCATGTATGTGTTTCACTTTGAGACCGGGCAACTAAATTTCATTTTTGATGTGTGCCGTTGTGCCCACAGTAAAAAAATGACAATAAAGGTTATCTTATCTATATTATCTATTTTATTTCTCATGTAGGTAATCTACTACGTACTCTGGGCTGTGGTGTAATTCAGAGATGTTGGTGACATCCATTATTTTCCCATGACTACATTCAGCAGGAGTCAGTGATAAAGGTGAGTGCATCTCTTATGCTTCTGCCTCAACTCTCAATCATGAGCTCCAGTTCATTTGGGTAGAGTCAGTATCATTTCTTAAAACATATTTAAAATAATAATAATGATGATGAAGGAGGAGGAGGAGGAGGAGGAGGAGATAACAAAATACAAAGACCTACAAATAGAAATAGAACGCCTGTGGCAAAGCAAGCAAGGGTAGTACCAATAGTAATAGGTCCCTTGGGCGTAATCCCAAAACAACTGGAGCATCACTTGAACACTATCAGCACTGACAAATTCGTCATCAGTCAATTGCAAAAGGTGGCCTTACTGGGAACAGCTTCCATCCTGCGACGATATCTGTAACACCACCAAACTTCCACATCTGCCTATCCCAGGTAAGGACTCGATAGGTACACAAAAATGTCAAATCCAGTCTAAACATCTGGCTCACTGTGATATGATCAATACTAATAATACTAATAAACATTTCTTCGTCTTTTCTAAAACCAGCTAGGACATTGGCATCTCTTTTTCCATGTAGGGCTCTAACCTGCATTGGGTGATCCTACACAATGATCTTAAGCAATCCTAAGGATAATCCTCTCTAAGATGAACTGCACTGGAATTTGAGAGTTACATAAAACGTAGAGAACTTTCAGGCAACATTAGCTGCTTTATGCTGATAGACCTGGAAAAAGGTTCTGCCTAGGAGCTTTACCTAGTTCAACAAATCAGTCTATTCCCTGGAGACGTGGAGCAGTTGGCAAAAGCGGTGTGCTCTCTGCTGATAGTGGCTCACAGTGCTCCATGACAACCTTGTCAGCTCTGCAAGTGTAACAAATTACATCCATCTGTACATTCATTCTACATTCATTAAGGAAGGGTGAATGCTTTGAAAGTTTGGGAACCATAGGACATAACGCTGAACATAACGCTGAAATTTTTTGCATGGTGATTTCAGATAGATAGATAGATAGATAGATAGATAGATAGATAGATAGATAGATAGATAGATAGATAGATAGATAGATAGATAGATAGATAGATAGATAGATAGATAGATAGATAGATAGATAGATAGATAGATAGATAGATAGATAGATAGATAGATAGATAGATAGATAGATAGATAGATAGATGATAGATAGATAAGATATATTAGATAGATAGATAGATAGATAGATAGATAGATAGATAGATGATAGATAGGTAGATAGATAGATAGATAGATAGATGATAGATAGATAGATGATAGATAGATAGATAGATAGATAGATAGATAGATAGATAGATAGATAGATAGATAGATGATAGATAGATAGATAGATAGATAGATAGATAGATGATATATAGATAGATAGATAGATAGATAGATGATAGATAGATAGATAGATAGATAGATAGATAGATAGATAGATAGATAGATAGATAGATACATAGATACATAGATAGATGATAGATAGATAGATAGATAGATAGATAGATAGATAGATAGATGATAGATAGATGATAGATAGATAGATAGATAGATAGATAGATGATAGATAGATAGATAGATAGATAGATAGATAGATAGATAGATAGATAGATAGATAGATAGATAGATAGATAGATAGATAGATAGATAGATAGATAGATAGATAGATATGTTTAATAATAACAATAACAATATTTTTTCTGTAGGATGACCTGTTACATCCCATTATGAATGTTCTGATTTCAAAAATCAATTTTAGAGGAAGTTTGGTGAGGTGGTTAAGGCAATAGTCTAGAAAATGGGAGATGACCAGTTCTAGTCTTTCTTAGGAACAAAGTTAGCTAAGCGACCTTGGCCGGTCTTTTCCTCTCAGCCCTAGGAAATAAGCAAAAACAAACCACTTCTGAAATCTTGCAAAAGCAAACTCCAGGGACTTGTTCAGGCAGTTGCTAAGAGTCAAGATTCACTCAAAGGCACCAAAAAACTCTCAACCACCCGCCCATCCTGAACAATGGAAAATATTGTCTGCCACAAAAAAAAAAAAAAGATTGCTACTAGGGAAAATATTATTTTGGAAATTCACCCCCACTCTTGGCAGTCAAGAAAAGTCGTAATTCACTTGCAGTTTTTTTAAAAAAATGTCTTTAGCATGTTTCTTTAAATGTGTTGTCTTAATATTTTATGATAAATTTATTATTTGTTTTCATATTTCTCTGCAATTCCATCATTTTAGAAATTTGCCTGCTCTCTAAATAATGAAAAGAAAATAAGTACCTGTATAGCAACTAGCTGGATGGAAATATACTCTCTGTGTGGATCAGAACATGAAGAATGAGTCACATTTCTGTTCCACCTCAAAAGATATCTAACATATAATTGAAACAACTCCATTTGTGACATTATTTGAATTATAATTATTTTTCTGAAGTGTCAAGACCTGAGTAATTTTATACCATATTATGTAAAGAACATTTCTCCCATGTTGTCCATGAACAGTTCAGCGGGCAAAGAATAGATGTCTCTATCTATTTTCCAGCCACCAGTGTTCAGATGCACTGATTAGGAAAGATTTAATTTAAGCCCATTCAGAGATCTCTTTGTAACTTCATGGCTGAAGAAGGAAAATCTCACATAAGGAAGAATTTAACTTGGTTAGAATTAAATACTAAAAAAAAAAAAGCTCCCCAGAATCACATTAGAAACAGAAATAATTTCATTCTTGAGTGAAGGCACGCGAGACTGATGTTTATTAAAAGGCATTAGCCAGAGTCTAATTTCACACACCACCTTTTTAAAGTGTTATATTTCAGGATTGTTTACAGTAACATTTTTAAAAGATGCAATGCAATCGTCTGTATAGTAATATTGAGAAAGAAAAGAGTCCCTAAATAAACTTTCTGACAACAATTTTAAATGCCTGGATACCTAAAACATATTTTGCTTGATGTCTAAGAGACATCACAATATGTGCTAATTTGGCTTACAGGAGAATGTTATCTTTCTTACATATTTACTTTGTACTTGTAGAGTTCAACAGCTATCCTTCCTTACAAGCCTATCACCAAATGTTTATGGAGATTCTCAATCACATCTAGGTCAAAGGCATTTTGTCCAAAGAGCATCTGGACTTTCTTTGGGGGGGGGGGTTCTTTGAAAACATTTTGCTTCTTCAGTATAAAGTTCTGAAAAATGGAAGATTTTTGTATGAGAATTAAACTGTTTTCAAATTAAAAAAAACAAAACAAGAAAATCCAGTTGCCTTTTGGAAAAAGCACCTTTGGGAGTAGCACAAGTAGATTGGTTGATTGATTGATTGATTGATTGATTGATTGATTGATTGATTGATTGATTCTTTGCCATCAAATCATTGTTGACTCTTAGCAACCACATAAATAGATTTTAATATTAATCAGATATCTACTGTCTTAAATGGAACTGTCAGCTCTTCAAGGTAGTCCAGAGCAGGAAATCAAAACCAAGAATTTTAATGCTACTTTTATTGTACAGTTACAGAATGAAAAGCACTTCTCCCCTTCCTTGCCTTTACATTCCAGAAAACTAGGAAGGATTCCCTCTGAGATACTTTCTTCACCCCCATTCCTTCTGTGGGCTGAGATTTCTCTTTTTTGACTGGTGTCTAGACTATGGCTCTTCCTTCAGAGAAGAGCAACTAAAATGATCAAAGGCCTGGAGACTAAAACATACGAAGAACGGCTGCAGGACTTGGGTTTGGCTAGTCTAAAGAAAAGAAGAAACAGGGATGACATGATAGCAGTATTCCAGTATTTGAGGGGCTGCCACAAAGAAGAGGGGGTAAAATTATTCTCCAAAGCACCAAAGGGCAGGACAAGAAACAATGGTAGGAAACTGATCAAAGAGAGAAGCAACCTAGAATTAAGGAGAAAGTTCCTAACAGTGAGGACAATTAACCAGTGGAACGGCTTGCCTTCAGAAATTGTGGGTGCTCCATCACTGGACATTTTTAAAAAGAGACTAGACAATCACTTGTCTGAAATGGTATAGGTTCTCCTGCTTGAGCAGGGGGTTGGACTAGAAGACCTCCAAGGTCCCTTCCAGATTCTATTCTATTCTATTCTATTCTATTCTATTCTATTCTATTCTATTCTATTCTATTCTATTCCATTCCATTCCATTCCATTCTATTCTATTCTATTCTATTCTATTCTATTCTATTCTATTCTATTCTATTCTATTCTATTCTATTCTATTCTATTCTATTCTATTCTATTCTATTCTATCCCAAGGTTATTTGCACTCTATAATAGGGTTACTTTTTAATTCATATATAAGAATATGCTTTTTTAAAAATAAAAAATAAAATTATAGGTGACTGATAAGTGTGCATATCTAGAAAATTAACACTTGCAACAGGTCCTCTAAAGATGACCTTAAGGTAAGGAAGGAGCAGTTAGGAAGAGACTTCAGGTCTTCTATTCCCAAGCCATGAAGGGCTTCATTGATTAAAAATAAGACCCTGAATTGAACTTGGAAATGAACCAGGAATCAAAAATGAAGAAAAATATTTGGTTTATTCATATTTCCAATTATAATCAGTATGGTTGCCAATCCATTTTGTGCTATTTGAATTTTCTGAATCCACATACATTTGCAAGAAATTAAATAAAAAATTGTGACAGAATGGATTGTTGTTGCAAGGCTAACCCAAGTAATGCTGCAGCTGGTGCATCAAGCAGGACTAGTAAAAGATATTTGAATTAAAGATAAATCCAGATGCAGCCCATATGATCCTGATCCTTTAAGGGGAGCAGAATCCCATCCATCAGAGAGAAACTATCCTTGGAAGATGAAATATCCTTAATAGCACTTCTGTCTTGTCAAGCCTGGACTTCAGTTCCTTGGTTTTTATCTTGTCCATTACTATAGACAGGCAATGATTTACCAATTCTACAGTGTCACCTGGATCAAATGAAAGGGAGAGAAATTGCTGAGCATTATCAGAACACCATTTTATCTGAATGATCTCATTCTGTGGTTTTGTGCAGATGTTGAACAATGTGGGACATAAAATGGAACTTCATGGAACCCCCAAAGAATAAACACCATGGAATCAAGCAGAAATTTTCCAACACTAACATCCAGAGATGATCATTCGGGTAGGGGTGTAAATGAAACTGCTTTAAGGCTGTTCCACCACACCTAATTTGGACAACTTTTTCAGAAAAATACTATGGTTAAAGGTACTGAAAATTGCTGAAAGCAAATTAATTAAGGTTGCAATCACTTAATATTTGTCCTTGCAACTATCATCCAACTGGGTAACCAAGAATATATAAGTGGCAAAACCAGTCCTCACCCAAATCAAGATAGATTTAGAGAAGCCATTCCATACAATAATGTTTAAATATGAACTTGAACAAACGACCACCTTGTCCACAAAGGATATTTTGTTTTGGAGTCTCCATTCTCCAATAATGAAACTGGGATCATTCCTTGTCACAGGAAGAAATTTATCACTTCTTAAGCCACGAGGGATCAAATAAGTGCTAGCTAAACTCAATCAAGCATTTTATCCACATTTCATTTTTATCTTTTAAGTGTCTAGTTAACATATTCCTGTCACCAAGGATCAATATGTTCTCTGAATCAGGTCCAAAAAGGTCCTGAATTACTTGGAAGAACTCCATGGGTGACACAGCTGATGAAATGAAGGGTGAGAAAAAATGTGTTTGGTTTTTTTTTTTTGTCTGCATCAATACCACTACACAGGTGCTTAATAATGAGCTTTTATGAGAGTTAGATTAGATTCATGATGGTTTTTCCCCCACTTGTTGTCTCCCAGCATGCTTTACCAATCTCAGTTGAAATTTGGAATTGACCACACTGCTCTGAGAGACAATAGTTAGGTGTGATTGTGACAAGTGTCTTACATCGAAAGGCAATCAACCCTGTGTGCCATATTGAACCTCTCCCAGATTTGGAATCCATTGGAGTCTATCAACTACTCAGGGCAGACCATGGTAATATACCCACTACTTTGTAGAGTAGATTAATTGCTACATGTCTAAATCTCAGCGGGAAACAGCATAATCATGACAAAGGAATACATCCTTTTATGTTGTCATTTGTTTATTGCTTTTTATTCGATCATCCAGCTTTGATCTTTGGTGTCTATCGATGTGCTATAGCATCTGCATAGAAACCAACAAATGTCTAAATAACAGCTGGTATCCCAAGACAGGAAGTCAGGCTGAGTTGTGAGCTTTTGCACAATGTAAAGAAGGGTCATGAAATGGCTATTCCAAATATTAAGGCTGTAACAATTCCTTTCTGACTAGAACAGCAGCTTCTCCTTATTAACACGCAATTATTAGAAAGAAAATGAACATGAGATTGCATCATTTCAGACCTATTGAAATATTAATCATCTCCAGACTCAAGAGCGGGATTTGTTATTCCTATGGGTAGCTGACATCTGGCAATGGAGCTGGTATGAGGAGTGTGTAGTGGAGAGAAGCTTCTGAAAGCTTGCCAAGAAGATGTGACAATTTGTTCCTCTGACATGGAACGGAGCATACCAGAAATGTCAAGAAAGAGATGAACAGCTGGAGAGGAATGAAAAAAAAATTGCCTGAGTTTAACCTCTGGGCTTCCTGTCACCATATGGTGTGATTTTTGTGGTATTGTTTTCATCTCCTTTCTTTTGCGGGAGAAACTATTGAACTGGTCTCCTGGTTGCAGTCACAATTTCAATGGACAAGGCACCAAAAAGGGACAGACAAGTTTCTGAGCAGAGGAAAAAAGAAAGAAATTTCTTCTAATGCATCTTGAGAGGTCTTGTTTTGATTCTGGCAAACTCAGGTTAATTTACCTGGACAATAAAGTGAAACTCAATCAAAACAATTTGCAGGTCTGTTGGACACAAGCCAACAGCCTGCACTACTGTATAGGAAAGACCATAAGAATTGGCTTTTGATGTCTCAAATGCCTACAATTGACTCCAATTGATGCCAATTACAAAGATCCAGTAACTACTGGTATCTTTAAATTCTTCATCTGTGTAAACTACTCAGATAACATATATTCATGAATGCTTATGTCAATTAAGTTGGTCATACCTGAATTTTCTCCATATTTGTCCCTTATCAACACAATTTAGTTTAGTCTATCTTTATGGCTAATGAATTGTGGGGAAAATCTCTATTGATATTCATACCGATTTTTTCTGAACAATATTTATAAGGTGCACTTTCTGAAATCAGCTTTTGCATAAGTAAAATGCAGATCCATATTTTTCTCTTGTATCCATTTTACTATATTCACCTAATAGTTTGTGATGTTTTGAAGTTGTGGATGACTATGCACCATTGAGAAATGTGCAAGTATCAGCATTCATGCATATCGTATGTATCCATATTGCTATCTGTAATGGATAGATAGGAATTCAGTATATTGAATGACAAATTTTAATGAGCTAAGTTCAAAAAAAAACCTGGAACCAAATTATTACTGTAGCTAAACCTGAAAATATCATTTAGGAATAAGGTGGTTGGTCTGGACTTTGGTCTGGAAATTTCACAGAGTATTGATGTTCCTTAGTTCCTTTGTTGATTGCTCCTCTGCAGCTGTAATGTCTTAAAGACACTAGGCTGCTTTGAAGGCACAGGCATTTCAGAATTTATCTAAGATTATTGAGAACTTTCCATTAATGCCATAAGGCTTTGCCTCTAGGCCATACAATCTCTACAATGGACATGTTTATGTGTGTGAATGAGCATAGGATGCAAGAGAGATGTGATAAATATAAACATGAGCAAACTTCCAAAATCAATAAACCATTACTCCAGGTGTAAAAGAAAATACACATCTAGTAAGCTCAGAGTGATCTTTGGTGCTTTCTGATCTTAGTTGTTTTCTTGCAGACATTTCATTACCCAAACTAGGTAAACATTATCAGTGCTAGTAAGGAACGGTGTTTGCTCTCAATTTATATTCTAGTGGCTTGTCCTGTCACTGTTTGTGGGAGTGGCCTTGGAGGGTCTTTAGTAAGCCCAAAGCCATGCTTCCTGGGTGCTCTGTGGCACTCATTTCCATTCCATCATTTCATAAGGATAGTTTTCGGTATGAACGGAATTTTCTTTTGTTACAAGGCATTCAAGCTGGCAAACAAGAAATAAAATACAACTAACATTTAAAGTACACTAAATATATAACATCACTGAAAAGGTCAAGAGCCAATCGACAAAATAAAGCAACGTCTGTGATTGGTATTGGGCTGGTGAGGATGCCTTCTCACAGCAATATTTCTGAGATACTATTTAATTACTAAGTTTCTGTTACAGTTCTTTCTTGCTGGTGCTCAAAGCAATGGGTCAGATCCATAACAAGAGGAAATGGAGGAGAGTTCTCCCCAAGGGGATCCATCGTCAGATGTGTTTGGATGTTACCCAGAATCAATACCAACTTGTTTCTCACATCAAAAAGAGAAACCCACACTGGTGAGTTTTCTCTCTCTTGCTATTAATATTTGGAGAGGGCTTTATGAGCCACAAGAAAAGGAGGGAGACAGGGAGATAAGAAGAGAGGAAGAAAAGGAATGAGTGAGAGAGAGGAGGAGGGAGAGGGAGGGTGGGAGGGAGAGAGAGAGAAAGGGAGAAGGAGAAAAGAGGGAGGGAGAGAAAGAGAGGGGGAGAGAGAGGGAGAAGGGAGGGGGAGAAGGGGAGGGAGAGGGAGAAAGAGAGATAGAGAAAGAGAAGGAGAGAGAGATAAATGAAGTATTGTGGCCAAAACTAATCACTTCCTACAATAACTGGAAATGTGTTCCCTTCTGTGCAAACATATGAAAAATTGTGGTCCATGAATTGCTGATCCCTTTCACCATATATCATGCCATTCCCCATATACTTCTTATTCACATGTAACTATAACAGGCACAATAGCACCTATATACTAAAAGGGTGGAGTGGAGAGGCAGAAACTGGGGAAAACTTTAAAGAAATTATATGATTTTATCTTTCGCCTTTTCAGCTAACTTTCCTGGGGATCGCATAATGAAGAATATTTTTTTTTGTAAAAAATAGGACTTTATAAAAACTTAGACGACTTAGAATGTCTATAACAATAACAAAACCACAGCTTGCTGATTTTGGAGAACAGCTGCTTTCAGAGACAAAGTAGTTTGTTGAATAACCTTTTTCAGTATTGGGCTTGAAAAGAGTTGATGATAAAATCAGTATTCTTGAAACTTCCTTTTGTTCAAGCCGGTGACTGCTGCCTGAACATTTTCAACTTCTTTCTAAATTCAGAATATTGATTTATCCAGCTCCCTTTGATTAGCTGTGGTTCCCCAGAACTTGCAGTAGAGTAAGCTAGCGCAGATCGGCCATGATCTGCTTTAATGAGGTGCTTTGCTTCTGGTAAGTCAGTTGTTCTACCTCAATAAAGCTTCAAAGTGGACCAATTCACCAAAGCTGGCAGCTTCAGTTCAATAAATGGAGCATTTGTGCTTTGTTGTGCATGCTGGGAAGTTCCTTTCATTGATCCCATGGGGCTGCTGCATGCAAAAGGATAATCGGCTTCCAAACTTCATTTCAATGGATGCGTGATTGAAGGTCCAATGAAGAAAAGCTCTTTTTTTTTTTTGAAGATCTGTGCAGGGTAGAGGCCTTCCTTATCGCCTTCTATGTGAACCTTGCAGCTAGAGAGTCTAGCTATTGACCACCTTTCCTTTTTCAACTCAAGAATTTGCTCTATCATTAGGCATTGCTCCATCCTAGCAAACTATAGATGAAGGACTGGGAAATGACCTTTCTTCCATTTCTGCAGCTTATTTGATTCACCTTGTTTTCATATTTTATTATTCCTGCTTCTTGGAGGCTAAATTAAGGTAACAATGCAAGAATGAGTTCAACTTTCCAGAATTTATTTTCCACTTCATACTCAAGATGCAGGGGCTAGCCTAAGGCACTGTTTCTAAACAAGTAGCAAATGCCAGGAAAATTAGTGCAGGACAACATTTCCCCTTTTCAAAACAAAGCACATCGTTGAAATTCAATGTGCATTTCCTGGAGGTTTTTGATGCCATATAACCTTTGAGTGACATTTATTCTGTATATGTGTCTTAGTGAACTATTCCACTCCAGAATAATTAGAAAGGAGATACAAGTATGATGTTGTGGCAGGAAATGGCTAAAAACAGTGTGAAGCATATCCTTCCTCAATTTTGGGGAAGGATAACATCTTTAGGGGGCCAAACAATATATTAGATGAAAATATTAACTAAATTATATTAAATTATGTTTAAGCTACCAGGAGAGCTTGCAAACATTTCAAATGTGGGTTTCATGCAAAAAAGAGACAATTTTGAAGTTTATTTCACCGACTGTACTTATAATTCCATTTTGGTTTTAGACCCATTTGCTCTACACTAAATGAACAAGAGACTGCTATCATGTAGAAGTGAAAAAAGATAAATCCATTGTCCCATCTTCTTAAGTAATTGCATTACCTTACACACAATGGGAAGTCAGACTTCTGAAACAGACAATCTTCTCCATTTCCAGAAGGGTGCCCCATGCAATTTTGAATTCTCCTGTTCTTTTTTTACTGCAGAGTAAAGTGGTAGGATTGAGAGGTAAATTTGCTAACAATAGTGGAAATGACTATACAGGAATTCATTCCATTGTACTTTCCATAAACTGACATTGGGTATTTAAAAGAGACTATATAATCTGGTTCAGGAGCCTACAGGTGACTCTGTTTATATGCAGAAACAGATATAGAAAGTAGAACTCCTATAATTTAGAACTGGAAAAACATTTTTAAATATGTGCATCTCTCTCTTTCAGATAGATAGATAGATAGATAGATAGATAGATAGATAGATAGATAGATAGATAGATAGATAGATAGATAGATAGATAGATAGATAGATAGATAGATAGATAGATAGATAGATAGATAGATAGATAGATAGATAGATAGATAGATAGATAGATAGATAGATAGATAGATAGATAGATAGATAGATGATATAAATGGAAACTGGATTGGAAAAAGGTGGGCATGGTTTTAAAATTGGAGAACAAAACAGCAATAATCTGGACTATGATTATAACATTATTCTAATAAAAAATCAAAGTCAAGGAGCACAGTGCAAAAAAATGGGTCTAAAATTAAAATTAAACATAAAGAAGACTAACTAATGATAACAGGTAGATCAACCAGCCTCAGAGTTGACAATGAAGATATCAAAGTGGTAGATAGTGTCTGCCTTTTATGATCAAGCAGCAACAGTAAAGGAAGAAGTAGTCAAGAAATATGCCACAGAAAATCACTTGGTAGAGCAGTCACAAAGGTACACATTAGGGGGGAAAATGATGTGTCTATACCTACAAAGATAAGAATCATGCAAGCCATAGTATTCCCTATGACACTCTATGGAAGCCAAAGTTGGACTTTAAGAAAGCATGATGGAAAGAGCATTGATGTTTTTCAACTTTATGTTGGACAACCCTTCTAAGAATATTGTGGACAGCCAAGGAAACAAACTGATGGATCATCAGACAAATCAACCAGGGTTCTCACTAGAGGCACAAATGACCAGCCTCAAATTATCCTACTTTCAGACACAGGTGAAGATCCAGCTGTCTGGAGAAGACTTTAATGCTGGGAAAGGTGGAAAGAAAGAGAAGAAGAGGATAACGAGCAGCAAAGTGATTGGACTCAGTTACAATGGCATTAAATGCACTAATGGGAGATTTGAAAGAAAGTCCTAGGAATGTATTAGCTTGATGAAACTCTACTTGATCACTAGGAGTTGAAAAAAAAACTTTGGCATGTAATCAAGTAACCAATCAATCTTATTAAATAACGTACAAGATTCTTAAACTGTCTTCCTTCCAAGGTTTGATGCTGTTCTTGCTTGCAATTAGCATAGTTCCAATTATCAATAGCATCATCTCTCAGATCTTACCTGCAGCCTATATTTCCATGAGAACATAGTCAAGTTGCACGAAAATCCAGGAGTGGTTAATATGAGGGAATAGGTTCATTCCTGCTTAATTTTAATTTCTCTTGAAGTAATGAGGTATTGGATGAAAGATGCTCAGAATTAAGTTTCGGTAAATTTAGTGGATGTTATCCTTAATTAAATTATTAGTGCATTTATGAACAAATGTGATAACCCATCAGTTCACTGGAATATCATACCTTCTGTAATTTCATGAAAAATCTTAATTGCTCTTGCCTCTAGTTTTTATGCATAGTGTTTCTTAGAGAATGAATCACTAAAATCCCCCTTAAAATGGGTTCAATTCTTAGTTTATCAATCTTTATTAAATTCACCTAATTTTTAAAAGCTTCCTATAAAGTAGATACCTAAAAATACAGCTAAAGGTAAGTTGTTTCTTTACATGCATATTAATGAGAACATTGGCCAGTTTTTTTAAAATTATTATTATTGTTGGATCTCATCTGTAAAACGGTTTAATTTAATTAGCAATAATAATGCAAATAAATAACTTTCTTTTTTTTTTAATAAAGAACTTTCTTACCTAACCATACTACAAAATGGATAAGTAAATAGCTGCCTGTAATAGGACAATATGTAGCAAATTGTACTAAGCACAACTGCTTCAGTATCTATCTTGTAACACAAAATTGTTTAGCTCTATTAGACTAAATTGAAAAAAGGATTGCAAAGTACTTAAATTACATATTGCTTCCTTTAAAAAACAAACAAACCTGAGACATAACAGATAAGAAGCTATATATTGACACAAATCCACCCTAATTCATGTACAGTTTAGTGCAAAAACACTCTGTTTACTTCATTCCCCAGTGAATATTCTGTTTTTTTTAATATAAGTTACCATGATGTAGTTAATCAGTTCTCTAAATCAGTTCTCTAAAATGTAAAGTTTCTGATATACTTTGTTGTACAGTGGTACCTTGATATTCAACTGCTTTGAAAATCATCGAATTTGGTATTCAGTGCATTTTGACTTGAAAATTTTGCCCCGGTATTCATCGTTTATTTGGTATTCAACACACAAGCTACAACGTGTTGGTGTTGGCTGCCTTGTGACTCACTACATTATTCCTTATAGGGAAAATTTGTTTGGTGCTCATCATTTTTGGTACTCATCATGCCTCCCAGAAACAAGAAGCTTCTTCAGTTCTGACTGAATGGTAGAAAATGGAAGACTGTACATTCCTTGCAGTTTTCTAGTCATTAGCACTCTTTCTGAGACTCATTGAGGGTTGCTTCTTGGATAAGAAATGAAACATCTTCAGGCAAAACAAGAAAGTCCAAGTTGCCTTTTGAAAGAAAGCACCTTTGGGACAACCATGTCCTGGATGACTGAGAATCTCCGTAGACATTTAGCTATGCACTTTGGGGTGAACACCCTTCAAATGGTGCGGGAGTATGAATGGAATTCCAGAAAAATTGCAGACTGCAGGATTCAGGTGACCCTGAGGGCACAGATAAGCCTCCAAGTGGCCTCAACAACTCTCAGAAAGAGGACTAACGACCAGATGACTGCAAGGAATATGAATTCTTCCATTCTCAACCATTCAGTCAGAACTAAAGAAGCTTCTTAGATGAGAAGCAAAAATTCTTCAAGCAAAACAAGTAAGTCCAGTTGCCTTTTGAAAGAAAGCACCTTCAGGACCACCATGACTTGGGGGACTGAGAATCTCCATAAACAGTGGAGATGCTCCCTCTCCATTAAACCAGGATCTCCTGCAGAAAAACAAGGTATGGATCTGAAACATTATTCTTGTTGCTTTAAGGGCAAGTACATGCTCCAGAAAAGTAATGTTTTTTTTCATTTATTTGAAAGCAACAGAAGAAACACCCATGGTAGAACTCAAACTGGTATTAACTTTCTGCAATTCATTATAACATTAGAATACAGCACTGCCACCTTAATGAAATCTCAGATTAGTAAAGACTTATGTCTTTCTTCCAGTTTTCAGAGTAATGGGGAGGAAAAAGATTCTCCTTAACTCTTTCTTCTGGACGTTTTTGCATTGGGTTGCCTTGCACCAGCTATGTTTCACTCACAAAGAACAAGAATGGTTGAGGAACATATATGTATATGTAAATTCATGATTGTTCAGCTTCCAAGCTTGATCCCAGCCCTCGCCTTTGCATTTAGATTGATCACATCTTTGTTATAAATACTTGCTTGAGCAAAATGGGAGGGGAAAAACCATTTATTTCTGTTCTCTGCCTACTGAGAGTCAAGGGAATTATCTGTAGGTGAAGCATGCTAAATAATAATAAGTACACTAATGATGGTAAATGAAATAGAGCACACTGACATTGTTAAAACTAATGACCCCAGACATTGCCACTTAACATGCCTTTTGAAGTTCAGTCAATTGAATTAATTGTCATGTCACAGAAGTGCTGAGTTTCTACTTGCCAGCTTGCACCAAAAGTTTAAGTGATAAGGCAGCACCAGGCAGAACGGTTTCCCCTTCATTGTTGATTTGCTATAATTGCAATGGTTAATTTCCCCCAGACCTGTTGTCAGAAATCACTTTTGCCTTCAAGAGTGGCCTTTGAAATAATTTGGGCGCAAGCCTCAGCCTTTTCATGAAATCTGCATATCAGTTTCAAAAAATTGGCTTCTGAAAAAGTACAGATAACATCATCAACAATGACACTGGAGGAGAAGAGACTGAGGTAATCACCATTTTAGGATTGATTGATTGTTTGCCATTAAGTCATTTTCAACTCCCAGCAACCACAAAGGTAGATTTTCTCCATGGTAATCTCTCCATAGCCTTTCAGGACTCCCGATGGTGCACTCAATGCCGCTGTAACTCAGTGCGTCCAGCTTATTGGTGGTCAACCTCTTCTTCTCTTTCCTTCCACCTTGCCCAGCATTAGAGATTTTTTTCCAGCTTTTAAATGTTTTCCAAGGTCTTCATGGCTACTCTACGAAGTGCTAGATGGCTGATCCTAAAAGAAAGAAGCTATCCACCACTTTCGTATTTCACTTCAGTTCTAAGGGTAACTGTTCTACTTGTTGCTGTTAGTTTGGTTTTCTTAACATTTAATTTTAGTTCTACTTTTTTTTTAACCATGCTAATCCACACCACCACCACCACCTCTCTTTAGTTTTTGGATTGGACATCTGTTTCTCATCTTAAAATGCATGTCCTCGTAAAGCTTAATTCTGATGATTTCTTGGATCAATCCCCATAATTGTCAAGAGAATTGTTAAAAAATGATGTGCTACTTTTTCATTACATATTTTTTTCTCCAGTTTCCCAGTTCAGCCCTACTTGCAGGATTTCCTAAAGTTTTCTCATCCAAATATTAAGCTCTACTTTGCCCAGATTTATTTTTAATTGGTCAGGTTAGTCTGGGCTGGGGCATTCTTTTACTGGGATTACTTTGCATCTTAGCTTGTTAAAAATGCTATAAAAACAGAATTTCGTATTGCAGAATGGACTAAATAGCCTTTCCTTCTTTTTCCTTCCTTCCTTCCTTCCTTCCTTCCTTCCTTCCTTCCTTCCTTCCTTCCTTTCCTTCCTCCCTCTCTCCCTTCCTTTCTTCCTTCCTGCAATCCGCCTCAATACCAATGAGAAGTAAAAAACTGAGATTTTTCTTGCTCATCCAATTTATTTCTCATTTTCCTTTGAAATGAGATAATCTTAAATAATATAGGTTCTAAAGTAATATATAAATATTCTCTATGTGAAATCAGGGCATTGTAACAATCAAGACCTCTGCAAACAACAATTTCCTTGTCATGGTATAAACGCTGGAACAGGCAATAACTCTGTAAATGAAATCTTATGCATGAGTAAGCAGGAGATACATTGTATGCCTATTTATTTATTCACCTGAAAATAAATGTTCTGATACAGGGTGAAAAGGTACAACTTGTTATTTTTCAAAGGAGGGGAGAGAAAGTAGAAAGCAAAAGCCAAACAACCCAATTGATTTTCATTCAACAGGCATTCATGTGTCAAATGCAATAAGACCCCTAGAATTGTTGGCTTAATCCCGTAGAGTTCCAGATCTTTCATTGATACATTGATACCCAGCAATCAGTCCGGTGAATGATTTTTACCACTAAACTTTAGCAGGAATATTGTGAAATAGAGCCTGGGGGTGTTAGCAGTTCTATATATCTGTTGTTAATTGTTAAATGTTTTTCTTTCTGCTGCTTGAACAAAAACGTTAGAGGTGCAGGAAAGTTCAAATGATGTGACCCATCTCTGCATATTAACTTGCTGCTCCATTCAAAAGCACTTCAGTGATGTCAGCCATGAAATTCTAAAGAAATGTATTACCTACCTTCCATTAACAGTTGTGACTGCAACAATGTCACTCAGTCTAGTTTCTAAAGCTGAGAAAATGAATATACTTTATAACATCTATAACAATTTTATAAAATTGAGTGATTATAACATTTGCATGGCCATCCAACACAACAGAATGACTACAGCTACAAAAGCAATATAATAACCAATTTAAGAACCAACTAGGACCATAAAATGTCAATTAGACTAAAGTGTATTGCAACACAACAATTGGGACTCAACTCAACTGAGCCCAAGAAAGAGATGGCCATAGATTATTTTCCAAAGGATTAGCTTCATTATACTGGACCTTACCTTACTTTCCCTGCCCAGTTTGTGAAATAAACAAACATATCATTAGTGTGTTCTTCAAATACGTTGTTATTCCTTCAGGAGTTTAGTTATCTGAATGTATGAATTGCCCTTGGCATGATAGAGTAATTTTTGTTAAATAAATAAATAAATAAATAAATAAATAAATAAATAAATAAATAAATAAATAAATAAATAAATAAATAAATAAATAAATAAATAAATAAATAAATAAATTAAATAAATTAAATAAATTAAATAAATTAAATAAATAAATAAATAAATACTCTATAACAATTCACCAGATTGCCTCAAGGAAGAGGCAAGTGAGAGGGGACATCACCTTTATTTTAAAAGGTCCTACTCTACAATTCTTGAGATCCTTCTCCTCCTACTCAGCATACTTACATCACTGTTGATTTTATGAAGAATACGGTTTCTTTTTCCCATGCTTTTTCCTATACATAGTTATTCTGGGAATGAAAGAATAATTGTCTTCATAGACTAAAACTATTATAAGCGTACCAGGCTTTTAAATATAAAAATATAGGCGAGATCACCAAACTGCCTTGCAAAGCTTCTAAAATGAATACCATTCTCATCTGCTTGTACCATGATTTTTCCTAAGGAAAAACAAATGTTGGGCAAAATTAATTCTGGATTGCATTTCTCCGAGCTGGGTACTGCTGGAAATATAAATATTTGCACCCATTAGGAATGTGGACAGAATCTGTTTTAATCAATAGGCATGAGACTTATTGTCAGTGTGTTATTGATCACATATATGCCTCTGGAGAACATTGTCTCTTCACATAGTCCAACCTCTAGATGCAAAACTCTGCCACTGGATGGAAAACCATGATCAGGCCAGAATTTCCACTAGGCAACATGCTAGCATACTTTGTACATGCAATGGGTCCCATCCGATAGTCAACAAGAATGTAGCCAGGCTTATTCTATCCACACTTATTTTTTCCCATATGAGGAAATCACCTAAACTACTAAGTCTTTATGTTGTAGTATGAAACCATGACCACTTTTTTCCCAACCATTTGATCCTTTTAATTGACACTGAGAGAGGAAAAGATTTCTAATCAAGTATTAATCTTATAATTACATGTATTTTTCACATTTTTCACTCAGTTTTCTCCTGTAATAATAAAACACAGCAAGGAGGCACCTTGATGGGAGTGTTGTAGTATTGTATGTGTGGGGAAGGGGAGGAGTGAACGTTATCATTATTTACTTGTTTCTAGTTAAATCTGTCAAGTACGTTAGAGAGGATTGAATTGGAGAGTTATTTGATTTAGCTTCTTGTTCTGCTCAATCATGTTACTTTCTTGCTGTCTGCAGACTTTTGCAATAAAACTGGACACATCTCCATCGGTTCCCCATTAATCTGATAATTACACACTAACTCTTAAAGAACCCGGCCATGTTGTCATAAGATGGCCTCGGAGCTGATCTTTGTCTTGTCAGGCTGAGTTTATTGTTCATAAATATTTTAGCATGAATCTTAGGTGGCTTATGAATGATTGATTTCTTATACTTCACTGACCTTTCTTATAAGATTTTTTCATTAAAATAGGAGAAAAGCTGTTCCCTTCTTAAACACCCCCCATTTTTATTATTTTTATTATAATTAATATTCAATACTGTCTGGAAGCTGGAGGCATCTGGACAATTTTTAAAAAATGACTTGCCCATTAATTTAACAAATGATACAGTGAGTTAAAAAATTAAAAGTGAGCAATAGTTTAAATATGCTAATGTTCATCCTCTGGATCTCTAGAATATGGAGACAAATCAGAATGAGCGTTATTGCCCGATATAATCCATTATTGTTATATTGCAACTTCTATAAACTGTGTCCATTATTTATTACCACTTCTAAAGGATATTCTGGAAGGCCACATAATCTGCAGTAACAATAAATATTGTTATGTTTCGTCAAATAGAAAACCTTCCTTTGTTTTCAGCAATAGAAGACCGTCAGGCTCCAAAACTCAAGAAAGAGACATTGTGAGTCTCCCAAGCAGGATTTCTTTATTGTTCCTCACCTATAGACAGAATCTTGCCAAATAAAAGCAAACTACCACACATATACTCTGGGAATAATTTCAGAGGAGCCATGTTCACCCTCTTTCTCTCACACAAACTATCTGAATGGAGTGGCCTCTTGCTTCTTCAGTCATGGGGTGCAGTGGTAGGAATGCAGTATTTCAGGCTGACTCTGCTCACTGCCAGGAGTTTGATCCTGACCGGCTCAAGATTGACTCACCTTTCCATCCTTCTAAGTTTGGTAAAATGAGGAGCCAGATTGTTGGGGGCAATATGCTAACTCTTTAAGTCGCTTAGATAGTGCTGTAAAGCACCATGAAGTGGTTTATAAGTGCTAGTGCTAGTGCTATTCTTTGGTATGCACCCTGTCCCTTCTGGGAAACTGGATTACATTCCATCACAAACACAGAAGTGAACTAATCAGCATCTGCTCTGACCAGGCTGCTTGAGGAAGAATTCCTCCCCTTTGCAGTGATCAATATGACACAAGAATAAGTAAAACTTTTGAAGCTGGTTTGTGTACTTGTTCAAGTACCTTACTATTCAGGCTTATAACCTGCCTGAATCCCGAAGAGTACAAATTCAATATTGGAAGACTACAAAATCAGTATTGCCCTAAGCCATATCGTGATCGGTTTGGTTGGGACTTGACATTTGTAGAAGTAGGCATTTTGATTTGCCAGACTAGAAACCATGGTTTACATTTTATGTAAACTCAAGCATTGTTAACACATTCAGGGAACCCAGGCAACTGTAATTTATTCAACAATCTATGGTGGAAAGAAGCCATAGCTGAACTCAGTGTTGCCTGTAACAAAATATGTTACATTCTGACATGTATCTATGTGCCCTTTTCCCCTCTTCATCTCATGTCGTTGATTTACTAGCGGATGCCAAACGGGGAGAATTTCATCTTAAGATCTTTGTCATCCTCAACACTAACAGTAGAACTTCATTGTTAGCAGCCCTGGGGGAATTCAAAAAGCTTAGCATTGATTTAGTTGGGCATTTTAGGTATATGATTTCAGAAATTGTCTTGGCAACTGACAAGCTTGACAGAAGCTGCCACATTGGCTGGCTACTGGCATTCTCGCTCTTTTTTTTTTTTCAGACTGACTGAACCGGGTGCAAACTTTAATTTGCAAGAAGGGGGGAAAAAGCTTTTTTCATATCAGCTCAATTGTCTATCAAAATCATTGTCAGCTCAAGATGGGGAAGGGGGGAAACATTCAGGTAAGATTTTTTTTTCTGCTCAGAGGGTAGAACACATGAACACAAGCAAATAATGCACAAAACACCGAGATACCTAGAAAATAGTTGCAGAATTTAGGAGTGGGATTTTTTTTTTTTAGCTAAAACCCTGTTGTTGTTTCAATTTATTGTCATTGTTTTGCTATCAGGAGGAAGAGGTAAAGGAATGTGACAGTGATGAGGATGTTTTTGGACCTTCTTTTGTGGTCCTCAGAAGGATTTGGAAAGAGAGTGACACACACATACTCACATACCTACGTATTAATAGGTTCATTGAGCTTCTTACATAAGAACAGTGGTGGGATTCAGCCAGTTCGCACCACTTCAGCAGAACCAGTAGCTAATTTTTTGTTGCCCAGGCCCAGAATGGACTTCTGGAAGCGGCATCCACACAGAGAACCGGTTGTTCACCTATTTGAATCCCACCACTGCATAAGAATTGCTACAATGCAACTTTGGAAGGTGTTTTAAGACCCACAAAAAAGAGGCTTGGAGCAACATATAAGCTTCAGGTTTCTCCCACCTATAAATTAGACCAGGGGTCCCCAACCCCCGGTCCATGGACTGGTACTGGGCTGCGGGATGCCAGCAACCGGTCCACACAAACAAGCAAAATCCCATCCGTGGGATGCAGGCAGCACACAAAACCCGCCCTCCAATCCATGGGAAAATCTCTCTCCATGTAACCGGTCCCTGGTGCCCAAAGATTGGGGACCTCTGAATTAAACCTTATTTCTGTAATCACAGCCCTCAATAGCAGAACTAGGATAGTTGGGAAGCCCAGCACAAGAAAGAATTAGGTAATACATATTTCAGATGGTAGAATTGGTTGGAAATGTGACTTGACAGCAGGACCTCTTAAATGGCACTTTTCTGCAAAAACATGAATTGTGGTCATGTGAATAGGGGATACTGCCAAAAGCTGTAAATGCAGGCTGGTTGTTGAGCACTCAAAACGTGGTCTTGTGAACGTAAGTGGCTGGCCATCGAAATTGGGTTGTAAATAACTTTTTTGGGGTAGGGGGCTTTATAACTCCAAAAGTTTGTTAGGTGAGCAGTCATAAATTGAGGACTAGTTGAACTTGTTTGCAAACAACAGGTTGTTTGTTTTTAATTGCAGGATCATGTGCTTTTGAATTTTGGTTTAAAATAAAACACACATAATCCCTTTTTCTTCATTGATTTCTAGTTTACATAAACATTCTGTCATGGTCTACACTTTTGTCTTGATCCTTCCTTACGTCAAGGTTATGTATTTGCTCAGGAGCAAAAGTTCCCTTCCTTTCAAATCCTCAGGTGAATTTCAATCCATCAAGGTTGCCTCAGAGGTTCTGCTCCTGATGGCCCAAACGAAGGAATAATTTCTTTCTTAACCCATCCACTTAAGTAGCAGACAAGATTCTAGTTCATTATGAACTACATTGTCAAAATACACATGGGACAGCTTTTATAGTTTAAGGGCCAATATAGCTATTAATCATCTCATCTGTTTTCTTCTAAAAAAAAGAAAGAAAGATTAACCCCAATTAAATTATGAAATTTAGCATTAGCAATATGTTCTAAAACAGTGTTATGACTGGGGACATTTGCCTCATTAATCCTGAACAACCTGTAAGCACCATTAAAATGTAATAGAATAATGAGCAAGGCTGAAGAAGATGCGTGTGGCTGAACTCACATAGATGAGGACAAGCAGCTTAATGCAGGCACTTGTTAGATTTTTGAAAGGCCCAGGAACCTCCTGCCCATGTGAGCCCCACTCCTTTCTTTTCTTTGTAATCCATGTCAATTTTGTAATGTATTTGTTTTTCCTTTGTCTTGAGCTGAGGGAGCAGAAGACTATACGGGGGAAACTGAAAATACAGAATATCTCCTGGAGCTACATTGTGTTTGATAAGTTCTACAGCAAAAACATCGATCCTCCTTATTTCAGATATTGAACTGGATGGGGCCTGATTCAAAAGACATTAATATATAGCAAGAAGTCAATATGTATCCAATCTCCTGTGCAGTTACTAAAATGTCTCCACACACACACACAAACACACAAACACACATACTGTAAAAGGGACGTTTCTTTTGCAACTTTCATCTTAAGGTCTTGTTTTTAATCTTGAATGGTTGAAAGTGTCACTATTTAATGTTGGTGTTGCCTGATTGTGGGAGAAGAGAAGGCAGAAATGGGGGTGAAGTTAAACACGCCATCAGCTCAGAAGAGTTGTAATCCCATAAGTGCTCTAAGTCTAATCTTTCCTGAATTCCATTGACTCTTATCTGGCCCCAATTTAATGTTGAACTTAAGTTGATCAGATTCTTGTGTATAGGCTTGAATAAATCTTCTATGCTGCAACCTGACGGATGGTCCTGATTCTTTGCACCTGACACAGATCCATATTTTTCTATGAGTGTGCAGCTTCCTTGGTTGCCTAGTCTTTCCAACCTCCAAGTTCCTTCCTCGGATTTTTCTTTTGTCTAAAAGGAACATAAATAAATACATAAATAAATTTCAGACTAACGCTGGGTGTTTGTTTCCCTTGTGACATTGTCAATGTGCTAATAATAGGTTACAAGGTGAAGGTGTGCTTCAGAAACTCAGCCATGATTGAAGTAGTTCATGTTTGAAAGACAGATTCCTCCTCTCAAATTCCATGGAAGGGAGCAAGCATGGTGTAAATATGTTTACTTGCAATTATGTAATCAGTATGCAGAAACTCAAAAGATGTTCCTACTCGTTGCAATTATATGAAACTTTTCTTGAGTGATAGTATGCAGGTAGATATTTCATTTGGTAGCTTATTCCTGAGGAAAATATTATATCATTCTAATGTGGAATTTTCTGACACTCTCTTATATGTAGCCTAATTTCTAAAGTGACTGTTCATTAAGCCACAATTGAATTTGGCACAATATTATACATTCCTGCCATACAAACATAATTAATCATGATTAATACTGCAATGGCTCTCCAAAAGCAGTTATGATTATGTCCCATTTATAATAAAGTGTTGCCATTATGTTCTCTTGCATATGATAGCTTGGCTGATAACTAAAATGTATATAAAAAAAGAATGTTGATGAATAGGTTATGATTTGCAACAGCCTCTCTTTCTTTTCCTGTGTGTCTAATGAGGTGTATTAAGATACTTACTTAGGATATTCAGACACTGATTTGTTAATGTGATATTCTTATTTTTATTGACTGACTTTAGTTTTTATAGAAATGGAAATGGCTGTTGGATTCTGTTTGGGCATTGCAATGTGTTCTATTTGGCTGCAGGAATTGGCGTTTGTAAAAATGTAAAAAACAGTCTAGGGATGTGGTTATGTTCTTAGAATTTACCCTCTCAGTAGGTCATGCTGGGAATTCTGGGAGTTGTAGTCTCAGCTAGAGCTGAGAACACTAACTTGAAAAGGACTGCTGAGAAAATATTTCTTAAGAAATTTGTCCTTGGACTTGAATGGAAAGGTGTAAAGAATTTAGATTGTTAGAGAAATTATTGAACATATGTACCCATTGGCTACTTTGAAACTCAAAAAAGCACATGAACTTACGAGAGTTTATCCAAGGTTCTCTTTTTCTTTGAAATAATTCCTAAATCAATTCCTTTTCATCAAGAAATGAAAGATAACCTCTAGGAAAAATGCTGAAGAATTTTTCTGCCCAGAATAAATCCCAATGTACCAGGAGGGCAGCAACTGGATTAAACTAACATAAAATAATAAATAGTTCTAGGGGGGAAGTTCAACCCTGTGAAAGCAAATATTTAAAAGGACTATGATCTCGATATAAAGAGCTAAAGATTTGGGGGATGGGATTTGGCTGATAAAGCTTTCTATAGAAACCTGAACAAAATGGATAGGTTTCTGTTGGGATGCCCTGAGCTCTGCTTCTCTATTCCAAGAAAACAGTTTATCTCAATAGTCACACAAAAGTGTTTTGGGAAGTTTAAAAGAAGAAAGAAAGAAGAGAGCGGAGAGAGAGAGAGAGAAAGAGCAAGTAAATGTAAAAAAGATGTTGAGACTCTAGAAAGAGTGCAGAGAAGGGCAACAAAGATGATTAGGGGACTGGAGGCTAAAGCATATCAAGAACGTTTGCTGGAATTGGGTATGTCTAGTTTAATGAAAAGAAGGACTAGGGGGTGACATGATAGCAGTATTCCAATATCTCAGGGGCTGCCACAAAGAAGAGGGAGTCAAGCTATTCTCCAAAGCGCCTAAAGGCAGGACAAGAAGTAATGGATGGAAACTATCAAGGAAAGAAGCAACCTGGAACTGAGGAGAAACTTCCTGACAGTTAGAACAATTAACCAGTGGAACAACCTGCCTCCAGAAGTGGTGAATGCTCCAACACTGGAAGTTTTTAAGAAGAGACTGGACAGCCATTTGTCTGAAATGGTATAGGGTTTCCTGCCTGAGCAGGGGGTTGGACTCGATGACCTCCAAGGTCCCTTCCAACTTTATTATTATTATTATTATTATTATTATTATAAGTTCTGCAACAGGCCTTAATTCTCAATTGAAAATACAGACTCAAATAAATTACAGCGAAACAGACAAATTGTTCATTGCTAAATATGATGTGCTTGGATAATATTCTCTCTGAAGTTTATTCAATCTTCAAAGAGGCTTCCAAAATCTAAGATCCTTTTGGAATTATATATAGCTTAAACACTAAACTGAAGTAAGAAAAGGAATAGCCAATTTTTGCAAGTTTTACAGTCAATGTAAGAGCTTGATTCCTAATATCTAATGAACTCATTCATTCATTCATTCATTCATTCATTCTGGAAGTAGTTTCCTATCATCTTGTTATTTTCTAATTTACAGTCCCTCTATTTTGTGGTGGTTTTCCATCCATTTTCTGAGACTTGCCAAAGTTGGCCAGGTACAGCACTGCCATCTAAAGGATAAGTAAATTGTAGTTAAAAAAAAAAAAAAGATATTCCCATTTGTATCAGAAATTGGTTTTGCTCAACACAGTTCTCCAACTGATCGAAATGAACCCCAGTAAAATGTAATAGTTACTGACAGTAGCTGAATCAGCAATATGGATTTGCCTTCTGGTGTTGCAAATCCAAATGGGTGACAAAACCATGGTAATGTTCCCACTGGAATAACTCTACAATTTTGTTAACCTTTTGATAGGGTTATAGATAATGCATAAGAGGTTTTTAGTGTTTTACTCTTTCAGATAAATATAAATCATGGCGCAGAGTTAATTCATTTCTTGGAATCATAAGATAGAGCAAAATAATTAAACAAATGCAGGCTGGCATTGTCAATACATCTGTTCTATTAGCCGACTTTCCCTTGCAGCATCTTATAGAGGGAGGGGACACATGATTTGTGTTCATTGCAAATCTTGAACTGAAGTCAGCATTTCATATAAAACTAATGTGTCATTTGTAATCCATCAATAAAAGGGTTTTTATTCATAAATAACCAATCTGCAGTAATTCTGTACATTTTCAAAGGACTCTGGAGCCATACAACTTTATGCAAACTCTACAGAAAACATCCAAATTCTCTGTTCCTTTCTCTCAGTTAGCATGTTTGGCATTGCTATATATGTTTGTGTGTATATTTATATGCACACAGACATATATTGGTACATATACATAGATACATGTGTGACGTATATATCTATTTATACAATATGTACATATTGTGTAAAAGAAGCCATGGTCACTTTTTTCCAAAGAGCATTTACTATACAACATTCAGAATTTACACTGATAATACAAGGCACAGAAAACCTGGTGTGAAGCCAAGGCCATAATACGCCATTTCTCTTAAGGAGATATCCGATTCTGCCTGTTTCTTTTCCTCTAGTAAAGAAATATCTTATTCCATCCAACTTTTGATGAAATTTCAGAAAGCCACTTGGTGGCATTAACCGATTCATTTTCAAAGGGCTTCAAAAGTCAATTGCCTTTACACATTACTGGAAAAGAATATATTCAATATTCGACATTCATTAGGATACCGGAGAGGAAAAAAGAGAGAACGTAATTTATGTGTCTGTAAGCAAACATTGAATGTGGGATTGTCAGAAAGAGAATCAACTTCATTTGAATTGTATTTCACTGAAATAAAAGCAGGACAACCTAAGCAAGCAATGTGTGAACCCTGTGCTGATATCCAGGGTAGAAATGTGATGAGGCGTGGGTTTTTGAGCCTGAGTTTTCATTTTCAGATATCTATGGAGATTCTCAGTCATCCAAATCATGGTTGTCCCAAAGGTGCTTTTTCAAAAGGCCACTGGACTTTCTTTGTTTTTCCTTGACGACCTTTCACTTCTCATCCAAGAGGCCTCTTCAGTTCATCACAAAAAAACTTATCACAAGAACTGAAGAGGCTTCTTGGATAAGAAGCAAACCAAAGTCTTCATTTTTTGATATTTACTTTTTACCAGATCAACAGTACAATCTGACAAAAGTGAAAAACAAAATGAGAGTTTTAGAATGTTAATAATTAAGCAACTACAAATCTTTGTGATATGTGGTGCGCTCAATAAACCACAACAACTGGTCCACCCTGTGTCATCTAAGCATCTGATTGGGGAAAAGAAATCATGTAGATAGAGCTAGAGAAGAACTAAGCCTTTGAGTATAAATGATTTTAATCATTTTATCTTCTAGAGACTTGGAAATTATTGGTTTACCTGTTTGCAAAACACACCGAGCAGAAATTTCATTGATAGTCTCTATGTACTTGTTCGTTTTCACCACCTGTTTCTTTTTCTTCTATCAGTTTGTGTATTTATTTATCAAATTATGTAACCAGTTCCAATTCTAAGGGACTCTATTTGGTATACAAATATGAAACTAAGTTACAAAACAAATAAAATTCCAAATGAATTTAATAGGCACCAACCTCACTAGAGCCAATAGCGCACTAAAATAAAATGGCTTTAACTAACATCAGAGAAGGCTAATGAACTCACCAGTGGGAGAGAGTTGGAGAGAGTGGAGGCTACTGTGGAGAAGACTTATGAAAAGTCTCATCCTTCTGGAAATGTCTAATATGTTCTTTCCTTTCCTTAGCTTTCCCATGAAATAAATTATGAAAAACGTCCATCATGAAAAACTAAATTCTAAATTGTCCTGCCTCTTTTCCAAAGTTCATATCCTTGAAAATCAGACAAAATATCCTCCGATTTCAGCATCCTGTTTTCTGAATGGCCAGCAAAGTAACCCAGGAAACATATCAGACAAGTTAGAATCACATCAAGAACAGCTTCCTAGCAAGTAGAAATGTATAGGCATAGGTTTTAAAGATAGTTGGTGTATAAATTAAACGATGGTGATATTTGTAAATTTTGATCTAGATACATTTTCTTTCAAGTCTTTATGGATTAAAAGACAAAATGCACACGCTTTTGGGGTCCTCGTGACATTTGGGGGCACCTAAAGAAGTTTCATTGGGTGATTTCTCCTAAAAAGAAAACTTGCTAGAGAGTCAGCTGGGCCTCATATAAATGTAATAAGTGAAAATTAAATAAACAAAAGTTTTTCTGCCCCTTTAACATTCTAAACTTCTGTTTAAAAACTATTTTAAGATTATTATTATTTTTTTGAACCTCATATTACTGTTTGTATGCATTTTTCATTTCAAGCTGGTGAGAAAGATCACAGTGTCTTTTCTGAAAGGTGATCCGGATGTCCCAAGGATTACCAAAGAGTGATGAAAGATTTCAAGCCACATCTGACATTAGGAGTTCAGGTTATACATCCAAGGATTAAGAGGATGAAGTTCACGGCTTCAATTCTGAGATTCCACCTTCCCCAAATGTCAACTGCATCTTTGATTTTAAATCAAGAAATGGGGGGAAAATGCTAGAGTGATGGATCTTAGTTTATGTGCAAAAGAGGAAAATAGGTTCGAAAATAAAAATATAGCATGAGATTCTATTAGCGGTTGATGGATTGTTGGAAGATATTATAATCATATTATTTTTTTTCCACATCCTTTTATTTCCACATCCCATTATTTCAGCCTAGCATGAGCTTGTTATTTGGCACTTTTGTTTAGGTGACATATCATTTATTATCACAGTAAGTGCGAAAATAAAATAGTGTTGATTAAAAAAAAAGCACACAATGGTATACAAAGCAGACATAAAGCTCACTGGTGGGAGAAACGGCAAAGAGAAAACTATACCTTAATCTGTTAAGATCGGGTATAATTATTCTTTTAATTCCAGCATCTCTGAGTTAAAATTTCACACAGAAGATAAAATGTCTACTTTTGCTGAGATAAAAAGCGGTTCTCATTTCTCATCGGAAAATCCTCATTCCTCTACAAATTCTTATGGAAGGG